>CM056198.1:30418455-31018455 GCA_029692085.1 Gymnothorax javanicus | reverse complement strand
AAATTGCAAAAATCTGGATGAAATACAAATCTTAAAACCGCATGCACCATACAGCTTTTGCGTCTCTCCCCAAAAGCGCAGAAGTATGGGCACTAATCTATTAACGAAACGTTTTGACATCTAACTTCATATGCTCCTAGAACACCATTATCACATCACAGCTGGGCGATAGAAATGAAGGTCTGACGACTTCGTCACGAGGCACTCACATTTCAAAAGAGCAACAAAATAAATAGTAACGGTCGCAAACTAGTCGGAATGAAACACTGAAGAGGGGCCTTTTCAGATTGAAACTCGCTGAACAAAGCAAGAGAACAGTACGGCGAGTGAAACAAAGAGGCCCCAACTCAGCACAAATTTAGCTGACAAGTCGGGGTTCGCCGTGCAGCACGCAGCCAGACAGCTTTCAGCCAAATACGTCATGTGGGCAAGCTGTTTAATTCATCCACAGCTAAATTTTATTATCCTCAAATTTCATTCTGTTCTTCACAGAACCAGAGCACCACATAACTTTGTGCTGACAACGGAATAGTACATGTGTTCACGTTTATCAAAACCAAAATTGCTGGTTTGTTGACAACTCGTCCCGCGCATGGCGCTTGATCTTGCTTCGGTTTATAAACAAACTGCTCTTGACTTCCACAACAAAACAGCTCATATCAGTCTCATCCACAAGAAAAGAAATAAACCCTTCGTGCACAACATGTCTTGGATCTTGTAGTTTTCATCTGTACATCTACCAGTTTCCTATTTCGACTCCCTCTCTTAACGAGACTACAAGCCCCAATACGACAGTTACGTAAAACTCCCGGATGTCCAATCGCGCCGGAAGAGAAGACAGTCTCTTTCCCGGCCATCTTGTGGCAATATCCAGCGAACTGTTCGCCTCAAGCCCCGTTGAATCGGAGGAAAATCCCGCTGAAGGGGCGCCATCATGCCCGGACATCTGCAAGAAGGTTTTGGGTGCGTTGTAACAAATCGGTTCGACCAGTTATTAGATGACGAATCCGATCCATTCGAGGTGTTAAAGGCGGCGGAGAACAAGAGGAAGGAGGGGGCTGCAGCAGGTACCGCCAAGACCGCAGCCCAGGCTGCTAAGCAGCCTAAAAAGGAGTCTCAAAAAGACAGGAAGAACCCGCTCCTTGACAAGAAGGAGGAATCTCAGGCTCCAGTGCCTCTTAAGAAAGAAGGTGATGCATGTAATGTTAATTTATGTATTTCCAATCGGATGCAAATTGGCACACAAACCATTGCACTCATTTGCTGTAACATTAGCTAGCTCTGTTAAATCCCCACCCCCATGAGGTCAACATGGTTGCTATTCTGAGCCAGTTTAAGGGCAACGTGATGCCTCTTGCCCGATCGCAAATTAAGATTTCAATTCAATCTGCCTCAATCGTTGAGATTATCTTTCAGATTGAGAATCTTGCAAAGACCGATGCTGACCAGGCCGCTTCTTTTTCGGCTGTGAAAGCGAATTTAGGCATGTAGCTAACGGTTAGTATACGGTGATACTGGCTAGATGGACAACTATGTTATCTGGATAGCTGTGAGCCAGCTTGGGGTCGTCCCGTTGCGCAGTTTCCCTCCTACGTTCACGTTTCTGTCTGAAGTGTCCTGTGCTGTGCCCGAAACACGCGGCTGAAGGTGGAGTGCAGACTGTCCAATGAGAGGCCATGGGTTTGCGCTACCTCGTGGTGTCTTCGAAAGGGCGGGCAGGCAGGCGAGCTGTCAGATCGCTAATGTTAACTGTTCATCAGTAACAGTACATTGGCTATCTGCTAATTAGCGTATACTGCGAGCTGCTGTGGGTTCAAATCCAATCGTTAAAGTCAGTGTAACGTCTGTTGCTTTTCTAAAGGAATAAAATATTTGGCTATGTCGAGCTCGATGAGTAATGCGAGCGAATGGTACTACGGATCAAAATTACAATTTGTGATACTACCTAACGTTATCTCGAATATTGTAACTTTTGTTATCTGACTATTTAAGAAACTAGCTAGGCTACGTAATTCGATCTTTTTCGATTGAACAAAGTTAGCAGGCTAGCACTAAAATTAATCCAACGAAAGAAGCCGGGTCCGTTGCCCCTCGCGGAACTCTTGATGTCATCCCGACGGTAGGTCTCTGAACTAGCTTGCAAGGTAGTTTGTGTTTTCTGACTCCATAGGTTTCCAAGGCATGGGTTAGTTAGCGTCCACAGTTCGCCTCGCAAGTGGACCTGACTGGGGCGTCGCGTCAAGGTTGCCTCAAGAATGTTGTGTCTACTTGATGGCCAAATTCCCAATTCTAAGTGGCTATGACTTAAATGATATGGTGTTGAAAATAATGGTTATCTGGGCACATGGGAGCAATGACTAAACATGTTCACCTAAAAGCAATGAGGGCTGCTGAGCTGTAAATGGAGGAGGCACAAAACATACCTTTTGTCAAATTATTAGTTGTGACTTGTTTTCAATCATTTTGTCATACGTGAACTTCGAAAACACTGAACACTAGGGTTGGTGATAAAATTAAATCACAATTATTTTGACTACGGTAAAACAAACTTGGTGCCAAGTTGCGAAGGGACCAGCCCGTGCCTTGATCTTTTAATGAATCATACCTGATATGGGCTTAAAAACACGGCAACCACTTGTCAGAGGCCATGTGAAATGCCCGAAAATTACTTCACTGATGTCAGTGTTTACTAGTGACTTACTGATTCAGGGCTTGTAATTACATTTTTTAAATTGATGGCACTGGTGCTCCCAGATTAAAAAAAAAAGACTGGGTGCACCAAAAAAAAAAAAAAAAAAAAAAACAAAATGGCAAAATATATTCAAGATTATATTATTGGTAGAAAACGACTGTATAACAGAAAGTGAAAGCAGCCTTAAAAATGGATAGTGATCTGTTTGGGTATCAGATACTGAATTAGGCTTCATATTCTGCCTCTTGAGCTTAACAGCCTGCAGGTTGTTTTGAAATAAATCCCTGACCAGTCACGCCCAAATTCTTCATTTCCTTGCATTTTTCTCAAAATTTCTTGTGTTTCAGGATGTTTCCATGCTTAACAAAGCTCTCGCGCTTTAAATGGCTCAACAGTGCTGCGAACACTGTGATCTGTCTTGCAGGCTTCACAGTGTACATTGTGATGTGCCACTCATACCTTTGTTATTTGAAGTCCTTCAGCCATTCTCTCTGAAGCGTAGCTCACCTTCTTCAATGGTAACGCATCCACATCGGCCTCACCATCACCAACAATTTCAGCGGAAAGTGGCTACATCATTTACCTTTTTTGTAACATTAAAGTTACTAAAGAAGTCTGGAATTGCTGCAATAACTCCCAGGTAACATTAGTTAACGCATCAGCTCTCTATATCACGTGAGAGCAGAGAGCAGGGAAGGGGAGTGAGGAAGGCTAATAGTGACCAGTATAAAATTACTATTAAAGGTTAAGAGCATCAAGCTCACATTGTATGTTTGTTTGTTTGGAAGGGTCACTGCCAGTTCACAAGGCATATGCTGACTTGTGTTGTCAATCTTCCTCTACAATCCCATTTGAATTTTATTCCTTATTAGTTTTAATACTCTAATTATATTCAAATTTTCAATGCTCAAATTTAGCCTATTTACAAAGTACCTATGCATTGCATACACAGGCGTTGCCGGTGCCACTATTGGCATCTGTTAGGTATATGTTCTGTCTACTAGAGGACATTCTAACATCACCATTAAACAGTTGGAATCCCCAGCAGGAGATATGGCGGTGGCTTTCTTGGGTGGTAAAAATTGGGTTTAGGTGCAAAATGAAAATCAGAGGGTGATCTCTCCCTCGTCAGTGTGATGAGGGCCCCTGAAAATTCCCAGTGACGGAGGCGAAACGTTGACAAAATGTTGCTCTAGCTGTATGTCAGGTAGGTACTCTAATACGGCTCCTGGTCCGTCTCTGCCCTCCATCACAAAACTTACTCCGTATCTCCCAGTCACGATCAGCACACAAGCAGCCCCTAGCTTGCAGTTACCTAGCTAGGTCGCTCGCTCGTTGCTGAATCGCGCATAGACACTGCATTCTCGCTAAAAAGGAGCTTTCAGTGCATGTATTGTCACTGCTGTGGCAAAATTGGCCACAATAAAATGCCGTTGGTGAAACAGCTGTGCAATTAATGATGCAGTGAGCATGCCTTGGTTTTTCTCAGTTCACTGTAAGAAGCTGGGGTAACGAAGAGAAGAGTTCTGCGTTGGGATTGAAGATGTTCATTAAAGTTAAAAAATGGACTTTTGCTGTTTGCTCGTTGTTGTTTGAGATTTCATTTGGACCTTGCATATCCCACAGAGTACTATATTTTTATTTATTTTTCCATTTGCTTCTGAAATAGTCAGAGGTGTTGATTGCCGTGGGTGTGTCGCTTTCTGTCACTTCTCCTAGTGGTAATAATGTGATTCAGAAAACTTGATTGACCATCAGACATTACATGATTTTATTTTCACATGCTGACAGGCTAAGGCAAGAAGGGCAAGATTCACCAACACAATTATAGAAAACAGGAAATGCTTATTCGAGAAGTAATTATCAGCGTTTGTGTTAATTTTTTACAATAGATTAAATAGGCATTATGACTACGCATGCGCGAAAATTTTCCGGTCAGAGTTCAAGACTACCCACGATGTCAACAAAGCCGATAAAGCCTGGCTATCCCAGTGGAACAGCCGGCTACTTATGGTAATTATTTAAGTTATTTTACATTGCCTAAGGTTGTTATAAGGCAATATGCCGGGTTCACGTTGTTCAGTCTGTGATTGTCCTTACGGTACACGAGGGCTTTAGAACTGGATGGAGGAATTTTGCTCTATTCACGAGTGCAATAAAGGAACAACACGCTGTATATGCAACCCACTGTATGTACTCATCCCTTTTCCTACTGAAAGAAAAGATCCAGAAAGATGTGTAGAATTGATTAAATCAGTAAGTTAGACTTAAAATCTTTTAATTTGCTAATCAGCAATGCAATTAGTAACAAATATTAATAAGTCCACATGTATTACATGTGGCATTTCCTAAGCCTGTAGTCGGTAGTGCTGTACGTGTCAGTGACCCATATATAAATCCCTAGCCTGTACAGATGTATGTATATATGCTTGATGTGAATACATAAATGGGCCTACCTGTGATTTATGACATCTGTATTATATATAAAATATCAGTGGCGGCTAACGAACAGAAAACCGAAGGAGTGGAAAATATCCTTTGAAGCATTCAATTATTGACTCGTTTCAAATCATTGGCTTTAGCACGTTTTCCCAATGATATCAATAATCCATTGACAGTTAAATGCACAGCTTGCCTCTCAATGCAATGTTAAGGCGAGTAAATAATAAATGAAAAAAAAAAAAAGGTTTTATTCATTTGCCGAAATGGGTTACTCTATACGAAATGAAATGGCCTAAACTACTATGGATTATGCGGGTGAATTTGGCATGTCCTGCAAAGCTGTTTATCAAACCTGCGCTTCATGATCAATTTAGCAAATGTATTTCTCATCCCAATGAAGCCTTTACTTTGAAGTTTCTTCACTTCTGCTACCTCAAAGAAGCGAGTTGGCCTCACGTGAAATAGCCGAATGTTCGAAGAGTTACCAAATATTTAATCAATGAAAGTAATTGAAAACGGATGAGATCTCATCATGTTTAAAGGCATGCGTTCCGCCCTCCTGGCTTTATGTTGAGTAGCCGTCACTTTATATATGTATGCAGATTGTATAGGCCTACAATGAATATTATGTACCGAATTCATCTCCCAACCGTTTGTCAGTTCTAAGGGCTCTGGAGTTGTTAACCACCATCCGTCAACATCATTTGCGAACAAGGATTTATAGTCTAGTCTGACAACCTCCCGTTCCTGTTGTTTCGTTAACACTATGGGGGCCTTTTGCAATGACAATGCCCAAGCGAGGGCCACAAGTTTCTTTTTGGGATTTTTTTTTTTTCCCACTTCCCAGTAATGGCATAGTCCCGTTTCCTACAAAAATCTTTCAAAACATCAACTTTACAACGCTCAAAGTATTCAATATCTGTGTCACATTCGGCCATATTTACTGTTGTTGACACAATCTGGGTAGTACTGAACTTTGACCGGGACCAGCATGCTTTGCACGCAGCGAGATGCCGATTTAGTCTATTTGACTTTTATTCGGTTCCCGAAATTCATTCCTGCCGCACTGACATAGTACATAGTGAATGTACAGTGTAAGCGATTGTCAACTGGAAAAAAATGTCACTCCAGGACAACTATTTGTACTTGCACGAAAGCTCCCAATCATATTTCAAGGTTGTGCAAATGAAATTTCGGCAGCATATGTGACTGAAACGGTTGCAATTTTGAGCCCTGTGGCTGGAGCTATGTTAAGGTGTGCAGGGTCATCACCTTCTAACCAACTCTTACTCTCACTCTGTTCCCCTTTACTTTACGTCCAGGGCTAGCCAGGTACTGTATGGTTTAACCCGTCTTTTAGAAGGGCTTTTAAAAATTTTGATGCGTCTGGGTTTTTAAATTGCACGTCTAATCTGACGGTTTAAACCCATTTAATTTTTAAATGCCCCACCAAAAGACTGACCCACTGCCTGGATAAACCTTTGCTCTGCTTGATTATTAGTTTTGCTATATATTTTTCCATTTACTAATGGTACAAACACACTGCAGTGGCATGGTGCTAATTTACAGACAGCGGATTCACCTTCCTACTCACGTTACATTGAGCCCCTGCGCAATGCAAGGTTATGCTATCCATGGTCTTCTTAAGGTCCATTGTATGGCTGCACCTTCTAATCTGGCATGTGATCAGTTGGCAAGAAATGCTGCTGACAACACTAATCCAATATTGCTGGCAAAACGTGACGCATAGCAAAATATGTTCCTAAAATAGAGCGCACGGTTTGGATTGTTACACACATGAAAGCATTGCAAACATGGGTAAATAACAATCATTAAGCTCCTACATTTCACATTAAATCACCAGTAACGTCGCTGAAGTCACCGACAACGTTAATGCTTCCTTTTTATTGGCGTTTCTTTTACAGTAAATTTCAGTTTCGTCGTCTTCTGTCCCGTTCCAGGTTACTTAATGCGCATAAACCAATGACAATGAAAATGAGTTGAAAAATTTAATGGAGAATTAAAATCTACTGTATTGCTCTCACAAAACATTTATACCAACAGTGCATGAAATTTTCACTTACGGATTCTCATTGCGGTTATTTTGATTCTGACTTGACTTCTTTGGAAGAGAGAGTGGTCAGTTGGCTAGGGTATGCAGACTATCTTAATGTATTTGGTGAGCCGTTAATAAATTGCAATGGTACCATTTATGGCAAACGGAGTGTATGAGTAGATTTTTAATATTCAACAAACTGGAAGAAGATTAGAGAGACTTAAAACTCAATGAGGACAGGTGAGGGAGAGAGGGCAGGAAAGTCAGAGGAGCTGATAGGCATGGAATACAGATCTGACATTGTATGTATTTCAGTGAGTTGCCTTGATAAATTTGATTGTGGCGCGTGGAGAAAAGACAGCTGCACGCTCACTTTAGCCGAACGGACTTCTGTTTTGCATGTATAGGTTTTTATCTTGGTGTGCGTGTGTGGCAGGGACTCATTTCTTCACTTAGCTCACCAATAGCTGCACACAGCTATGGAAAGAAGAGATAGGGAAAGTTGTTTGCACTTTTCGTGATTATTATGTTTGATGTGCAAAGTGCAGTCCTACTGGATTGTTCAGGACCGTGCGATGCGGTGCGTTATTGCATATTAATATTGTATGCTGTGACTTCACAGATTCGACCAAATTTTAATCTGTTCATCTGCTACGCTATATGTGGCAATGTGCCCAGGGAGACAACGAGACCCCACTTCAATCCCACAATGCCTAGCATGCACGTCATCACCCAATTGGCCAATTTACAAACCCCAATTCCAATGAAGTTGGGACATTGTGTAAAACGTGAATAAAAACAGAACACAATGATTTGCAAATCCTTTTTGACCTATATTCAATTGAGTACACGGCAAAGACAAGGTATTTAATGTTCAAACTGATAGACTTTATTGTTTTTTTGGAAATATTCACTCATTTTGAATTTGATGCCTGCAACACGTTCTGCACTGAGTTAAATTATTCTGGATAGTTTGCAGTGATGGTGTGAGTAAAATATGGCGTTTTCTCTTTTGGTTTCAGGCATTCGAAGAGTGGGTCGGAGGTCTGACCAGGAGTCCAGGCCGCCTGCCCAAGGGGGTGGCCAGCAGCAGGGAGGGCAGGGTGAGGGCAGACCCGGGGATAGGAGACCTGACCGGAGGCCGCCCCGTGAGCGGCGCTTCGACAAGCCAGCTGAGGACAAGCCCGAGGGAGGAGAGTTCTCTGTGGAGAAGTAAGTTGTCAGGAATGGCACTGCAACTCACTGAACCGGAGAGTACTGGGGCGCTGGAGGCTGTTGGGCTGGTCTTGGAGTGCCATAGTGTGTGCAAGTTCTTCTGGATGCTTTGCCCTCTGCAGTCAGTGTGGGTTTTGGAAATGAGGTATGTTGGCTCAAGCCAGTTATTGACTAGTACAGTGATTTCCAACCCTGTCCTCGGGGCACACCAGTCAGATTCAGGTATTTGTTGTGTGCCACCTTAAGCACTCCTGATGTGACAAATCATGGGCTCGATCATTTGCATCAGGTGTGTCTTCTAAGGTGGAACACAACAAATTCCTGGATCTGACTGGTGTGCCCCGAGGACTGGGTTGGGAAACACTGGACTAGTATGACTACAGTGAAGGTTTTACCTTTTTAATTGCATAAAGGCTAACTTCTCCCTAGCATTTGTTTGACTTTCCTGGCGTGGAAGAGAGGTTCTTTCAGTCCTTTTGAGAACCTTTTTTGTGGTTTTCTGGTTAATTTGATCGACTCAATGAGACATAATACTTCCAAATAGGTCATTTTATACCTAGAGACTTATGGCACTTACTGGAATCCACAAGCAGGGCCTGTGCACTTGCAAGTTGGCGTATCAGTCTGCTATGCCAGTTCCATTTTTATCAGCTCGAAGGTCCAGGTGAGCTATTGCCATCACTTGGCGTTCATCGTTGTCATCTGTCGTTGACATTTTTCCAAAATCTTCTCTGAAACTACTAAACAGATCCACACTAAAATTAGCCACACACATCCTTAGGATGTCTACTTTAAAAATTGTCGATTATACCAGCTGTCTGAATAACATGGCCGCTGTTACTAAAAATGGGACACAGGTAGAACTGCATATTTTCAGCTATATCTCAGGAACTAAAGCAGCTAGAGAAAAACCTGTTACCTCAAAATGATCAGCAGATGAAGCTCTACAAAAGTCTTCATAGGATCAAAATCATACAATGCCTCCTTGTAGGAGTTATTGGCCTTGAAATGTCAAATTTGACGATTTTGCGTTTTTTTGGCCTATACTGTGTAATGAAAACTATAAGAGATGGAGAAAAACTTTCGATGGCTAAAATGATCAGCGAATAAAGCTCTACAAAAGTCTCAATTACACTGAAATTTTACAATGGCTCTTTGTAGGAGTTATTTGCCTTAAAACATCAAATATGATGATTTTTGTTGTATTTCACTATAGCATCTAAATAAACCATCACATTCAATTTGCTCATTAGATTCTTGAAATGATAATCAAAATCCCCTGGAATTTCCATTTGAATCAAACTGATTTATTTATGTCTTTTCCATTTAAAAATCGATGTAGCGAAATTATGGGATGAGGTCTGAATCGTAATCATGTTTTTTGGTATTTCATTAAAATCCTGTACTTTGTTACTTGTGTGCTGCAGTAGATTATGTTTCTGTAATTTTAAGAATTGGTTAATTTTCATACAAACCCAGGTGAGCGATTTAGGCTCTCTAGAGCCTCTAGCTAGCTATTCTTGCTTATGTGCATTGTGATCAGTTACTGTTCTTAGTGCTCATGCAGTGTCAGTAAAGGAAACAGCATCCTGCTTTGGTACCATCAGTGATGTTTATAATTTGCAGTGTACTGCATTGGTGAGCAACCGCAATGTGTTCGTTCCATTTGTTCTTGACAAGAGTATTTCCATAGTGTATTGCTTAAGCTATAGCAAGAAACTTGAATACTTTTAAATAGTGCTGTCATTCAAGCTGTTCAATCAAGCTCAAAACGCCGGGTTTTTTTGCCAGGTTCAAACCGGGTCCGGGTCACTTGACAAATAATCAAGCAACCCGGAAACGATATCAATCAAAATCGGAAACATTCTGTAGTCTGGGGACGTCCGACGGTCGACATCAGCACTTCGAGTTCGAGATCGCCGTTTATTCTGTTTACTCAGCTTGCCTTCGAAAGTTCCGATACAATTTTATGCTTGCTCTAAAAGCTTGAAGGAGGCGAAAGGTGACTGAGTGCACAAAATAACAAGCGACTTCGAAATGCCGACGTCCGGATGTGGATGATGATATCGCATCACTTCGGTCGCTCCCGGGTTTTCACAACTTGAAACTTTCAGAAAATGCCGGTACATTTAGCTATAGCCTAAATCAATGATAATTTTGATTTTATATATATATCTTTATTTCGTACTCATGGTACAGTTACAGCAAGACCAAACTTGGCAAACTGACTTGACATTTAGTGAAATTTGAAGAAGTATTTTCAAGATATACAAGAGGACGTGCCATGTGAACCTCTTCAGAATTACCAGAGGTTCTTCATACGAAAATCTTTTAACTTAAGTCATTCCCTACGGCAAGCCGCTGCCAACGGCGCGGCGAATTCTACCATCCACCGCAAGTTAGCGTGGGAAGACCGGAAGAGTCGTTGCTTTGATGGTGAAGGAGAATGGGGGCTTCGAGTCTGAGATAATAAACCACTACAACGGTTAATGAAATTTGGATGAGAAAGGAATTTAATCATACGTAAGAATAGGATAGCCATGGGGAGAGCAGAAATTGCTAACCTAGCACTTTAGCAACTTACAGGTTATGAAGTATAAACACTGTCCCTCCAGTTTACGTTTTGCTAAGTTACTAACCCGCGCATTTTTAATCTGATGTCCAACTCCATTCAAGCCTTCATTGACTTTTGATTTGAACTGTTTACTGTCTTTCAAGATATTTGCAAAGAATAAAAGACTTTTTTATATTGTTCACCGTTTTACATTGATAAAGTGTTGTTACAGTGTTTATTGTTTACCGTATTACATTGTTAAAGCATTGTTACCGTGTTTGTTCAGCAAGATACATGCTGAGAATAAAGAAAAATGTTTTACGAGGCACGTGACATAATCTTCATATCTTTTTACGTCTTTTACAACTGCATTTGTTGAGACTTGAGAGCTTGATACGATGGCAATAATAGGGTGAGTAGCAAACTGTGTATAATGGATTTGTCATTTTGAAAGTCCATTATAACCATGCATGAACGCTGAATGGCGACTGAAATGCGAACGATCCTGATTGATGCAAGATTCGTAACCTGTTTGAATGAGTGTATGATGTTGATAAAAGCATAAAGATAATTGTGTTGCTACCTGGATTTTTTATTTTATTTTTTTACTTATATGTGGTAAAGAGAAAACCAAATATCAGTGCATAACAATATTAGAACAGAAAAAAACCTGTTTCGACTTTAAAAACAAATCAATCCTATGCAGAAAATGTTAGGAAGTAGTGAGAAAAAGAAGTACCCCTGAATCTTTTCTTTCTTATCTGTTGCCGGGGAGAAAAGAGAATTCACACGAAATTAACTCATTCCCTACGGAATACTTTTATATAAAATTGTCGCGTTTTTACGGAATACTTTCCCCGAAAATTACACAATATAAAGTATTGAAGTACAGGTGGCCCATGACCGCGATCGTCAACTGATTTCGTGTTTTTGTCGGACTGCGAATGGTCATCCACGCCACTGGCACCGGCTGACTGTAGGTAATGGTAGAATTTGCCACGCTGTTGGCAGCGGCTTGCAAGGGTTTTCTCCCCAAATAATTCAAGATTGTGCGCACTTGTCGCGTGCCAGTAATGAATGTCTAGACAACCTGGAATGTGAAACTGACGTGGGGGATTTTCTACAGCTTTTTCTTGAAGGGAGTTGATTTATTTCATTGTTGTTTTGTCAATGTTTACGTTTTCTCTGGGTTTCCGTTCAAGCCGGCGGCCCGGGAAAAAAATAAAGAGATTTTCCGGGTTCAATCAAACAGGATTTTTTCTTCTGGGTCACAGCACTACTTTTAAAGCAGAATTATTGTACCACCTTGCTCGTGGGTGTACTATTCCTGTCTTTATTTTTGGTGATTTGTACGGCCAACTGGCAGAACTTAAGTAGCTGACTAAGAGACTTTGCAAATAAAGAAAGCTTCATTACCTTAGTTGTAAGAATGACACAGTGGCGACCATTTTGCGTAAATGTAATCTCAAGCAATGTATTTTTTAATTTCCTTCAAATGTCCTGTTAGTTTTTGATAGTTTTGAGTACCTTTCTCTTTTCTGCAGGGCTGTGGGTGACAGGCCTCTGAGGGGACGTGGTGGTGGCAGGGGGGGGCGCGGTGGCCGAGGGCGTGGCATGGGGCGGGGCGATGGCTTTGACTCTCGTGGAAAGCGTGAATTTGATCGACACAGCGGAAGCGACAAATCGTAAGTCATTCGCAAGAAGTTTCCCTCAAAATGGCAAGGCAGAGGGCAAAATCTTGCATGTATAACGGGGCAGCTTTGTTTGTGTGTTGTCTGATGTGTCACTTAATGCTAAGCAATTTTTCAATTTTGTTTCAGCAGCCTAAAACCCGAAGAAAAACGTGGAGGGAGTGGATCTCACAACTGGGGCACTGTGAAGGATGAACTGAGGTCAGCCAAGATTTTTACAGAGTGCATATGCTAGCTGAAAATCTTCATCATTTAAGTTAATTTGATTAAGTACCGTTTTATGGGAAAAATAGCGACAAAATATTGATAGTTCTTTTTTTTTTAGAGCTTGCTTTTTGTTTTTTTTTTTTCTTGAAATCCTTTTGTTTCTGGGATTTCTGAGGACTGAAAATAGCCACAAAAATTAGAGTATTGTGTCTGTAAAAACTTTGTATAAAGTAATATACATCTCTAAGTACTTTTATAAACTTGCCCCGATATTACATGCCTGTCACTCCACGTTGCATGCTTGGATCGCTTATCGCATAATATCTTAATTACTAGATGACCTAGCGGGGAGAAAGTGTAATGTAATTGATGTATGGATAGATACCTAACGTTGCTGAGATTTTAGCGGTAGCTAGCTAACAACATAAAAACACATTCCAAAACCAGCATAAACCAAGGTTTACAAAGGTTGATTTTTCAACTGCAAAGTCCAGAATTATTTGCGAACATGACTTTAAAAGCTCAATTTTTTTTTTTTTTTACCCTTACTTGAGTCCGTTCATTACCTCTCAGATAATTGACCGTACTTTGCCGCACAATGTCATTGCAGGGGATTTTGATACTTGATGTATTGTTCATTGATGTTTTTCTGTAATCTGGTATGGAGCAGCTGTATAATAATGGACAATGTAATCTAGGGGAAGACAAAGCTATCCTGGCACTATTAAATCGAAGGATAAGGAATGTCGGAAAAGGGGGGTTTGGGAGAGGGAAATTGGAAGGCTTGGGTTTGTGTAGACGTAAGGGGAAAAAAAAAATTACTGGGGAGAAAAGGGCACACAACCTGGATAGCATATTCATGACCCTCACAGTTAACTACTCTCAACTGTAAACTAGGTTTGGGCTTAGACTCTGAGGAGTTTAACATAGTTATGGACTGGTTTGATTGGTTTCAGAACATAGGAGTTGCATAATGGAGTCAAAATACATTGGCAATTGCACCTTTTGCGCCTCTTGGTGGTATACTTTTCAAAACTACCCATACTGCAATCGCTACAAGATTGAGTAGTCGTATAAATCATAAAATTGAATCTATCATCTATTGCTATGAACTTGATTTCTAATGCTTATGTTGTGCTAAGTAAAGGCCTCTTAGAACTGAATATTATATTTATAAATGAATCACTATTTTGGTTTGCTATCACTTCAATATAGCAGTACCAGCAAGTTAATGTACGAGCCAACTATATCCATGTTATTATCTTTGTTGGCAGGTATTCTTTGCTGAAGGGTGAAAATTTTATGTGGTTAGAAACTTAAGTGTGGGTAATGGCATCCACTAGGAAGCTAGGGGGACGCGATAATTTTGTCCCTGACTTTAGTGACTTGGTCTACAGTCCTAGAGTATATTGTGAATGACTGACTTAATTTTTTTTTCCACTCCCCCAGTGGCGAGATGGATCAGTCCACTGTAACTGAGGAAACTCCAGAAGGGGAGGAGCACCCTCCTGCAGACTCCGAGAATAAGTGAGTTTCCTCAATACCCCTTCAATACTGTGTGCTCACAATGGTTTCAGTGAAGGATACTTATCTGTTGATGGTTATTAGCATTGCCCTTAGCATAAGTATAAATGTACCCTAATGTCACTTCACGCAAGATGTGTTGCATAATCACCCTGCCCAACCCTGTAACATGCCTTAAAAATGGAAAATTAATACTTTTGGCCCAAATCACAAGTTTTTTGTACTCTCAAAATGCTTGAAAATAAGCTTCTCTTTTTCCATGAAAAAGACAAAAGCGAGATCGAAATGAGCTCTAATTTACATGAGACGTGGAATTTTAAACTCATGACACGCCGTATTTATAGATTGCATATTCCTGGTATACCCATCCTCGGAATATGTCTTTGATAATCACCGAAGTATGATATAAGGGGAAGGAGGAGTTTTTGTCCAAAAAGAAAGCATGGCGTGTTTGGGAAGGTAATGGCAGAGTTTGAAAGGATTAGTTGGCTGCCTTTAATGTGCATGGCAAAAATCTCAATCTTAATGCTGTTTTTAAAGCTATGAGATCAGTTTCGAAAATAGCATGAAGAACTCACGATATGCTTCGGTTGGAAGGCCCGTTGTACATGGTTTTGATCAAATGGCTCCAGGAAAAGTTCAAAGCAAAATACATTGGCACATAATCGCGTTAAAATTAAATGTAGCGACCTCTTTGAATTCCAATTGTCTTTTCACAATTAATACTTTCAATCGATTGTTCGCCAAGTTTGCCTTGTTTTTGTAATTATACGTTTCAAGTTTGGCTTACCTGCAAAACGATGGACGTTTATGATGAGTTTTAATGAACTGATGATGATTCAGCTTTGCTCATGCTTTGTGTTATTTGTGCGTTATCTCTGGGTGTAATCCGTTTACCCAGGCGAACCCCCCCCCACTTTTCTTTTATGAAAATCGATGTTGAAAGATTGAGTGATGTTTCATTACAAACTTTCCCATTTCTCCATCATTTTCCTTTTTTTCCCCTTCAAGGAAGTTATTTTCTGTAGCTCTTTTTGGCTTGTAATGGTTATCAGCTAAGACAACCATAGCGGTGCGCAGAAATCTGACTTTATTGAAGTTCTTCAACCAAAAAAAGAAAAGATTAAGTTTATCTCCCTACCCTGGATGGGGGTGGTGATTATGCTACGCATCACTTGTGAAATCAAAGTTCTTCTTCCAGTGCTGTTTCCCATGCCCTGTCTGGGCAGACGTGTTCCATTGCCATGTCGTGACTCAGCATGCCTGACCTTACAGCTGGGATTGGCATGTCACGACTCACAGGCCCGTGGCTAATCTCTCCTGTCCTTGTTTTCAGGGAGAATGAGGTTGAGGAGGTGAAGGAGGAAGGGCCCAAGGAGATGACACTGGATGAATGGAAAGCCATGCAGGACAAGGAGCGCGCCAAGGTGGAGTTCAACATCCGCAAAGCCAACGAAGGCACTGATGGACAATGGAAGAAAGGCTATGTATTGCACAAGTCCAAGAGTGAAGATGTAAGTGAGAAAACCAGCACTGGCCTTGCACTCCCTAGTCAGCTGTTGATGTGCCGTATGTGAAACCTTGACCTTGGAGCTGTTTGTTTCTGTCTGGAATGACACACCTCATTTGATCAGATGAGCATTAACTTTACATTGCTAGTCCTGTTGGTCTACACTGGCACAGGGTTCTCCAACATTTAATCTGGTATATCTAACAGGATTGATAACTTGCGAGCGACAGCCTTCCAGTGAGGTTGGTGTTTTAGGGCTTTAACTCAGAGGTGATGTCTTCACAATATTTGTCTGTGAGGGTGTTTTGACTGTCGGGGTTGTATTGCTAGTATTGGTTATGCTTGCTGCAAACTGTGACATGTGTCCACGGGAGTGGCTGACGGTTGAAACCCCAAGCTCTGTTTCATGGCCTTTTTCTCTCAACAAACACACAGAGACCTGCTGGTGCTTTAATCGACTCTGCCGAGATGGACGCTGAATCACCCGGCCACTACCAAAAGGTGCTTCTATCACTCCAACCGTAACCCCCTCCCCCACCACATACACAGCTGAGGTTTTGAGGCTTTTGTCTGGGCAAAATCTTTTTGTGGTCTGGTTGACCGGTTTGGATGTTTTTCAATGGCTGACGCTGATATTTAGAGAGCGCCAAATTTTTTTTTTTTTTTTTTTTTTTTTTGCTGGGTTGAGGCTAGATTTTGTGATCACTAATGGATACTTGAAATTTCTGAATTTTGATGATTTTTTTTGCACTCGTAAATCAACAGTAGAATAATAACATTTGCAGGGCCTTTATTCCAGAGCATTTTCATAAAGCAAAATCTCCTCATTTCTTCCCAGCGGTTCAAGTCAAATTTTCATGAACTTGAACTGTTTTGTCCGTAACATACTTCTGTAGTGATTTGGATACAAAAATGAAGTGAATTCACGTTGTATAATAGGTTTGACTGCACCTTATTGGTTTTGGTATTTTCGTAGGTGAAGTTTGTGGTGTGCAGTGTGCTGTGAGTGCTAACAACTAGTCAGCTTGGCAAACCTGCCTTTGTTTTTGCAGTCAAAGAATACAATTATTTTCCATGGTTCGACTTGGAGCAATGGTGGTTGAATTGGCTTTGCTACCGAATTGCTTGCAGAACTTTGCATAGTCAGCTTCCCTGTATCAAGCTACGTTAGCAGAGTAGAATCTCCTCTGCAAAAACAACTTGCCAGATTGAGGTGGAAAATTCAGTTTCAAAAAACATTCCAGCATTTTGTTACTCCTAAGGCACAACAAAAAAAATTCTGTTTGCAATTACCCGACCAAGCCTCCATAAAATGTGCTGACTCTTAAGTTATTGGACCACTGTTAAAAAATGAAATTTACCTATACCGATCCAACTCTATACCTCCTTGTGCAGCATCTCCTTGTCTGGATTTTGAAGTTTTTTTTTTTTTTGTTTTGTTTTGTTTTTTGTTCTTCAGCAGCACGAAATGCGCGAAGTGATTTTAGTAAAACTTAGAACATGCTGTCACAGGGATGGGCAGCGCAAATACGATTTTTCTTGGTTCCCAGCAAATCTAAATTTAGTAAATGCATTTCCTGTTCTTGACAGTAGATGGTACTGTCATTTGCATCCTCAATAGGCTACCACTATATGCAAAACCCTAATAATTCAACTGTCATACAATTATGCTCTTGAAAAAGGCTCATTGGAAGAAGACACAAATCTAACATTATCACCTTTATTCTGTTTATGGTGGTTCATCATCCACGGGAGATTTTGCAGAGGATCAGGATTAAGATTGATTCTAGGCTTTAAAAAGAAATCCTTTATTAAAAAAAAAAAAAAAAAAAAACTTGCCCTCTGCCCCTTGCCCAGATTCTTGTTCTTGACATTAACATAAGATTTTTTTTTTTTTTGGCCTCGCTGTATTTTTCTATTGGCATGATTATTAAACTAGTAGTCGTATGCAAAACGCTTTGCTGTATTCATGGGTGGAAAAAGTTCTTAGCCAGATGTGTACTTTCTAACCACCTGAGCAGCACCTTTGCAGTGAAATTAACAATACTTAAAAAAATGAACACAGGACTAAAAACTGACTGAAAGTTCACCTCTAACATTTAATTTGTCTATACAATTATGTGGCTGGATTACAAGCGTTATTTTGTCAGCAGGCTACCTTAGCTAGTTATTTTGTCCAGTGATGTACAAGTTAGAATCTCAATCTGTTAATTGCGAAAAGACAGGCGTCTAATTGCATGTTCAGATTTTATAGCTATGATATTAAGTATGGAAATGGGAAAGAAAATGTAACACTTTGAATGTTAAGAATTAAGTCTTACCATTTTGTGTTGGGTGTGTTCGAAACATCCAACCTCCAGAAAATACAGCTATCCATCTGCAGCCTAGGTGGCAGGATTGACACAAGGTGGAGCGTTAACATTCTTGTTCATCTGCCTCAGGAACTGGAAGTCTTGTTGTTTTTCCCAGTTGCCCGATATTGGCCTGATTATTTGGCCAGCCTATATATAGGTCAACCACAACTCTGTACTTCTTCCTGTTCTGCATTTTTTTTATATCCTAATATTGATCTTCCTTCTCTTTTTTTTCGACAGATCATGAATCACTGCTGTAATATTTTTCAAAGATAGGGAATGACAAAATAGATTTTTTTATTGCAGACAACACTGCATGTGAGAAAGAATGTAAACCTCTAAATATGCTGTAATACATTAATTCATTTTGATGTAAATTGGCTTTTTTTTTTTTTTTTTTTACTTTGATCACCTTCAGCAGAAAACATTATGGATGTGGTCCAAATTCTAGCCCAATTTATGAGTAATATGAGAAGTGTTCAATTTGTCAGGTGCTGCTGGAAGCAAGAAGAATTGGTATTCAGTATTTGTTGACATTTTTGTCCATAAGAAATTGAATTTGCAGTGCTCAGTGCAGGAATGGGCTTGCAATTCATGCAAGAGGCGGCTCATGACATTTGTTACTGATGATAGAATTCATAGCAATGCTTGTCTGCTTTGGTTACCTTTTGGGATTTGTTCCAATATCTGATTGGGTGTTTTGAAGTAGTAGAAAAATAGTAAGAAAAATGGTCTTTAGATCTCAATGAATGGATGGATATTGTCTGCTGAACTGCTAAAGTAAATGTGGCATTTTAATCAGAGTTTTTGCAAGCATACATATTAATTTGCATCAATATTTCTTATTGCCCTGCATAATCTTACTTTTCCCTGAATGCGTACCGTCAGTGACTCATCAAATGTACACTCAAATTAATTAAAAATGCTATGATTTGCCATTTTTGACAATTTTGGCGCTGAGGAGTTTGAATCCAAAATGTGTAATGTGAGGCGTAGTTCAAAACCACCAATTACTGCAGTCAAGATTCGAGTGGGTACTGACATGCTGAGAAAATTTAAAAGCTAAAAGGCTATTCCCACTGCAGGATTCCTTGATTATTTTAAATGGAAAGATAAAGGACGTATCTGCAAAAACCTTTCTTCAGTGTTCTGTTGCAAGGCATAGCCAGACGTGAAGCCCCACCATTTCACCACATGATAAAATTGGAGCTTTATGGATTCACAGCCATGTTTTGTTGGATCCGTGTAAAGCAGTATAATGTTGGAGAACCCTGGTCCTCTGAATTCAGGAAGGCTGCATACGTGTGTTAAATCGCAAGTATTGATATACGGGTGCTGCCTGACCAGTTAGTTCCTTCTCTAGTTTTTCTGATACCTGACACTGGACGCGCAGTACCAGTCAGAAGTTTGACCACACTTTACTTTTGTTGCAAAATTTTGTTTTTCATTGAAATTTTAGTGATTTGACCTCTGTAAATAACTTAGAATGACACACGGTAACATTAGGCTATTCAGAGTTTAAGAAGCAATAATTTAATTTGCAGGCTGCTGTCCAAAATTTTGGAATTACTCATCAAATAAACTTATTAGGAAAAATAAACTGATTTACAAATTTTTCACCTAGGAAATTTCACATGTTGCATTGTAATATAAACTGAAAAGGCCCAGAAATGGGATTTTCCATCTAGTGAATTAAAAAAAAAAAAAAAAAAAGAAAGTCAATCTAGTTTGGGAATTATTGGGGGGAAAAAAGAGAGGTTCAGGAAAAATAATCCACAGGTACTGCACATCTGTGGGAACTTCTGTAGTAGGGGGTGTCTGCTTTCGCAGAACCATGTGACTATGCTTGAAGAAAAAAATTGAGCATGCTCAAGGTTTTTATTGCAAAGGGCTTTTTATTTCAGATTTTAATGTGAAATGGGGGTTAATTACTTTTTCCATGCCTCATTGCTGAAAAATGTAGGTGCGTCCAATTTTTGACTGGTACTGTATTACAGATGGTGGGAATGTTTGATAAGAATTCAGATTTTCTTTTGCAAATAGGTGTTTTACACATAAATATTGGCAAAATCTTAAACTGTGGACTGTACTCTAATTTGTGATAAAATTCTGAATGACTGGCCAAATTCATATTGAGGCTGAAACAGTTGTTGACCTACAATGCATCGTTGTTTTGTCTGAAAAAATGTATCGCTAATCAAATGGGGCAAAGGATGAGTCTGCAGTGATATTTGAAAGAAAATCAGTGATGGCTGTCATTTTCTGTCAGCAGTCCTCATATGGAGTTTCCTCTGTGTTTCCGGGTGTTACAGGCCAATGCTGACGAAGCCTCAGGTGACCACCATTTCCGCAAGCCGGCCAATGACATCACATCCCAGCTGGAGATCAACTTCGGGGACCTGGGCCGTCCAGGCCGCGGCCGCGGGGGTCCCCGCGGCGGGAGAGGTGGGCGAGGCGGCCCTGGCGGAAGTGGGGGGAACAGGCCGGCACGTGGGGGCAGAGCTGACAAGGTGAGCAGATGGGTGTTGCGCATTATCAGTGCTAGTTATTTCTGCGGCATGTGCCATTTTACATGCTGCCCTCCAAAGTTCTCTTCGCTGGGAATGTTGACTAAAATGGTTTTGTTTTTGTTCTTGATGTATCATTCACATTAGGGCCGGTCGATATGCACAAAATCTAATATTTAGATTTTTTTTTTTTTTTTTTTTGGACCGAATACCTCAATATCCATATTTTGCTGATGTAATCGGGACAAATGTTGGTGCTTTCACAAAATATTTACACAATGATAATTGATAACCATTTATCTGTAATGTTGCTATAACAACCAAGCAAGGACAGGCAACAGCTGCAACAGTCTAGTAAGAGCAGAAAAATGTGATCCTTTACTGTAACTCAGCTTTTAAAACCTGGAAAGCCAACACTTATCTCATATCAGGATATTGCGATATCCAGAATCCGTGACGATATTTTGCTTTACATCACGATATGGATATATTGCCCAGCCCTACTTCACATCTTTCTTGCGATGAAGTGGTAGACACGCTTAATACTTACTTTTCTCCACCTGCCTCCCTCTCCACAGCCCAGCGGAGTGTCTGTCCCCAACGTGGATGACCCAGAGGCGTTCCCGGCTCTGGCCTGATTGAATCTGTGATTGGTGGCCAGCTCACCCCCCCTCCCTCCCTTAACTTACCTGAAAAGCCCTTGTGGGTCAACCCTCCACAAGGCTTGCATGCTTACAGGTCCTTCAACTGTAACAAAAAAAAAAAACATGAAAAAAAAAAAAAAAGACTCATCCATGCCATTCACACCCAAGGACTGGATATCAATTGTTTTTAAAAAAAAAAGACAAAAAAAAAGTGGAAAATGGACACTCCTGCTACACTGAAGCAGAATATTGGTAGAGGTTTTGTATTTAGAAACATGGTAGCAGGGATGTTTTCATACAGTATTTTTTTTTTTTTTCCAGAGATTATGCATTCTTCATGAATACATTTTGTATTGCTGCTTGAAAATATGCATTTCCAAATATAGGTGTGAAGAGTGTATTGGTTAGCTCACTGTGTTCCGCGGCTTGCTTTTCTGCCCTTAAGAATTAAAACTTCAGACGAGCATTTAGGGATCGTTCTCGAGCCATCTAGGTCTACCAAAAGGAAAATATGAGGCGGAAAAAAAAGTTACTGCATTATTTTAATTGAGATGTACAGGACTGTAAGTGCTTTGGTTTTCGTATATATACATATATATATTTTTAAATGTTTAAGTGAAAGACGAGAAGTCTAGTAAACTCCACTTTTATTCTGGTGGGCCATTGGTCCTTGTGTGTGAACATAACTCCACTGGAGAACTCTACCATGGATTATTCATTCAGCGAGAAGCCCAAGCTAGTTCTGAGCCAGTCCTTGGTTCAATTAGGTAAGATTTTTTTTTTTTTTTTTCCCAAATAGAGCAAGGACCTTCGGACCACTCGTGGAATGTAGTTTGCGTGACGACCACTGAAATTGAAGTACCCCCCGCCCCCAAATATTGTTTTGTTCTGAAGTTAGACTGCAGCTTTAACATCTTTAATTTTTGCCCGGATTAAAGTTTTTGTGTGAAAGTGGATTATTTGCTTTTTTTTTTTTTTTTTTTTTAATGTCTACTTGTATTGCACTTGGTTGGGTGAGGCAAAAACTTGCCAGTTTTATTTCGCTCCACACCGTAAGATTTATTTGACTTCCTTTTTCTCCTCTTTTTTTTTAAGTTTACAGCAGCGCTACAGCTTTATTATTTCTGAAAGCTGTCTTTAATTTTCATGTAAAATAATTCAAATGCTACAAAGTGTATGAATGCTAACCATGCCAGAAAGGCGCCTCTGTGGGGAATTGTAATTTGAATTGGGCCGTTGAGGCTTGTTTAGCTTTGGAGGCGGGGAAGTATAACACTATTGTTAGCAAACAGAGCAGTATTTAATGTTGGAACAATTACAGGAAACGTACAGGCGCTGGTGGTTCAGGCAGAATATCTGTTGAACTGTTGGGTCTAAATGCAATTGGCCCTTTTGACTTTACCCCCCTCCCCCTACTGCAAACATCCCTGTTCTAATAAATTGCTGAGAGGTGTTACTTGTGTACTGCCCCACAGGAGTGAGTTGTGTGAAATGCTTCTGCTTTCGTTCATGGTTTGAAAAAATGTGTTGGCCCCTGTGTATATGAAAATTCATTACACTCACAGGACAGTAGTGTTGTGAAGTTGAACTGGCTGTTGAATACACAGTTGTAACATCATGGCAGGAGGCAATTAGTGGTCACATGGTCTGCCCTACTGCCTTCAACATACGGGATGACAAGTAAATCATCAGGAGCTCTGAATTTTAGGTTATTGGAGCTATCCAATTCTGAAACAATCTCAACTGCCAGATGGGTTCCAATTACAGCTGTTATTGAAATGCTGCAGGTGATCACTAAATCTGCAAGTCACACCATGGCTGCTTTCACAGGTCCTCCGTGCCTGCACAATAAGTCGGAAAAGTTTTTCTGGGAATGGCATGAAACTTGTGTTCATTCGTGGTGGGTGAGGACAAACCCTATTGTTTTGTGTGAACCCACAGCCGTTCCTCTAGTGCCACCACCAGGTGAAACTGAATTTCCGAAAGCAACTCAAACAGTATTGATGGGAATCATGTCACACTCAAGGAAAACTTATTCAGTTTTCAAAATTGCTGCAACTTACTTGCTCAGATTTAATTGAAATCATGTCGAATCTGCTTAAACATTCTAAACGTTCGCTAAAACTGACAGTTTTTATGGGAATCAAGTCAAACGTTCTGTGATTGCTCCTGGTGTTTGGAAGGGTTGTTGGTGACCTATGACCTTCCCTATAATATCACCGCTATGCCAAACTTTTCCTTCACAAAAAAAAAGTAGTACCTTGAACATTTGTCAGGAGAATCCTATCAAATCTGCTGTCAACAATCCTGGCGCATAGAGGAAACCTTGTTGATTTTTTATGGCTCTATTACTTTCATCCCTGAGCCATTGTTGTGTGAAACTACATTTCCAAATGCAGTAAGTTGAACTGCTGTGACGGGAATCAACTTTGCTGCAAATATCTGGCTGCATATAGGAGTAATCCTTTAGTTCTGGTGATTATGTGACCATTCCTATGGCACCACTTTTTGGCCAAAATTAATTTTTTTCAAAAATGCAGTACATCTAACAAACCTTACGGTAATCAGGTAAAATTTGCTGTGTACATTGCTGGAGCCAAGAGTGACTTCCCTGTTGATTTTCTGGACTCTTATACCCTTTCCTTTATTGCCACCCTCAGGCCAAACTATGAATTTTGCCTGTGGAAAGAATGCGATATTTTCAGTGATATACCCAGTTGTCCACAGACAACATTTGTTTATGGCTGTTCAGTGAGTGCAGAATTATAGGGACCCTTGATAAAAATGAAGATGAACTGAATTTAAAAAAAAAAAAATTTTTTTTGATAATCCATGTTGGTACCGAAAAACATTTAAGTGCGTTTGTTTTGATGTTTTTTAAGTAATCACATTTTTTTCATTAATCGATTAACCATTTTATACAGACTCAAGGTCCAGAAAAAAAAGAAAAAAAAAAAAAAAAAATATATATATATATATATATATATATATACATACACACATACGTACATACATACATACGTTAATAAACATAGGAAGAATAATGCCAAAGGTTTTAAAATTGTTAGCTCCCCTGGTTTAATACAGAGTGCAGCCTTCCCTGATACTGGTATTGGCAGTGAGCATTTTCCCATTAGGGCTGAGAACACTATTGGTAGGACCATTCCTGAGTGATGAATATTTCAAACTTGCTGATATGCTGTAGTTTCTGGTCGTCTCAGTTTTTACCTCATAGTTTCAATGGGATTTAAGCGTGTAGACTGAGATGGCCATTGCAGAATGTTACCACTTTAAATATTTATGTACATTTGGATTTGGTCAGGTCCGTAAATATTCAGGCATTGATCATGTTTTTATTTTAGCTGTCAACCGCTCCACCAAGGTGGAGATGAAACTAAATTATGAGTTACATCACCATGCTGGCTTTCAGCTTTAATTTGAGGGTAATTACCTCCAAAATAGGATAGTGTTGTGGGAATTGCAGCACTTGTTAAAAATGGTCCCACCCACTCCCTTTTTTTTTTTTAAAGGCTTAAACATAATTGGACATGTGTCTGTGCAGCTGTTCTATGGCCAGGCGTGTTATTCCCTCATTAAATTTACTGCTAGTTTTTAAAACAGAGAGCTGATTTAAAGTTGGGGAGATGCATCTGGATTCTTTTGCTGTTAACTCTGAATATGAATTCCAAAGGGCTGCCAGTGAAGCAAGCAGTCTTTGGGATGAAAAACCAAAACAAGTTCAGAGAAATGGCAAAAATTTCAGGAATGGTGATATCAACGGTTTATACAACAGTTAGTGCCGACTGAGTGATTTGATTGGACGAGAGGCATTCCATGAGTGCTGATGATCTAGGATACAACATCACTGGGACATATAACAGCAAAATCATTCCGCTCCCAGGTGATTTAATAACTGTTAATTACACTCACTGCTGAAGTAAACTTAGCGCTAAATTAATAGCAACAGTCAAATCCCAATCCATTTGTGGAACCATTTGCGCTGGCAAAGCCACATAACTTATTAAATAAAAAATAAATCGTAATCTGTTGTTGCTTATTGCTGTCAACTAATAAGTGGCGTTTGTAGACCTGTTGTATAAAAGCTATATCACACTCGAGGTTGTGATGTTGTAGCTGAATATCATCAGGGCTGTGATATTCACGACTGCATCACAGCTGTGATGATATTCAGCAGCATCACTCCCTCTTGTGTGATATTGCTTAATTGGTCCATTCTGATAAGGGAAGCTGGAAAGGCTCAGGAACACCAAAAGGACACAATGTTGGCAGATGACCCAGGAATTCTTTCCAAACTGAAGAAAAACTTCACAACAACTGGTCAGATCTAGAACACCCTCCAGGAGGTATCTGTCAATATCAAAAAATGAGAAAATCAGAGTAAATGCTGGTGGTTTGGCACAAGATGTAATACACTGGTTAGTCTCAATTGGCAGCATTATTGGCTGTCAACCTGGTTTCATTGTACTTATTGATGATGTGACTGCTGACAAAAGCAGCAGGATGAATTCTGGATTCTGTTGGCTCAGTCGGGTAAATGCTTCAAAACTCATTCCATGGTCCGTCAGTGGAGAAGGACAATGACTCGTGGTATGCTGCTTAACTAACCAAACAAGCTTTCAAGCCAAGGAAGTGGTATGTTCTTCAGTTGCTAAGTCCTTAAGGTGCTTGCGTTTGACTGCTTGAATCAGAATGCCCTAAGAACAAACAGGAGCCAAAGAGTGCAGCGGTGAAAGCCTGGTGGAGCATCATCAGGGAAGATATCCAGTGTCTGGTGATGTTTTTAGGTTCCAGGCATAAGCAGCCATTTAATGCTAAAGATTTGCTATCAAGTATTAAAAACTAAAATTTTGAATTATGATTGTTAGTTTGTCTAAATACTTTCAAGCTCCTAAAACTGGAAGGACTATATATATAAATGGTTGTAATTCCAGCATGTTACATTTAATATCTCTGCAAAAACCCTGTATATTAGGTGGAGGTTTACCCTTCGTGCATACAGTGCTATAATGATGCCCCCCGAAATGTGCTGGTATTTGGTGGAATTTGCTGTGAATTATCAGTAAAATAATAACTCCATATTTGATAGTATACATGAGGCACTTCTTATTTGCATTCGTTTAGCCACCAAAAATATTTATGGTGTTATTAATATTACTGTCATTAATGAATTAAATTCTCTTCCAGTCATTGTTTCAATGATGTTTGGCAGATTTCACGTGCATTATTTATTGTGCTCGGTTAGTGCTTTCCTCTGGCAACCACGCTAAAGAGTTTGTCAGTATGGAGGCGGCATTTCTTGATTTATTTTGGGATTCAGTGTCTCCTAGATGCAACAATTCTGCAATTCTTGAACTGTGACTCAGAGGGTTTAATTGCTTTCCCAGCCATTTTCTACTCGTGGGGAAATGTACTTGCAACCTTTTCTTGGACCGTTTGCAACCATTTTACGTTTTACTTTTCATTTTCATATTAATACACAGTATTAATTCCCTGTCTTATAGAATCTGGCTGCCAAGAGCAAATATGAACAAGCACTAGGAAATTAATCAATGACTGTGAAGCTGCTTCTCTTTTTTTCAGTTTTTTTCCCCCAAAAAATATTATGTTTATTTATTTTTTAGATCAATGTATTTATCGACTGAGTGGCACGTGTGTCAGATGGCCTTTCTGGCATTCGCTGTCATAACTAGTTGGCCAGTCCATCACTTTCTTCGCACAATATAGCGTGCAAAAATATTTTCTTGAACTAGAGGGGACAATATTAGAGTTTAATCCTGGGAAATAGGATTCCTGAGAATACCCATCCAAACCTTTTCCCAAGAAATACAACAGTAATGTTTTTAACCAAACATTATTTTTAATAAAGGTAATTAGAACATTGGAATACTGTAAATATAGAGCAGAGATGTGACTTTCTGGTAAGGCTGTGACTTTGCCTTTTCATGGAGGATTACTCATGAACTATTTTCAAATAATAAATAACAATACATTTCCAGTAATCATAAAGACATGATAATGACAGAGGTAACAAGGGTACAATATAAGATCATACAGATGGCATTTATCAGCACAAGTGATTTGAAATGAAATCCAAAATTTCCCTGTATTCCATAGAGAATACAAAATATAAAATTGGTCTCAGCTCAATAGAACAACTATAATAATGTGTATTACTTTCTGTAATGAATTTTGCTTGTTTTTACAATGAAGAATTGTCAAAAATCACTTCCATTTGGCTATTCTCTGTGGACGAATGACAGGCAATGAACTTGGCATTTGATATTACTTGCAGGTATAGCAATGTAGTTCAAGCTGCATATGACAATTATTTTATGCTCATTCTAATGTTTAGTAGTGAACACAAATGGCATTCTTTTGCCTTCATAATCACGCCACCCTGCATGTTGGAAAAAAAAATTTCTGCTGATTTCCCTAATAGGCCTCTCATTACCTAATTTGAAGATGTTGTGTTAAAAATGCAAGTAAAAAGTTCCTATCACTTACAGTTTTCATGAAATAAGAATGAAGATTTGCTGTTTTTTGTACATGTAGGCTTTTATAAACTGATGATAACGGCAACAAATGCTGTTTGGGTGCAGTGAAACACCCACAGATGTGGCAGAAAACATCCGGATCATGTTTGCATTTTCTTCAGTCAGTGGCCATATTAAGCCTGAAATCAGAATTGGGCATAAAATAATATCTTTAGAATCATTCATAGATGTGAAAATCAGCTGAGAATTGAAAAAATACTTCTCACTTGGCTCAGAGGAAGATGGAAATTATGTCATTTTGACAGTTTTTCTGGTGATTAAGGGATGATGCATAACCTTACAAGTGGTTGTTGAAAGTGACAGTGCCATGAAATGCACATCATACACTTCATATGTGAAAATGTGATGAGCTAGAGCGAAATAGACACCATTTTTGGAACCAGCACCCCAAAATTGGTAAGAAATAAGTATTGGATTTTATTCAGCAAAAATGATGCAGGGCAGTGTCATCAATACCACCATATAATACACTAAAGCAGTCATGTTGAAAACCCTGAAGTTTCTAAATATTCTTCCTTCTTGCATTCAGTGTTGTTTGAAATATGCCCGATGCATTTTGACTGTAGCTGAAGTCATCGGCTTCCTTTAAAACAATTGCAGTTCCTGGAAGTCTCGGGGTAGTGTGCTTTTGTTTCTCGGGATAGAAAATGTCTCATTTTCAGAAAAATATTAATCTCTACACGATATTAGCATAGATCTAAGCTACTGCATGATACGCTCTCCAAATAGACCAAAATGAAGCATTAGGAACAAAGAACAGGCAATAA
This sequence comes from Gymnothorax javanicus, assembly GCA_029692085.1. Lineage (NCBI taxonomy): Eukaryota > Metazoa > Chordata > Actinopteri > Anguilliformes > Muraenidae > Gymnothorax > Gymnothorax javanicus. Next base: position 30,989,717 of record CM056198.1, on the reverse strand, counting down.
CACAACTTCTATTTTTTTATTAACTGTTAGACCATAGGCTAATCTCACAATCTCCTGATACAGGGAGAGGATTGGCCACATGAATAAAAGCGAGATGGCTAGGCTTTCAGTCTGCTCTGGTTTCAGGGCACTCTCAGAATAAAGCAGAGTGCAAAACAATTTGGGAATTCATTTTTGTTGTCATCGCTAATGTTGGCGAACTCTGGCATTTGGGTTGCTGCTTTGATAGCAGCTGGTGTAATGGTTCTGTTTGGATTCTTTCATTTATGAAGTAGTGGTTACTTCTGTTTAGATAGGCTATCTCGCATTGTTAGGCTGGTGGGTCTGTTTTGGTTTTGGTGCAGTTTTGAGCTTTTGTCTCTCCCCCCCTCCCCCTCTGCACCCCAATGTTCAGGTTGACGGCTTGCACACCCCATCTTGAAACGCTCGCTCAGTCACTGACTCAATTATTTCAGAGGACATTTTCATGAATGTACTGTAATAGTTTTAAGTTGTCAATCTGTCAGTCAGATCAAACAAGCATTTTTCTTTTTTTTTCTTTTTTTCTGTTTTTAGAAGTGGGGGAGCCCCACTCCCCTGCACTGCCCCTCCGCAACACTCCTGCACGGCAAATGGTCAGCTGTCCCAACTTTTTTGGACTCCGTTGCAGATATCACATTATATATATTCAATTAGCAATTCCATTCACGTTTGATCATCTAATTTGCTTTTATACTTCTTTTAGTGAAGAGGAGGTGAGTATACTTGTCACATCAGTCCTTTTCGATTTAAAAAAAAAAGCATTTATTTTTATTTTTTGCTTTTCCCATGATGTACGAGCTTTTTGAGAAGTGGCGGAGAATAGCTATTTGTTGGGGGTGTCAAATATTTTGACCATTATCAGAAATTGATGGGATTACTTGAGCAAATAACATACCTGTGAACATTCAGTTCAGTGCTACAAAGTATATGTTCTGAATATTATGTTCCTGTCATGCACATTTCTTAAAATAAAGGAACAATGGCTGTTTCTTTTCCTAAGATTTAAATTTGAAATCTTGTTCTTGAAAGTGCTGCGCAGTAACCAGTTAGCGCCAGTGGCAGCAACGTGAATTTTTCAGGGTCTCTTTGCTTTCTTCTTTTTAATAAACTTTTTGTCTGCATATTCCTTGAAGATAATGTCATGGTTTCAATCAAAGTTTGGATATCCAAAGCTCTTTATGTATTATAATCAGATTCTTGATTTTGTATGGATATACTTCATTTCTCTTTCCTTCTTCCCCCTGGAGATTTTGGGGATCATCTTCAAAACCTAGAAGCTGTAAAATATGGTCAAAATCCATGTTGTCAGAATAGCCCAGGATGGTCATATTAAAGGTCCATTATCTTGTCACCAGATTCACAGCTATTTATCCATTTCAAGCTATCTGCTTCCATGTGACAACACGTGACAACACAGTGATAGCCCTGACACATGAAGGACTGATAACATTCAGCCAACCAGTTAAGCAGTTCCTTCCACCAATGTTTACGGTTCTTTACGGATCATAGGTTCTTTCATTATTTTAGGTATTCCCTCCCCCTTGTGATGTCATTTCAAAGTCTGTCCTTTGTAACTTGTAATGGCTACTTGGTTGTGCATCTGGTCATATGATTTGAGACCTTTAAACTTGATCTTGGGGCTGTGTTGGTCTCAGGACTGTTCATGCCACTTGTACCCCAGTGATTTATTGGTTTATATTACTATTGATGACTGGGCTTTGTTGATTGTTGAATTCAGCACTGTGAAGCTTTGAAAGTACTTGAATAGGTGCAATTCCAGCAGAGCAAAGAGGCCTGTCTCATATTGTTGAAGAAATTAAATGAAATGCAACAGGTTTGTCAACACTTTCTGTGGAATACACCGAGAATTATGGAAAATTGATCATCGTATGGTGCGGCTGAATGGTTAAACATGATTATTCGGAGATTAATTGCTCAAACATTGTTATTGGTTTGTCAGGATTAGCTTAGCAAAGAAGATGTGAGATGTGCGTTTATGAGATAAAATACTTATTTTTGAAGTTTTCCACTATTCGCCTGAAGGCAGTTTCAGGCTAAAACATTGTTTCACCACAGGGAGGCAAAAGCAGTTCTGATGAAGAAACCGAGACCAGCCTTCTGTATGACGTCATTATATACCTACGTTTGGCAAGTATGGCGGAAGTCAAGAAACGTCAGCATGTCCGAATTAAAGGAAAAGCTGATGATAAAAGTGGCTCTCACAGTGATGAAGCGACGGGGATGGCGGCCGAAACGCTGACAATATTTTTAAAGCTCTTTGCGGCAGGATTTTATGGACTCAGCTCATTTCTAATCGTTGTCGTGAACAAAAGCGTCCTGACGAATTACAGGTAACTGGCTCCTCGGAGTAGGGAGATCGCTATTGGACTTTGAACCTTTGGCTGTACTCCACTGTGTAATAAGCTAGCTAACTAATGCTAGCTGAGCTTGCTGTGTGGTTCCGTAAATAACTTGGCTAGCAAGGGAACTTTAGTGGAGACGGCGGATAGGCAACATTACACTTGTTAATATGCATGGAAGAATCATAGTTGGACGTCGCTTGTTCCGCCGTCTGTTAACATGAGACATCGTACGCCAATTTTACGTTACATATTCACCTTGAGTGTAACTGAACGTCTTCTGGGCCATCGTTAATGCCATGCAAATTTATCAATGAACTGGCCTATAACCTAAATGAATGTCGGCTTCCAATTGACCGTGGTAGATGGTATTGGATTACTAACATGCTGGCAAACTGCTAGCTTGTGAACTAGCTAGTCAACAATTCTGTTCAGTGCCGAGCTGAAGTAGTCAATGATGAATTGCCCTACGCAGCTAGCATTCGTAGAAATGTATTTTTCGAGGGGTGCATACAGTCTTTTAGATCGAGTTATAATTGGATGTCTATTTACCTGCGCCTTGCCTTCATGTGGCGACTGGTGTTTGCTCCAATTTTTTCCGATGATTCATGTGCGATTCATTTGCTGCGTCCGTTTAAAATTGTAACATTTTAGATGTCCATAGTGTTCTCTCATCAAACGAGCCCGATTCACGAGCGTAGTTGGTTTATTAGCGGTGTTCTTTTTGGTGTCTGACGTTACCTTGTTGGACTGTTGACGTTTGATTTAATTACTTTAAATTGTAAGCGATTGATTTGTCAACTGAAGGTGTGTTTGTCAAGTTCACGTGTGAATTGGGTTAATGCCTAGCAGTACAATTGATGTGCAAGGCATGATACAAATTGTTCGATAATTTTCTGCGTGCCTGTCCTCAGGTTCCCGTCGTCAATATGTGTCGGGATCGGGCAGGTAAGTCTGAATCTCTTGGTCTTCATTCTTGGAACTAACGGTTACTATAATCAAAGGCCATCTTGTTCACACCAGTCCGATGCCTTTTCTGCAGATGCTTGCCACAGTCGTCGTTCTGTGGGTGGGAAAGGCGCTCAGGGTGATAAACTTTCCCGACTTTGACAAGAACATACCTCGCAAAGTAAGTTATGGATTAGTTCATTTTATCTTAACGGTTTATGATTATTGTAGAAAGGTTCCTGATACTGAAACTCTTAGCGCGCAAGCCAGTAGCATCATTTTCCTCTTGATATCAAATGAAGATATTAAGCATTAGTTTTCCTATCATTTCAATTTTGCGTATGATTTTTGAATTGATCTTCGGAGGAGGTACTGAATCTTAACGAATGGTAATGCGGTTATCAATGGCTTATTCAAATCCATTCCCCTCTTAGCACTACTTGTTCGTTGGTGAATATGGAATAAAGAAGGTTCAGTGTTCTTGGGCTGAATTAAATACCCTGTTGAGCAGGTTGCTGTGTCACAACGAACTAAGGTGCATTGGACTTACGGCTCTTGGCCTTACCAGAGAGTATAAAGACTGCTTTGTTGCATAAAATCTGTGCTGTCATTCACTTAAAGTATGGCCCAGGCAAATGCGGGAATCCAGAAAAAGGTTTGCGTGACATGCATTTCTGAAAAGTGTTATCATGTAACTATGCCTGCTATTCAAGGTGAATATTTCGTTTTCTAACTGAATGAGTCTCGTGCTTGTAGTTATCGTCATTGTGACACAAAGGGTGCTCACTTTTTACAGAATGTGTCTATATTCCCTTTTATTTCTGTCATTACAGACATTTCCTCTACCTCTTCTTTACGTGGGGAATCAAATTACTGGACTGTTCGGAACAAAAAGACTGAAGTATGCATTTCTTTCTTAATGTTTGGGTTTCTTAATTTCTCAGTGTTGAACTTTATGGCCGCACTCATTACTTCTCTGTTTGGAGATTTTGGATGTTTTTGAAGCTTAAATATTGAAGGATGAACTGCTAAATTTATGCTGTCCATCACTTGTTCAGGGCAATGCAAATTTGCTGAAGCTGACCTTGCAGTGCAATATAAATAAATATGACGGCCCGGCTGTCAATGCATTGAGTAGTGCATTCTCTTAGGTTGTCTGGCAATGCAGCATGTTTTCATTGTGCCCAAATTCCATTCTTTTTTTTCCAAGTTTACCCATGTTCACAGTCCTGAGGAGATTCTCCATACTCTTCACAATGCTGGCAGAGGGAATCCTATTGAAGTAAGCTGAAGACCCACTGATCTATTGTGTGACCGCACTTTGGAAAATCTCGCTCAGACATGTCTTGGTAATCCATTTGTGGAATGAGCCTGCTCTTATTTTTTAAGTACCTTCTGACAATCAATTGGTATCGATGTACTCATTATGGGCATAACATATTCAAGTAGTAGAAATGTGTATTCATAATTTCTTTTGGTGTACTTGGTCTGCTCATTTTCTTCTCGTTAGTGTTTGTGTAACTCCTGTTAATTTTGTAGTTCCACTGACTTATTGGTATTAGAGCTGTTATTAATTTTGATACTTACGGTTAGAGTAAGAATAAGAACAATATGTATCCACCTGGTCCAGTGGACAAGACTGCGGAGGAAGTCCAGAGTCAGTGTGCGAGAATTAAAAAGTTGAGATGATATGGAAAATAAACCTTAAAAAAAGGAAGCAGTCATTTCTAAATTTACTTTGACTTGCATTTCATCACATTCACAATGAAGACAAGATACTTGATGTTTTGTCTGGTAAACTTCATTTTATTTTTAAATGGACATCCTTTGTTGCCATTCAGGCCTGCAACGCATTCCAAAAAACCTTGGGACAGGGGTAAATTTAGGAAGAGTGATGAGTCTTTTTGGATTGAGTCGGATGTTTGATTGGATGTTTGAAATTAACCAATGCCTCGCCTTCGTTTGGCAGCTAGCATTACCTTCACATATTGTAGTCAGATAAATCAATATGGCCAACCTCTCTTGGACCATGTACTCCTGATCTAAGAAGAAACATGAATCAAGATCAGGTTGCACCTTTAGGAGCACTGGGAGTAAAAATTGAAATGCATATAATTTTATATTATGTGTTATTTTCAGTAACTATGGTATTCCCCTGATAATTGCCTCAAATTTCATGGACTAGTCACAAATACCAAGAATTCTATGGCCTCAAATGTACGCATACTCGAGATCCATTTTGTGACGTTGCGGACACTACTGCATTAAGAGTAAAGACTTAAATGTCTTGGGGAAAAAAAAAAGTTTTATTTAATAAAACATGCTAAATACACACCTTTTATCATAATATAAAAACAACATAATAAATAAAATGCCATTTTTTTTTCATGAGTGACTCATACCTAAAATATTGCTTTTTATAACCAATGTTCAATACAACATCAACACCTGAAATTCTCACCTTAGAATGTACTGGCATATCAATTTAATTAGTGGAGGTTTTTTACATCATAAGTACATACATTATAATGTCATAAATACATCACGACAGGCACACTCCAAATTAATCTTCTAATCTTGTCAAAAAAAATTTTTTTTTTTTTTTTTAAAGTAGAACTGATGACAGTAGAACTTTTTTAGTGCACTGTTACTTTTTGAACACCCTTCATGTCTTCAGTAGGTGGGTTCATTCTGTCATTTGGTAATTACTCTAGTTTTAACTTTTAACAGCCATATTATACGAATATATTCATTTGACGAGTGGTTGATGCAGTAATAGAGGATGTGGGGGAAAACCTTGCGGACACTACAAACAATACTTGATTTCATTTGTGCACCACAAAAAAACCTATATTGAATTGATTTTACTGAAGATAAATCTTATCTTAGGAGCATTATTCAACTTTGGTGGGACAATCTTACCTGGCCAAGTCTTTACAGAAATACAGTTGCAATCAAAATTGTTCAAGCCCCATTGCAAAATTTACAAACTTTCAGCTGTTTGTGATAAACACATTAAACAAGAACATTTTAAATGGCTCAACACAACTAATATTACAAGTGGTTTCTCCAAATTTAACACAAAATGCCATTTTTAATGACTACTGCAGTCTCAAAATTATTCAACCCCCTGAATAGAATCTGTCAAGAGCATATTTGCAAATAAGGTGTTGTCTCAAAGCACACCTAATGCAGCTAATCGAGCTTAATTAGTTGCATTAGGTTTGCTTGAGATAAAACACATCAGATACTTGCGCTCGCTAGGGGTTTGTTGACAGTGACATTTGATTGCATATTAGAAATATGGCTGTCAAAAGAATTGTCCAGAAAGCTAATGGAGGAGATCATTGCCTTGCACAAACAAGGAAAACGATACAAAAAGATGGCACAGGCTCTGAATTTTCGTAGAGATACAGTTAGAAGCATAGTTCGCAAGTTCAGAGTTAAAGGAAGAGTGGCTACAGTACCAGGATGTGGCAGAAAGAGGACGCTATCAATGGCTGTCACCAGATTCCTGAGGATACGTGTGGTCAAAAACCCTCGAGTGACTGCAGGAGACCCGCAGTAAGACTTGGAGGCTGGAGGCACTGAGGTTTCAGTTAGCACAGTTGGATGTAAACTAAACATTGAAGGTCTCCAAGACATACTCCATGACTGATCCAAAAGCACAAGCTCCAATATGCTCAAATTCATATAAATAAGCCACAGAAGTTTGGGGATATTGTTCGGTGGAGTGATGAAACAAAACTGGAATATTTCGGGCTTATTAATCAGTGGTATGTCTGCAGGAGGAATAAAGAAGCATATGCTGAAAAGTACACCCTGCCTACAGTGAATAATTGTGGGGGTTTTTTGAAAGTGTGGAGGGCGAGATGGATTAAGTCAAGTACCAGGATATCCAAGGAGAAAATGCCATGCTGTCTGTAGGGAAGCTGACGCTTGGGCATCATTGGACCTTCCAAAAGGACAGTGATCCTAAACATACCTCAACATCCACCAAGGCTTGGTTTCAGAAGAAGTCTGGGAAGATTCTAGAGTGCCCATCACAGTCGCCTCACTAAAACCCCATAAAAAATTTCTGGTGAGATTTGAAGAAGGCAGTTGCAGCACACAAACTCAAGAATATTAGTGAACTGGAGGCCATTGTCCATGAGGACTGGGCTAAGATTCCTTGGGAATGCTGCCAGAAGCTGTTGTCTGCCAATGCATCACATCTCCAGCAGGTCATAGCAGTAAAAGGGTGCTCTACTCAGTATTAAAGATGCTTGTCATGAAGGGGTTGAATAATTTTGAGCCTGCAGTAGTCATTAAAAGTGGCATTTTGTGTTGAATTTGGAGAAGCCACTTGTAATATTTGTTGTGTTCAGCTATTTAATTTGTTCTTGTTTGATGTGCTCATAGCAAACAGCTGAAAGTTTGTAAATTTTGCCAGTAAACCTAATTTGCAATGGGGATTGAATAATTTTGATTGCATCTGTGTATGCTTGACAGTATACTGTTGCAAACTCTACATATTTTTGGTGACATCATTTGATACCAAAATCAAGGCAATATGCCTGACGGGGAAATGTTCCCTTATCAGAAGTGTTATCATTTCTTGGTAGGAATTGTCTTAAGGTACTCAGATGTAACTTCAAGGTGTTTTAAAGTGATTATAAACCCTTCAAGCAAGTAAATATTTTAAAACTAGGACAAAAAAAAGAAAAATCAATAACAAAGGACATCAGAGATTCTAATTGCGATAATTATGGCATCCCAGGTGGGATCTCTACAAAATAGCTGGCAAATAAACCAGAAAAAAAATCAGAATTAAAATATGCATAAAACTAGTCCTCTATTTTTTATTTATTTATTTATTTTTTGCTTAATTTGGAAAATCACAATTCAAAATCAGTTCATGTTAAAATGCCCCTCCATGACAATGTGAAAAAGTACAAACTGGCTTTCTAGTAGTCGCTGCCTCAGCATCTAAACAGCTGGAAAATTCATCAGTTCCAGTGCAACTGATCATTGTATGTGTATGTTACTACAAGTATAATATTGAACAGTGTTGTATACATATTATTTCATAGGACATACTATAACACAGACCAGGGGATATTTACAACCTGATCTTGATTCACATCACAAGGACCATCCTGACAGTTATGAGCAACAAGTCCTAAAACCATGATCTTTCATGGTATGGGATTGGGTAACTGGCACTTCAGTGAGCTACCGTTACTGCTAAGAAGCACGCAGATTTTGGAGCAACATAGACGGTTCTAGTCAACATCTTTTCCAGGAATACCCATACATACTTCAAGATGATGCAAAATTGCAATCTCCACGCATGACAAAGGGAGGGCTGTGTAAGAAGAGGGTGTGGGTGTTTGACTGGCCTGCCTGCAGTCCCTAATAAAGAGAGTGTGGAGCATCATGAAATGCACAATGCAACGAAGAAGACCCTGCTGTGTTACACGTTTGTTTGTATGAAGAACGGGACAAAATTGTATCTGAAACGCTTAATTGCTTGGTATCTTCAGTCTCTAAATATTAAGTGTTATGAAAAGGAAAGGCAAGATTATGAAGTAGTGAGTACTTTACTGTCCCAATTTTTTTGAAATATGTTGCATCAATCAAAATTGTGATGTGATTATTTTGGAAAATAAAGAAAATTTGATTGGTGAAACATCAAATAATGGGCTGCTGCATTGTTTTCAACCCAGCACAGGTCAATGATGAATCACTAATCACTGCTTTCAGTTTTATTTTTAATTTAACATACTGTCCCAACCTTTTCTTCTGATTTGGGGTTGTAATAGCCTACCTATGAATTTGCTTTCTTATTATTCTTCAGAAAGAAATTTTCCCGGCCTGTCCAGCTAACAGTATTTGCCATGATTCTTGGAGCTTTTGTAGCTGCCAGGTAAGTTTTAGGTATTTCTTGTTATTATGAAAATCATGTGAAGTATATGCAGTTCTTCAGATACAGGCTTATGGTTACAATACAAGTGTTAATTTATTGACAAGTTTGTGTGTTGTGTTCTTGTTTGTCATTTGTGGTCATTCCTAGGGCAGAAGATTGCTGTTTTGTCAGCCAAGTCTCAATAAGCCTGATAACTGAATGCATATTTTCATCCATGGCTGTCAGATTTATGGTTTTTGCTGTTAACAAACATATTGTTGGATTTGATTTCAAATTAGAATGGAAATGACCCTTGAACTCAGTTGAACAAATAATGAATACATAAAAGATGGAAAATTGAGCTCTTGTCAATAAAACTTGTTTTCAAATCAGAATTTAATGCTTTATGAATCTATAAAGGGAGGGGGTCATTTTCTCTTCTGTAATTTCTGTCAGATCTATATGTCGTATATGTCATATGTTAAAATGGCAGATGTACATACTAAATGTGGCCAGATTGTCAAATAATTGAGTAAACTGATTTAAGAAAAATTGCCACAAGAAAAATATTCAGACTTCAGATGCCCCTCCCCCCCTTCTACTTTTCCAACAAACTGATGTCAGGTCATTGCAGATGTCCTTATATGGTCGTCTGCTTGTGCCCTGGGACAGAACTAGGTGCTGCCCCTACAAAATTTGATTAATCTGAAGAAAATGGGTTTTTGGGTAGGGAGGTCTTGGAGACAGGAGCTACAATGGCTTTTTTTTTCAGACAGAGGCTGAACTGAGGGGCTGCATAACTGGCCAGTGTAAGATAAATAAGAATGGATTTTTTTTATTATTACTTTGAATCATGCTAAACCATTCTAGTGGAGTCCCAGATTTAAAAACACAAAACGGATAATGCAGCATAATATCCTCCGCCGCTATAATAATTGTAAATTCATGTGGAGTTTCTGCTCTTCTCCTGGAGTCCTTGAGTGAAATACTGGAGGTCTTTAGATTTCTTCAGTGTGATATACTAGGCTCAAAACTGAGAATGAACGAGGAAGTCTCACTGGCTTGTGAATGCCATTAAAGTACTACCTCAGTTCTGAAAAATTGCCACATCATTGAAAATGCAAAAAAATAAAAGTAAGAAAAAAAAATAAAAAAGGATGATTTTTAGGAATTCATTCACCCTCTTGAGAACAGTACAACACTTTTATGTGTGAATTTAATATTTTCTTATTGAAAATGCACAGTGTGACGACTACAATAGTCCAAAAAAGTTGGCACATGACCGTTACCAGTCTTGCATCACCAAGTTCTTTTTTTTTTTTTTCACTCCCTTGAAGTGTTAGGCCACTGCAGATGCAGGTTGGTCAGGTCTGAAAAGTGGTATGCAAGTATTTCCAAGCCCTTGTTGTGATGTTCATTGAAGCTGCATTACACAAGGTGTTGCTGTCTGACTCTCAGGGATCGGCAATCGGGTGCTTTCAGGAGTGGTTTTCAGCCTTGCTGTTAACGCCCCCAGATTCACCCAGTTTTCTTCTATCATTTAATTTATTACAAAATGTAGAAAATGTAAATTGAATTTGCTGAAATCTTACTGTTTTGTCTTTTGGGAGCATTGTTCTCACAGTAATGGATTAAAATTGTGCTTCTTTTTGCAAATAGGTGAGCCTCAATCCATTTTTGCTCTTAAGGCACTGCACCTTTTTTGGTGGCTCCTAGTATACTGTAATATGAGTAGCTCCCCTGAACATCCATCACTGATTTCATATTACCTTATTACAACTTGTCATATCATTATTGGTTCTGAATTGCCCTTGTGCTAATTTTATGGAGTCTTTTGCAGTTATCAGATTTGAAAAGGATACGTACACCGATCAGCCATAACAATGTCACCAGTGACTGGTGCAGTGAATAACATTATCTTGTTACAGTGGCATCTGTCAATGGGTGGGATATATTAGGCACCAGAATATTTTGTCCTTGATGTTAATGTGTTGGAACGCAGGAAAAATGGGCAGGAGTAAGGATGTGACAGGTGACTTTGACAAGGGCCAAAATTGTCATGGCTAAATGACTGGGTCGGAGCATCTCTAAAACTGCCACTCTTGTGGGGTGTTCCCAGTTTGCAGTGGTCAGTACCAACCAGCCGTGGTCCAAGGAAGGAAACTGGTGAACCAGCGTTCGGTTTACAGGCGCCTGAGGCTCAATGACGCGTGTGGGGAGAGAGGGCTGGTCCGTGTGGTCAGATCCAACAGAAGAACTTCTGTAGCTCAATTTGTTGGAAAAAGTCCTTGCTGGTTCTGATAGAAAGGTGTCAGAACACAGAGTGCACTGCAGTTTGTTGCGTATGGGGCTGTGTGGCCTCAGATCGGTCAGGGTGCCCATGCTGACACCTGTCCACCGCCAGAAGCACCTACAATAGGCACGTGAGCATCAGACCTCCTGGACCATGGATCAATGGAAGAAGGTGGCCTAGTCTGATAAATCACATTTTCTTTCAAATTGTGTGGATGGCCGGGTGCGTCTGTGTCGCTTACCTGGGGATGACATGGTACCAGAATGCAGCATGGGAAGAAAGCAAGCCTTCTGCTCGGAAACCTTGGGTCCTGCCATTCAGCTGGATGTTACTTTGACACATACCTCCTCCCTAAACATAAGTGCCGACAAAGTACACCCCTTCCTGTAAGTGGTATTCCCTAACGGCAGTGACTGCTTTCAGCAGGACAATGTACCCTTCCACACTGCGAAAATGATTCAGGAATGGTATAAGGAACACAATGGGCTCTAAATTCGTAGACCAAGGGCAGGCGCGGCGCATGGGGGGTGCGCCGCGCCAACGGGGTGTGTCCAGGCGTATGTTGCAATTTCGTGCCCGGCGTAGCCTGGCGCAAGTACTCCTCTGTCCTGCCTCGGTCCCTCCTGCTGGCGCAAGTGGGAAAGAGGGAGGAGATAAGGCCTGAGTGGGTTTAACACTGCCGAGTCAAATCTTCACCAATCAAATGAGCTCCTCTCCTCACCTTTAATGTGTTGGAATATAGAAGCCTCTGTCCTACATCTGCATGATGCGTTAATGTTGCATTTTTCTTTGCTGCTTCAGGCATGTTTTCTGCACTGCTTACGTCTATATTAAGCATTACAAATATGAGTTAGCTGGCTAGCTAGGGCATTCGCGAATTATCACCATTAGCGAACCTGAATGGAATTTCAAAACGAAACTAAGTCAGATCATTCAAACTTATGAAGTTGGAAGAAATACGACGGTTGCTCATTTATTTCTTCTGCCAGCATCATTGGAACGAGAAAAGATGGATAGCGTGTTCCTATTATTTCAACCTGCTGCTGCTTAAAATTTTGGGATTAACATGCATGGACAACAATGCAAGATACGTTATACATTATATTTTCAATATGTGATCTTAACGTAATGCGAGATCATAGCAATCAGGCTGTATTCCTTTCCCCCACTATTAAGCCACTTGCACACTGGGCCTTGAAACGAATTTTTTGCCACGACAGATTGCGTTGAGCGCAGTGTCTCTCGTGTCCAAAAAAAGTCTGACAGGGTTTTCATATATCTCCGTGTCCGACAATTGGATGGTTTCAGTATAACTCCGTGTCCGACAATCGATTATTGTTTTTAATTTCTTCAAATCTATTGAATGTTTTAGATATTAAACGTGAATGTTTTGATAAGAGGGCTCAGTTCTTCAAGATGAGTACCGAGAATTTCAATCAATGTTTCTGTTTAAGCTCTGCTCAATAAAGTGAGTCGACATTGGCGCGGGACAATGTACAATGCCTGTCGGACATTAAATGCAAAATAAAAAGTCTGACAGCCAAAAAAAAAAAAAAAGGACGACTAGAACAGATTGATAACGAAATAAAGAATAAAAAGAAACATTTTAACAACAAACAGAACATCCAATGAACACTGCGATTTATTTTTTTGCGGGCCATCTTTTTTGGATGCTCTGTTTGTTGGAGATATATTTTTATTCTTTATTTCGTTATAAATCTGTTCTCATACCAATGCTTTTACTTTTTGCTGCTTGCAGGACATGGAGTATTTTGCATTTCGCCTCGGACAGTCTTGATCGTGCATGCGATAATTTATTCACACTGTCAATGGTCATGGAATTGATTTGCTCACTGACTACAAGCACTATTTTATCTCTGGTGTGGAAATAAAGCGTGAATCTGTTCGATCCATCTGACTAATTTTCAAAAGAGACCGAATAAAGACTGTTGTCTATCTTCAACGGAAGAAAACACACAAATAAAAAGACCAAGAAAAGTCGATAGCTATCAATTTGCATTTTGTGAAGGTCGAACACAAACATGGCCAAGTTTGCACGTCTATTAATTCCTGGAATACTCGAAAAATTCGAACTTTTATGACTTTCGGACACGGAGATATATTAAAACCCTGTCCGTCTTTGCATTGACTTTGACTGTAATCAGTCGTGCGAAAAATTCGTTTCGCGTCCAGTGTGCAAGCGGCTTTACTGAGCATAGAACGCAAGCATATGCAATTTGTGGTTGGCTGAGAAAGATGTGAAGTCGTTATTTTGCATCACAGATTCAGCTGCGTTGATTAAGCCAGGTGGAGTTTCCATTACGCGTGCCAACCGCCTTTAATCTGACATCAGGACAATCGATATAGATACTATAATTTATGTCCTGATTTAGATGGTTACATTAAATAGTGGTTGCTGTAATTATTTATTGCATTGAAATGTGCCTGACATTCTGGAAACCTGCCTGTGAGGTTTTTGGTGGCGTGTCTTGCACTGTGCACGGTCAGCCAAATTACCACTGCGCAGAAAGTAAACCAGGTTGGAGCTGGCGAGCTTTCTGCGCAACTTCAGCGAAGACTTTTTCTACGAAATTGTCACTGCGTCTTGATGAATATGTGATACCTCCCCCTACTACGCCGCCACACCCATCTCGGCGCACGTCCGTCTACCAAATTGCCAAAGTGGCTGCACGGTGTTGCACCGCACGAAATTACCACTGCGCGGGCTGCACGGACGAAATTACCACTGCGTGGGCTGCGCCCACGCTTTCGCCACCGTGCGCTGCGCCAAGAAATTAGAGCCCAATGAGTTAAAGTTGTGGGATGTATTTGACAAACAAGTCTGAAGCTGCTTTCACACCAGACGCAAAACGAATTTTTCGCACGACAGATTACATTCAAAGTCGATGCATGTATTTGCCTCTTTGCATTGACTTTGAATGTAATCTGTCGTGCGAAAAATTCTTTTCGTGTCCAGTGTGAAAGCGGCTTAATGCATGGAGACCCCTCCTCGCAACTGACAGGACTTAACGGATCTGCCGCTAACATCTTGGTGAAAGATACCACAGCACGCCTTCAGAGGTCTAGTGGCGTCCATGCCTCGATGGGTCAGGGCTGTTTTGGCGGTAAAGGGGAGGCCCTACACAGTATTAAGCAAGTGATCATCATGTTATGGCTGATCGGCGTATATTTTCAATGAATGATGAAATGCGCAAGTTAAAGCATCAAATGGTGTGGTGTTGTATTTTAAGTATTTTAAACGGTGAATGGACTTCTTATCACCCCTTTTTTATTTTTATTAGCATTTTGATAAAGCACCAACCTTTTCTGAATCAAAGGTTCAGTATTTATTTTGAATGTGTGGAAATTCAGCTCTGACAGATCTTGACGCTCTGTGCTTCGCCATTTGTTCATTGATTTTCTGGAGGTTGTTGCAATAAATACACTGTGCAAATGAGTGTAGAGTGATTCTCCATCTAGGGAATTTATTCCTTAAACTGTCTGTTGTGTGGGTAATATTTTCTCCAAAAGTTATCCTGGAACATCTCTCATACATTGTGTTTGAAAGCCCTGAAAATGTACTTTGAATGTGCCCTGAAAGGTCATTAAATTTTATGTACAGCAACATGTACTGTTAGAACCTTGGTGAGTTTGATTTGTTTTCACAGCACTGACTTAGCCTTTGACTTACAAGGCTATGTGTTCATTCTGCTGAACGATGTCCTGACTGCAGCCAATGGGGCATACGTCAAGCAAAAATTGGACTCCAAGGTAAGTGGAATTGGGTCTCGTTAAAAGAGGCTGCTTACTTAATACTGCGGGTGAGAGCCAATGAGAATTTGTTGGAGCACTGTATTAAAGTATATCTTCTGAAACTGTGGACAAATGTGTAACTTTTTAAAAAAATGTATTTTCTTGTTCAGTGTCGCACTGTAAAACGATGGTTGTGATGGTCATTGTGACTGAAGCAAACGTACACCAGCCATATTTTTACCCCACAGCCCTTTATGGGCGGATTGGGTATTGTTATACCCAGTTACCCCGTGTCCTCTGGGCAAGAGGGCGGACAGGTGGCAGCTCTGTAATTTGTCCGGGCCATATCTCCAAAAGTGATGTCTACAGGAGTTTCAAATTTGGTATACAGGTTCTTTGTGAGGGATGGGTGTGCAACTTAAGGGTCATTAGTAGATTTGACCTTTGACCTTGGCGCAGTGACCTTGAACTTGAAAATTTTGTCAATAATTAGTTAAGGGCAGTGGGATTCTCTTGGTGCTCAGTGTTGGCTTGTTTGGTATATGAATACACTAATGCAACTGGCCTGCTCCTTCGTATTGGACCCATGTCTGCTAGTGGACATGTAAATCATGGATGCATTGTGAAGAGGTTTAATTTATATCTGAGAAAAAATTAGATTGGGCTTTTTCTGTGACTTAAGCAACTTTGACTATAGTATGATTGTTTGCAACAGTTGTGTGCCACATTGTATTGACTTTGAACCACAACAATGATTTTTGTAGTCAATGGGCTGAATTGGTGGAAGACCAGGGCTGCGTTTCCCAAAATCACTGACGCCAACTGACATAGTTGGAACCATTGACTGTGAATGGACAAACTTTTTTGGGAAATGCGCCCTGGATAGGTTTCACCTGGTTCAGTCTTCGATGAATTTCTGCACTTCTTGAGACAGAAGGTGATCTTACTCCATGTGAGATCAGTGTATCTGGTCATCCTTCGGGCAGTATATTCCACTTTTTTTAGTTTCATATTATTAGTGGGCAAGCTGGAAGTTCTCACACTCATGTTCTTTCTTTCTTTCTTTCTTTTCTGCGTTTTTTGCTAAGTACTCTTATACACTTTCACCTAGAAACTTCATTCGAACTTAAAAAAATTCAGCTTGTTTTGAATTATGTTGCTTATATTGAACTTTTTGATATCTTTCATACTCTGAGTTCTAAAATTTTATCAATATTTTCCCCCCATAGGATACAATGGGACAGATTTTTTAAAATTCTGCTATTTTGAGCTATTTTTTACTCTGTCATACTTTTAGCTAGAAATGTCATTCAAACTGGAAAATGTTAAGCTAAGCTTGTATCATTTCTCATCTGTTCAACCTTTTCATAAGTTCTTTAATTTTTTGATTATAATTTTTTTAAATAATTTTTTTTACAAAAAATTCTGGGAACTTAGAGTGTGGTGACGCCACTTTTAGAGTGGAGAACAGCTGTAAAACTGTCAAGAAGTCTTCTAAACTTGCTGGAACTCCACATAAATATTTTTATATCCAAGTTGTAGCAAAAGTTGTGCTGTTCACAAATGTAACTATGGAAGCAATCGGACGGACGGTTTTGGCAGTAGGAGCCAAAAAGCGACAGGAGCGCTAACTGAAACTCCGTTTACTCCTATATTAAATGAAACAGGAAAATTCAGGTTGGGAAGCCAAACACACAGTTTTCTAACTTGCTCGTTTTCCCACATTTATTTGCACTACACACACAATTTTACATATTTTGCTCAGCAGACTCTCCTCTTTAGTATGGTACCTCCTTTTCATAGATTGGACTTACTGTCTTTCAGGTAGAAGTACGAGTATGTAAGAAACCCCTTAGCTAAAATCTCCGTTGGACCAAATGCTTTGGCCATAAGCTCAAATGGCTCAGGATGACCCCGTGAAATTGTGGCATAGTGGTAGAATGCATAGCTTAGATGTGGAACATTTGCAGTTCGATTCAGTCCTCTGCTAGACTTTTTCCAGGCCTCAGCATTATCGTTGTACGGATTAAAATTGATACGACTGTAAGAGAAATTTAATTCTGCGCAGCCAACACCAGTCTTTTTTGCAGGCTGCGTCCAAGAGAACACCTTACAGTAAAACTTGCAAAGCAGAAAAAAATTGCTCGAGCTCCTATTCCAGTATATACCAGCAAATGTTCGATCGTATCTAAAATAGGCAAAATATTGGTATCAAAACAGAGCCAGTTAAGTACAAAAAAATGAAAGTGTGATTTCCCCAGTCGCTTTTTGTTCATCGCTTTACATTACTTTTTCCTGCATCTGAAAATAGCCAGGTTTCAGGCCCTAGTAAGCAGTAGCTCCTAGTAGTTTGGATCATCTTAGGTGAATTTCTGTTGATGAATAATGACACCCCGATTTACAGTCCTGCTCGTTGTTCTGGTGATCTTCCCTACCTAAACTATCGTTACTTAAAATAAATTGATTTAAGGTCAGTTTCACAGATGTAGATTAAGCTCTTAAACCTTGACTAAACCTAATTTTCAATTGAAGAGTCCCCATACAAAACTCAGTTTAGTCCAGGACTAGGCTTAATCCACTTCTGTGAAACCAGCCGTTAATCATTTATATGCCTGTTAATTACACTGGTAAAAATATTTATTGGGCTTGATGACTCTGTAACTATAAACCTTTCTTCTTTTACAAAGAAAAGCACATTTTAAATTGGAGTTCTGCTTTATATTGGCTGGAAAATTAATGAACTCCTTGGAAAAGTTGGAAAACGTATAGCCTTTACTTTTGCTTGTTTTTTAGCTTACCAGCCCTATGGGCCGATAAGCTATTGTCGTGGGGTGGTGTCTGTCGTCCAGAACATTTTTTCTTTTTTTTTTCGGCCCGATGAATTTTCGTATAAATTTGCCATAAAATACTACTAGACCATATCTCCAGACGCCTTTTTTTGAATTTTTGATTGAATCATTTTTGTCTGTTTTGTGGGCCCTTGACATTTTGGCCCCAATGTTAAAGAGAGGACTGAGAAATTTAAAAAAAATTGTTTCTAAAAAAACTGCCTGATAAATTCTTTTCTAAATCAGGCAATCAACTTACCTTGGTACCATCAATGTACAGTGCGAGCGCCATTTTGATTGAATCGATGGAAGTGGGTCTAGTGGGGGCGCTGTACTGTATGAATATGCAAGATGGCCTGAGGAGGCCAAATGTTTGCAGATAGAGATTAAGTTTGTATTATCGACATTTAGGAAGTCATATGTCCTGTATTTTGGCTGTGTTAAAGTTGACCTCAGATGACCCTGAAAGGTCAAACTCGAGGTCAAGGAGGATATTAACAATGTTAAAAGATAGGACTTGAAATTTCAAAAAATTATTTCTCAAAAACTGTCCGTTAACTTTTTTTTTTTTAAATCTGGCAATCAACTCACCTTGATACACTTTATGTACAGTGCGAGTGCCATTTTGATTGAATTGACGGAAGTGGGTCTAGTGGGGGCGCTGTACTTTATCATTGAGAATGGGCTAAATCGCCTGCGTAAGGTAATGGTTGCAGATAGAGATCAAGTTTGTATTATCATTATATAGGAAGTCATATATGACCTATATTTTGGATGTGTTGACGTTGACCTCAGATGACCTTGAAAGGTCAAACTTGAGGTCAAGCAAAATGTTACAATTTTCAAAGACTTCTAGCAGGGCTCTCAATTGCACAGCCATGGCTACACCCTCTATTTTTCAGGTCCTATTTTGGGCACATTCTCGCACCGTATCCAACTTGCTGTTGTGCCGTTTCCAAAGCCCAAATCCTCATTTTGACACACCCTGACACCCACTAGGGTGCACCACTACCCTGCTGCATGGTTCCAAGTGTCAGGGGAGCAAGTTAAATGGTCGTTTGGGGTTTACCATGGTTACTGGGAAATTCGACAGGAGAGCCAGCATTACTTTCCAGGTGGCAGAACCATTGGACAACCAGCAGGCCCTGTTAGTGCTCTGCCATCAAGAAAGTTATGGTGGGTCCTGGAATGTGGAGACAGGGCTGAGACAGACTGGTGGAGACCAGTTGTTCCTTTTAAAATTCAGTTTAATAAAGACAGATTTAACAATGAACAAATTTGTGTTTTCAAATTATTTTATTTGTAGCAGCCAGCAGCAGTACCAGATTGTCAGACCAGTTTCATTCTGACGGCACCAGTACAACTGTACCACAGTTAACAGATTAGCAAGACTAGTTTCATTCTGACATGATGGGAAGTTAGTGACTAGTGACATTTATGAATCTTTTTAAATATTCCCTCTGACAACTGTCATCATATGGTTTTTTCAGACATGAGATGTACCAGTCCAGTTTCACAATTTAATCTTGAAAGAGGGATCATTATAAAATCGTCACAGAGAGCACATGGTATACTGTTTATAAACAACGTCACATGATTCCTACGTCACGCAGACACACCCACCTCACTGACAACGAATTCCGTTGTTGTGGCCCTACAGACTACATTTGAACACTTAACAATGGTAATTTCCTTCTTGGCTAGCAACAACATTCGACAGGATGCAGTATTTTAAATTCGTGGTTGAGTTTAATCAGCTACAACTTCGACAATTCGACCAGATTTTTAAGCATGCCCGCGGATGAGCTGTTAATAAAATTAGCATAACAATGATAATCAGGGGTGGTCCTAGACCTGAAAAATCGAGGGCAAATATCCATCCCTTTATTGACAACAATTAGTCCTGGCTAGTTCTTGATGGCTTTCCTTTATTAACACGTTTTCCAATTTAAGAATAATCAAGTGGCAATTGAAGACACGGC
Source organism: Gymnothorax javanicus (assembly GCA_029692085.1). Lineage (NCBI taxonomy): Eukaryota > Metazoa > Chordata > Actinopteri > Anguilliformes > Muraenidae > Gymnothorax > Gymnothorax javanicus. Next base: position 30,969,645 of record CM056198.1, on the reverse strand, counting down.
TTCTCTCCCCCATGCGATCTAACAGCGACAAAATAGTGTGCTATATTCAGTACAGAAAAATAATTTAATTTACAGCAAGGTTATGACTGTGCACTCAGGTGTATGTACTTTTTTACCTTCATTCGCAAAAGAGTTCAGAAATCTTCAGCTGGATGAAAAAATTAATTCTGGTGACAAGCCAGTGCATTAGACCTATTTATAATTTTCTTCTGCACTGAATGTAGTCTATTTTTTCGCTGCAAGTTTGTGACTGTGCTGCAAAAAGCCGTATTTCTTCAATTGTCACTTGATTATTCTTAAATTGGAAAAAAATTAATAAAGGAAATCCATTGAGAACTAGCCAGGACTAATTGTTGTCAATAAAGGGATGGATCTTTGCCTCCGACTTTTCAAGGCAAACGCCGGCCCTGATGATAATATATGCAGACATGCCGGCAAAATGTCAGAAAATTTCATTGTACTTACGTTGTAGAGGTGATTCAAATGAGAGCCCTGTCTAGTCTTGAAAATATTGAAGATTGGGAACATATGTGTATTGAACACTTACAGGAAGTCATATATGAACTTTTATGTGTTGGCCTTGAACTTGACCTTCAGTGACCTTCAACGGCCAAACTACACAGTGAAATTTCAATGACTTGTATCAGCAAAATTGTTACAGATTGAGTGTAGGTTTGTACTGGAGATGTATAGTAAGTCACATATGAACTGTCATTTTGTGACATTCAACTTAACTGTCAGTGACCTTTGAGGGTCAAACAGTGAAATTACAATGATTTGTATCACCAAAATGGTCATAGATTGAGCCATGGTTTGTATGGAGACATTTAGAAAGTCATATATGAAGTCCATTTGCTGACCGCAACTTGACATTCTGTGACCCTTAATTTCAAAATTGACATGTTGAATTTTCAATGACTTGTATCACCAAAACTGCTTCAGAGCTTAAGATTGTGTTTCTATTACAGGAGGTCTTATAAATGTATGTGAACTTTTATTTAGTGGCCTTGACATTGATTTTCATTGATTCAAATGTCAACCTTCACATGAAATTTTCAGAACTTGTATCATCACTATAAGACTGCTTACCGGTAAGCCACAGGACCCTTGGTCCTATTTTTTGTTTTGTTTGTTTTTTTTTCTATCACAATTAAACGATAAAATATCCTACTGTCATAAATCTTAATTTTCAGAAGCTTTAACCTTATATTTTCAACAATTTGAGCCTCACATTATCGGCAGCTTCCAGCTTGCCCACACACTTTCACCTGGAACTGCACTTAGTAATTGGTAGTTTCCCTTTTGAACCTGGTAAATTTCTTGAGCTCTTTGTGTCCTGCAAATATTATTATGTGCTCATCTATTGTAAATTGTGAGATAGGATATTAGAGTGCTGTTGGTCTTCTGTGCATCAAGTTCTATGGAATGTGACTGTCAAAGTATTTCTCTGAGGCTACAAGCTTGCCTACAGGAATTGTGAATGCTGTCTTTTTGAGGAAATGCCTTTTGCTTCCTTCTTTGAAACTAAGTGAACAGCACTGATTATTTTCTGTCACATAGTGTTGCAAGAATTATCCAGGTTTGCGGTCAACTTCCTCTTACTGAAGACTGTTTGAGGACTTATTTGCCCTCATTCCTGTTAAAGAAAGGTGTTGGGGAATTTTTTCATTCTTTGCATTCCACATTGGGGTTGTTTTCTGAAAGAACATTATTATCAGGATGTATTCTCATTTTTATGCCATTTCTGGTGCATAGCCTGAAATAATACTGCACGCTGATGCGTAATTCTGTAAATGCAGTTTTCAGAAGTGCTTGTTTTGTGGTCCGGAGTGCCACTGGGGATATTAGGCTCCAAGAATACAGCTCTCTTCTGGCCTAAACACCCCAACAAAAATCTCTTGTTGTATTTTTTGAGGGCTCATGCCAGTCACAAATCCCCCTCATGGCACGTATGCACATTGACAAACTTGGCCAAGTTCGAAAAGAATGCGTATCAAATTTATTTGCGGTGATTACCAGTCAAGAATGTTTGCAGGGAGACAGTTGGCTGGAAATATTGCTAGAGAAGTACTTTATGATTGATAATTTAGGCAAGATTATGGAAGTCTGATAGGATTTAGGCGACATGCATCGGATATTGCTGCAGCCTGGACATTGAAATGCTTGAATATGTCGTCATGCTTTGTGTCGTGTGTTGTTTTTTTTTATTTTTCCTTACTCCAAACTTGTTTATGACATCCTCAAGATCTTTCTATAATGAATGTGAGGAATGTATCTGATCCCTCAGACCCCTAGATCTTATACCATTTAGTGTGTGGAGCATTGTTTTTCCCCAGCATTTACTGGTGTGAGACGAGCTCCTTGTTGCCTTCAATGGGTTCGAGGTTGTTTCAGTTCTTTGCAGCCAGATTGATGAGAGAGGTCACCTGAGGAGACCCAAGTCACCGGCAGTAAACCTGTCTCTGCTTTGAAGTGGGCAAGAATACATTGGCCACCAGGGTCCTTTTTTAATAGAAAGTTGCCCCTGAGCCAACAGCTGTGCTCAGTCATCATTCACAGGAGTGTTGAGTGTTAATTTCAGCGGCCTCTCAGTGAGCCATACAGCCTCACGAGAACATTAGGCGTGAGAGTGCACAACCTTTGCTAGACAGGTGGCTGAGCGGGGTTACGGTAACTTACCGGTTTAGGAAGGAATGAGACCCTTTATCTTGAAGTGTATGCTTGGTTTCCCACGCGGTTTCTGCTTCAACAGGAGCTTGGGAAGTACGGGCTGCTGTACTACAATGCACTGTTTATGATTGTTCCCACGCTGCTGCTGGCCCATTTCACTGGGGATATAAAGAAGGTAAGGGTTTCGATAAGTGAGAGCATGACACAGTAGGGCTGCTCAATCACCACCAGTTAGCTACACTAGTGGTAGTCAGTCCTTCATGACTCGATTATATTAATAAGAAATTCTTCAAAGAGTAGTCTATCAGACTTGTGCTCAAGGTAACAGCACCCAAAGTGCGCCTTTCCAGCATCTAGAAAAGCCTGAATTATGGAATATCTGTCCACTTTCTTGTATCAGGCCTATATACTAGGGCTGCTCGATTTTCTGAAGCACGATTCTTTTAAGCAAAGTAAGAGTAATTGCCGCCATGAGGCAAGCAGTCGAGCCTGCACCTTTTCTTTTTCATGAATTGTACCTAATGCAGAAAATTGCAGCCAAATATCAGAGGCCATGCGAAATGCTTCTAGGAAAAAAAAAAAAAACCTCCCTGATGCCTGTATTTACCGGTGGCTTGAAGCTACATTCAGGTCTGCAGAGTCGTCACCTTTTAGCCCCCTATTACTCTCACCCAGTTCCCCTTTACTTTGTTTGAGTAGCGATTCAACAATTGATTCACTAAATTACTATTTTGAATTGGTAGATCAGCCAATTTATTTAGACACCATTTTTATTGGTAGTGTTTAGAAATTTAAATGCTCAAGAAATGGCACAGATTTTGGGTGAATGTGTTTGTTAGTTTTTTGTTTGTACTTTCGTGCAAATGCGAAAATAATCTGTACCTGACATTCACGTTTGATTGCCTTAACAAAATGTTTTCCACCTTGTGTATATTTTTAAATGGATAAAGTCTTTGGCCATCTATGCATCTCTTTATATGTAATTAATGTTTAATTATTTGCTTACAAATGCTACAATGAGAGAACTCTTTCTCTGAATTCTTTTCCGAATTACTGAGACTTGCCATTCTCGCAATCTTGCATAAATGTATTTAGGCCTAGCTGCTTCTCATTATAACCTCTTAATTATTGTAGGCTATATATTGGTTTTGATTAGTCTGTAAATAAATTGCTTGATTGATATTCCGGAAAAGGACGCAGGAACTGGTTGAGAATAGACGAATTATGCATTAAAAGGTGATTGAAGCAAGTCCAGTCCAGCTGGTGATTAGCTGACTTCTTATCAAAAAATTTTCCGGGAAGCATTTCACATGGTCTCTCACATTAAGTTGCTGCTTGTGTAAGACTGCATGAAGTAGGATTCATGAAAAAAAGGTGCAAGTTCAGCTGTTCACCCCATGACAGCAGTCATTCCTATTGCGCTTAAAGTAATGGTGATTCAGTTAATCGAGCAGCCCTGATACATTGGCCTGGCGAGAGAAAGTGGCGCAGTATTCTGTAACAGTCTTCTCTGGATGCTGGAGAGGTGCATTTTGGATGTTTTTACCTTGAGGATAAGTCCTATAGAAAGTGCTCCTCTGACAAAGTCTCGGTTAATGTAATTATATCATGAAGGGTTGCAGTAGAACTAGCTGTGATAAAACTGGTGATGATATTGCAATTTAATTTGTGAACTGTTCTACTTTGGTCCTAATGCATATGAGTCAATGTTCGTTGTATTATTAGTTTTTAAACCAAAGTGAAATTGGGATGTTCAGGATAATGTTTTTCCTCTTTTGAACGGTGTTATTTGCATACCCTTTTCTCCCTCTCTCCTGAAAATATAATCAGAAGTACATGCTTTTATTTTTGATCATTATTCAGTTAGCTGTAGTTATCCATTTTGCCTCTGTTGACCCTGAAATGCGTATTATATATCATGGTCATGAAATGGGAGATTTTTTGTTCAAAGCCTTTAACCTGAAAAGAGCACTAGGTGAGTTCTTGCGCTGATGTTTCTGTTGACGTGCATTTCCTGAAGTTGCAAATGAAAGTTGGCTTTTTTGGACTCAGTGCAGAAGGAATGGAAATTCCTTTGGCAGGCCAGTCAGGTTTCTTCATTGCCATGCCAGTCTCTGCGGGACATGCCGTGCTGGGGCTTGCTCAGGAAGAGTGCTGTGAGCACAAAGAAGCCATTATGCCCTCGACTGAAATTTGTAAAGTCAACCTTGAAGACCTACTTTCTTCATGGTGTTGCTGTGTTGAGACTGGGCTGAGGAAACCACAATCCCCATCTTCACAGAAGTGCCACATTGATGTTCTATGTGTACTATACAGTAGTGTGCAGGGATGATTATACACCAACACTTTTGTCTAAAAGGGGTCCTAATATATTACCTCTCTAAAATTTTTTGGTGAAAATGTATTGGAAAATACTGTTGTGGGCAATGAAAACAAAAAAAATCATTCCCACAAGTATATTGGGGTACAGGGCAGTACAGCGCGACATGAAAATTGGTCCGCGCAATGAATGAACGAACTGTTGTGGCACCGGTGCGATGAGAGACAGAGGCGTTATGTGTGTGCGAGAGAGCGAGACGTGAAACAATGCCACCTTGCTAATGTACTTGGTAGTTGTAGTCTGTCATATGATTTAGAGACACAATCCCAACTGCCTATCCAACACCATTTCCCACGATTCCTCCGCTGGACACAGTCGTATGAATACACCAGTGACGTGTGGTTGGAGGTTAGTCATAGATATATGTACCTAGATGCCGCCTCAAGCGCCGCTGTTCCTTGGAGCGATACGACAATGAGCCACCATCTTGTGTCGGGGGACTCTCTGCTCAGAGTAGTATTCAGCCTCTGCCAAATCAGAACCTTTTTTCGGATTCAGATTCAGCAGGAATTGCTGACTAAACGCAGTAGCTAACACAGTGTTACATCTATATAACTGACAAATTTAATTAGGCCTATCGCCATTTTATGAACGTTACTTCAATAAACATTTTGAAAAGTTTATTTAACATGTCACTAAAGTGAACATTTCCCTTGGAGGAAAGAGCTCAATGTCCAACCTTCATTTTTTTTTTTTTTTTTTTTTTTTAACGGCTTTTCAGTGGGTCAAACTATTTTAAAAGGGCGCAAATGTAATTTGGAGGGTTTTATTGGTTAGAAGGGGGATTTAGACTTTAATATTAAAAATTAATATAGCGAGTGCAAATGCAGTGCGTGCCCTAGCTAGCTACCTTGCTAGCATCCCGTTGTGTCATTAGCGATATGCCTACCCCCCCGTTATTTGCCATTACCATGTATAGCAGAACTCGAAATTAAACTATTTATTTTCTCCTCGACTGGATGTACGCTAGACGTTTTTACAGACCGGCGTGGTTCACTTCTAACCCAAACATAAAATTAAGCCAAAAAAGTTCTGATTTGGCAGAGGCTGAATACGGTGCTCCTTCCCCGTTGGGGGCGGTAACTTACGTTAGCTAATGTTGTAGTGTATGAACCATGATCAGAGCAGTCACTTAACATTCAAAACCTTAATAACGATATAATGTTGTAAAAGTGACTCCTCATCTGTGAAATGTTATTCCGAGTACTCTTGTTTTATTGTTCCGTTCGTTTGTACATCCATATGCTGCACAAAAGTCTGGCATCGGATCTGTCTGTAATCTTTCCTGCTGGTCACCTATGGACGTGCCACTACTCTGAGCAGAGAGTCCCCCGACACAAGATCGCGGCTCATTGACGTATCCGCAAAGCCTGAATGCGGCATCTAGGTGTTCATATCTATGGGAGGTTAGTTAGGTGAGGCAGAATCCTCACCGTAAAGGGAACGATAACTCCCCTTTGCTTGATTAGCAATCAGACGAGTAACTAATTTAGTAAGACTATTCGGCAGAATGACAGGCCAGTTCAAGCTTTCGCGGCGTTATTACTCAGTACACTGAACCTGAAATGCTCACGAAACTGCAGATTTACACATACTTGCTTACAGGAAGCCAAAGCAAGCAATGCCATTCAGTTCTTATGCGGAGTTCAATGCTTGATCAATATGCAATATATTCCCCTTTAAATACGCATTTTTTTAATCCCAATCAAAAAAATGGGGCGTTTATTTTCAGTCATCTTTCATAATCCGATGAACAAAAGGTTAAAACGATAAACGAAATTATCGAGAGAGCTGAGTTTTTTTTCTGTTGATAAAACGTATTTCCATCCTTGCTGTCTTGAATCGAAGGGTATGCATCAATGAATCTTTTTGTCATCATCACCTATCAATATACAGGCTTCCTGTAGGCTTTGATTTAATAGTTTTGATCGTCAATCAGGTATAGTACGTGGGAACAGGTTGACAAAATCCAGCGATAGAAGATTAGGCCACTGCCTCACATCACCGCACGTCTGAGGAATACACTAATAAATAACAGTATGTATAAACAGTATTACAGTATGTTTATATAAACAGTATGAACAGAATGCATAAATACTGAAATATGTAGTATAAATATCAAATAGTGGGGAGGTCTGTTTAATGTTAATGCAAATTACTTAAAATTTTATGAATTTAAAGAATTCCGAGACCTTGAAAATACTTCAATTTACAGAGAAATTATTAATATTTTGTGTGTCTTTAAATGATAAACTGCACTACTTGTGGTTGGTTTTAGAGATGAAACAGATGCTTTTACAGTGCTACAAGTTTTTGTCTTGTGCTACAAGACTATGAACCTCTGTAGCACCAGTGCTATTAGCAGAAAAAGTTAACGTACAGGCCTGGGGTAGAATTATGGGTGATAAACAAAAACACTGAACGCATCCATTTTTTTATAACAATTGAAAGATGTCGCAAATTTTATTTTTTTAACTCTTGCATAGCCTGATTGCATGTTTGAAGGCTCATTCCTTTATTATAAATTATATAGTTTGAACTGGTTTGGGCCAACATATTTCTTCTCAAAGAGACTGGCGAAAACTAGTGGCAATTGAGGTGCAAAATGGAAGTTAAGTGCCTCTGATGTTCATTATCTGTGTATGACAAGTAAAAAAAAAAAAAAAAAAAAAAAAAAAGTTGGTAGTTGACAGCACGACAACTCCATGATGATATTAATAGTGCCAGAAGTGAAGATATGAAAGTATCAAGATCTACCATTTCTAGACGCCTGCATGAAAATGGTCTGATTGGTCATGTTGCTGCAAAGAGCAGGCAACATCAAAAAAGGCGAGTTTGCTCAGAAATTCAAGGATTGGATACCAGCTGACTGGGAACAAGTCCTTTGGATTGACAAATCAAAATTCAAAATTTTCTCACCCAAACACAGGATTCGTATGCACCGTGGAGTCAGATAACATTTCAAAAATGTTTTACCCCTTCAATAAAACATGGAGGTGGTAATATTACGATTTGGGGTTCAGTCTGCTCAATAGAAGCTAGTGATCTCATAGAAATCGACAGAATCATGGATCGAAATAAGTATCACAGCATCCTTATGAGGCACGTATTGCAATCTTGAAAGAGACTGATTAGTCTGGGATTTTATTTTCAACGAGATAATGACCCTAAACACACTTCTAAGCTGTGCTAGAATTACGTGGGAAAGAAACATGTGGTGACATAAAAGTTTATGACTTGGCTTGCTCAAAGTTATAACCTTAATCCGATTGAGGAAGTTTGTAGTAACATTCAAAAAATTTAATTGAAATGAACTTCAAATCATATGAAATTGTTAAGTGAGTGGCAGGGGGGATAAATATATATATATATATATATATATATAATCAACATTATCCGGTGTGGCCATTTTTCATTTATAACACATACCTGTCAACTCTCACGCATTCGGTGTGAGTTTAAGTGGCATATTTACGTTCCTTTGCTGTAGTCAGCAATTATTCAGTCAACGCATATGTAAGAGATTCTTGCGCGGAATTGAAGTCCTTGTGCATGGAGGGGTTGGAAGCAATGGAATTGCATAAAGACGTTTCAAATTATCTTATTTCATTTGAACGATCATGAAAGACATGCATTGCTTCCAATCCCTGAATAAAGAAAAGTATGAGAAGTCCGGAGTCGTAATCAGTATGCGTTATAAATGAAAACTGGCCACATCTGATAATGTTGAGTTATTGGAGTTTCTGTAATGGTAATTTAAATGAATGATTGAAAACAGGTCGTGACCAATCATTAATTTTAAGGGATTGTTTTGAGCCTCCCCTATCGCCAGTTCACCAGCCGCCACTGATAGATATGTGAAAACTATGCCGGAAAGATTAAATGCTGTAATCAATGCAAAGGGTGGCCTCACTAAATACGGACCTTTTCTCTCAAAAAGACATATTTTTGATTTTACTATACAGTATGTTGTTGTTTGTTTCTGTTTACTTATTTTCATCTGTATGATCCAATATTACTTGAAATAAATACTTGAATAGTGCTTGGTTTTCATTAAGTGTATAATCATCGCTGCACCCTACTGTACAAGACCTACAAGACAGGAGGACGTATCTCCGTAATCTGGTACAATATCATGGAGGCATATTCAACATGGATAGCATCATGTAACCTGAGAAACGGAGCTTTGAGAAGGGTCCATCCTGCAAGGACAATGACTGCAGTAATATTATGAATCCTGGACATTTTCCCTGTCACTACCAAATCCATTTACTTTTGTGTATGGCAGGGCACTGCTTAGAAATTTTATCATTTCTGCTGGTAAGAAAGCTTTTTTAAGAACTTACAAGTCATGTAATGCATATTCTCTCTGCGAAGATAAGCTCAGGTCTTTCTTCGTCTGACCACAATTTTACAAACAAATCCAAAAAGGCGCTGCCTGAACACCAGTGATGTGCACAGAGATTTTGGGGTGGCAGTGTTCATGACATTGTTCTGTTACTCAAGTACTGGGTGAAGGTAAAGAGCAAAGGGGGCACTTGTATGAACCTTCTTTTAGGTTTGGAATGCTCTTTGGCGTCAAATTTGAAAAACATCAGAACCTCCTAGTAGCATTTGTTGATTTGTTCTTCTAGGCTATGGAGTTTGAGGGATGGTTAGACATGCTGTTTGTCTGCCAGTTCGTGCTCTCATGTGTCATGGGGTAAGTGATTTTTTTTTTTTTTTTTTTTTTTTTACAGGACGGAAAATTTAGAGGGAAAAAAATTCAACTGTGTAATGAATGTCCCAGATGTCTCCCAACTTGTGATTGAAAATAGATAGGGGTAGACGTATGTAAAAAGGTTATACGATGCTATTGCCATTTTGCCACTGGAAAAGCGATTGCAGCAGATGTCCAACAGCTGTAAAAAAAGCCTGCTGGAGGCTAGGGTGTTGTCGACTGTGGCAGACTTGAAGCGTCTAGTTTGTATGGATGGGAAGCGTCTGGGATTAGGGTTTAGATAAGCCATTGTGGGTCATTTCAGCTTTCATTTTAGCCTCCATATTGGTTAGATCAGAAAAGCTTGGGTTCCTTATCATTATCATGTTTTCAGTAACCCCAGAGTAATTTCAGTTGAATGTTGATATATCTATGGGATCCGATATCATCAAAGTGACATAATACCTGCTTGTTGGTGTTAAAGCGGCAGTATAATCATTAAAAAATGTCCAGAGCTATCTCCTGTGTTACTCGATACTGCTACTGGGGCAGTTATCCTTTGTGTATTTTTGTCCTCTTGTGGGTGTGATTGCATTGGGGAACTGATTGCATCTCTTCTTTTTTTTTTTCCAGGTTCATTCTGATGTACTCAACAGTGTTGTGTACGCAATATAACTCCGCTTTGACAACAACCATTGTAGGGTGCATTAAGGTGAGCTGTCTTGAATTATGAGGCACCAGTCATCAAGGTTGATGTGGTCTTTTCTGTCCTCGTACAAGCATTAAGCATTTTATTCTGAAAATAAGGATTCATTTTTCTTTGTTTCCTAATTCGTTTTGTCTTAATTTCGCCAGAACATTTTGGTGACATATATTGGGATGGTGTTTGGTGGGGACTACATATTCACGTGGACCAACTTTATTGGTTTAAATATCAGGTAAGCAACATCCCCATAATTTGCACTTGGTGTAAATGGCTGGTTGCAGTCAGATTTCTTCTAATCCTCTGAAATCCTCCTTTCCATTACAAACTATGCTTTTAAGTTGCTTACTGTGGGCTAAATGCCCCATCTTTAGTTTGTAGTGATTTACCACCTTAGTCTGGCATAAAAGTAATGCTCATTTCCTTGTCCACTGGCAGGTTTCTCGTAAATGGGTAACATGATAGAGGGCATTAAAGGTTTTTGGTCAAAATTTGGTTTATCCAGTAGTCCACTGGGGGTTTGATTGCTTAACTGTTGGGTTGTAGACTGCTGTAGGTATTGGAAGAGCATTGTATGTAGAGATTTGACGGTGGTTGCTGTGAGGCTAGACCAGTCGGGGCTTGTGACTGTGAGCTAAGCTAGCCGCAGCTGGGCTGCAGAATTCTCCGAGACCCATCATTAAAATTGGGGGAGCAGTGAAATGGCTTTTGACCCCTGCAATCTCAGTGACCTCTGTCGTACGGAGTCATGAAGCTTAGGGCAGATGTATCATGACTCCATGTCTCCATTTTGACGGCAGAGATTCTCTCTGCCTCTAACATCAGTATCATGTTTAGGCTCTACCCAGGTAATTGAGAGCTGATGGTCTTTTATTTACAGTGCTTTAGTTGATGTGATAGGCGAATGTTCAAAAGTGCTGTAGTTACTTGAACATCTTAAATTTTTTTTTGTATTCCTCTCCTCAGTATTGCTGGAAGCCTGGTGTACTCCTACATCACCTTCACAGAGGAGCAGTCAAGTAAGCAAAGCGAAAGCAACAACAAGCTGGAGTTGAAAGGGAAGATAGCTGTATGACTGTAAGATGAGGGGTCCCTCACCAAATGCTCAGCTCTCAAAGAACTGGTTTTATTTATTTCTCACTGGTCTTATTAAGCCCAGGAGCTGAGTGGGGTGACGGTCAAACTGCAATAGCAGGAAAGGCCTCACAGCTGTGAGGTGTTTTTTTTTTTTTTTTTTTTTACTGCAGTATTAAGGAATGTGTTGTTCATTCCTGGTTTTGTTTACCATTGCAATAACTTCAGATGGACATTGACAAGACTGCTCTGCAGCCAGTCTGCCGCAATTTTGTGGCTCAGATTTTAAGAATATTCTGTTTTTCTGGTTTTTTTTTTTTTTTTTTTTTGCTAAAAAAGTGTTTGGTTTTTTTTTTAAGATGTCTGTTCCATGATGTGCTGGACTGAAAATAAGGAATGGCATCTGATTAAGTTTTAGATGAAAGAATTCATTTATTTTTTATTTACTCCTATGGTTGTATTGCATATCATCATGACAGTTCTGCACTGCGAGCAGTTCTGTTGAATTATCAGAAGGAACTAGGCAGTTTTGTGTGTTTTGACTTAATGTTCCATTTAAAAAATCATCGAAAGTAATACCTGATTAGGGGAAAAAAATTCTATTTATTCGTCAGTGTTTACACTGTTGTACGAAATGTATTTGGAAAAAACAGAAAGTGGTGTTTTGTGACACCATGGCTTTAAAATGCTGGAGCAGTGCATTGTAAGATTCTCATGATTTGTATTTGTAGTCTATTGTGGTTTGTATTTGACAAATAACGTGGTTAGTGAATGCACTTTTAACAATTTACTACCATGTAGGATTTTTTATTATGTATATTGTTGAGATGTGGTGAAATGAGGGTGTATTTCAAATGTTTACTGTTTTATTTCAACAGAAATGCCTTAAGGGGGAGAGAGCCAGCTGGCAGTTCAAATTGAAATAAGACTTCCTTCGTATTCAGTAACTGGTCATTTGTAAAAACGGGTCAGTGTAAATCCGTGAAAAAGGAGAGAGGTGATGGGTAATCCACCTCATGGATTTTATGAGAAAGAGGAACTTAATTCTTCAAGCTTATATTTTTCAAAGAGTTTTTATAATGTTGTCAAAAAATGCATTTTTTTTTATTCTGAAGATTAAACTCTGTCATTTGCTAGCTATAGAATAACTGTTCAGTGTTAAAGGATTTTGTTGGAATAAGCGTATGTTATTGAGGATCTCCTCAATCAGAGATTAAGTACAATTAAAAAGGTTGCTTTGTTACTTGCCATATTTTTGCTTCAAAATATCTTCATTTTAATGGTTTTCTTCATTGTACATTTTTCACATTATGTCCCTATAGTATTAGCATTGTGTGAATAAATTAGGTTTTTTTTTGTTTTTGTTTTTTTTGAATCCCAAAATTCAGTCCAGTTGAGCCGCGGTGTCCTGGTTTGTGAACTGTGGCACTGCGCCATTCTTGAGAAGAAGCTCACTGTGGACTTCCAAGATTTGAGTTCAAGATCCCTGCTGTATTGCATGTGCTTGGATTGTCACAAATTCTGTCTCCAACAGGTGGAAGATTCATGATCACAACAAATGTTCAGTTTTCTTCATTTAATCGTCACCATTTTTGAGAATGTTGAATGAATTTACCAATTTCATATGTTCTGAATAACTATTACACATTTTGGTTGGAAATGTATTTTTTCATTGTGATTTCTCAGTTGGTATTGCATTCAGATGTAAAAACACAAATGGAGCATCAACAAACTGTCTGTCCAGATTGTATCCTATAGTGTGGAATCCTCTCCTCTTACTGCATAATGTGCAAATTAAAGTGCCTACATTTCAGATATGAATTTTGGTTTTGTCATTCTATTGAGGCGTAAATTGAAATGGTTGTAGACAGAACTGTTATGTATCATAATCAAGAGGTTGAAAGAGAATTGGGACAGGATTATCATTCTGGGGTATGTTTCTCAAAAGCATAGTTCGACGATACACAGTCACTGGTACCAACTATATAAGTTGGCATCTGCGCTTTTGGGAAACATTCCCCTGAATGCTTAATCTCATTTGCAACAACTGGAAGAACTGCTTGCAGCCTACAGTACATACAGCAAGGAAAATAAGTATTGAACGCATCAACATTTTTCTCAGTAAATATATTTCTAATGGGGCTATTGACATGAAATTTTCACCAGATGTCAGCAACAACCCAAGAAATCCACACTTGCAAAAAAGTCAAAACAAACAAGTCCATAAATTATGTGTAATGAAGTAGAATGACACAGGGAATAAGTATTGAATACATGAAGAAAAGGAGGTGCAGAAAGGCATGGAAAGCCAAGAAACTAGATGAATCTATAAATATTTAGAAAGCAATCCTGCCCCCTATTAATGCAAATTAATATCAGATGGTTTAGTCCAAAGTGATGGCCCATAAAAAGGTTTCTCATTACCAAAGTGTCACACAAGAAGTATCTCATGATGGGTAAAAGTAAAGAGCTCTCAAGACCTTTCCAACCTTATTGTTACAGATGTATTTCTAAACTTCTGAATGTTCCAGTGAGCACCATTTGGGCTATAATCCGGAAGTGGAAAGAACATAATTTCACCATAAACCGGGCCCGACCAGGTGCTTCTTGCAAGATTTCTGACAGAGGAGTTAAAAGAATAATCAGAGGACTTGTCCAAGAGGCAAGGACCACTGGCGGAGAGACCAGGAATTAGCAGGTACAGTTGTTTCAAAGAGATAAGTAATGCACTCAACTGCCATGGCCTCTCTGCATGCTCACTGCGCAAGACTCCATTGCTGAAGAAAAGTCATGTTGAAGCTCATCTAAAGTTTGCTGCACAACATTGGGACAAGCGTATGAAATACTGGGAGAATATAGTCTGGTCAGATGAGACCAAAATTGAACTCGATGTCATAGCGCACACCATGTTTGGAGGACAAACAGCACTGCACATCACCCCCAAATCACCATACCAACAGTGAAGTTTGGAGGTGGGAACATCAAGGTGTGGGGCTGTTTTTCAGCATATGGTACTAGCAGACTTCATATAATTGAAGGAAGGGTGAATGGAGAAATTTCCGGAGACATTCTTGATAAGAATCTGGTGCCATCTACCAGGATGCTGAAGATGAAACAAGGGTGGACATTTCAGCAAGACAATGATCCCAAACACAGCCAAGGAAACTCTCAATTGGTTTCAGAGAGAGAAAATGAAGCTGCTAGAATGGCCCAGTCAATCACCCAACTTGAATCCAATTGAAAATGTATGGAAAGAACTGAAGATCATAGTAAATATATGAGGCCTCCGGAACCTGCAAGATTTGAAGACAGTTTGTGTGGAAGAATGGGCCAAAATCACACCTGAGCAGTGCATGCGACTATATTCTCCATACAGGAGGCATCTTGAAGCTGTCATTACCAACAAAGACTTTTCTACTGAGTTTTAGATAAATTTCAGTAAGCATGTTCAATAGTTTTTCCCTGAGTGTGTCATTCCACTTTATTACACTTAATTTATTGACTTATTTGTTTTGATTTCTTTGTATGTGTGGATTGCTTGGGTTTTTACTGACATCTGATAAAAATGTCATGTGAATAGCCCAACTAGAAATATATTTACTGAGAAAAATGTTGACATGTGCCCCAGGGCCTCACAGGACCTTAATCTGGCCCTGATTAAGACAAAGATCAGCATGTTCTAGAATGATAGGAATTTAAGAGTATGGAGAAGGAAATGCAGTGTGATGTTAAGCATAGTATATCAATCAAGAAATAAAGTGGAGGTAGGGTTACAATGTGGGCATGAATAATTTCATTTATAGTTGTTTGTTAAATTACTTTTAGGCCCCTATGGGCCCCTAAAATAATGTGGTGGGGGCAAGAATAAAAATGTTTTTAATTTCTACATGTTTATAACCCTGAAAATTTGGGAGTCTACACTTAAAGCAGTCCTAATTGTTTAAGTTCAAAACCATTGTGGTGGCTTTAAGAGTCAAAATCATAAATTGTACTATTTGTAGATTGTTGATCCACAGTGCTATGGTGTGTGAACTAAACAAATGACCTCCATGCAGTTTTCAGCTCAGAACAGGTGTAGTGCACGGGCTACAGCGCTAAATTTGGCTAGGAATTTATGTGGCAAAGCAGGCAACGTATAACTGGTACCCTCTAGTGGATAAGAGAACACACTTCAGAAATTAATGCTTCATACTGTACCCTAGTAGCATTGCATACATTTATTTTTCCTTTGGAGCAAGGTTTTAAATTCATCCAAATGATTTTACCCCTTTTCTAAAATGAAAATATCATAAAAATATCGCAACTGAGAATTAGGGGTTTAGTGTTAAAACATTTCATCACATCTGTGATATATACTTGTTCCTGAATATGGCTGATCAGTGCTCCTTGGTGTAGGTCTTTTGTATTAACTCCTTCAACCCCACAGCCCTCTACAGAGGGCTGACCAACATATTCCCTTCAACCCCAAATTCCTGTAGGGAAAATTCAAACAATCTGACTAATTGATTGGAACATATCAGGTTACATTTAATGGGTTTCCAGAGATAACAGTAAGATACAATGTCCAGATAATGACCAGCCCTCTACAGAGGGCTGTGGGGTTGAAGGGTATAGTGATGCTAGAATATCTGGGGTTGAAAGAGTTAATAAACACTGAATCAAAATATCAAACTCAACACTCATTAGACATTTATTAAAGGGCATCTAAAGTCAATTCCCATTGTTTTTATCGGCCAATTAGCGAGCCGCACCCGCGCAAACGAACCGAAATAGGATTATCTACGCATGTACACAAAACATTGGTTTATGAATGAAATTGGTCATGTGACAATGCAAGATGTCAACAAAAGCAAGTGATTTGTTTGTAAACATTGATGGATTTGTTTGTTAACATTGGCCGTTCAACGTCCCATCTGAGAATCGTCTTTAGATGCCCTTTAATTTCATGCATCTGGGGGCACACACAGCCATACCACTATTCAATCTGCTCCAGCTGTGTGGCTGAAGCTAAACAGGTGTGAGCTTGGTTAGCACTTGGATGGGAGACCACCTGGCCAGTTGGTTGCGGAATTATCCCCAGTGCAGTGATGGGGCCACTATACTGAAGGAGACGCCGTCTTTCGGATGAGACATTAAACCGAGGTCCTGACTCTGTGGTCATTAAAGATCCTATGGCACTCTTCGATAAGAGTAGGGGGTTCCCCGGTGTCATGGCTAAATTCCCAACCTGGCTCTTTCGACCAGCCACCTTATCATCCCCTGTGCAACTCGTCCATTCCCTCCCCACCTCAACCCCCAGGGCTCCCTTGAAAAAAAGATTTCAGTCTCAACGGGACTTCCCTGGTTAAATTAAAAAAATAAAACATACATTGATAAATTCAATGAAAAAGGTACCACGTGATCAACAGAATATCAAATTACAATTTACCCTGTGTAATGTGACATCTTTGCACAAAGTTGATCAGATCGCTGAGTGCAGCCTGTGGAATTTTTCCCCTACTCCTTCAAAAGCTACAGAAAGTTGTTGGATATCGGTGGGAACTGGAACATGCGGCTGTATTCGCTGGTCCAGAGCATCCAAAACATACTCAACGGATTCCAATTCCATGCCTGGTGAGTATGCAGGCCATGAAAGAACTGGGATAGTTTCTGTTTCCCAGAATTGGGCACAGATCCTCATTTCATGGGGTCATGCGTCATCACACTGAAACATGAGATGATGGTAGATGAATGGCACAAACGGCGTTATGACCTCATCACAGCAACTGTGTATTTAAATTTCCATTGATTGCTATTGTATGTTGCATTGAGTTTGCTATTTGTATAAAGCCCACACATACCAACATCCCCCAATGGGATACAATGTTGAATTCAACAAACTGCTAGCCTACGTGACTGTTTACATGCAGCCTGCCGTCTGCCTTGACTGTAAGTCATTAATGAAGAGGGCCCTTCTCCTGCATGCCAGGGGCCATTGCCCACTCACGTCAATTGTGGCACAAAACCAGTCGATTCATGACCCCAGAGGATGTTGAGCTGATGAGCTTCCCCGAGATGATTTCTGAGTAAGTGCTTCCCTCGTATAAAAAAATTTATGTGGCCAGTCTCAAGACGATCCAGCAAGTGAAGTGTGATGCGGTGATCCTGGGCCGGCATAGTTGCAAGTGGTCTGTGGTTGAGACCTAATGGAGGCACTTTGAAAAATCTCTACGACGACGTTGAAGGCAGCTTATGATGGATAAGTGTTCCTTCGTTACTTCGTTATACAGGGGTGCGTTTCCCAAAATCACAGATGCTAACTTACAAAGTTGACTGACTGTGAATGGACGACCTGTGTTAGTTGCCGAGTTAGAAACTACGCTTTTGGGAAATACACCCCAGGACATTCCCGCAGTGAGCATGCCAATTGCACAATCCCAAAATCTTGAGGCACCTGTGGCATGGCGTTGAGGGACAACAAAAATTCATTTTAGTACAACCTTCTAAAGACTAAGTCATTACAAATGCCAGGTGAAGTGATGATCACAGCTTTTAATCAACATCTCCATCTCACCTCCTGCAGAGGCAAGGCATACCTTATCAAAGAATATGCGAGCGACCAGCAAGGTTTGCCTGGGAAAAATTTGTATCAAAAGGTTTGTGCACATGGGGAAAATTTTTTGATGTGAAAAACTGCAGCAAAGTCAAAGTATGGCAATAGTATTTCATGTTCTGTGTAATTTATTTTGGTCTAAAATTTCAGTTTCAGAGAGCCACCAGCACTTTCAATTCATAGGTTATCGGTGTTCCGCCCCCACCCGAGTAATTTCAGTTTAGGAAAGAAATAGGAGATAATAGGCCAAGATTTGCCCAGTACATCAAAACATCTTACATGCCTCTTTAGAAAATCTTTCATTGGGGCTTAATTTATAATTTGTAAGCAAAGTAATTCAGACAGATTAAGATTCGCATCCCTTGGACAAATCATGCAACAAGGGCATAAGTGACATTTTACAAATTTTACAGAAGAGGCAAAAAACTGCTCCAAGTAAATCTCCACCATATGGATTAAAATTTCCATGGTAAATGAGTGGGTCATTAGATGGATATTGAAGCCTGAAAAAGATTGATTCCAAGTCATAAAACAATGAAGAGATAATCCAGATTATGTCACTTACACCCTTTTAGCATGAGTCGGGATGAAGAGTTCAATATGAGAAATGCATCCTACAAGGGCGTATATCTGCAACACTCTGCTAACAGAAATGAAGGTGACCTTGTTACAGTGCCAAGAATTCATAATTTCTCATTTCTAAATACCCAAAACAGTTTCCTGTTTCCCTAGTTAATGTTTTAAATGTTAGAAACATTTTAATATGTGGATATGATATGGCAGGATATACATTTTGGTTTCCATTGTCAAAAGTACTTTGTAGAACAGCTGGTCGATCTATACTGAATGAAATTGCGTTCAAACTACAATTTCATGCAGTATAGATAGACCAACTGTTTTCCACCATCAGATCTAAAGATAAACTATACACCCCAGTGGCTAAAAACAATGCAAGGTATTTCTGAATTAAGGTTACTATGTCACCTCTGTGCTGACACTGATATCTGAAGCCGTAAACAACAGATAACACAACAAAGGATAATACAGTGTGCATTGACTACTGGCATATGTACAGTTTATGACAGTACCAACTCGAACTAGCAATATGCAAAAAAGGTGCAAGAGGTGGCTACGCCTGGACTGAAACTGCATATTGTTTGTAAAAAAGGCCTTTTAACTACCACTTATGCCCATTTAGCGCAGGAATTGTTTGATACGCCCTTCTAGCAAATAAGAAACATTGGTGGGAAAATTTTACTTGCAGATATGCCTTTTTCAAAAAAGGTTTTGACCCCTTTAGGATAAGAATTCAGACCCAAAATTTTGCCAGAAGACGCGTCCTACATAGATGTATCTAAAAAGTGAAAAATATAATTTTTGCCCGAAATGTCACTCACGCCCTTTTTGCATGAGGGTATCGAAATGACGGGCAGTCTTATTAACATTTTCCATTAATGCCATTCATCCTCTATTCCATTGGTCCACTGGCCTCATAGATGCTACTGCTTGACCAAAAAAAAAAAAAAAACTTTATTGGTGTGAACAACAAATGTTAATGAAAATAAAATTACATTTTGTTTGATAAGGGACAAAAATCTCTCATAAGCTAAAGCTTTAAAACAAGCAACATGATTTGTGTAGACAAGCGCCTACGCCTAGTACCACATCTATTCCATTTCAGATGCATCAATGGTTTTTAAAAAATAAAAACCTTAAAAGGTTGTGGTGCTTTGAAGTGCAAGGACAGAGTCTCCTTGGAACAAGTAACTAGCTCAGGAACCCCATAGTTCCACTGCCTCACACCACAGCACCAAACCACATTTTTGGACCACTTATATTTTCTGAGTTCGATTCTCACAACCAGCTATTATTGACGTTGCACACAAATATGCCAGAAGTGGCCAAATACCGCTAAAAAGTAAAGAATGCCATTTTGGACAGACCTTTCATAGTCATTTCACACCTCCAGGACAAGAAAAAAAAATTCCATCTCGAATAAACGCCAATACGTTTATCAAAATAGTAAGAACTATGCACGATAAGAAATTTATACAAACTTCTCTCAATAAGTACTGTTATAAAAAAATACAAGATCAAGTCCGATTCAACGGAAGTTCACAAAAAATACAACTTGAATTCAATTCCTTTCTAGAATTAGAAATATAGAGGACATCATTGATGTCAGCCTCAACATGAGTAGGGTAGTTGACCTGCCCAACTCATTTTCCTAAAAACCAGAGTGCTCACTGGGTATCCGGCGGCAAAGCCTTGTGTTTGTAGGTGGGCTCAAACTATCGATAAGCCACCCTTAAAGTAACCCAAAGTCTTGAGTGCCCGTTCACTCACTGAGTGGCCAACACGCGCGTCAAAAATAAGGGGCTGAAGGGCAACAAACCCCATGCATAATTCAAAAATATATCTTGTGTACAAAAATATTACAGATAATTTCCCATTCAAATAAAGGGAATACATGTTTTTCTCTCCCCTTCCCCACACAAGCTCATCCTGGGATAAAGGTTGGATTTATTTCACCCGACCGTTTTTGGAGCAGCGTTGCTTTGGAACACAAACGGAATCAGAGTATGGCGTACTCTCCCCAAAAACAACGTTGCATTGTCTTGCTAGTGAGCCGAGAACGTTTGGGAAGGCCCAGTTCTGGTTCAGCTTAAGGTCCTGATTTTGGGAAAGAGTCAGTCCCACTTGGTGCTGGGAGTGCTGGTCATGGAAAGTCCTGCTTCGTCAACCTCAGCCTAGCATCTCTTGGCCATTCGCTCACGGCCATTGTCGTCCTGGGATGACCCCTTCTAACCATCACTGCGAGGGTCCACCCCTTCTTGCCCATTGGAATCTCTGGAAGTATAATGCTCAATGGATTGGCCCGGGCCATTGGTCTGAATTGCCTCCAGCTTGAATTTTTCATCAGACACAGCCTCCATAGCACCGTGACTCACTATACCTGTTAAACACAAAAAGGAGACAGCGTTTATTTCCCTCAGCAGTTTCATAATGGACCAAACATATCTTCATTCATCTTACACCAAAACATCTCCAACACCTCCAATGTTGTGTTTTGCACTGTTGCTTTAGCAAGGGATCTCTCAGTCCCAGTCAGTCAGTCCCATCCACCCAGCATCGTCCAGTGCACACCAGACATTACACTGGCTAACGTTGTCAGCGATCAGTCTCCTCGCTTATTTCTACAGGCATTACTGGCTGCTTGTCATCAGAAACGATGTATAATGTAGTTGTCATTATACCCAGCTAGCCAATGATGGATAATTAGCTAACATTAGCTAGCAAGATATAACTAACGTCACTTCAGAAGTCAAAGAGGGAAATGACCATGAGCCATCCTCGTCCTGTATATTTTCTGATTTTATAAACACGAAACCACTTGTTTAATTTCTTTGATTGCTGAAATGTATACTTGTGTCAGTTTTTGTGTTTTGATCATTTTTGCACTGCGGCAGACTCAGTCTCATTTACCATGCTTAGTGGGTGAGACTTTTGTCATCATTCATTTCTATGCAACAAATGAGTTCATGATTGTTTACCAGAGCAAAACATCATTGTTCATCTATTTTGCTCTTGAAGTCCACAACATTTATGCATCACTTGAAAATTTACAAAATTTTCTTCCAAAGGGACCATGCCCCCAGACCACAGTCTCACGAACTGTGAGAAACACTGAGAGGACAGTAGGACTTGCTTGCATATCAGTCAAGATCGAGGTGTTCAATTACTTGCAAAAACACATAAAAATAATGTTTCAATATAGACGTAAAATGTAATGCCAACATGTGAAGATATATGAGGTATTCCAAAATTTCAAGGTGTTATTGCAAAAAGTTTTCAAGATATGATGTGTAGAGTGGGACCACTGAATGAACGATTTGGGTGCGTTTCGGACACCACAAATTGTATATATGGCACCATTATGAACTTGTGAGATCATTTCTTATTAACATCTACAATACAAATGTTATTAGGTTGTTTGCTTTGTGGCCCAATAATACAGAACCTTACTTTAATTTTTTTGAAACTTCGTAAAATTAAAATTAATATGTTTAATACCTTGAATACCAAATGAGCAATTCCAAACTACTGTTTTTGCAATACAGTCTGTTCCAAATAAGTAGACACTTGCCAAAAAAAGAAAAAACAACAATAATGGCAATATTTTCAAACAACATACACTTCTACAGCCTCCTAATGCCCAAAATCTCACTGTAAACTCAATTTGGACACCATTACTGCCTATACTCTTAAATTGAAGTTTACTTGGTTATAGATATGACACTGACCAGACCATAAATTAAGAAACAGTTAAAATGCATGAATATAACATATATAAGAAATTATAAGAATTTTTTAAAACTTCATTTCAGTTACAGATCTGAAAGGAGTTATTTTAACATGTAACAGCAAATGGATCTTCATGAAATTTTCACCAGAGGCAGATCTTGGGCCAGGGACGACTCCATTAAAATTTTGTGATGATCCGGATCCGGATCTGGATTCTGGATCCGGATCTGTATTTACAATCTTAGTGGCATATCTTGGAAACTACTTGACGGATCTTCATGAAATTTTCACCAGAGATAGATCTTGGTCAAGGGACGACTCCATTAAAATTGTGTCATGATCCAGATCCGGATTTGGATTCTGGATCCGGATCTGTATTTACAATCTCAGTGACATTTCTCGAAACTAATGAACAGATTTTGATCAAATCAAGGTGGAAAGTGATTAGCAATCACACCCGAGGGTAATTGTCCAGTCAGGCCACTGATTGCGCTATCACACCCGGCGCCATTGTCCCATCACACGCCAGCGGGCGTGATTATCCAATCACACCACTGATTGCGCCAATCATACACCGCAGTGATTGTCCAATCACGGCCTGTGCAGTCACATCGATGCGATTGCGCAATCACGATCATCACGCGACATCATGGTCACGCGATGATCATGTGATCGCTCTGTACTTTGATGACGGCTTTGGAGAATGGATGCTTCAAACATACAAAAATCCCATTTAAACTTGTCACATGGGTGGTCCTGAAATCTTCCAAAGAGAAAGACCTTGCATTTGTATCAACATCATCCCTTGGCGGAGATCAGAAATCTCGGATTGCTCTTGTTATAATTTGCTTTTTGGACACTACATGTGTTTCGGACACTACAAAAGTTGGCAAAATTTCAAGGTGATATTGCTTACAGACCAGGCAATATGATGGAACTTGGATGTTCCAGGAAATTAAGTAGTTCACTTATTTTTATGAACAATAACAAACCCAAAATCATCCAGTTCTCCATCTTGATAAGCTCTAAAGACATAAAATTTGCAAAAGATCTATTAAATAGCCTTTGAGTAATTGCATCAACAGGAAGGATCTGCGGCACACAAAATGATGATGATTCCACAATTTTCACATTACAAGCAATGAGAAATTTGCCAATTTCTATTACAAAAGCCAAGATTCAGGAGATGCTTAGATATAGATTAATGATAGGTTAATATTTAGATTGCTAAAAATGGCCCAATTTCCACCTTCAAAGACTATGCAAACATTATTTTACAGTCAATTCAAAAAAAAATTCAGCAAGCTCATGCAATACCACCGATTGCCTTGCCTGTAAATGTCCGTTTGCAAGCAGGATTACTAAAGAAATATCTAGACCGATTTTCCTGAAACAGTGAGGTAGTGTATATGACAACATCAAAGGTCAACGAATTTATGCAGGTCAAGGTTTGATTCGATTTTTGATTTTATTTGGATCTCTTTTAGCCATTGGCTAATCTTCCAAGAGTCCAGAATTAAAAGAAAACATACAATAATTCATACATAATATACAATACATAGGTCATAGTCAACATTGCAGATAAGGCCAAAAACTATGATGCAGGGCTCTACTGAGTGTCCTTCAAATTTAAATAAGCAAAGGATACATTTTCATTTGGCATTCCCTCTCTTTTGCTCACACAATTCTGATTTGGCTGCTGCGCCTGGAGTTGCCACAGCAAAACTGGTCCAAACGTAGCACACCGATCAGAGAGCGCAGGCTATGAAATCGTTGTAATAAAGGTCCTTAGACTAACAAGGTACCAAGGCCGCATTGGTATGCCTGTATACTGATACACAGTTTGCCTTGCATGAAGTGACATGCACATGTGGTCTTGAGCACTAAAAGTAGTTTTCTTAAAGCAGTTAATATGGGAAGCCTGCTTGAAAGCTTCAAAGTCTTGCGTAAAAAGGATCAAACTTCTGCCCACTGACAAGATACATTCATCTAGACCAATGGATCGTGATATCATTAGTACCCAGAGGAGACATGCTGTCATTTATACTACCCAAGAAACTCCAGACGTGCAATGACAGACATTCCATTGTTCAATTCGTTTCATACAATAAATAGACATAAATGACTACTAACGTAGACATGAATGAATCAGCCTGAAAATGGTGTGAGGGGAAAAAATGCTCCATAATGATTCACATACAGTAAGCAGCAATGATGCGGAGCCTATATAAGACTCACCATTGTGGTTGCTGCTCTCATCCTTTTCGGAATGGCTAGCGCTGCTGTTGGAGGTAGAGGGCGGGGGAGAGGCAGCCCGACTAGAGGCTGTGCTCTCCGTCTCGTCCAACAGCCGGTCCATATAATCCCTGAGGGGAACCAACAGGAATGCAATGAGGTTCTCCTCTCACTGTCCCCACACATCAACATCCTCAACACTACCCTTCCGTCTCAGTACGGTTGCATTATGATGGGGCATCACCAATAAAGCAAAAAGAGGTAGTGGAAAATGGTAAGGTTTCCAGCATTTGAATCGTTGTAAACAATTAATGCCTTTTTATTGTACCTTACTTACCACTTTTCTCTCTTAAACCACTTTACACAGAGATTGCATGCCTTCTAAATCAGCCATTCTCAAAGTTGGTCCTGGGGGCCTACAAAGTATGCTGCTTTTTGTTCAAACCACAGTTGCGATTTTAAAATTTCAAAAAGCTGCTAATCCATCTTAATTCAGTGCATTTCATGTTTAAAGTAGTTTTTTTACCATCTAAAACCACACTTTGACAGAAATATCCATGTATGCTAGGCATGCTAGAGACATTGGAAAAAGATCAAATTAAATCATTAGCAGGCTCCTAATGGGCAAAACTGAGGACAAATGGTCCTGAAAACTCACCATGCATTATGCAGGCGAATGATGAAGAGTCATACCTATTATTTTTTGTTATGTTTATGTCATTAATTTCAAGCAAGCATTTTGAAAAAATACAAAACACCTGAATTGAGTAACCTAATGATTTTCTCAGTATGTGATTTTATCACTTTTAAAATGTTATTTCCGGAAATTTCTTGCAATACAGATAAATAAAGACAACATCTTCCGAGGTTTTTATTTTTCATGGCGTGTTTGGACATTTCTGTGGCTTAATCATGAAAATGCAAACAATCAATTAAAATGGCAAACTAACACCAAGTTAAAATAAAAAAAATAAAAAAGCTACGATTGCAGTTGTGGTTGAAGCATTAACAATGGGCACCCAGGACCGCAATGAGGACCACTGCTTTGAATTAATTACCATTTATTTTTTTCATTAAATGAATGAAATCAGTAAAGGTTCGCAAAAAGTTTTCCCCCCCTAAAGCATTTAGTCGTATCGACTTGAGATCTAGAGTTGTCTGCGCAAAATCGTGCCTTGAAATGGTTGAGACAAATGGATCTTTAGAAGTTCACACCTTACCATTTTCATTTCAACAGCAGCTATGAAAGGATGTATTTTTTAGAGCTAACTCTGTATACTTGTGGCACTGACTAACGCTCATATTTTCCAATCATATTTACCTTCACATCCAATACTGAATTAAAAAAATTTTCATGTCAACACCAGAAGATTTAATCTGGATGTCATCAACATTACACCATCATGTTCGTTCCTGAATTACACCAACAGTGCAGTAATGGAACGAAGTATTAAATTCCACTACGGTTTCAGCAGAATACCAGTTTCACTGTATAATCTGATATGAAAAGTGATAGTTATCAAATTGTATGCATTCATGAAGTTGTACAATGCTTCCAATGACAAGAATGCGACCGAACAATAAAAATTAAATGAAGGTCATCATCTTTCTTCACATCAAAATGGTTTAGCCAATGAGAGGCTGAGGAATGCTTTGGCAGTCATGTGATAGTGACATTGACGGACTATAGCTTAACCAAAGTCGATATGAGCTTCTAGATCACTTTTGTCCAAGATTCCCACTCATTTTGAGCAGTTTTTTAAACTTTAAATTGGTTAATGCAATCCCCTTCTGCACAAATCGTCTACTGATGAGAGATATTTTTTCCCCCTCATTGCTGGTTTCTTTTCTACAATGAGTGCATGCGTGAAACACAAATTGCCTTTCATATTCATACTGGGCAGACATTTACATCAGCAGAGGTATTACTGCTACAAGCCTGTCTACTGCCTCCTGTCTACTTCTTGCCGGAGCCCCGTATGGTGGATGTACATTTCAGCTAGCCCCTAAACGCCTTGAATAGACTTTATTCTGAACACATTTCACTATGAACAGTATCATGTTGACTTATCCTCACTCGATGCATTTTGCTTATAATAAAGGAGTTGCTCAACCAAAAAAAAAAAAACCCCACTTCATTCTTTAAAATGTCACTATAAAATAAAAACAACTTGTAGTATAATACTGTATACCATAATACCGTGAAATCGTGATATTTCTGAGACTTATCGTACCATGAAAATCTCACACCGTTGCACTCTTGAATTCCACAATGAAAACATATTTATTTACAACGGCTTTCTGATCAAATAATACTTAATTTTTATTCAGATCGAAGATTGAATCGGAACGGCGCCACCTTAAATGATTTTTTTCTTTTTTAACAACAGCCATCAGAGTTGAACCCATAAAACCCTGGAAGGGCAATATATCTGAGGACATCGCCTCAAAAGAAGGGTTACTTACGTCACACCTGGGTGAAGGTTGTATTTCCTTTTCCCAAGCCTGGTTTGCTGTGCAAAGAAATCATAACGCTCAGATTTCTTCCACATGTAATAAAAGGCCACACATTCTCCTACTGATCTAGTTCTCACCTGAAAAAACGTAATTTATCAGACATGAAATACCTAGGGGGAAAAACCAGTGTTAAATATGCATGATCACAAGAAACAATCCATATCAATTTATAGATTTTATAAATCATTTCAATATTTCATCAAGTTAAAAATTGCCAATACTTGAATGTACACATTATAAATTGATGTCCGCACATTTACTATCAAATCAATCAAGTCATTACTTGAACGTTAAGGTACTATAGAATGTTCTCATGACATCTTTGAATAATACTCCAGTCATTTTAGGAATAGCAATTCCTTCCAAAACTGTACTATAGATATTACAATGTAGATATGCATCAGAAAACCATTTATAATTCTATTCACTGAGATAAACCATGAATATTTGAATTCACGAAATGCTGGTCATACCTTGTTTCCTTGAATTAAATGAAAATCCTTCCCATAAGCTTTTAGTCCTTGTTCAAAATTTCTACATTCTTCCTCAGTCCATAATGACAATTCTTCTGCAAGACAGTTGAACCATTATGCATATTATTACCATCAACAACCCCAACTCAAAACAAGAGCTTAAGTAAACTCTAAATATTCCCAAAATCAGGCACATTTCCCGCAAAAACAATTCAGTGACTGTCTACAGTGACAATTCAGTGACCATCTTCAGAAATTTAAGGCTGTACAAAGTGATATCCCATGTTTGGTATGTAATATGGAGAGCATGGTAGGAGGCAATAAATTAAACTTAACATAATAAAATAACAGAAGTAATACATTAAGAACCCTTTGATTCAAGAGAATCAAATAGCAATAAGGCTCAATTTAATTAACAATTATTGTGGAAAATAATCAAAACTAAATAAATGGATATTTTTATGAGCACTATACAGGATTGCTTCATAACAGAACATGCACCAGAATGGAATACTGAAGTGATATCAATTTTAAGCGGTATACACTCACTCTTGAATAACAGTTCAAGAAAGCACACCACGTGGCTTGTCCATAATCTAACCTAATGATTACTTCTAGCCAGCTCCAGCATAATTTATTAACATCCTCCACTCAGCAGATTTGATCAAATTGACAGAAAGGATAACAGATTCAATAAAGTAGCAAGAGCAGGAGGAAGAAGACTATGTCACAGAGGAGAGTGAGCACTTCTTGGCTCTCTCCCAAATTAACGGCAACAGGCAGGCCAAACTGGGGGAGAATTCTGTTAAAGGCAGAAATATTGTCACCAAGTGTTTCCCCAGTACACAACACACCCAGAAAATGTTCTTCTCTGTGCAATACCTGCCCAGTTGCGTACTGTGAACCAACAGGCCTCACCTCTGGCCGCTTTAACATTGAACTTCAGTCTCCTCAAGGCTTCCTCTGTGTCGAAATTGCATTTCACCAATTCATACAGCGCCTGAAAGAGACAGATCGTTGCGGGAGGGGAATAGTTCTAAAACAAGGCGATATAACTACCGTCCAAAGGAAATGCCTAATAAGTCACATTTTGGCCGAAAATGAGTTAAGGTCAAAATCTAATTTACTGAGTCTTTTCACATCGTAAAAAAGTGTTTTCATTGGTATAATGTCTACCAGTGCATCAAAACCACAGAGGTAAAACACAGCAAGTACACAACTTAGTCAAGTACGCCAAGGTAAAACCCAGTAAGATTCGCTGTGATGATGAGATGAGACCACTGATTACATCCATGATCAAAGCTTGGAATGGCCTTGTCTTGGAAATGAAATTTATATCAAAAGTTTTTTACTGGTTGATACTGTTTGGAACAACCTGATCAGTCTTGGCACTGACAGGATATTTCCTACTGACAAAATGATGGTTATATTTCATCAATGTTTCAATTTGAGCATTAATAAATTTCTATGAATTGTTCTTCATTAATTTATTCTTCATTCATTTCCTCCAAAAACAAGATGGACAGCATCATTGCTGGTGAAATCTACAGATGTAACTGCTCAGAACTGTGACTTACTAGGTTTTATCGTTGCATTCTTGCAGAAATTCTGATGGTAAAACATAGTAAGTCACATTAAATCCTGTTATACAACATATTTTTGGATAGCTCTCAAATGTAATTCAGAGCAGTGGATTAAAAGTGTTTTCCATTACCAAACTTCTCAAAGGTATCATTCCCAATCTTAATGCAGGGGCTAGAAATTGTTCCCCATCTTTCTCCAAACTATCAAAATGTGACTTACAAGGCATTTCCTTTGGACGCTAGAACTGTGGATGCCAATTTGTTAAATTGCGCACGTGTGTGTACAGGCCTGCTCTGGGTGGTACCTGCTCATTATCTTTGATGTGAGATCCTTCGGGAATGGCGTCCACACCCTGTTCCTCTCCTGTGCGCTTTGACGCTTCGGTAAGAAATTCTACCACTTCATTTTCCGGAAGAAATTCAGGATTCCACAATAATTGGTCATCATTCTCATACACTGTGTGCAGGGATAGTAACAGGCAATTAATTTCACCACAACACCCGAGATGCAGGCAGTCACAGATGAACAGTCATGTTAATTTTAAAAAAGATGGAACTTTTAATGCAGTTACACAATAATATTGCTAGCCTCATAGCATAATGGCATAAGTAATATTTTTGCCAAATTGAGATATCAGCTGTGCAACAAACAGCTGCAAGTGCTTCAGCTTGGACAGCCATAACTCAAATTCCCTCATATTTCAAGTACTTGAAGTGCAATACTTTATAAAAACCACCAAATGGCTAAAAAATCTGATGAAAAATCATGACTGGTACAGGAAATAAACCATCCTGAAATTCATTAAAAGTAAAAAGCCAAACTGAAAACAATCCCCATTACCTTTCTCATTGTCTTTGTATCTGCAAAGCCCAGCTGGTGTTTCAGCCTGATACATGGAACCCACCATGATCTCCTGAAGGTACAGAGCAAAATTCAGACCGCCAGTAATCAATGATAGTGCATGAAATAAAATTTTTTGTAAAAGTCTTGAGCACAACACTCTCATACCTTCTTCCAGTCTTCAGATGGAACATAATCTTCATCCTCCTCAGATTCCTCTTCACCATTATTACCTAAAATGGATACAGAAACACATCAGGTGCATTTCAATATCCAACAGCAGCACTGCTAAACAGCTGTAAACAGTTGCCTGTATACTGGAGCTTTCAAACAACATGGCCTAAAATCCATTATATTTAATGGCTAATGATCACTATTTGCCAGACACTTTAATACAGAGATTCCAACTTTGCAATGCAAAAAAAAAAAAGGACCAAATGCCCTGTAGCATACTGGCCAGCATTCAAAACCAGTCTGGGCAAAACCCACACAACTCTCACAGTCATAGTGTACGAATCAGCCACTAGAGGGTATAGTTTCATCACATTAATCAAAAATTTAACTCAGCATATTTTCTAAAAAAGGAAATTCTAATTGTGAGAAAAAAACTTTTTCAAAAATCAAAAAATGAAATTTTTTAAAAACTGCAAGCAACCTTCAGAGACATGGTCCCAACAAAGCTTCAAACGAAATATGAAGCGAATCTGCCCATTGGTTTCTGATGAGAAGATTGTGGTATATTTTGTTAACTGAACAGAACCATGACTACTATGCCAGACACTGCCTGATCCCAAAACCTTTTAACCCTTTAAGGCCTAATGCAAAAATCCCAGCAGAGAATCATGCTGCCATGTTTACCATAGTAGCCTGTATTTGGGCTGAAGCACAGCTTCTCAGCTTTCAGGAACAGTTGGAATTTTTTTCTATTGCGCAAAACTTATAGTAATTACGGTACTTTCAAAATTACGCGCATATCTGTGTCGGCAACGACACGTTCTTAAAATGGCACATGCTGTCCCGGTTTAAATGGGTTAAACCCCGTTGAGAGCAATAATCCAATAAATAAAACAGTCTAACTAACCATTATAAGTAATGTTAAATTACACAAATCAACAAACCAATATTAATTGATTAATTATTTAAACATTAAAAAAACACAACTTTTCATTTAACCTCTCAACACTACCCTGTGTACCCTATGCAAAAATGATTTCACAATTCCAAGCATTGTCAGAAACGCACAAACCATCAGTTGCACATAGTCTGGAAAAATGTAATAAAAGGCCTTTGTTGTCAACAGTTATGTACAAATTTGATTGAGACAGAAAGGGTGACAAAGCCCCATACTTTCAAAGTACTTGCACTTCCGAGGCCGGATGAGCTCAGCAGTACTGTGAGACCGACGCCGCTCATCAGTGGAGTACACTGGTACCTCATCCCCGAGATCTCCTGAATGCTTAACTCTCCCATCTGGAGCTAAAGGTAGGGACTGGAAAAAAAAATGGCAGAAATTCAATGAAAATATATAGGTTTCCAATTTCCAGTCATAAAACAAGCTTTTACCAAAAATTTCATTATCAGTTTCAATTTAGGTAATATTGGCATTATTTAAACCTTTAAGGTTGGAAAATGAAAAGCAATCAATAGCTGAGTTGCCTGAGCAACTCATGTAGAACTTTTAATCGAGTAATACCGAAACAAAAGTGTCGCACGAACCAAATGGACACGTCTCGCCAGTGATTCATTTCACCATCGGCAGCCACAGCAATAACAGGGTTCCCATCTATTTTTACTGACAATATTTCAAAACTTTTCCATGACTTTTCGAGGACCCCAAATAAAATTTCCAAGACCATCCACAACCTTTGTATAGGTGTGCCTTCATTAATACGGCCATCTATAAAAAAATTACGCTCAAGTTGCAAAACAAATATTCTACTCCCCCCAAAGAGGAAATGCATAGCCCACAATATGACCCAATTATGCAATACTGCTACTGCTTTTTATTTTGTAAACTTTCTCATTGTTGACAGCATCATTTGAACATTAAAACGAATGCAAGATGTAACTTAAAATGTAATTCTGTGCAAAATTTCAAACCTCGGCATTTAGAATAAAGGAATTATTCCAGCATCAATGAACCTAAACGATCACATAAATATTATTTCCAGTTTAAAAAAAAATAATTGAAGGGGAATAGAAATTTTAAAATGATAAATAACTTATCAATGTTAATAGGATCCCAAGTATAAAATGTACAGAGCAACACATAGAAAACATATAAGAAAAAAAATTTAACTCCGTCTCATGCTGCAGACTTGAGGGAGAGATGACAATCAAGGGGTTGACTTTAAGGGCTGAAGGATCCACCTTAGGTGTGTATCAGACGGATAACAGGTGCTCACAAGGTGAATGGAATTCTCACAAAGCAGTTTACTGCTTTAAAAAATAGTCATCTTTCTCACAAATTATGCATGCTTAAATTGTTTAGTATCCAACAAAAATCAACTCTGACAACAGACATTAACTTACTAGTAAAATGCGACCACTGAAAATTTTGCGCTGTCATTTCAGAAGCAAAGATAGCATCAAGCATTGCAATCAGTTAGCTAGCTAGTTAAGCAAGATTCAGTAACCAGTTACCATAGTTGGCTTGACAGTATATTAACATTAAAACATGAAATGTATTCGTTATACTTGTCAGCAATTACTTTAACCCTAATCAGTAAAACGCAGGTCAGAAATGACCCAGAGCATGAAAAACGTTCACATTTTTTACAAATCTCAATCTATCGATCCCAATTTTTTTTTTTTTGTGAACCAAGTTTTGTTGTTTTACGGTGTGTAAAGAATTTTTAGGATCACTTGAGCGGTTTTCATGCATTAATATAATTGTCAACCAGGTCAGCACTGACCGGAGCGAATGTTGTCACTTATTTCATGCTGAAATTCTGATTTTGTCAGCTAATATTGGTTTCCTTTTGCAGGAATGTAAAGAAGTGAACTACGGCAACTAAAAGAACAAGATATACAACATAAAATAATAGTCATGCTTTATACAACTGTGCTTGCAATTATAAAGCTATTTGTGTCAATCAGTTACTAATGATTCATATTTAGTAGATATTATCTTGCTTATTACCTCATTTCATTCAAGTGGAGTTATTCAAAGGATTGTTTAAATATCTGAGAAAAACAAACTTTTTGTTTACCTTATATAAATGGTAATTTTCATACAATGGTTTGACTGGTATGAGGTGCCAAAATCAGTCAAAATCGTTACTTTACGTTACTTAAAAATTCATAAAAAAGAAACTACTTGTTATACTTCTTTTATATTTGGCATATAATTTCATTATTAGTGTACCAAGCATGAAATAAAGTGTCGACAAGATTGTAATTTCAATGTTTGAGTTAAGGAAAATTAATTTTCAGTTTCACACTTTTCTACATATATGGAGAAATGTGAAACTTCCATATGGTTTTAATCCCATTTATTTCAAGCATACAGAAAAGTAGAGAGTTTATCCTTTCAAATGAGCTATTGATTATTAAAATAGGAGCAGTATTAGAATTTTTGTGAATTTTTAAAAATTCGGGTCAGTTCTGACCCACGTTTTACGCCAACGTAAGTTTTTAGGTTTTACTGATGAGGGTAAAGGTCAGCTAAATTTTTTAATTTATTGAAATATCGCCAAATCATTACATTTCTGGTTCTTATGATGAACCGGAATTGATATCGTCACTTGTTAAGCAAATAAATGGTCTCCGTTCACAATACGAGTAGTACTACAAAACACACTGCAGCGATACAAATCAAATTTGCCTTCGCCCATCACTACTGACCACTCATGGGAGTTTTCGCAAAACGTCTAGGAAACCGGAAGCACGCAGCTCATATGGTTTGATAGCTGCTACTAAACATGCAGTTCGTAAAGTAGCAGATCAACACGGATACCCACAATTACCTTTTATTTCACAAACATTTTTTGTTAACCAAGTATTCACTTCATTTAAATGAAATCTACCAACTAGCCGAATAGCTAGCGTTGTTTAAATGACTCCATACATGCACAGCGCCTACTCACGGTTATATTACTCAATACGTTTTAAAAATTAAACTAATCATTACAAACCTCCAGTTACCCCTACAACCTCTGTGACTCTCCTGCAGGCATCATGTTTCATGTCCCGAGTATCATTCAGGGCACAATCAAGAATCAAAAAAATACCGGGATACCTAATAGCAATCAACTTCACTTTGCATCGCTTCACTCTGCTACCTGTCCTGTAGTGCACTGAGCTGGGGCTCCACAGAGAGTGAATGGGAATGCGACAAAATATTAAGCCACTGCATTGTGTTTGTATCGTTAAGCCCATTTAAGTTGACCATGGCAATCACATGGCTAAGCTATAAGATCTTTGCACCAGTGCAATCCTGAACAATGCGTGCACCTTTTTTAAGATGAAACTACGTCTAACAAGACACCTTAATTAAGTGCCCAAAGTATTCCAGCTGTCAATGTCGTGTTAGTAATGGGCGCTGGTGTTGAATTTACAGTGCTTTGCTTTGTAGCTACCACCATACTTTGGTTTGAGGCAGACCCTGGCCCATTTGCTGGCTTTGCCATGCTTTTCATCGAGTTGAAAAATGTCTGGATTAGTGGGCAATCTCTTCTCGTGTAGGATGTGCTTCAGTCCCTTAGGGTCATTCCATATGAACTCAACCAAAGTGCAAGAATCTTCCACGGTCACCGACCCAGATTTGGCTCAAATTTGTTTTGGGAGTACCGCGATATTTATAATGAACACATGCAAAATTTTGGATTCCTACTCCTAGGGGTTACGGAGATATGGCCTCCCAAAAGTCGGGGGTCACACCCCTAGCAAATCTTTAAAGTTAATTTATAGGGATTTTGGAGGCCAATATCTCTGGAACAAATCATAGGTATGGTTGAAAATTGCCCATTTTTAATTTCAGTCCAGGCTTTCAGAATCTCTCATCAAAATTTATCTATATCTTTTCATTTTCAAGATATTGGCCTCTAAAATATGAGACTTTTTATGGGCGGAAATCAAAAATTCAGTTTTAAAGGGCCCTCTATGAGGCCAGGATCCCTTACAGAGGCTAAATTGTGCTGGATTCCTTCTATTTGAGGACAGTTCTGTCTGTACAAGGAAGATTGACTGCACCCAAGCCATAATAGTGGAGTTAGGAGACCCTGAAATGGGTTCCAGCTGAAAAAGTCAATTTTTCGCTAATTTTGGATCAGCAAGTTCACCAAGTGGGCAGTTACCCATGGTAATGAAACTTGTTCTACATAAATGTATACATCTTGGCTTTATTTGTTCAAAATTAAAACTTGTTTTCTCATCTCCTTCACCATTTAATCATGCTATCAAATATAAGCATTTTGGGCTAAAAATGCCTACTTTTACCCCCTTTGTTCTGCAACTAGAAGTTTTAAATAGACAGTGCCTACTCATTAACTCAAGTTACATAATTTCCTAAAATAATCTGACATCTGACATGATGTTGCATTTCCTCCCTAGGATCCCCCAGGTATTGCCTCATTTTCCATGCGTATTGCATCAGATCTCCCGTGTATTGCTTCATCTTCCATGGGTATTGCGTCATCTCTGGTTAAAACAATAGGATATCAAATTAATGAATTCATTGAAGCTTCAGCATGGCTTCTGACAGGTGCAAAACTGGGATTTCCTTGGATGAGGAATGTGACAAGCATACACACTGCAGAAAAACAGGAGGAATTTCATTCGGTGACCTTAAACCAGCCGACAGACAACTTTTGACTTGGCGGTGCAATGTCATATTCAGTGAAGATGATCGAATCTGTTTCCATTACAAAAAACTGATGCAATACACATGAAGATGAGGCAATACCTGGGGGATCCTAAGGAGGGAATGCAACATCATGTCAGATGTCAAATTTTCTGAAATGATGTAACTTGAGTTTTTGGGTAGGCACTGTCTATTTAAAACTTATAGTTGCAGAACAAAGGGGATAATAATGGGCGTTTTTACCCCAAAACGCCTATATTTGATAACATGATTAAATAGTGAAGGAGATGAGAAAACAAGTTTTAATTTTGAATAAACCAACTCAAGATATACACATTTATGTAGAACAAGTTTCATTACCATGGGTAACTGCCCACTTGGTGAACTTGTCAATCCAATATTGCCAAAAAAGTGACTTTTTCAGCTGAGACCCTTTTCAGGGTCTCCTAACTCCACTACTATGCCTTGGGTGTAGTCAATCTTCCTAGTACAGACAGACCTGTCCTCAAATGGAAGGAATCCAGCACAATTTAGCCTCTGTAAAAGATCCTGGCCTCATAGGGGGCCCTTGAAAACTGAATTTTTGATTTCCATGTATAAAAAGTTTCATATTTGAGAGGCCATTATCTTGAAAATGAAAAGAGATAGATACATTTCGACAAAAGATTCTGAAAGCCTGGACCCAAATTACCCTGGATAGCTATTTTCAACCCATACCTATGATTTGTTCCAAAGATATTGGCCTCCAAAATCCCAATAAATTAACGTGCACGATTCGCTAGGGGTATGGCCCCCTATTTTTGGGGGGCCTTATCTCAGAAACCCCCAGGAGTAGGAGCCTAAAATTTTGCGTGTGTTCATTATGAATGTAGAAGTACTCCCACAATAAATTTGAGCCAAATCTGAGTTGATGACCTGGGAACCTCTGGTTGACTTCATATGGAATGACCCCTTAGCATGACTAGTGAGGGCTGCCTCCCAGACGTCGCACATATCAAAATACTTTCAGCAAAGCTTACATCCAACATCATTTTTCGGCTTTCAACCTCGGTCATTGGAGAGCTATGAAATATCAAACATACTCTTTTCCTGCATGTCTCAGATTCACATTGCATAGGTATCCATTTCAGCTAGGTGGCTATCATGGGGAGAGAGATGGCTGGCGGGTGGGTTAGTACCAGATGGTGGGGAGCGCAACGTAGTCATGCATCAAGGCATGTTACATGCCATCATTGACAGAAAATCGGACTTGCACATCAAAAAGATAAGTGGAAGATTGGTGATTAAAGATTCCTATAACATACCCAAATTAGATTCATATCAGATAGCAAAATTGAATTCCATGACTTTTCTGAAACTTCTGAGGATTTTACTAAATTTATGACTTCTCCAGACCTGACAAATTAGATTTGAAAATTCCATGACTTCTCTGGGTTCTCTATGACTGTGGGAACACTGCAATAATTTGATTTTACTTTTGCATTTCACAAGTCCAGGCTGCAGTGTCTTTCCAAACCTATACTCAGAAATAAAACTAAACAAAAACATGCGATTCATGGAATACAAGAGTGCAGAATGACATTAATGTATGCCTTCTCCTATAGTCCATCCTTCCAGCAATTATACCGAATTCCAATCAATTTAGGGTCACAAACTCAGTGCAAGATGAACTAAAATGTACCTTATTCATCTTCAATTCCTCATTACTTCTGCTGTGATCATTATTCAAATACTCAAAGTCATCTCCTTCATCTTCATCACCATCTGCATCCTCATCCTCTTCATCTTCATCTTCCTCTTCTGGAGACCCTCCACTACCATAACCATAGAGGTTTAATAGCTCCTCAATTGGCATTTCACCCTCCTGAAAACACAAGCAACACAGACAAGTCTGATACAACACAATTAAAAAAAAGAATATAGCTCTCACTCTTTTGCCCGAAATATAAATAACCTCATCCCCAGGCAACAGATTGACCCAAATACCTCAGAGTAGTCTATTAATTTTATGTTCCCGTCACAAACCATGATAGAGCAGTCTCATTGTGCGACTCACAGTTATTATTCACGCAGAGACTGCAGGTAAGGGCCACACCTGCAAACAACGATCCATCTGAGTGCACGGATAAGGTTAATTATAACTCATTTCTATTCAATTGAGCTTAGTTATAGACAGTCCAAGGAAAGCAAAGTTGACCTCAATAATAAGTCAGACTGCGTAGTTAATCAAGCAGTGGTATCTAACCTTTGGTCTTTCAAGTTTACTGGTTTGTTGGGATGCGAACTCCCCGGGTAAAATGGTCAACAACCAAATTATTTGCGACTCACTCGAGCCAGGTCTTCAATCTCATTGCCAGAATTAGTCTCTTCTTCCAGCATCTCCTCTTCATCCAGTGTCCTTTCATCATCAAAGTCATGAACCAGCATTTCAGCAGAAGGGTCAAACTCCTGATCTGAGCCAGCCGAGCCCCCTGATAGTAGTGTGCACAGAAGTACTTTATCACAAAACCAAAGACATGCATTACCCCACACTACAACTCAGAGGCAGAACTCAAAATATAAACCACAGCATAACAGGTGCACTGATAAGCAACTAAAAACTATTATTATGTTTAACCAATTTACAAATACAACACATTAAGGCATAATTATCGGTCAGGTGGTAAAGACATAAAAGGCATAATTATCGGTCAGGTGGTAAAGGCATAAAAGGCAAAATTATCGGTCAGGCGGTTTGAGAGACTTACCTGGGCTCAAACTCCCAAAGGAGGGCTGCTAGTTATATGGGAACAAGAAAAAAAACCCCCATCTTGCATCAGATCTCGTATCAGTGGCACCATTAATAATCACACATTATCCTGCTTTAACAAGTACATCTTCTATGTAAGCGAAGATGACCACCTCAGCAAAAACCCTCACAATGTTACTTATTTATTCACGTAGCCAGCTAACGTTAGCGAACTTCAGTAAGAAGGGGAGGACAGGACCCACAAAGCTTAAGATGTTACACAGATAACCCTGCAGGCGACGGAAGACTATTAAACAAAATACGAATAATCAACTCAACTCCGTTATGGGCTGTTTCACAATCAGGGTACGCATGAGGTTTGTGAGCCTTTCAGTGAAATTTGCCAAAATATAGAAGAACTGTTGAATTCTATTTAATTTATTTGCAAGAAATACATCTAATGCAACTAAAAATGTTGTTTATTTCATGAAGAAAGCTTTATTTTCCTTCAAATGGCATAAAAATGGCATTTTTTGGACATATTCTTTTTCTTATTCTTGAAATCAAGAATAAATGATACATCTGTATGAAATATTATTAAATGCAGGTGTAAAACATTTCTCTGAATTCAGATTCACGTTTGGCATTATCAGTCAGCACAGACACACTGTGAAAAAGTAAATAGAATAAATATGAGCAATAAACTAACCTGTACATTTGTCCGTCCAAAATGTCCTCTCCAGAAATAAAATGACTGTGATGAGTTAAATGCCATATAAATACAAATGGGTGATCTGTTTAGGGTATTTCTGTTTGTATTATACATTCTCTCAAAGTGTACACAGTTATGTTGATATAGTAATAAAATAAAAAACTGTATATTGGTCAGAGAAAAGGCAGAATGTTTGTCTGTCCAAAATATGTCCACTCCAGAATGCACATTTAACCTGTTAGCTTGAATAGATATAGCTTGATTCCAATCTTTTTTCATTACACTTATAATCTAGGACTTCCCCTGGACTGAAGATACTCTTACCTGAAATTTGCTTGATAAATTTCATGTACTTTATACATATAGTTTATGATTCCGTAAATGTCCTCTTCAGAAACTCTAGTTTTCATGTAATATTAACCTTTATAGCAATTCCTGTCAGTAGGGCTGTAACAATTCCAAATTTTGCAGTACAATTAATTGTCAGAGAAATAATTTTTATTTTTCAAACCGGGGGCCAGATAATGTTCATTTTGTTGAGCGGGGGGGAGATATGCTTTTCATTTTGTTGAGCGGGGGTGGGGGGGAGAGAGATATGCTTTTCACTTTGATTGGGGGGAGGGGGTTCGCAAATTCCGCGTCTTCCAGTACTTTTTCATTTCTCCGTTTTTTTTTCCTTCAACGTGCGCATACATTTCCAACATGCGCGATTGCGCATTTCCTCAGAATTAACTGGAATCAATTTGTGGCGGTCCGAGTTGATTCTGTGGCGGCCCGCCACATAATGGTCTCATTTTGAAAGATTGCGGCTTAACCATGAAACCGCGATTATTTTACATAATTGACAATTATTTAATAATTGTTTCAGGCCTACTTGTCAGAATATTTAGATGCTATGTAACTTTCTCATGACTATCACCATGGGCCTCATGATTATACATGAATGTATTGATGTTATGGACTAAATACGTATTTTTTCTGTTTCATTCATACACTTCACTGTTGTCCATCAAATTGTGTCTATACCAGATATCACCCAGATTTTTTCAGGGCAGGCCAGAAATAATTTCTTATTCAAAGCAGTGGTATTAAATGTAAGACTATCAAGAATGTTCATGCACAGTAATAATTTAAATGTACCATGATTTGCAGTAAGGTTTTGCATATTAAACAAACAGTATTTTTTTTTTATTTTTAATTTTTTTTAAAAAATGTTCTAATCAGTACATCTGTTATTACCTGACACTTACCTTAAAACTGGAACAACATTTTGTCAGCTATAGCTCCATATATTTATGTATGATACAAAATGAATTTTCAGTATGAGTCTATAAAATATTCATCATTTTACAACATAAACTCTAAATATTTTCCAAACCAAATATCCCTATTCCCTATGCTCTGAATTTTTATAAATCTGATCGTGAAATAGCATACAATAAACTCACACAGAAACTTCTGACCCATGTCCAACTTTATTTTCACCCATGAGTGAGAAAATTTGTGTACCCTGATTGTGAAACAGCCATTATAATAATGGCATTGGCAAACTAGCCATCTCGCCTAGTTATAGCGTTGTATCACTGAAATCGCTGAGTTACACATTTAGCTAGCAATACAACGTGAGGGCTGACCTTATGTTTCAGGATGATAATACTCCGCAAATTAGATAAGTTTAATTACAAGCAAAAGATGGAAACTGGACAACTAATTCAAGAAATCTCGTTTAATTACGCCAGCAGATCACTTAGCCCAGCGCTAGCAAAACGTTAACTGAAACTCCTTTAGTCTAACCTAACGTTTGCTGCTTAGCGAAGTAATGTTAATATCTAGCTAGTTAGCCAACGTTAACCAGTGACTCCCAAAACGAATGCAAGTTTTCAAAGGCAAGAAGGAAATAACGTAGCTCGTCAATTGTCCAAACAAATTTAGAAGCTAACTAAGTTATAGCCTGTTAAACATAACTTTACTTGCCTGTAAACAAACGATTGAAGCTATCAAGCCAGACAATGTTAGTAAATGAGTGTGGGTCCACAATACATGTAGCTAGCCAAGTTCGCTAGGTAACTATAATTCCGTTAGGAAGCAAGATATCGTAAGTTTAAATGTATTGAAAAGCGCGCTTAAAACTTGACCGCGAAGTGACCGTATCTTGCCGAATTAGCAAGCAAGCAAAGGCTTAGCTAACGTTAAAACAAACTAACTTGGGTCAGCTAGCAAGCTCGCCTAACTTCGACTCGCTACCCAACTAGAACCAGCATGATATTCTGTTCAGTCGGAGTTACGTTAGCTAGCTGCATCCGAAAAAAAGATGGCAAATAAATCGTATTTTTAAATGGCGTTTCAGGAGCTCTAACGTTAGCCAATGAGTTCGAATGAATATT
Organism: Gymnothorax javanicus; assembly: GCA_029692085.1. Taxonomy (NCBI): domain Eukaryota; kingdom Metazoa; phylum Chordata; class Actinopteri; order Anguilliformes; family Muraenidae; genus Gymnothorax; species Gymnothorax javanicus. Next base: position 30,927,946 of record CM056198.1, on the reverse strand, counting down.
GAATTATATCAGCTCGCTAAATAGCTTGCTAATAATAATAATAATAATAATAATAATAATAATAATAATATCAGCTCAGTTGCAAGGTTTGCACGAATGAAAAGACAGCAAACGCCGCTAACGTTAGTTTCGGGGTTAATTTTGACCTCACTCGCCTATTGGGAGGCTAAAGCCGCTTTCACACTGGACGCGAAACGAATTTTTCGCACGGCAGACTACAATCAAAATCAATGCAAAGATGACTTTGAATGTAATCTGTCGCGCGAAAAATTCGTTTCGCGTCCGGTGTGAAAGCAGCTTAACGTTAAGCAATGTAAACATCTTATTTCTAAGCTACCTACCAAGTGCAGGCTCCAGAAAAAAGATGCAAGGTCAAGCGCGCTGGGCAGCATTAGTAAACACATACCAGAACAGACAAAACTAAGCAAAAATGTTGCGAATGTTGGTAAATGCCGTTTGTTGACTGGTATTTCGTACTTATTGAAAGAGAAAGCGACACAGGTTTCATTATTTTGCCTATAGCTGCAGCTATACGTAGCTCGCAAACAAGTCACCTTCATCGCGAATGAGCCAAGTTAATCGTGTTATAGTTTGTTTAATTAAGTCCTTGGACTGAAAACAGAGAAATTCTTAAATAAATAAGTTGTAAGTAGCTAGGAATACATTTTAATTTGTTTCCTCCTTACCTCCGCCATGTTTGCTGTGTTTTGGGTTCTGCGGGTCATTTTGGGTCCCGGATTGACTCCCTCCCTTTTCCCTCCGTTGACGTCATTGATGTCGCTACATTTGTGTAGTATCACCCAGAGCCATGGCTCGGGTATCACCTTGCTTGTAGCGAAAAAAAAAAAAAAAAAGCACACATTTCAGAATACTCCATGGTAAAATCCTTATGCCTGTTCCTAGTCTAAATTAATTAATTCAGAGGCAGCATATGCTTCTTGTAATCTGCAAAAGGAGACTCAAACACATTTATTCTGTGAATGTGCCTCTCGTGATGACATTTTTCAGGCAGGCATACATCAAACCTTTCTCTTTAATTAAACCTGTGTATTCACAGAGAAATATGTACTGTATGTTATTTATATAAGGAAAATTTTGCTTATTAATTAATCCAAACTTGTGAATTTTGTATTCACCAGGACAAATTTTGGAATTGTGGCAATATTTCAGTTAATGATAGGGGTGTTTAATGACTGAGTACATGAACTATTAATTGGCCAATGCCTTTGCATTTGCCTAAGTTCTCTCTGTCCTACGAAGCTCTGTCCAAAGGAATGAAACTATTAATTGTGGCAAATATGCAAAAATGTAATAAATAATAAAGGGGGGGAATGGCCAACTTTCTATATGCTGCGCTTAAACAGTTACAATCATTCTACCTGCCTCTGCTCTGCGATTTAATGACATAGTGATTGCTCTTAATGACATAATATGCTGTTGTTTGGGTATGTTGTGTGTGTTGTTGCCCCATTTGCCCAAGGCTTTTGTAGGCTATGGGGGTGAAGAAAAGTTTGGCTTGCCTTTAAAACCCATTAGGATTAGGGTAAGTTTTAGTAATTTATTTTGGCCGATTAAATTATTTTCATGGATGTAAGAGGGTTGCATTTTTAAGATTTAGCAAAGTATATTTTTAGTAATAAATGCTCATCACACATTTCCTTCATTTTATTGTTGTGAATAGATAACATTTACATTCTTTTTAATTCGTTTGAATGAGGAAAATGGCTTTTTTTTCCTCCTTACAATTTTTCACAAAATTTTACCGTGTTTACATGACTAGATAACATGACTGATTTGAGTTCACTGTTCCAGTGATGAAACCCTACTCTGTAATATTTATTTTGCTTCCATTCAATAGAGCAAGCCTTGATTTTACTTCACTGTACTGCAAAAAATGAAATGATCAGTGAACGGCGAAAACTTACTGAACACTGTGACTTGTATGCCTTGTACTAGTTTAAAAAGTTACTGTACAACAAACTACAGCATATTCATTTTCTTTTGGTTGTTACTTCGTCATGGAAATAGTTCAGTTGATCAACATACTTTATAGATATTCAGGCATAAATGTTAAAAATGTGGATGCAGTGAGACTTTTATGTAAAACCTACATATATGACGCACACGGTTATGAGTGCTGTTTACAGATTCATAGTAATGAAACAGTGCTGCCATATCAACGGGCTTGCATCACATTATCTCCAAGTTTTGGAGAGCCAAGCATTGTAAACATGCTGAAATCATTTCCACCTGCATGGTCCCTTGACTAATGCAGTCATTTTGACAGATTAAATTTGTCGTTTCCCCTTCTCAGTTAGTTGTCACAAAGCAATTACTTGTGCATGAGGAGTGCTGAGAATCCCACTTTCCTACCTCAAAAGTAAATAAGGAAGTCATTTTCAGTGTCTTCATGCAGACGGACAACATCATAATATGTGCTCTAGCAAATCAATGACTTTTTCAGAGAAAATATTTATGCCATTCCACCAAAATAGGGACACTGTAATGCATGTATGATTTAACTGCATATGATTGTTAATGGAAGCATCACAAAAGCGAAATACATTTCCAAAAGTCCTGGTGCTTGATGAGCATTGAATTTTGGAAAATAAAAATGCTCTGTGAAATGCATCACGTTTTACTTTACAGAATTTATTCTTGCTTATTTTTTTAACTAAAATTAAGAGAATTACTTTTTGTCTACTTTGTCATCATTTTACTGAGTTTTCAACCAATATTTCAACTCTAAGAGATTTTATGGTACAAATGCATCGGCAACCAAGCCTGAATGATCAAAGCTTTAGTTAGAAAGATACCTTAATTGTGACTGTTGTTGTATAAAACATATTGTAATATCTGGTTTCGATCTAAAATGGAATTTACTGTCCAGACCATAATTACATACACCACTTTCATCATTTTTAGTGTGTACATCCTGCTTGTTCTTGGGGCATTCTTCCATCAGTTTTGCCTTCAGAAACTGAAATGCATGTTCAAATGCATCCATGTCAAGTGATAAACTTGATCATGGTAGAACATTCCATTGCTTTAGTGAAAAAAAGTCTTGAGTTGCTTTCACATTATGCTTCGGGTGACTGCACATATGAAGAGCCTAGTGCTAAAAGTATTAAGTCATATTTTCACACACCGCGAGGTAACAATATATAGTTATCTAAGTCAATTTTCTCAAAATGGACATTGTGTGACTTAAGTACGTTTAGCACTGGGGTCCTCATATCTAAAACCCCTGGCAAAAATTATAGAATCACCACACATAGAGGATGTTCCTCCATCTATTTTACTTCATAGCAAATAAACAAATCGGATATGACACAAAACAATTTTTGTTCACTAGCTTAACATTCAGGCTTAATGAAATATCTCAAACAAATTAGATTATTTTATATTAATTAATACTTGGTGTGAATTAGAAGTGCTGTGATTCCAACATTGTTCACTAAATATGGATATGAATTCCCTAAAACTACAACTGAAAGCCTGCACTTTCTGCTCATATTCACATTATGTAATTTCAACTCCCATATGTTTTATACTGCATAATACCAAATATTGTATGTGTTCATGCCGACAGCATGTAAGGTGACAAATGTCGTCTTACACTGTTCACCTTTGTGGGGATTTTGAGCTCTTAGAAACATGACAATCACAATATCATTGAGATGTACATTACTGGAAACCTGTGTCTCTCATCATTTTAATGACTCTGCATTGAGTTGAGACCGAAGCAATAAAGTCGTTAAGCACGGCCTCAAAAATAGCTATTTAAAAGGATGTCATTTAATTCCTCGTTAAGTTGCTGAGGCTGTAAAGCGGTGATTACCAGACTCGGGTCACTTTCTTGTGACACAAATTGCATCATTAAGGGATTCTAGGCGGAAAAATAAAGCAAGCTGGTTGAATCAGTGAGTGGGTAGGATTGTTAATGGAAAAGGTCAGAGGTAAACTCAGGTACTGACAGAGAAAGGGATGGTTGAAGATATATATAGCAGCACGCACTACTCACAAGTACATATCAGCTCGAGGAGTAGAAGTGCAGTGTCTCAGTGTTGCCAGGACAAGTGACTGTGAGGAACAACATGAGGGTACCATTCCTACCTGTGCTTCTGCTGTGGGTGCTGTGGACAGTGGCACAGGCACAGGGTGAGGTGACTGCTGTAAAACTTTGCGGCCGTGAGTTCATCCGTGCTGTGGTCTACACCTGTGGTGGTTCCAGATGGAGGAGGCTTGTTGAGGAACGAGAGCTGAAAGGTGAGTTCCCTTCTGACAAGCACGAGCACAAGTCCCAACCATACAAAATGGTAGATGTGCAAACTAATTGGAAGATATATCATGATCTGTTCATTTCATACCAAAATTGTGGGATTTTACTGAATTTACCCGGAACTACAAAATGTAGTAGAATGTAGAATGTAGTAAAAGTAGTAGTACAAAATTGAAAATTTTACAAAAATGTCAGGGTAAATCCAGATTTAAATCAGGATCTAAGACGAATAAATAGGAGCACATCGACACAAAAGCAAATAATTGTCAAAGCTTCCAGATTGCAAAGGCATTTACTGAAAACCAAGCACTTTCACATAAATCAGGTGCAGAATTACAGTTAGCCTTGATAAAAATGACAAAAAAGCTGCATATAACAAACAACACATTTAATAATAACCATGTAAAGTACAAACGTATGGGGAAACCCACGAGCCAAACATAAAACCACTCTCAGATGAAAAAAGTAACGTTATCTCGTCACAACAGCGCATGTCAAGGTCTACACAGAGACCTTAGACAGTAGGCGAACAGGTGGCTCTCATAGTCGATGAGCTGGATGTGGGAGAAATGAGAACTGAGCAACTTTGACAAGAGCCAAATTGCAATGGCCAGAGAAGTGGGTCAGAGCATCTCCTAGCCGGCAAGGCCTCTGAGGTGGTCACATGTAATAATGGTGAGGACCTGCGGACAGTTGTCCAAGGAGAGACACACCACAAACCGGCGACAGGATGTTGGGCACCCAAGGCTCATCAATGCACAATGGCAACAAAGGCCAACTTGTCTGGCCCAAAACAACAGAAGGACTACTGTGGCACAAGTCTCAGAGAAATTCAATGATACGTAACAGGAGTTAGTCACAACACATAGTGCATCGCTTCCTGCTGCACATAGCACATTGTAGTTGCAGATCGATCATAGTGCCCATTCTAACCTCAGCCCACCACCGAAAGCGCATACAATGGGTACAAGAGCATTGAAACTGGACCATAGACCTATTGAAGAAGGTTGCCTGGTCCAGTGAATCCCATTTCCTTGTAAATCATTTGCACCAGTTGGGTATGTGTGCTCCATTGACCAGGGGAAAAGAAGGCACCAGGATGCACTGTGGGAAGAAGACAAGCAGGTGGCTGGGGTGTGGTGCTCGGGGAAATGTTCTGCAGGGAAACCCAGGGTCCAGGAATCCAAGTGGATGTTAGTTTGACAAAGCTGTTCTGGCGGCTCAAGGGGGATGTACACAGTATTAGGCAGTTGGTTTTGATGTTGCGGCTGATCAGAGTGATTTTATTGCAATGCAGTTATTCAAACATTTCAATATTTTTCATAAGTGTAAAAATGATTGGCAACCTTGATTTATTTGTCCAAACAACCCTGGCAAAGATGGCATCCGGAAATCTGTTTCTATAATTCGAAAAAAGGTTACAGAATGCAACTGGAAGAATTTTTAAGCAAGCCCAGATTTAAGCATCGATAACAATGAGTTAACACTTTTGGTCCACTGTCTCATTGTCCAGACCAGGCCAGTTTTGACTGAGATGACCAATTTAGAATATCAAAATAGTAACGTTTAACCATTTGTGCATAGTTTTTGTGTATGTTTACGGTCTTGTTCCAGGAAGAAAATCTGCCTACAAACTTCTTTGATGAGACTTTCAGCCAAAATTTCCCAGTGCATTGTTGGAATTATTTATACAGAGATATTTTAATGGCCCTGGTTCTCTGGCAACAAAACATGCCCAAAACATTAATTAATCACTTCCATTTATACACATTCTGAAACAAAGAAAAACACTGAAAATTACTCATGGACCCTTTGACAATTGGTTGATTTGAACTCCTTGACAAAAGATGCATGCAAGGATAATAGAGTAACTATTTTTCATGTGAAAATTGAGGAATATAGGCAAGTAAAACAGGTATAAATTAGGAAAAATCTTTCATCTTTAAACTTGGTGTTGACCATCCTGTTTCAGTGCCTCTACTAAATGACCCTCAGTTATTCTGTTCATTTAATCTCTCTGTGCAAGCATATTAACTAATTCTGGTATATGGACAAACAGTAAAATACTGAGCCAGCTTAATTAGACTAAATTCAATGTAGATTTTACTCTCTTATCCTACGTTCTGCGAGTTTTGTATGAAGCTTCGATTACAGATTTATGATTGCTTCTAGATTTTTAGATTGATAGACATTACCTGCTGGGGCATGAATGAGATTTCTCAACCCAGCCCTGCATTGAGCGGCGTTTAGTCAATCGTCTTATTCAAACAATTTTCACAATGATTAGTCACATTACTGTCCCTATCTATCATGGGAGTGCAGGAGTGGAAGACCTGGAGGACCAGAATTCACTGGGGCCACTTGGAGAGAGCATTGGGTTGGACCATGCACAACGGGACCTAAACCAGATGTTGACCACGGTCTGTTGCCAAATGGGCTGCCGAAAAAGTGACCTCGCTTTCCTGTGCTGAGGACAGCTTTGGCACGCACCAGGAAATTGGAAGACCTAAACCAGGCTTTCTTTTGTCTCACTGAAATGTAAGCATGCTTGCTCTCAATATGTTGCCATCACTGATTATATTGCCTGTGATAGTGATAGACAAAAAAAAAATTCATTTTTGCTGTGAAAATGAATGCTTACTTTATTTGCACTGTATAAGAATAAAATTATTCCATTTGCCAAGAAAACGATATTCAAGAGTAAAATGTGCAAGGAAACATTCAGTTGAGATGCTATGTCTTTCCCTTCCAGGAGACTGACATTAAGCGAATATTATTAATTTCCATAAACTTTATTGCTCATCAAAGGTGATCATGTTCTAAAAACTGAACTCAAAGATTTTTATTCCTAAAAACCTCTTTATTGTATTTTCACATCTCAGAAGTAAACATATTGGTACAGTGGATAACACCACCTTGAATGCCCCAATTAAATTCACTGTACTATACCACACATTATTAGAGATTAACTTGAAGAGACTTGCCTCTCAGTGTAAAGGAAATGATGTAATAATATCCATGTTGGATACAGATGTATCTACTCAAATTCCGAAATGGCTGAAGATTCTCATATCGTATACATATGAAATATAAAAAGCATAAACATTACCCTTTGCGTACATTCAATATGTTTAGCATCTATAAAAGTTTGTATGCTCTACATGTGTTGTATTTTGCTATTATTGTGTAATAAATATAATTTCACATTTTGAAGGTGTGCACAGGAAAGCTGATGTGCAATTCTTTGTTTCTCAGTTATGGTTTTAGATGTGTTTATAATAAAGCTATACAACGTCAACACCAGCAATAATAATTAAGGGGACTTATAGTTAAGCAAACATTTTTCCAAGATATTCACTTTTTAAACTAAGCATTATTATCAAAATAATTCTATTAGAAATTGCAACTTAAAACATTGAGTTTCTGTAGCATCACATCAGTGGTTGCCATGGCAACAGCTGGTTTAATTAATATATAGATACTTAGAGAAACACAGTTATTGAGATAACTAAACAGTGTTTGGTTATAAATTCAACTGTAATGTGAAGTAAAAAATATTTCTAATGTCACTACAGAGCTTTTTTTCCAGGTTTCTATGTTCTAGTATTGATTTTGACCCCCCTAAATCAATTTCAGTGGGAAACAGCTAATTAAATATGCATATTTTGATTTACTCATATTCAGAGGTACATAGTGCAAAAAGAGCTCTGTACAGACATGGATCATCACAAAATGAAGAAAACTGCCAAATACGAAGTTGATTGGATGTACAGTTGCTAAGAAATCTGTATTTTCTTGTTGAAAATCTGTATTTTTAGAAAAACGTGATTTAGTTCGGCAGTAATAATGTGATCGAAGTTTGACTGTAATGTTCTCAGGAGGAAGACTTTTTTTTGAACAATATATTTATTGGTTTTGAGTTTACAACTTAAGATTAGGTACAACATAAACTTAGACTTGACAATATGTTGTAAACTTTTTAGCCTGCCCCTCCCTCTGAACATCCCTTGCCAAATCCCTCAATATGCCCCTTTCAAAAAAAAAAAAATAAAATAAATAAAAAATAAAAAAAAAAAAGGGGGGTCCATAACAAATACATAGCTCAAATATCCTCACAGCAAAACAAGCTAATAAATCTTACATGAACTTACAACTGAAGTATAATCAAGGCAAAGACAGGACCTAAAAAGTAAAAGCTAAAAGGTCAAAAAAAAATAAAAAACAAGCATTCAAGAAAGAGCATCATTGTCCTAGCAAGTACACAGTCACAACAGACACAAAGCTATTTTAAAGAGGCGTCCATCTGGTCACAATCAAAGCAATTCAATTCTCTAATGTAGTCCCATTATTCAGGTCATTTATGAATTCTCATTGTCACTACTTAGTAACATATTTGACACATTTTCTAACAGTTGGGTAAAAGGGCCCCAAACACTATCAAAAGTATAATTTTTCTTTTGCAGAATATAAGTTATCTTCTCCATAGCACAACAGTTAGACATTTCCCTAAGCCACTGTCCTACCTGTGGTCTCTGAGTATTTTTCCATGATAAGGCGATTGAATGCTTTGTTGCCTTATGCTGTATTAGACATCAATCGTTCCATTTCAGAAAGAGGTGGGAGGGATAACATTCGATTTTGGGATGTAGCTATAAAATTTTTTTTCTGTAAATATTTTAAAAAGTGATTATTCGGAATATCACATTTAGTACGTATTTGCTGAAAAGACATCAGATTTCCATCTTGGAACATATCCCTTATTTTACTAATCCCTTTTATGGACCAAAGACGAAAACCTTGATCCACACTTCTTGGCTTAAAATTGTCATTTCCCCAAATTGGGGTAAAACGGGATATTAAGGATTGTTCCCCTAACAATTCACAAATATGGTGCCGAACATTGATCATATTCAACACAAATGGGTTAGAAGTTTGTTCCCAAAGTTTTCTAATAGTCGCGGAGTACATGTACGCGCTAAGGGGTAGTTTAGGTGCAAGTGAGAGTGACTCAGTGTCCACCCATGCTGGGATCGGCCCTGAGGAGAAGTAATACATTATAGTTCGCAATTGAGCGGCCCAGTAATACCACTGGAAATTGGGAAGTTTAAGTCCTCCTCTGTCATACGGCAGGTATAATAATGTCAAACGTAACCTGTGTCTATTGTTCCAAATGAAATTTGAACATATTTTCCTTGATTTAGTGAAATAGGACAATGGCAGGGGCAAAGGTATATTTTGAAATAGGTACAATAATTTTGGAAGGATATTCATTTTAAGAATATTTATTCGTCCTAAAAGAGTGATTGGCATATTAGACCATCTTTCTATGGAATTATAAATTAACTCCAGAGTAGGATCATAATTGACTTGAACAATTCTACTCACATCTGGAACCATGCATATACCTAGAAAGGTGAAAGTATTTGTTATGTTAAATGGAGAGGTGTGATTTATAGTATTACTTCTTTCTTTTTCATTCAATAACATTAAATAGGATTTTGCAGTATTTACCTTATTCCCTGAAAAGAACCCAAATTCCTTAAATACATCCAGTAAAGCTGGAATTGATTTTGATAATTTTGTGAGAAACAAAATGACATCATCTGCAAATAGAGCTATACGATGATCTATCTGTCCTAGCCTGACAGCGGAAATGCTCTTGTGTGTCCTAATCGCCATGGCTAAGGGTTCTGTTGCTAGTGTAAATAGGAGGGTCGACAAAGGGCACCCCTGCCAGACCCCCCTACCAACACCAAATGGATAAGAAATAGTATTGTTAGTCAGAATTTCAGCTGTTGGTTGAGTGTATAGTAACCTTACCCACTTTCAAAAAACAGACCCAAATCCAAACCAGTCTAGTGTTGCAAAAAGAAAGGGCCACTCTATTCTATCAAACGCCTTTTCGGCGTCAATTGATAGAAGAGCCTTGTCAGGGGCATCTTTCCTTTCATATCTGTTTAACACCCTTCGTACATTATGAAATCCCTGTCTCCCCTAAAGAAATCCATTTTGATCTGTCTCGATAATATCCGGGAGAATAACCTCCAATCTACGTGCTAAAATTTTACAAAGAATTTTCATATCCGAGTTTAGCAATGAAATTGGACTGAAGATTGACATTTATGGGCTGGTTTGTTTCGTTTTCAAAGTAAAACGATCATGGCTCCTCTTAACGAGGGAGGGAGTGAGCCATTTTTATAGGATTCCTGGAGCATTTCCATTTCAATGTTTTATTTTCTATTTTGTTTGTCCGAAATAATCGGAGTCAGAAGTTTACCTTCAAATTTTTTATATATATCGATTGGTAGGCCATCAGGGTCAGCTGCTTTGTTGCTATTCATAGCATCTATTGTTTCTATAATTTCTTCCATTGTCAAGTCTGAATCTAGACTGATTCTTGCTTCTGTTGAAATATGTGGGAAATTCAATTTTTCTAAAATGGCAGTCTGTCAGTCTTAATTAGATGAATATTCTGAGGTAAATAATGACTTATAAAATTGCCCTGAAGATATCATTTATCCACCGTAACCTTTCCCTCACTATTTTCAATTGTGTTAATCGCCCTTTCCGCTTGTAGCTATTTTAGTTGAGGAGGAATACATTTAGTATTTTGTTTTTAGTGGTTTTTTGGATTTTTTTACCTCCTTAAAAGGCACCAGCCTCATAAGTAACTTCCTCTTCTTCAACCTGTGTTTCTTCCCTAGTTTTACGTGCTTGTCGAGCATCTATTCGTTTCTTTTTTCAAGTTCTAGTGCGCGTTTTTCACTCTGTTTCACACGTTTTCTGTCCATTTCATGATAGCCTTTCACTGAGTGTGCCCCTGCCTTTATGCCAAGTTTCATAAGAATGGAGGCAATTCCTCGTTGGCCATCATTGAAAGTCACCACACTCATAGCTGTTCCAGCCTTGAAGACAGTGTTCGTGATGAATGTTTACTTCGGAACACGACTCCATATTACGGACTATTTGAAGGACCACTTCATGTTCTTACCTCAAACCTAAAATTTTGAACCAAAATTGGCATTTTGCTTAGCTATAGGTCCCCTTAAATGAATTCATGGAATTAATTTAATTATTCAACGCCAAAAATGCAACAATGCATTAATTTGTGCGTACTTGTATTTTCCCAACATATGGAGTGAAGGTACACTCACAAGCAACAGATTATCCAGACAGACACAAGTTAGAAATGAAACATATTACTGGACAGCAGGTTATCAAAAAACAATTAAAAAATAATCTGGTGCAAATTCAAGTTCGAAAAAAGTAATACTGTGGCCATAATTTTATTATAATAATATATTTGTTGGTTTCATTTGGGTGCTACCTATGTTTCATGTGATGTGAGGTCACGCAGGGAATTCTATGTTGTAGAGCCAGATGGGCATATGCAATTTGACACACTTGACTTCCACTTAGGGTCTTGAAAAGTTAATGAAAAGTCACCTGGGTGAAAGTTTTGTGCAAGTGGCATGAATGGAACATGATGACTCCTTCCAGCCAAAAAAACCTGACAATGGGCAATAAGGAGGTCAGCACGATTCATTCAAAGTACACGCCATAGACACTGGCGACTGCAAAGAGGGAGCTGTTCTTGAAAGCGTACGAGGAAAACGTGTCATTGGCGGGGTCCCAGAGGCATCGGCTGCCCATGCGCACGCTCTGGTCGCACAACTGCCCAATGTTGATCTGCACAATAATCTTGTAGCGTGGAATCATCAGTTCCTTCACTCTAGCTTTTATAACCTGGAGCAATACAAATAATTCACATACATCATGGTGCTTTTGCAGGTATTGAATTATTTTCAGTCGCATTAAGAGTGTGCCATTTGTCATTGTGCTCCAGTAAGTCTCCATCACTTTGACCATCCACTAAAATAAGACTTTGCCCAGAGCATAGAAAAACTCTGTTGATGTACAGACATATATGTGAAGCAAGCATGCTGCATGCATGTGCAAATTCATGCTACACAACTCCGCAGGCCTATTTCTCACCTCCGATATTGTCTTTGTCATCTGCCTACAGAGTTCAGCCTCATACTTCTCTTCCTGTAGATAGCTTGTCAGCACATCCTTCAGAATATTGTGGACAGTGAGCACTGGGAAGCGTTTCAATGGACCTTGTCAGAAACAGCAAGAGCAATAATAAGTCCAGACATGCTGCTTTGCCCGAACACTCAACCGTCACCAAACATGGTTTGGTCATTCACATGTCCTATTAGCGAGCCATACAACAAATAGCTCCAAATCATTTACAAACAACCCCAACACAGAAAAAGTTGGGATGGTATGGAAAATGCGCACACACAAGCAGAGAGCAGTGATATCTAAATTACTTCGACTTGTACAGAGGTGTGCAGTGATGATTATACACTTAAAACAACGAAGACAAATCAGAAACTTAGCACTATTTAAATATTTATTCCATGTAATATTGGATCACATAGATGAAAATAAGTAAACAGATAACAATATATGGGAAAAACAAAATAATGTCTTTTTGATAGAAAAAGTCAATACCTAGTGTGGCCACCCTTTACTTTGATTGCAGCATTTAATCTTTCAGGCATAGTTTTCACATATTTTTTTATTTCCTCACTCACTAAACCATTCCATAAAGTTTGAAATTAATTTCAAGGAGATCCTTTCAATGTTAAAACAGATTTGCTCAATCAGATTAAGGTCTGCAGGAGCGCCGGATTCACTTAAGAAGTGGGGGGGCCAAAAAGTGCCGTGTTGTGTGTTCAGCTCATTCACAGTGCCTCTATTCCGTGCACCTCATCCGTGCCCCTATATTGCAACACTTACGGCATAAAAAATAAAAAGACGTTTGGTTCATTCCCTTTAACCCAGACACATATGCCCCAAATCCATCACCTCGTCTTTAAAACTAATGCTTTGGACTTTTCGTTTCAATGTACATCATGAATTAACGCGTAGTGAGGTCCGTGGCTGGGTAGGCAGGATCAGCCAGAGCTTAAATCGCATAATACATGAATGCAAAAATATATATTAAGTAGAACTCAATATTAAAACCTCTGCAAAGTCAATCAAGCTGCTGCTGTCAAAACGGATTATAGCGCGCACACAATTACTTGCATACTGTAAGTTCTAATCATACACAGTTGCACATGTGCGTTTTTTCCACACGAATGAAGACTTCAAGGATGCTGACACCACATAAATTCAAGCTATCAAAAATTTCATCGCAATCTGTTATAGACCTACATAAAACACACTAAGGGTTACTACACTATTTAAAGTTTCCTATTTCTTTCTTAACATTATTATCTTAAAATTATTATCTTAATAATGGTCATCATCAAAAACAATAAGGCATAATGAGCAAATGAACGACACATTAACATAACTTTATTGGGATGATCTGAAATTTTGTGAACAGCAAGGAATTGTGGGAACAATAATCAGCGAGCGAGTGGACATCGTAAAAACAGTTGATCTGCGCTCACGCTCATGGACGGTACCCAGAAACACTTGCTGTTTCAATGACGATATCAACAGCAGAATAAAATTATCATTGTTTGCTTTATTAAGCATTTTCCAAAAAGAAATCTAAATTATTTAATGTTATAACGACTTATGTTCAATTAAAATGATGAATAATGTACCGTGATGACATTGACTTGCCAGCACCATGACTGAGAAATTAATACAGTTGCAGTGTATAAATATCCATTAGCACAAACATAAAGAACCTTTTATTGCAGGTCTTAGTTTGTATAAGTGTTTCAATTTTGAAAATTCATGCTGACGACATTCGGGGCCCGACACTGTCGCGAGTGTGCCCATCAAGGCCCCCCGCCATTGGACCCTAGTGCCGTTGCACTCGCTGCATCCCCTATTGTTACGCCACTCGGCAGAGAAGTGCTGTGCCTAAATGATGCCCCGTGAAGACAGCGTGATAATAGACTATGCATTCGCAAACCTCCTAAACTGTTTATGCTTAAAAATAAAGTGGGAGGAGGGTAAAAGTGGCGGGGCCAATGGCCCCCTGGTCCCCCCCTTTCCGGCGGCAGTGAAGGTCTGGATTTTGAGCAGGCCTAGTCATAAGTTTTATGTCATCAGATGTTTCTTTTTTTTCTTGCACAACTTAGAAGTGTGTTTAGGGTCATAATCTTGTTGAAAATAAAATCCCAAAGCAATTAGTCTCTTTCCAGATGGCAATGTGTGCCTCACAAGGATGTTGTGATACTTCTTTGGATCCATGATTCCTTCAATTTTTATGAGATCACCGGCTCCTTTCGAGTAGACTGAACGCCAAACCATACTACTATCACCTCCATGTTTTAATGAAGGGATTAAAAAGTCATTTTGAAACGTTCTCAAACTCTACGCCACGCATTAGTTCTGCGTTTTGGTGAGAAATATTGATCCATAGGTCCAAAGGACCTGTTCCCAGTCCATTGGTGTCCAATCCTCAAATTTCTTGGCAAACTCAAGTCTTTTTTTGATGTTGCCAGCTCTTGGCCGCAACATAACCAATCAGAGCACTTTCACACAGGTGTCTGGAAGTAGTAAATCTCAATACTTTCATCTCTTCGCTTCAAGGGCTATTAATATCACCACAGAGTTGTCGTGCTGTCAACCACCGATTTTTTTTTACTTGTCATACACAGGCAACAAACATCAGAGGCACTTAACTTCCATTTTGCACCTCTATTGCCCCGAGTTTGCAGCAACTTTTTGAACCACTTGATGGTGTTTCTTACAGTGCCATGGCAGCAGTTAACATCTTCAGCATCACCTAAGGCCACAATGTGGCTACGAACAATCTCGGAGACCTCCTTCTGTCATGCCATCATGTTTAACACTGTGACCCTGCTCAAAGTTCATGTAACCTTACATACTGGAACAAATGACCATCTGAGGTAATTTTGCAGAACAATGTAGCCTCAAATCAGTTTGAACAAATTTTTTTAGCATCAATAATTGTGGAATGAGCCTTCAAACATGTATCAGGCTATGCAAGAGTCAAAAAAATAAAATTTGTGACACCTTTCAAACTGATGTTTTCAGTGTCTTTGTTTATTACCCATATTTTTACCTCAATATAGGAATTGTCCTTATTGCCCACAATAGTATTTCTCAATACATTTTCACCAAGAAGCAATATATTAGGATCACTCTTAGACAAAAGTGGTGGAGTATAATCATCACTATGCACCACTGTATTTCATTGCAGACAGTACAAAGACAAGATGTTCAATGTTCTGTCTGGTCAGGAAAAGAATAATAAAAGGGAAATTTGGATCAGGCATTACATGGCCGGCAAAAAGAGACACATGAAACGGCATATGTTTTCACATAAATGACTCCTTAACACTGCTTGTACGACTCAAAGAAGTGTGTGAGAAACAACATTCCATGCAGTCACGGGCAAGGAAACACATAGCAGAATACACGAGGCAAACGTATGCATTAGGTAGCTAGGTTTCACAACTTCTCATGACCAGACCATAAATATTAAAAATGTTTAGAGATACAAATTATACGTAAATGTAATTACAGATGAACACAGGTTACATGTCCTGTGTCATTTTTTTTTTTACGTGTACAGTATCCTATTATACCAGTAGTCCAGCAATAGACATGTAATTGCCTTTGTTTCCTTGAGGTTGACAATTTTCTAAAAAAAAATTAATTAACTGCTTTAATAATGTGGGGTCTAAAGAGCGCATTGATGGTTTGGTGAATGATTCCACTCACAATTGCCTGAAATGTGCCCAGTTTGTCTGCGCAACATTGTTGTATTTTGCCAATGGCCAAATAGTAAAGTGGTCTGAACTTTGAGGTATGGGCTTGGAGCATTGTTTCAATTTACTGGTGCAGTGATCTTATCCCATCACAATTATTATACCCTCACACTGGAGGTGATACCGCTTTAAGAGCTCAATATCGTCATGTTTTTCATAAATGATCATGCAATGAGAAAGCTGGTTCTCAGACGGCAGCCATTAGGTGTTTTGCTCTTCGCAACTTAAGTCCTCTTGACTACTCTTGGTAAATCTGAGTGTTATGAGCAACTTTCTGCTTTACAAGTCTATGTGAATATCTCTTAGTAGAAAAACTTGGCAGAATAATTCTTAGTAGAGTCCTAACAAAAAAGACACTATACTGTTCCACATTTTGAGACATGTTTGCAGGAAGAATGGGACAAAATTTCTCCCAAAACACTTAATTACTTGGAGTTGTCAGTCCACAGAGTTTACCAGTTCTCGTGGAAAGGAATGGTAACATTACAAAGAGGTTAATATTTTTCCATCCCAACTTTTTTTAAACATATATTTTGCAAAAATCTAAAAGTGCTTGTCTTAAAAAGTCAATAAAATTCATGTAGTGAACCATAAAATAATGCACGGTTGTATTGTTTTCAACATAATAAAGGTCAACGATAATCTGCAAATGACTGCTTTCAGTTTTCATATAAATTGACCAAACTGTCCCAATGTTTTCTGATTTGGTGTTGTATTAAAAAAAATATAGCAAATAAGTGTTTTTAGCTGAAAGGATTATATGACCCCAATTCTGAAAAAGTTGACACATCATGGTTAATGGAAACACCATCAAAAAAGACTGATTTGAAAAACCCAATCACTCTAAACTACATTGAAAAGAGTACAACAATGCATCTTTTCATGCTCTAACATGAATTGGATTGTTTCTTGAAAATAAACAACATGATGACTTTTGGACTAGTACCAGAAACTTCTAATGCCACCTCTCACATATTTTCAGGACACTAATGAGCCACCTAACAGTCCCGTAGCAACTGAAGAATTCCTGCCTTCACAGACTAATTGAGGTGAGGGTGCACATTAATTAGGACAGAGCCTCACCAAGCTGGTAGGTATTCTCCATCTGTACGGTGGGTCGGGGGATGTCGTCATGGTGACCTGGCTCGTCAATGTAGGACACTGTGCTAATAGAGCTGCAAAAAAAAAAGGTGGCGAGAGACTAAGGGTTAAGAATAAGAATGTGCTCAGAATGCGTAACTTTCAAGCCTCCGTAGAGTCTTACCCAGGGCCTTATCTTTACTTCCATCAACGATTACGGCCATTGACCAAGGTGAGCAGTCCGTAAAGAAGGCATACCAATTCTGTTAACTGCTCCTCAATAACAAGGATGGGTAATCCTACTGATGATTACCCACAAGGTTATCCATCAATTAATAAATAATTATAGCCCACTTATACATCCTGAGCATAGATTGTACTACAACAGTCTTAACCAGAGTTTTTCAGCAACAGTAATAGGGTTACATTTAATAAATACACCAAAACATCTTATGCACAGATTCAAATCAATGTGCTAAAAACACCTACTCCTTGGTCTTGCCAATTGCTCTGATTTCATGGCTGCCCAGTGAAGAAACACTTGTTCTTTTCTTCAAAAGACGAGCCGCCTTTTCTTTCGCCACGTCCGACATCCTTTCTAAGGGGTAAAAAAGTAAATTATAATTGATTATTATTATTATTATTATTATTATTAATAATAATAATAATAATCCATCCATTCTCTATATCCGCTTCTTCCTCACTAGGGTCGTGGGGGTAGCTGGAGCCTATCCGAGCTGACTACGGGCAAAAGGCAGGGACCCACCCCGGACAGCTTGCCCATCAATTGCAGGGCGCACACGACATTCACTCACACAGTCATACCTATGGGCATGTCTTTGGATCATAGGAGGAAACCGGAGCACCTGGAGGAAACTCGCGCAAACATGGGGCGAACATGCAAACTCCACACAGAATAGCCCTAAACCGGATTCTTACCCACGACCTTCTTGCTGTGAGGCGGCAGTGCTAAACACTACTCCACCTCCCAATATTAATCATCATAATAATCATACATTATTATTAAAAATGTAACATTTTTAAGACAGAACTTTAGTATGAGCAACAAAGCTTACTAACCATCATAATTCAAATACACAATCAAAAACATTTCAATGATTGCGCCTGGATAGTTCGACCAGTTTACGAAGCTAGTTGAATTTACACGGATAATAATCAATCATCGAACCAATTAAACACTCCAAATCGGATTTCCCAGTCAGCGAGGAAATCCATTAAAAAGTTCAACGTTTCTTCTAACATTAGCTAACTTCTAAATTACCTATCATCAGCAAGAAAGTTTAGCTCCAGCTGACCAAACGATCAAAAGAAGGGTCAGGTTTCGTGCGGAGACGACGGAGTGAGGGTAAGCCGGTGTTCAACAAAAAATAATCAAGAGAAGTAAAAGATATGATTGAGGCCAATTTTGTCTCCGAATTAGACCAACTTTTTGCATATCGGAAAATCTACTGTTCTTACCGATGCAAAAAGAATTCCAGAACTGCGTGGGTCAGCAGGGCTGGAGACTGGAGTGTATCCTTCAGCTCGTCTTTGCCGGAGCGTCCAGTTGTCCTGACAACGGGGGCGTGACTTCCGTCCAAACAAATGGCTCGTTTTCAACGGAGGGCCGAGTGGTCCATGATCTCGCGTCGACAGCTCCCCAACTCGGGTCAGCTTTATAGAGTGCGCTCCTCCCTTCTCCTCTCCTCTCTCCCACTTCCAGAGTTTAGCTCTCGGAAGCTCCTGCGAAAGCTGACCGCCCTCCGCTCCCGTTATACACCCTGCATACGGAAGCCAGCTCCACTGCAACTTTCAAGATACTTTGTAATGAACTACTAAGCAAATGGCATCGGCTAATCGTCATTGGAACGATAATGTGTATTGCAGAAAAATGTCGCAGGCTGTGAGGCTGATGTCAGAGGCGCAAATATTGCATAAACAGACAGATAATATTAACAGGGAAATATTACTGCAAATATCAGTAGCTGCAATGATACACATCATTTTAAGTTAAAAAAGGCATAGTAGGACATTTTTTACATTTCAATATATTTCATCTTAAATAAATATCAAGTTGACTTCAGAAAATGTTCACTCTAAATGAGAAAAATTGAGATGTCATTACAGGGTATCCTGTGTGGAACTCAGGGTGGCTGCAGTAATATGTGGCGGTCACTAGGTGATGTTTTTTTCTCCTTCAGTCCAAGGTTCTGTTTCTAACCCACACAGCGGCATGAAATCCCATGGAGCACCGCACTCCTGTCGCATAAAAAGAACTAGCGTTGAACAGCACATAGAGGAAAAAGTTGAATAACGCTGAGTGATTCACTTGGGCTCATTTGCATCATGACAGTCGCCTCATTTCATTTAAAATACCATTCTTGAAATCAGATGAGCCTTACTTTAAAGAAAACGCAAAATAAATCAATATCTAACCAGAACTTCGCATGACACTGATTTTAAAAAGTATACAAAAAGAGCTACTAACCTAATACAGAGGGGAAAACAACAGCCTCAGTGAACAAAGAAATCCACAATTTTAATTATAATCCTGTGTAATAGTTAGTTTGATTTTTTTAATGAAAAAGTGTGATGAAAATATTAGTACAAAAAAGAATACACAGGCACAGACCCATACTAAACCGCAAAACACACTTCAATTGTTTGATTGTCTTCAAATTAACAGTTGGTAGAAAGATTTTACTGACTGAGCACAAATTGATTTTCTTCTCTTTATTTCCAAGAAATACACATGAATGGAAATGTTTAAGCTTAAGTAATACATCATAGTCAGTCTTATATACTGAGTATATAAGTCCATATACTTTAGAAGTCAATATAGATGAGAATTTATTCACGATACATTTACATTAAATGATTGCATATTCAGAATCACATGGAATGATAGGATGTAGAAACAACTAAATATCACATTTATATAAAAAATGCAACAGAAATATTTACAAAGACGGTATGATGAATATACGATTCTATCACAGAATACACTGCAAAGCAAAGCATTCATCCAGAGAATATCTCTTCTTCACACATTCTTAATCAGCAGCCAAATTACACAGGTGGTTCAAGAGTTGAGCAATTACTTTAAATCGCATAAATTACAAAGTGGTCCCTTAACAATAAGGCTTTAAAACTTATCAATTTGCTTGAATATTAATTCTAAAAACACGCCCTTGATGATTTTACGTATGTACTCCATATACTTTTTGTATGTTGTTTTTGTATTTTATGATGACGTCAAATGAGAGGTTATGTCAAAAGATGCGATGTTAAGTTCTTATTTGAGGAGCAGAATGTACATTACATTAATAAAAACAACAAAAGCTACTTTGCCTTCAGAGCAAAAGTCAGTCCAACAATTTGCCAACTTAGAACAGGGCATAAAATGGTCATGTTTGAAAGGCTGTTTTGGATATGAGGTAAAGGCTGTTGATGTTACACAAATGGAATGTATGATTCCCAGGGTAACCAGTCTTTGGCCTTAGTTGAAGCAGCTTAACTAAGCTCAGCATTTTTAAAACAAATCACTCCTTAATACTGAATTTCATGGTATTTGGCTGTTATATGCTTCTTTCTTCCTGTCTTCCATTTTTTTTGCAACTTACACTATTCTGATTATAGGATGTTGTAAAAGTAAGTGTGACATAGCTGGGAAGAGAATGAAAAAAATGTTATGGAAACAAGCAATATATTAAATATATTGTTTTACGCAAGCTCACAAGGTAAAGCTGTCCCCGGTTAGGTTATGCATACCAATTTGTATTCAATCATAATTTTATTTTGAAGATTTTGATGCATATTTTCATTACATACTTCCAGTTTGCACATTGTCTCAGTTCAGTGTGGTTCCTTTCATTCTAATCAGCAAGGTCAGACTATAACTAACCAAGTGAGGCAAAGTATACAAGCTTATAAACCAGCTAACAATCTTCAAAGCTGACCTTTAAACTGTAGTTTCCCTCAGTGTGCAGTTTGGGGGTTTGGGAGCATGACCCATGTGAATATGATCAAATAAACCTCTGAGTCTGGAAAAACAAACTCTCATTCCATTTGTGAAAATAGGCTAACATTTTATAATGTTCTCAGCAGCACATAAAACCAAGATCAAGCTTCTCTGTTCTAATACAGTAAAAAATTATACATCACAAAACAACCACATCATTTCAAATGATTTGCAGCTGATAAACAGTCATACACAAAAATTGGACACACTGTGAAAATAATATATTCCGGGAATTTGTCATGCTTTACAAAGAGAAAACAAAATAAGCAATCTCGAAAGGGAATGCTATCTAGTTTTTTTTTTTGTTTTTGTTTTTTTTTTAGCATGAATGGCAATATTTCGCATGATTCACATTCTGCTAATTGTGATTGCATTATGCTTGAATTTTTTTTCCACACTGGTTCGTACACCTCATTTTGAAAGAAAAAACAATACCTGGGCATGGATGGATTCAGCAAACATTTGTGCTAAGCCTGAGGACAGTTCCCCAAAGCAGGATTACAGAGTTAGCTGGATAACTGTCTTAAGTAACACCCGCATCAGCTTTTTTTTAAACATCAGTCCATGTTCCGTATTTGAGTGGCTCCAAGGCGTTACGCCATACAGTTATCAAAGCTTAGTCAGCAATCCTGCTTTATAGAACAGGCCCCTGAGTATGGAACTGAGCTCAAATCCTTAGACCAGAAAACTACAGCTCATTCTTATTCCAGATTTGGCTCACACTTTAGATTAAGTGTTTCTCATAAAGGCTTTATACAGCATGTATAATGCCTTCATAAATTAGACATAATGTCTTCATAAATCATACATAAGCAAATGTCATGCTTTGTTAAGGGTGAAATAACACATCCTTTTTCAGCATGTGATGCCAGATGTGATATAACTGACAATGTCACTTAGTGGCTAAATGCTATAAAGGGTGACATTGTCAGCTAAGTGACATTGTCATTGTCACATCTGGCATCACTTGCTGAATAAGGATGTGTTATTTCACCCTTTACAAAGCATGACATTTGCTTATGTATGATTTATGAAGACATTATGTCTCATTTATGAAGGCATTATACATGCTGCATAAAGCCTTCACGAGTAACACTTCATCTAAAATGTGACCCAGATTTGGGTATCTTTCCGGGTGTAATGCAGCTCTATGGTCTATGAGTTTAAATATGTGACTTCAATTCCAGCTTTGCATATTGCAAATGACACTGAATGTTGTTTTTTTTTTCTGTTTATTTACAAACACAATTTAGTGAGGTCAGTCATTTTATTTCTAACAAATATCACTTACTGTCAGTTAAATTCAAGGACATATGAGTGTGTTGGAAGTCTGTAGGAACATAAAGGAAAAATGTAAAAGACTTCTGTACCAAACCAGTAAAATGCACCATTCCTGCTAATATAGGAACTTTTTATTCTGTTTTTTTTTTAGTCATTTTAAAATGTATAGACTACATGAATTCAATGTCTTTTATTTTCAAAATAATAAAATAAATGAAATATGTTTGCATGATACTTTGTTGGGAATTGAACAGAGCATTTAAATAATTTTGTCAAACTCTACAGTACAAATAGTTTTTCTACATAGTATGTAGACTGTTACAGTATGCAAAATAAAAGACATGGATTCAGTTACTTGTTTTATTCTGACTCATGCTGGAAATGTCAAGCAACATGTTGTTGAGAATTCTATGACAACACACTGAGGTCACATTGACATTACAATGTTAAAAGCTGACGAATAGTTCCATAAGTACAACTCTGATTTTGCAAGGACAATGCATCCATGATGCTCTCCCATTAACCACATCATATATAGCTTCACAGAATTAAAAAAAAATATATCTGCAGTCAATTTTAAAAGTATACCTTAGCATTACACTGTACAGAGGTTACAAACATACACAGTTAACAAAAAGAATTAAAATATAATTCTAGGGATTCTGATAAACTGTACCATTCATATTATAGTCATATACAGTCACTTTTTACAACAATAAGTATTATAAATAAATAAAAAATATAGTGCGGTGATGTAATTTGAAATCTATGATTTTTGTAGGAGTAAACAACAAAAATGTTATGTGAAAATACGCAGGAACACCCCACCCCTTGAGGACAATTTTAAATTACACTTTATACATTCTCTATGGGAAAATATTCTGCCCAATATTGCAACAAGAAAATGATTGATGATATTGATATAGTCTATTATTCATTTGTAGTGAGTTAATTTGCAAGGAAATAGACTGCTTTGTGTTCCACCTTAGTGCAGCCCTGATGTTTTTTCATCAAATCTCCCAAGCTTCACATAGGTGCAGTCACAACCTGTTTGTCAAAACATTGTTCAATAGTGGCATCGTCGATATAACCAATATGATGAATGGAATTTTCCATATGCAAATAGATGGAGCTACAGAAACAGAATGCATAACGTTTTTTAAAGATAGGCCTTTAGGAGTTGGTAAATTTGTTTCCTTCCAAAGAATATTCGATTTGGGGGGATTGGTCTTTATGGTCTCTAATGCATTATATTTTTTCCCCTAAAAGCTAGATATCCTGGTATCGATTTATAATTGGGATCAGAAAAAAACTGTCACCAGTTGCAGGAACAATGGTTTGTGCAGTTTTGCACACATGAAGGAAGCACCAACCCAAAAACTGTCCGATTTCCACAACAAACACAGAAACTGTACACCTAATTGACTTTTTTTTTTTTTGTATACATAACACTGTTGGACGGATCGTCTTTTAGTTCTCGCTTAGCATTAAGCAGCGGTTCTCAATGTCGATTCCGGGGGTTCCCCTGCGTACGCTGGCTTTCGTTCCAAACGCACCTGCAATTGTTATTTTGAATACCTGCTCATTATTTACCCTCTTTGGCCACATTGTCCAAAATAGCAATAGCTGTGCAATAAGGGATAAAAACTTTGCTAACCCTGAGCTTCACCAATTTGAAGCCAATTGATTGTTTAATTCAATCACTAACCATTTCCCTGCTTTTTATGCATTAAAAACATTTGCAATATAATTCTATATCCATATGAAACTCTTCAGCCATGCATGGCTATTTCTGACATAATATGGTTCAAAAGGGTGAACTATCCTAATAAACACGAATAGTGCATTTACGAAAGATTAACACTGTATTAAAATTGAGGATTGCAATTGAGGTTGGAACAAAAACCAGCATAGACAGGGGGTCCCTTGGACCAACATTGAGAAACACTCTCATAAAAGACTAAAAAATTTGTGTGGCTGTCGGTATTTCGCAGCAAGTGACCTTCAGTTCCCATCAGAGTACAACTTTCACTGTGTTCTTCTGAAGAGGGATGAACAGGTTAATTTTCTGCCAAGTATTTTCCTGAAAAGTAAAAAAGAAAAATTAATATCACCCTATTTAATTATAATTAGACTATTCTGTGTCCTCTTGAGTATAAATACTCGCAAGGGTAAGATAAGAACATTCAGTGACATCAGTAGCAACGTAAACTACAATATCACAAACTCATAAGATTATGAGTAGTTAGCTAAAAATTCAGCTTTATCAATAATCAGTGATGGCACTGTAAAATGACATGTGAAGTTCCGCTAAAATCCCAGACAATTTTCATGAACCTAAATACATCCAATTTGTATTCAATACATCCAGTTTGTGCTGTAAGAAAATCAGGTAAAATCAGGATCATTACTCAAATCTAAAATGCATCATTTTGACTCCTCTGGACCCTCATCCACAGAGTCACTGACACTTGCATTAATAATGCCTCTCAGACAAAAACTGGACAGCAACTGATCGGTAACCGTACATCCACTCTCAAGAAGCAGCCAAAAAACTAGCAACCCGAGAGGGAGATGGATACTTTGGCCTCCAAATTGAATGCATATTTGAAATTATAAATAGTAATGATGTTACTGCAGTTCAGGATTTTAATAAATTTCCATGGGAAATTCTCATTTTGTTCTCAAATCATATTCATTTCGCTGGTGGACAACTGTCATTCCATTTCCTTGGAAAATGCGTTTCAAAACATCTCATATAGTATACATGTATATTGATCGCTTATATAAAGCCGTGTGAGGCTGCTTGTAGATCAGTTTCACTGAAACAGAAAATCGAAAAAGGAGATATAAAAGGGAAGACCTTATCCTTGATCATGCAATCAATTTGTCCAGTAGGCACCAGAAGTCTGCGTGGAGCGCTGGACCGCGGCAGAGTCCGCGGTGGCCACATCCACAGTGCGGTGACGGGCGGCCGTAGTGAAAATTTTGTGGATGCAGTGAGGCTACGGAGTGATTTTGAAATTTTTTTGCGGATGTGTTGTGGCTATGGAGTTCAGCCATGCGGAGGCAGTGTAGCTACAGAGAATGGTACATTTTTTGTCCAGTTTTTCCATCAAAATATGCTGTTTTCATATTTTATAATAACGATTCACAGACATCTATAGGATGCACAAGAAAATATAAAGTGGACATGATAAAGCTTCTTTCCCCTTCCTTACAACATTTTGCAGTGGTTCCCAAACTCAGTCCCGACGGCCCCCTGTGTACACTTGTTTTTGATCCAGCCTCAATTACAAGAAAAGAATTTTATCAAGCTGCCAATGTAACAAGCTGCCAATTCTCCTTGATTACGTGATTTTGATTCTGAGATGGATTACTAATCTTAATTAATAAAAATTAGGCCAGAAAAATGCAACACTACAAGGAATATATGCAATCCCCAAGTTCATACTGTGCTTCTTGCAAAATGCAAACAATTAGATAAAAAAGAGATAACATTAACCACTGAGGATACAGGCTTCTGACTTGGATGGCATTATTTTTCTTCCTTAAACATCAATGCAATGCAGGTTTATCTCAAGATCAAGATTTGCAGGTTTGCCTTGCAATTGTCTTTGAATTGTCCATGATCAATCAGGTGGCTCTGATTGGTGGCCAGGTGTCTGGACATCCACTAATTTGCAGCCCACTTATTCAGATCAGTCTCAATTTGATCAGAGATTATTTGCCTCCTTTTCTGTAAGTACATATTTGCAATATAGCCCAATAAGCACTAAACGTATGCCCACAAAAATGTAATTGAAAATATCATACAATGCTATTTCTGATGTAATATGATAAAGATTTTAAGTAATCTGGCATGAAAAGCACCTAGTTTGAAAAATAAATAGCTTGTTAAAATAATTTAATTATAATTGAAGTTGGAGCGAAAACTGGCATACACAGGGGGGCCTCCACGATTGAGTTTGGGAGCCAATGACTTAAATACAAAGCATACTCTAGATATTACACACCAAACAACACACATACATGTACTTGCATAGAATTGCTATACGTCCAAACTATTTGATATCCGAGATAGATGTAAAGGGATGACATGCGGCTGTGTATTAGGAATTTTGCGGCTGTGGTGCAGCAGTAGGTCTCACTCCTCACAATACATGTGGATTTAACTCGTGCAGCTGCGGTGTGGCTGCCGATGTATTGTGATCATACATTGCAGATGCATTGTGGATGTGGATAGCAAATGGTGTTTGTGGAGTGGCTGTGGATAATTATTTTTTGGCCAAGCAGACCTCTGGTGGACATCCCAGTAGTCTCTTTTCGCACATAATGCAGCTAAGTATCCACCGGCTGCAGGATGACCAGAACGAGACACATCACATGGTGCATTTAGGCCAAGCATAGGCCACTGACTCCTGTTTTGACAGAGCTCCACTCACCTGCAGCAAACCTCTTCTTGATGAGGGAGAAGCGATACCCACCGCCAACCAGCTCAATGCCACAGCCTGAGAGAGTGCTTCCCTCGCTGGTGAACTGCACTGCCAGGGGAGCGGGGTTACTGGGCCCCTCTGTCAGCGTGAACCTGCCGAGCAAGGACCCCACCCCTAGAAGATTGGGGGAAAGAAAAAGAAGGGCCCCATGTTCAATACAAATATTTCCACCACTGACAGGTCACCTCTGTGTTGATTTTCAATTTTATTTGGATTATTTTAGGGTGCACAATGTGGTGAACTCTCTAGCTCGTGATAAAATTGCAAAATATTCAAAAATTGCGACATTAATGTGTTCAACAATTAAGGTTTACCACCTGTGTGGAGACCTAAGAATCGGCATCTTGAAATATAATGTTTTCCAAACCATTTACAAAAGTGCGTGCAAATACACGCACTTTGCTGAATTTTAATCCAACACCAAAGATTAATCAAAGTAACACTATCATTAACTCCTGGATAAACTGTTTGTGAGTTAGGGACCGGTCATCAATGCCAAGATCATATTCATCTTACCACCCGTGGTCATGATTGATTGATTGATTGATTGATTGCTGAGTGCACTCGAAACTCATCACAACACTCCTTCCTAAGTTTCTCTTATCTAGAAGTACGTTGTAAAAAATTGAGCTGAATTCCACTTACTAACAAGTTTCCTTGGTAGGGGTGTGTTAATGTCCAGCTTGCATGGCAATACCCATTCAGCTAGGTCCATGTATATTTAGACATTGACTTAGTTATTGTTTTTTTAGCTGCCTTCCACAGCAAAGAGATAAAATTAAATAATGAGCTCCAAGTGCAGACTTTCAGCTTTATTTGGAGGGTATTTATATACAAATCTTACACTCGATTCTTCTATAGTTATGAGTGTGTTAATCCCCCTTTATTTCATTAACAAGTAAGTAAATAAAAAGTTTTCAGTTGATGTCATTTGTGGAATCAAGTGCAATTGCAATTGCATCAGTGCACTTGAAATGTGTTACCATTAGCTCTCAAAATTAAGTCCAATAGCTGAAAGGCTATAAATAGACTGACAAAGGTAAACAAGGCCATAAAATAAATAGCAAATACATAGGTGTAGCCAAATCAAATATGTACTTCATTAATAAAAATGAAAAAAGCATGGTGAGTGCAGGAACACCAAAAGGCCTGGAAGACTATAATGGTGGATGACACATGAATTCTTTTTCTCGGGAAAAAACCCTTTCATAGCAGTTCGCCAGATAGAAGAACACTCTTGGTGTATCCAAGTCGAAGTCAACAATCAAGATAAGACATCATAAGAGTAGATATAGAGGGTTTCCACATGATGTAAACCACTGGTAAGCAGCCAAATCAGAGAGTTTAAACAAAAAGCATTTGCAGTTCTGGAGCAATATTCAACGGACAGATGAGACAAAGATAAACTCTAATCAGAATGCTGGGAAGAGGAGAGTATGGAGAAAGGGAGAGAACAGCTGACGATCCTAAGCATTCCTCTTCATTTGTGGTGTCATTATATGTGGGCATGTATGGCTGCCAACAAAACTAATTGCCTTGTATTGATTGATGTTGTGACTGCTGACAAAAGCAGTAGAAGCCCAAAGAACAAGCTGGATCTGAAGACAGCTGCATTGAAGCTCTGGAAGAGCACGACTAGCATAGATTAGGAAGGACAGACATCAAGCCTCAATATGCATGCATGCAACCAGGGCATGGTGCTTTCGCCATATTGAAAGCTATATAAGATGGACAACTCCACATACTAATTATCCTATTGTTTACAAACTAACCAACAGCCTGGGGATCATTTCCCCAAAGCTTAGTAGCTACCTATGCTAGCAATTTACTTAGTTTGCACCAGAGGTCTCGATCAAACCAAGCAAGTCACTCACACAATTAGCAACTACGCTTTTGGGAAACGTACCCCTGGACTGGTCATGGATGAAGACTCACTTGTGTTCATTAACAATGTTGTGTTTTTACTAGTAGGAAGGAAAACAGTAATATTTGGACTCACTGAAGTGTTATTAACAGACACTATGTGATATCAAAGTGACAATGTGGATCTGAGCTTGTAGTCTACATGTGGATAACTTGTATCAGTGGCTTGAGAAACGTGGATCACAAGCAATGTGCTGCAACCTGTTTTGATAAGTATGTTGTTTAATATTCAATCTGTAGCCTACTAATTTAATTTTTACCTTTGTGAAAAACGGGCTCTTCACCGACCACGAATTTAACCACTTGCAAAATTGTCCGTCAAGTATGAATTTGCGTAAAATATGTGTACGCAAAATACATGGCATATACAGTGCCTATCTCTGGCCGCACATCCCTGCTGGAAAAACCAGCATGGACCAGCATCAAAACACAACATATGCTGGTATCACGCCCATATACGCCTATGACCAGCATACAAGCATGTGTTGTGTTTTGGTGCTGGTCCATGCTGGTTTTTCCAGCAGGGATAACTCGCCATCCATATAAATAACTCACTAATAAGCCCCTTTGTAATTACACTCTGCGCATGCGCGATTTCCCTGTGTTGACGTTTCAAGAAAGGTCATTTGTACATAAACGCGAATCGAACAGCTTTTTCAGCTATCGATTGTAACGGTGAGCGTTGAATAACAATATCGACGTTGAAAATTACGCTGCACATGAGCTTAGCTCCTTCCTAGATTATCATTAGCGAGAATTTGTTCGGAATTTCATACTGGTAAAATATAATGTACGGTTTTCAAGAATTAAGTGGATTAGATGTGTAAATTTTAATGCTTGCATCTTAACCGGTGGAGTGGCTGTAACTGTCCTTAATTAATGTGGGTAATTCAATTAATGAGGGCCATCTAATATTTTTTATTACACCTTTTGCTGTTCATTACTAGAAGAGTGAAGGTATAGTAATTTAAGCAAGGAGACAATTGAGTTGGAAGCATTTTCATTAAGTCAGTTTGCATGACAACATATTCATTAACGCCAACAAGCATTGATTTGTAGGCGAACATTAAGATCAAGTTGTATTTGTCCGCTACTGGTAAAGCGAACTGAGTTATTTAAGCTAGTTAATTTGAAACAGTATTAACCGGTGCATTTCCATGACATCGCGAGCAGTCCTACTGCAGCTTGCAGGTTTAACGCATACTTTGCCTTTCGGTGTCTCCCAAAAAAGCGAGAACCATAGCTGATGCTCTTGCTACCGAAGCCAGCCTGACTAGCCTAAGCCATAAGAAAAATATATATCTATAGCCAACAAACCCAATAAAACGTGTCATTTTTGCTCATCTCGTTTATTAGCGGAATGGGATTACACCATAGGCTATTAAACTTCACATTGCGGATCATTCACTGGGCATGTTTGGCATTTTTAGCACAATTTAATTGTTTAAGTGCTGGCGCATTAAAACTGAAAGCTGAATGGCCGAGTTGAGTGAATACCATAATGTTCACGCAGCTTTGAAATTTGTGAATTGCGATTTGAGACATCATATGTGAATTTGCTTTATCCAATTTATTTCTTCAGTAATTTCTTTGATTAGTTATTTTGTTACTTAGAATAGGCAATATACTTAACATTGTTCGAATCAAGTGAACTTTTCTTTGATTAGTTATTTTGTTATTTAGAATAGGCTATATACTTAACATTGTTCGAATCAAGTGAACTTCCCCGGGTTTATTCTGTATTGTGGTTTCAAAGGAAAAACAAAGCATCCCTTACGGTAGTCAGCTGGAATGGACTGTCAGCTGTTTTCTTCAAACACGAATTAAAAGCCCAACAGATTAAATAAATTAATAGCAACAATAAAAACGAAAATAACTCTGATTGCACCCAATTCCTTATTGAATGTTATTTCCACTTTGTGTCTATTTGAGAGAATAGAATCCAATCAGAATCCATAAGAATTTTGCAGCTCGGGTCGGCTCTATGTACAAATGACCTTTGACACGGTGACGTCATGCAGCTCCTGTGGGTAATTAAGAAGGGGTTTATTGGTGTCAGTCTTGGTTGAAAGCTGCTATACTGATGTGTATGTAAATTAGGCCTGAATACAGAATTTCTGTTAGTACCCAGTCCTGATAAGATCTACTGATTTTAAGAGATGACCAAACTCTGTAGCCCCTGTGGCAAATCACAACAGCTTCATACGGTGTATCACTTTAAAATGGCAGCACTGTGACTTCTGGTGTCACCCTGGTGGCAAAGCTAGACATTAGTACTTCCTAAACTGTGCCCCTAGGTAGGAAACCCAGCATCTTGAGATGACTATGGGTTCCAGACTTCAGGCAGTCAAAGACTACAAACGATTAACAAAGAGGTATTTAAATAGACAATTTATCACATAATCTGTACGTAGTAAAAAGTTCTGTATGTAGTACTTTTCCTACATTCCAGCTCATGACATACTTTTGATATTATAGCTCGGTACATATCACTTTTGCGAAGATTTAACTGGCTGAGAATGTGGGAAAAAAAACATTGCTCTGTGTTACATCACACTGTTAATTTTTAGCTAAACAGAATACTAAGTATAATGTTGGTTAAATCAGTATGGCTTAACTCTGTAGTGAGCTAGCAAAGTGCTAGTTAAAACATGAATGTCTGTGACTCACTGACTGGCTGAGAAGCACTGATGGAGTTACCTCAATGCTAACATATAACGGGCATTACCATTAAGCTGCTTACCAAAATTAAATTTGTTTTCCATTATATTACGTGATTCAGTTACTTTATGTGATGAACTGAATCTTACACACTTGGTCGAGCCATATGAACGTTATGAAACTCATTGAGTAAATTTTGGGTTAGTTGCTCGCAAAAGCTTGTAACAAACCCAAACTTTATTCAACTCGTTCCATAACTTTCATACGACATGACGACTTGCGTAAGATCTTCAATGTTGTATTATGTTGGTAAAGCCTTTTGAGCCTCTAAACTTGGAGAGGTTATGCATAAAAATGGTTGCAATTCCAACACAGTTCATGAATTTTTTTTTTGGCAAAATCCATTAAGTCTACCCTTCAAGCACATCTTGAGTGATTCATTTCAAAACCATGGTGATGGCTTTCTGGGCCACATTGCTGAACATTGTCCAAATACTCATGGGCCAGACCTTAAAAATGGCTAAATCTAGTATCACCATGTAACTGCAGTTCCAGGATCAACAAAGCAATGCTTGTCCAGGAGAAACATTTAGTCCACCATTGAAGAGTAGCTCTAACATCTCTATGGTGGGTGTACTAATGTCACAGATTTTAATTGTCTAAAGTTAGGTTGCTAATGTTAGCAAGCTTTTCATGCAGTGAAGCAGTGACTTGCAGCGTTCAAGGAAGGCAAAAATAGTCATTGCTTTGTGAAATTTATACAATTTTCACATCACTTTCACTCTTCAATTGCTCGCCTTTGAGATTTTGCCAGTTCAAACAGCTAACCAAAGGTGCTTGCTAGACATATGCAATGCAGGGTTGTAAAGCCTTCGTAGTTTTATGACATCAACATAGCAGAGCCACTATTCACTGATGGACTACATATTTTACTACTGAACAAGCATTATTTTGTTCATCCCATAATTACGCGGCAAAATCAGACCGTGCGTAAAAATGCCACCTTCCAAAAGTAAAATCTTGAGCGTTTTTACCTCCATTTTCAGATTTGTGTGAAATATCTGGAATCTTCCACAAGATTTTGTGTTGCTCTGCATTCCTTCAAAAGGGAAATGAACAGAATCACATATAATCGGCTGCCACTCTCAGGTATGCCATTTTTACATGATGCTAGTCAAGGCCATATTGACCTAAAAAGACCATTTTAACATATTTAAACAGCCACAATGATAAAAGACATATCATTGACAAGCATCAAGAATTAATTGGATTGACCCCAAACAAAAACACGATATCCTCACCAGGCAGCCGTGGGCAGCATTGCTTGAAGCTTGGATACTCCTCCATCAACTGGAACTAGGAACTGAACATTGTTGAGGGCAGTCGGCGTGGTCATAGCCTCACCATTGTACTTATAGTCTATTCTGAGGTCTGTGCTGGTTGGATCACACTTCCAGCTGACAGCCAAATTGAGGGGTGTTGCCTGAATGCCCTGTGCAGACACCTGCAGACATTTAAAAAAAATTCAGAAACAAAGTATTTCACCATAATTCACGTCAGACTTGCAAACTGATGCAGACCATTCCAAGACTCATAAATACTCATATGCCGCACAATAATACGATTAGGATTGCACAGTATTTTTAGAATGGAATACTGCATAAATCAGAATCCTCACCTGATATTTCAACATGTCCACATTATAATATGTTGCCTGAGGCTTCTGATCAGACACCTTCTTTAAATGCGTCATCAGATTTGGCATATTTACCCAGAATTCTTTTGAGTTGGAAGCAGAGTTAGGCTGTGTGGTGTCACTGGTGGACAAGAAACAAGATGTAGTTATGACTGGGAGTGCAAGAAGGCGCCAAACAAATATTCTGTGTGAAAAGATCCCAGCAATGATTATTTAAATGACAACCGTAGCTGACCACTTTCACCATGTTCTGATTGTTGAAAGAAAGATGATTGGAACTGCAACAACCAGATCTCAGAAATAATACAAACTAATACGAGGCACTGCAATGCAGAACATGATATTTTGTTACAAGGAGTAACACAGAGGACATACAGATTAATAATTAAGGCTGTTTAATTGGAGTTGATAATGATAGGGAACAGTGATCTCTTTTGGATCACGGACAATAGATCCATTAAGCTGGCAGACAGGGGTCAATGCGAGTGTGCGTATAAGTAGGGTGTTGGAGAATTACTGGGCAGTACTTACCAGCATAGTAGCTGAGGATTAGGTAGAATGTGCTCCAGTCTGCTGCAGTTCGTTATGCTGAATGTAAGGATGGCTGGAGAAGGATTGTTGGCAAAGTGTCGAGTGATTCCAGCAGGAAAGGACAGGACCATCTCTCCCGTGATCTTTACCACACACCTAAGGAGAGGAAGAAGAACATAAATGAGGAGGCATTAAAAACGCAACAAGTAATCAAAAAAATCTTTTTCAGTTTTATTTCAAAATTTGCCCATACACCATCAAACTGAGGAAAAAAGAGCAAGAGTTCAGAAAAAAAAATTAGGAAATGAAAAACTAGAATATCTAGGTTGGAAAAATCACCAGTCTCCTGAATTAATACTTTGTTGAGCCACTTTTTACTTTAATTACAGCCACCAATGTCTTTGAATAGGTTTATAATAATTTAGCCCACCTACATTGGGGAATATTTGCCTATTCGTCCTTGCAGAATTGTTCAAGCTCAGTCAAATTCAGTGGGGAGCAGCAATGGACTGTTGTCTTCAGGTCCATCCATAAATATTCTATTGGATTTAAATCAGAGCTCTTACTTGGCCACTCCAACACATTCACCGTCTTATCCCTAAGCCACTGCATTGTTTTTTTTTTTCGGTATGTCCGGGATCATTGTCTTCTTGGAAGATGAACAACCTGCCCATCTTCAGCTGCCTAGCAGAGAGACACTGGTTTGCCTCAAGAATTTGGGTGTACAAGGCAGCATCCACCTTCCCTTCAATCCTCACCAACTGCCCAGTCCTCACTGGAGAGAAATACTCTCACTACATAATGTTGCCACCTCCATGCTTCGCAGTGGGCATAGTGTTTTTTTTTTTTTTTTTTTTGGTGGTACGCTGTGTTTGGCTGTCAACAAACACAACGCTTGGAGTTCAGTCCAAAAAGATCCATGTTGGTCTCATGTGACCAAAGGACTTTTTGCCACGTCACCAGAATCTTTCAGGTGTGTTTTTGCATAGCACAAATGAGCCTGTGCTTTCTTGCCACCCTGCCATACAGGCCAGCTTTGTGTAAAGCCTGTGAGATTGTTGTCACATGCACAGACTGCCCAATCTCAGCCATAAATACTTGCAAGTCTTTCAAAGTTGCCATTTGCCTCTTGTTAGCCTCTCTGATCAATGCCCCTCTGGCTCGAACATCTACTTTCGATTTACGGCCTGATGTAGGCAAGGTGTTGGTGGTGCCACATGCTTTCCACTTCTTAATGATGCTATAAATGGTATTCACAGGGATTGATAAAGTCTTAAAAAAATTTTTTGTACCCCTCTCCTACTTCTTGCCTTTCCACAACTTCATCCTGAACGTCAGTTGAAAGCGCTTTCCCAACCATGATGATTCTTTGCGCTATGCACTACTCGTGGTGGAATCTTCAAGAAACAGCTGGTTTTATTCTGAAATAATTGATATCAATTGATGTCAGGTTGGGCAGTTTCCTAGTGTTTGATCTGGAAGTTGTCTGGTTACACCCAAGCAAGTTCATAATGGCACACTCTAAGGGGCAGATCCCCTAACCAAACCAGTAATTTCACTAATTCATCATTGCTACATCTTCCAAAATTTATCAAAAATGTTATTTACACTTGGATTATAAGGCTTATAAGTGTACAATCAGTAAAAAAAAATTAGACTTCATTTATTTTTAATTCCGGTAATGATGTCTTGATTGACTTGTTTTTTATCCAATGCCAGAGTGTATAAACTTTCCACAGTAACTGAAAGACACTGATTGCACAATGAGAAGAGTATAAAAACCTTTGCGTAAGAGAAAGGTAGATTGTATTCTGTTAACGTTAGGCACAGTTGCGCAGCTGAAAATAATGCGATTTAAAGAAAAAAAGACTTCTAAAACCAGCCTGAAGTGTTCAGTTACATTTATGGGATTTTAATGAGGTACGGACATTGTCAATGGGAATTATTCCAAATGACACAGGACTGGAGGGTTCCTTCAACCGGAGACATCTGTCTATGGAGGAAGGATTCAATGAAGAAATACTGCTATTGCTACTGTGGTTGTATTTTGCTCAATGAGGCTTTTTGTTTTTGAATTTATACCGTATTCAACGAAATCGAATGCCAATGTTTTGGCTTGTTTATTATGCCAACAGCTTGAGGACTTCGGTAGACCCCCTAGTACATTCATTCCACCATTCTGTTCAATCTAGGCTAGAATATTTTTCCTGATAGTGGAATGTCTGTTCTGTTATAATAAGGTATATTTCAGATATTACTGAGTTAGTGAGTTATACTTGTTCCTTATAAGGTGTGGAAAGTGTTTATATAAGGTTGCAAGCTCAGAAGTGGGAACTGCTGGCTTTTCATTGCAGGGTGAATGTTCTGACCATTAAATAAGCGGTTCCTTTAATGAGTTTGTGTGCTGGCTTGTGGAACTCTGAAGAAAAATGGACAAAATTCTAAACCTTATCATGGAGAAAAGGCATGTTTTGTGTTTGGAGAGGTTACTGGTGACCACTGATGTCCAACTGCATCTGTATTGACAAACTCAAGCAAAATTTAACCAGAAAATCATTACTTCATATTGAATTTCATGCGTCAAAAGTTGATTTGTGTTAAATATATGATTATTTTAAGATTTGACAGTGCACCATTTTGAGGGATCCTAGAGTTTGGGGAGCCACCTGGATAGCTGCCCAATTTGGCTCCTAGAGAGTAGGTAATTAAGAATGCAATGCTCAAATGAACAATACTTGTGGTCAAGGAGTTTAAGATCCCAGAAATGTATAGTTTTAACCCCCAGCCTTTTCAATTCTCAGTACTGTTTTTTTTTACAACTTCAATGCTGAATTTTTATGAAGATTTTTTCTGTTTGCAGCCCTTTTTCTCTACCAAAATCATGGAAATAAACTGAAATATGGTGGAATTCTAAATGCTTCAAGTGTCTTGACTCAGTTGAGCCATTCCCTTCCTCCCTGTGAAGCTGCAATCTTGAATTATAAAGCCTTAAATAAGGTAACACATAAAGAGCCAGATTTGGCTTCTGCACAAAGGGGTTAATTATGGTAAGTCACCCAGGTCCTGAGGTAGCAAAGCAGCCCCAAGCCATCTCACCACCAACAATTTGTTTGACTGTTGGTAAGATGTTCTTTTTGTGGAATGCTGTATTAGCTTTACACCTGATACTGTATAATGGGACACGTCTTCCAAAAAATTCCACTTTTGACACATCAGTCCTCAGATTACTATCCCATAAGTCCTTGGGGTCATCAATATATATTTTTTTGGCAAATATGAGACAAGCCCTTGTGTTCTCTTTGGTCAGCAGCAGTTCTCACGTAGCAGCTCTCCCATATGTGCCATTTTTTCCGAGTCCCTTTCTTATTCAAGAATCGTGAACATTAACTGAGGCTGTTGAGCCCAGCAGTTCTTTCGATGTTAGTCTCGGCTCTTCTGTGACCCCCTGGTTGAGTTGTCAGTGCTTTCTTGGAGGAATTTTGGTTGGCCGGACACTCCTAGGTTCACTATTGTTCCAAATTTTCTCTATTTTAAGATGATGGCTCTTACTGAGGCTTGTTGAAGTCCCAGAGCCTTAGAAATGGCTTTTTAATCCTTTAATAACAGATTGATGATAGTGACCTTGGTTCTCATCTGTTCTTGATTTTTTAAAAATGAGACGCTGTGCTGCTTTTTGCCTACTTCACACCAACAGACAGGTTCTATATATTAAAATTCAACAGGGCTGGCAGCAATCATGCCTGGGTGCGTCTGGTGAAATTACTTTTTTTAAATAGGCAGCCAGGTCAGGTTAGATAGCTTTTTTCCCTTGATATAAAATCATCATTTAAAAATTGCATTTAGAGTTTACTCGGGTGAGCTTTTTCTAAAAAGAAAGTTACTTTGAGGATCTAAAACAATTAAGAGTAACAAATATGCAAACATAGAAGAAATCGGGAAGATGGCACATAATTATTCACAGCACTGTATATGTTATAGGCTGGTGTAAGCAGCACCGCTATCAGTCTCACGGTTAACTGGAAAACAAAGACAATCCAACTGCAGAGTACACGTCCCTGCCAATGTTATTTATGGAGGATTATGAAGCAGGCTGTAACTTTATCAATGTTATCCCTGTCTCACAGAATTTTATAGTTTTTCCTGATGCCAGCAGTCATCAAACCTCAGTGCTGTATGAAGCTAGCATTCAAAT
This sequence comes from Gymnothorax javanicus, assembly GCA_029692085.1. Lineage (NCBI taxonomy): Eukaryota > Metazoa > Chordata > Actinopteri > Anguilliformes > Muraenidae > Gymnothorax > Gymnothorax javanicus. Next base: position 30,890,009 of record CM056198.1, on the reverse strand, counting down.
AAAATAATTTTCAAAGTTTGGTTATTCTTTGGCACAAGACTTAAGCCTTGAAAGTTTGCAACCGTACAAACTCAACTCAGCTAGTTTGTTATAAACTACTCTGTACAATTTGAATTACAGGGCAATGTAGCCTACATCATTTCACCAAAAATATTTTATTTGATCATACTTGCCACATTCACTGCTAGTGCTAGTGTTCACTTCCAGTGTCATCAAAAATAAAACTACTCAAAGCCATATTCGTGTGAAATCCTGTAATATTGCTTTTTTTTTAAGTCAACATGGTTATTTTTTTCTAACATTGTATTTTCCAGCGTAGTGGGGGTAGGAGTCCAAAGCACAACTACTATTTACGACAGTAGAGTTGCACTGAGAAACTATGGGGGTGCAGCTGTGCAAAAAATTCCAATTCCTAAATAATGGGGCTTTAATGTAAAAAAAACCCATTAATTGCCATCTGAGCTACTCAGTTGCCTGCCTAGTTTTCTGAGCCGTAAGAAAAACATAGACTCGGCCACACTGATACCCACACAGCACAGAAAAACAAACCACACTCATCCATATTTACTTTAATTTAAATTTGCTTTTGTATTAGCAAGGAGTTTGGTTCCGCAAGCAGGCACTAATGCTCATGAAATTGCATTGCATTTTCTGCAAGATAGTGTTGCTTCGGAAAGAGCTGCCCAAAACAGCCATCCTGGAAATTAGAGTAAAGGTAAATTTAAATGAGACTGCATTTTTTATCATCAATATTTAATCATGGTGGACTCTCAACCCTTTACTAATTGTGCCATAGTAAGGAGGAATGCGTGAGTTTCTCCCCAAGCTACATTATGGGCAGCATTTCTTTGCAGGTAGAAGTTGTGATTTTTCAATTTCTCAGTGTACTGCGTAGTAAGGAGTATTGCACTGTGGGTTAAGATGAGCATGAACGGCTGAGAAAACCATACTTGCTAGGGTCGGCTCCTTTGAAGTAGGCATTCACAGTTTCGGTAAAAGCAGCTGCCACCGGGAGGGAGTCCTGAGCACCCATAGTTAGAGGGCTGGGCCCGCGAGAGCAGCCTGAAACACATAATAACACCACTCAGCATGGTTTACTCCCAGAAACTCTTGAGTAGCACAGCTCGATGGCTGGAACACACACACTGGTCACAGTGTTACCTGCACCCTCAGTAAAGAAGGGAGGCAGGCCTCCATATAATATGCTGTTCTCTGTGCCCTGCAACGCATGGTCCCTATGCACTAGTACTGCCCATCCACGCCCTTAGATTAACCAGACTCCCATGTCTGCTTCTGCAAAATGTACTTCCTTATCCCGCATAAAGAGATGGAGGTAAAAAAATAATAATAATGTTGAATAAAAATGATGGTATGGTGGCAATACAGTGAGTATACAGTAACTAACATGAATTTGAAATGTGTGTTCATAAACTGTTTCAACTATCCAAATATATCCATAGAAAGAAAAAAAGAGAAAAAAGTGCATTTTTTACTCCTGGAAAAGCGAAGCTTAGGAAGGAGTGTTGCGATGAGACTCGAGCGTCACTCATGAATCAATCAATCAATCAATTTGCTGTTAGCATGACTACAGGCGGTAAGATACATATGATCTTAGCATGGATGACCGATCCCTAAGTCACAAACAATTTATCCAGGAGTTAATGATTGCGTCACTGATTTGAGACTCAAATTGGACCTGGGCTAGCCGAATAGAGGATGCATCTTATTCATGCCAATGTGCAGCATGTAAAATTAAGCTGCATCTAAAGAACTGAAATACTTCATTGGAAAGATATCTACCAGGTTAGTTTGCATGCACTTCCAAGCAAGTCAAAACTGGAAAGAAAAATAAAAAGATAAAAAAAAATTCAAACTGAATCCAAAAAAGCAGACTGCCGAAATTCTGAATGTGTTATACTTCTTGGAATGGCTCATGGCCCTGGATGCAAGACAAATGCAACATGATTGGTAGTGAGAAAGAACAGAGCGATGCCAGCGCAAGGAGCCATGAGATGAAGCTGGGTATTTTTTCACATGGAATGTAGAAATGGAGGAGCAAAGGAAGGAGGGAGGGGGGGGAGGGAGTGATAAACCTCAAGAGCTGTTGCTTTTCCCATAACAACTCACCTTCGAAGGTTAAATAAAACTTTCCTCTGTCAAACCAAACCAGGGAAGGCTGGTCATTCTCTGTGTGGGGGGAGGGATAGTGAAGTGGAGTGCCAAGGCGGCAGGAAAGAGAGAAGGACAGTAGTGTGAGTCACATGGCAGCTTGATCACATGACAGTGGGCAGGGACAAAGAAAGCACTGCAAGCCGTCAATGAGCAGCAGGCAGAGTAAGCGTTTGGCAAGGATGTCAGCCATTACGTGTCAGCAGCTGGTTGTAATATACTGTTGCCTAGCACTGAGGTGCAGTTAATAGCTCAGGTAATTGGCTGCAGTGAGTAAATCTAGCCAGCAGGAGGCAGGCATGAGCAGAGGCAGGGAGTGACTGGCCTAATTCTTTAAGGCACTGAAGGGGGAGAAAGAGTAATGAGGGAGCTTGCGCTAAAAGGAGGGCAGCTGGAAGGATGAGAGGATGGAGGACAGAGTTTTGCTCTGTAGTGTTGAGTTAATGGATGGTATTGACGGAAGGAACAGGAAGTTGCGGACAGCGGAGAGAGGAAAAAGCTGGGAGCTCTAGCAAGATGAGCTTAAAATGGGAAGTATGAGCACTGGAGCAATGCAAACTCAAGTGGAAGTGGGAGTGTAAATGAATGACCGTCTGCTAAAACTGTCTGATGCACTTCATACGAGAGGAAGCAGAGGGGTCTATGATTGAAGTTGCATCCATTTGCTCACAGAAATGAGATTCCTCAATGAAGAAAAATAAAACATTAAAATAAAAATATTGACATATTAAATAGTTTTGAATAGGCATATGAACATACTGTACTTAATAATATTAAACTCTATGGGCTCTAATTTCTTGGCGCAGCGCAGGGTGGCGCAGCCCACGCAGTGGTAATTTCGTCCGGTGCAGCCCACGCAGTGGTAATTTTGTGCGGTGCAACACTGTGCGCAGCCACTTTGGCAATTTGGTAGACGGACGTGCGCCGAGATGGGTGTGGCGGCGTAGTAGGGGAGGTGTCACATATTCATCATGACGCAGTGACAATTTCGGGATAAAGGCTCCATTAAAAGTGCGCAGAGAGCTCACCAGCTCCAACCTGGTTTACTTTCTGTGCAGTGGTAATTTGGCTGACCCGGCGACAGTGACATGTCACCGAAACCTCACAGGCAGGTTTCCAGAATGTCAGGCACATTTCAATGCAATAAATAATTACAGCAACCACTATTTAATGTAACTATCTGAATCAGGACATAAATTATAGTATCTATATCGATTGTCCTGATGTCAGATCAAAAAAAGGCGGTTGGCGTGTAATGGAAACTTGACCCGCTTAATCAACGCAGCTGAATCTGTGATGCAAACTAACGACTTCACATCTTTCTCAGCCAACCACAAACTGCTTCGGCATCAGGCAGTGCATATATATGTATATGTATATATATATATATATATATATATATATATATATATATATATACGTTCTATGCTCAGTAAAACGCTTGCACACTGGGACGCGAGCGGATTTTTCGCACAACTGATTACATTCAAAGTCAATGCAAAAGACGCGAATACACGCGTGTATTCGCGTCTTTGCATTGACTTTGAATGTAATCTGTCGTGAAAAATTTGTTTCGCCATTCCACTGTGCAAGCGGCTTAATACTATTATTGTCACTTAGGTTTTATCGTTTTTTAGTGAGGGATAGGAATACAGCCTGATTGCTATGATCTCGTACTGAGTTAAGATCACATATTGAAAATAAATGTGTAACGTATCTCGCATTGTTGTCCATGCATGTTAATCCCAAAATTTTAAGCAGCAACAGGGTTTAATAATAGGAACACGCTATCCATCGTTTCTCTTCCCAATGATGCAGGCACAAGAAATGAATGAGCAACCGTCGTATTTCATTCCAACTTCATAAGTTTGAATGATCTGACGTAGTTTCGTTTTGAAATTCCATACAAGTTCGCTAATGGTAATTATTCGCGAATGCCTTAGCTAGCCAGCTAACTCATATTCGTAATGCTTAATATAGACGTAAGCAGTGCAGAAAACATGCCTGAAGCAGCAAAGTACAATGCAACATTAACGCATCATGCAGATATAGGACAGTGGCTTCTCTATTCCAACATTTTAAAGGAAAGGAGAGGAGCTCTTTTGATTGGTGAAGACTTGACTCAACTGTGTTAAACCCTCTCATGCCTTCTCTCCTCCCTCTTTGCCACTTGCGCCGGCAGGAGGGACAGAGGTGGGACAGAGGAGTACTTGCGCCGGGCACGAAATTGCAAAATACACCTGGATACACCCCTTTGGGGGGAGCGCCTCGCCTGCGCCTGGTCAACAAATTTAGAGCCCTATAAGTTTTTTTCTTCATTCTTATGATGGATGCCATAGAGTTATGGAGCTGACTGCATGAGCTAGACAGATTTATGTCTTTTTAATTTAGTTAAGAAACAGGTTAAGAATTTTGTCCTTGCCGAATTATCCACTGACCCAAACTTCAAATGCAGCAATCAAAATGTTGAAATATGTTGTGTACATAAAATAAGACTGTGATTTTGGAAAATGAAACAATGTGTCCCAAGGACAGTCAAATTTGTTCGGGTTTGTTGATGTCGAAAGCTCATTCCATTTGATTGCTGATTGCGTCATAATGAGCGAGAAACAGCCGTTCGTATGTTCATTAGCAGAATGTCACAAAGGTAGGTTGCAAAAAGATTAACGTCCATGTGTCTGCCATTTTGCGGCTATTGAGTTCACGTTGGGCTCCTACATCATCCTGAAGGGGTTTATTTCTCTATAGTGACCGGCTCGTTCTACATTATCCAGCTTATTACACGGCTACTCACTAAAGAAATCAAAAGTTTGACATAAAATGTTGATCTAAATATGATTTTATTGATTTACAAAAGTTTTCATTGTTTCCGCTTGAAAAAATAGTCCACTGCTTGAAAAAATAGTTCATTTCTACGGTTGGAACTGTAACTGTAAGCAACGGTAACTCTGAAGCGTCCATAGCAACGGTCTGCGATACAGAAATAACAGACTTTAGAATGCTGTAATTGACCAATCAGGATCAAGCATTTGACAATGCCGTGTAATAAAATGACACAAGCACCACGAATGACCAACCACGTGCTTCTAGACCACATGTCACCATCCAACAGCAGGACCGTCTGCTAAATAAAAATAAATGTAATGACCGGCGTATTCACCTCCAGCTCCTTCACCATTACTTCCATTCAGCAACAGTACAGTCACTGTTCAAAAACTAAGCATTGTCACCAGAACGCAATTATGGTACAGTACGCAATCAGTTATGGGAAGCAGGCCTACGGCACCAACATCCTAGTCGTGACCTGGTGTTGGCCCCTGCTTGTCACCATGTCTGTCAAGACAGGCAAGGGCACTTTTGGGCTGGAACGCTCCAAGATAGAGCAGGATTTTGTTTTCTGATGAATCACTGTTCATAGCTAGCAGCCATACCACTACTTAATGTGCTCAGCTGCATGGCTGAAATTAGGCAGGCGTGGGCTTGGTTAGTACTTGGATGGGAGACCATCTGGGAAAGTGGCTGCTGGAAGAGGTGTTGGTGAGCCAATAGGTGGTGATCTCCCCCCCCCGGTGGGATAATCCCCCGTGCATTGATGGGGACACTGTACTGGCACTGACGCCGTCCTTCGGATGCAACACTAAACCAAGGTTTTGACTCACTATGGTCATTAAATATCCTATGACACCCTTCAACAAGAGCAGGGGATTCCTCGGTGTCATAGCTAAATTCCTAGCTGGCTCTTTCAACTTGCCACTAAATCATCCCCTGATTAAATTGACCGTGCAATTTGCCCTCTCCCTTTCAACCTCAAGCCCAAGGGCTCCCTTGAAAAAGAGATTGTGATCGCAAAAGGACTTCCCTGGGTAAAAAATTGATAAATAAAATAAAGTTATGCGCTTCTGATGGAAGAGTCCGTGTTTGGCTTAGGCGAGGGGAATGTTAGGCTGATGCTAATGTTCTGGAGCGAGATCACTGGGGTGGACCATATATCACGGTTTGGGCTGAAATCAGCAACAGACACAAGACCCAGCTTATTGTCATTGATGTAAACCTCGGTGCCACTCATTTCCATGATGAAATTCTTGTACCGGAAGTGGTCTTGACTAATCCTACAACAGGATAAAATGAGACCAGACCTCGCAAGGATCTATCATGACTATCTAAGACAAAACAATGTTCAGCATCTTGATTGGCCTGAATTTTCTGTGGATCTGAACCCAGCAGAACGCCTTTACGATATTCTTGATTATTGTGTGAGAAGACTTGATCCGGAACTGTCCACAGTAGAAAAGTTGTCTCAGGCACTCTGAGAGGAATGGGAGAGAATCACAAAGGCTGAAATCTGACAGCTTATCAACTCTATGCATCACTGAATGAAAGCTGTATGTCAGGGATATTCAAAATTATCCAGAAAGGGCCTGTGTGGGTGCAGCTTTCATTCCCACCAAGCAGTTACACATCTGATATCACAGTACTCATCAACCCCAAGAGTCTTTGCCAAAGAGCTTGATTAGTAGTATTAGTAGCATGTATGTATGTAACTGTATAGTTGGAATGAAAGCCTGCACCCACACCGGACTTTTCTGGATAATGTTGAATAGTCCTGCTGTATGTGATCCAGAACCATGCTTTGATTCGTGGAAATTAACTATTGTAATGTCTCTCCCCTTAGGACCTAAGGCTTAGGCATTCCTATGCCTGGCTACCTGCCCTTAATCAATTATTCTATCATCCTCAGTTCTCATAAATGAATGTTTCACACCTGTTTCCTTTTGGTTCATTAAGATTCCTGCTTCTATTTAAAGCCTTGTTTCTCCTTTCATGGGCAGGTAGCCATAGTCAGTCCCCTTTTTGTTATGTGCACTTTCCTTTTCAATTATCCTGAAGTTTTGTATTTGTTTTGTTATATGCACCTTTATTTTTAAATAAAATCCACATCCCTGCACTTGGGTCCTTAACTCCACTCCTTGCCAAGGCGCCCTATTACCATCTTTGGGTGCCAGGGCATGACAACTATAAGCGCTTTACAAATAGATTTTCTTCCATGTGTGCAAACCAAGGGTTTGTTGTAACATTTTTGGTACCAAATTGAACGACAAATTGTGTGGAAATGTTTCTATCTGAATAAATGTAAATGTTGCGCTGTAAGTTTGGGTCAATGTAGTAAATGATCACAACTATAGTGTAAGTGTAAAATTCCTAAACACGGAAATTTGAATCATGCTGAATTTTGGTATGGAGATACAGTTCAATTAATTCCCAATACATATGGAAAGTGTGATAGCGCTGTGGATGCAAGAATTTAAACTTTTAGAATGATTCATGGAAGATCAGTGTACTGTACGTTTATGGCACTGAGGGATGATGACATTGCAAACAGCCACAAAATGTCCTGAATGTTACTCTAGGCATAAAGTGCGAGAAAAAAAATAATAAAATAAATGAATAAATAAAAACAAACAGGAAATGGGAGTTTATTTCAGTTACAATGTAATTGCAAAATTGATAAAAATTCCCCCAAAAAATCTCCCAGTCCCACTTGTATCAGGAAACATCGTAAACTGAACAACACATGCCGTAGCTTTCCCACAATCCCCCTGCCATGTGAAAAGCTGCCATTCTCCGCAAAATGACTCCGGGATGAGTGGGAAGAGAAAAGCTGAAATAAAGTGTGCAGAGAGCAAAATTGTGGGTAATGAAATAACGCAGAAGCACTTCTGTTCAGAACTATCTCAATGCTTCCCCAACCCCAATCAGTCCAGAGGACCCATACTGTACCGGATGGCTCTACCGCTGACCTCTCAAAGGTGGGCAGTTTCTCTATAAAAGAATCATCATCTGATGGTAAAAACAGAAAACATGCTGGTTGCAAAGGAAAAGAAAACAAACGTGTCCAAACTAAACAGTAAAAGCAGGCAAAACATCAAGATCATAACAGCAACAAATGGAGTTTCTTGTAATTTGGCACGGTACAAAATATATCATGAATGAACTGATGACAAAAAAATAAATATATGAACAGAACATACAGAACACAAACAGACTGATCTACAGGAAAATGATTTGCAGAAGCACAAAGCAGGCTGATGGAAAAGAGCCCTTTCTCCATATAAGAAAAAATTGGAAGTTAATAAAACTATTATACAATGCATGAATTGCAAAATAATTAATCAATTTGTACCATGTGCATGGTAGATTCATTTAATGAGTTTAAAAGCTTTGTTCGATCACTGGAAAATCCTAGAAACATAAACGTGCCATGTGCAACTTTTACAGGTATTATTCACTTTCTATTGCCAATGAGTAAATGCACCGTAACTTCGAAAATAAGGCCTTTCCTGACTTTCTCCATTGCCATTAACACCTTTGGACTAATTTACATGAGAAACTATTGAATCCAATTTTCTGCAAATATTCAAGGGAAGTGAAGTTTATGCGCACTCCCGAGTGCCTTGCCTGCCTCTCTTGACTCCCCTGTAGTCGTTAGCACGCAACACTAGCTAGTGATTTTAGCTTAGAAATGAGTCCACTAACTTAAACAAACGACTGATGACAGTAACAGTGACAAAACGATGATAAGATGTAATTATACAGCAAATTACTATGATACATGAAATGATGGAAACATAGACTATGTTCCAGGTCAATGCCAAAAAGGTCTGTTTTTAAAACAGAACCTGTTCTGTTGCTTTGTGGCTACATTTTATGTGCATTATGTCCAGTCTGACGTGACTCATCCCACTCCTACAATCTGTTTATAACTGACATTAGTTCAGTATTAAGGTGTTGTCCTCTCAATCCTTGGACTGGTCCATTCAATATATTAACATTAGCTGACGAAAAATGGTCTATTCAATTATATTGGAACAATAAGAGTTGTGATGAAAGCTATCACATTGATAATGAAGGCCGGCAACACATCTTAGTTATTATTTTCTCTGTAGTTCACAAATAGTTAGCATTATCATCCAGAAAAAATAGCTATTGTGGCATTGCTGAGCCTCTCAGTAAAAGTTAACGTAACACAAACAGCGATTGATAAAGCTGGCTAACAAGCTAACTTTGATGTATCATGTAAATGCAGTCAATGTATCTTGCGACAGGAATGATGGATGACTTCTATGTCATCAACCTATATTGTGCTAGCTGACAATATTATGATTAATAAATTCAGTTTCAAAAAGATATAACGTGAGTCAAAGTATAATAACGGGTAACTTTACTTTGGTAGCCACCACATTTATCGCATGCAGCCTTGTGTGTGAGTGCAAGTGCAGGCAACTGAATGCGGAGGGCAGTTCATTTAACGGCCACTGAGGTCAGTAATGACATGGAATTTCTAGAAGTTGCACATTGCACCTTTAATACTGCTAAAATCACTCCCCTTCAGTATGTAACTTTTCAAAATGTGCCACGTGCTAGCATGTCATTTGCACATCATTTATATTCTATGGTAAATATCAGGATGTGAAAAAAGTGGCAGTGGAATATTCTACATTAATTTGCAAAACAAATATTGCCATGCTAATGTTGCTTAAATGATTGATTTTTCCATTTGGCTTGGTGTGATCAACCATATATTTTCCTTGTCTTTCTGCCCATTGAATTGCTGCATATTGGCTTCCAAAGAATGAATCTGGCTGAGGGTTTGATGACAGTCACACAAACATGGGGATGATGATGCAAATAGGCGCACACCTGACACAGAGATGGAGAGCTCTTTACCGACGGTGGGTGTGGTAGCGGTGCTCAGAGAGTTGGTGGAGGAGATGGATGACGTACTCTCAGCCCTGGCCAGAGGAGCAAACGGTGGAGGGCTGGAGGAGTTGATGGGTGGGCTGAATGGCCGAGCCTGAGAGATAAACAGATTAAATAATTTATCATGTTTAGTGCCTCCCTCCCTTATGGACCTGTACCCATCCTACAATTCTCATCTACAGACACACACTTTTTACTATAACAGCTTCATACAGTGGAACCCCAACACGCTGTGCCTACAATCCACTTAGAGAACAAAGGAATGTTATATTATTCAATTTAGCCAGCATGCTACACAAATGCAGTCTCACGATTTCTATCATGATGGTTTTGCCAAGGTCCATGGTTAATGTGGGAAATAAAAAGGAAAGATTTGTCATAGAGATAGGTACATACCACATCCCCTACGCTGGGTTTCCCAGGAGGCAATTTGGGTCTTGAGGAAGGTCGAGGGGGAGGTGGGGGTGGAGTCGGGCTACTGGTGCTCAGCGGAGTTCCAGGACGTGCTGGGGAGGAGGACCCTGAGAGTAAATTTTTAAGAATTAGGGCCAAAATTTAATCAGGTGATCCTTGAACCACTGCTCCCCTCTCCTAAACATTTTAAGTAAATTTCACCCAGCTGTTCCTGATTGCCACAAACAGACAGACAAACCAATGGTACTGAAACAATACCACTGGACTGAAGTGATTGATTGATCAGCATTAGCAGGCCCTTGTGGCAGTGCCACACAGTGATATTGTATAGCAGTGAATTTTAGGTTGCACTGGGCATGACTGCAGTTAGACTTACCACTACTGGTGGCTGGGGCAGAGCAGGGCCCAGGAGAGGACACCACTGCTCTGTAAGTTGGAGGAGGAGGAGGAGGGGGTGTGGCACGAGGGCCTGGGGTCAGGTCTTTGGGTGAGGCCATGGATTCGGCCAGTGCAAATGCTGAGACCTCTGGGCTCCTGCGGTCCTCTTTGCTCAGGATGAGAGGTGGGGGGATTGTGCGGGCAGGCATCACTGCTGGAGAACAGATACTACCAGGGGAATCAGGGGACTGCATGGATGAGGTACCTGGAGCAACCTCGCAGGTTGACTCTGGGGGTGGGCTTGAGTGGAGGGGAGGTGCAGGGGCCTCTGGCGGGGTTGTGGCGACAGGGAAAGAAGGAGGTGGGGTCTGTGGAGGGGGTGAACAGTGGGGCTGAGCAGCAGGAAGAGGGGGGGCCGAGGTTAGTGGTGGGGGTGAGATGACATAAAGGGGTGGAGATGATGCCTGCAGTGGGACCGAGGCATCTGGAGGAGGGGGAGGTGGTGTCTGAGGTGGGGGTGACTCTCGAGGGGGAGCTACAGGAAGGGGAGGAGGTGGAGTCTGTGGTGGGGGTGATTCCCTGGCGGTAGCTACAGGAAGGGGAGGACGAGGGGTTTGTGGTGGAGGAGACTCTCGGGGTGGAGCTACAGGAAGAGGAGGAGGAGGGGTTTGCGGTGGAGGAGACTCTCGGGTGGAGCTACAGGAAGAGGAGGAGGAGGGGTTTGTGGTGGAGGAGACTCTCGAGGGGGAGCTGCAGGAAGGGGAGGAGGAGGGACCTGTGGTGGGGGAGACTCCCCGTGGGTAGCTACAGGAAGGGGAGGAGGTGGAGTTTGTGGCGGAGGTGACTCCCTGGGGGCAGTGACGGGAAGGGGAGGGGGAGGGGTTTGTGGCGGCGGAGACTCGAGGGGGGAGCAACAGGAAGGGGAGGAGGAGGGGACTCATGGGGAGGAGCAGGAGGAAGGGGAGGAGGAGGGGTCCGTGGTGGGGGCAGGCTCTCAGGCGACTCCTCGTGGAAGCTGATCCACTTGGTCTCTGCGGTGTCCTCCATATTTCTGAGGTCTTCAACGGGGCCAAATATGTGGTCTACATCAGCAAGGGAAGGCTTTCTCATGGCTTCCCTTGAAATTGAATCTGATGACCCAGCACTTCTGTGTACTTTGTCGTGTTCAGCTTTACTCAGGTCAGTAACTATCCAAGGAGAAAAGGGAGCAAAACATGATAAATCAAGCCCGCACCTTCTTACATAACCATTACCGAACAACAAACATGGGACTGGTGGTGAGAGTATGTTCTATCAACCCTATAACAGGCAGAAACACACAGAGCTGTCACTAAACATATGGGGATATGTCCACAGGTCGACAAAAGTAAGACGTTAAAATGTTAAAATTTGTGAGCCACATAGCAGATGGTGGGCCTGATTGCCTTGGGGTTTTTGAAGCCCCATTCTTCCGTTGTGAACTTGAAGGTGCTGCCTCTTACCTGCACTGGGACTGCTGTCGGGCGGCAAGGCAGGAACATTCTTGGGTGGGAGAGGCGGTGGAGCTGTGGTGAGAGGGTGAAAGTTAGCTCATTCTGATACTGCCCCTTTAAATCAATTAAGAGTTCAGATGGACTGTCCATGCACAGATGACAAGTCTGACACCAGTAGTCTCTTGTATCTCACTCTTCTAATGCAATGACAATGGAACTCACCTGTCGCACTGTGTAATGAAATGAAGAGTGGCAGGTAATATTTGTATTAGAAGAGAAAACAGGCTAAACACACACAACAAGCAGGATGAAAAAATAGAGATCTACTATGGCACATCTGCTTAGAGACACAGGGAAGGAATCATTCTCATCTTTAGAGAAGAGACTGTAGGCTTACTTCCGGTTGGATAGGGTCTTGTCGGAGGGGAGCCAGGTCGTGAACCTGACTTTGGTGCACCCCAGACCTCAGGCTCAGCAATAGCCGCCACATCTAGAAGGAGAAGAGGTGCATTATGAATGCCTCAATGTATACATACCAATTAAGTGTCATTGCACCATGCAAAATCTGCAAAAAGTGATAACCTGCTAGGTCAACGGATTTTATTAAAATTCCAACCATAGACTGGTCTGGGCTAGAATGAAGGCAGGTAAAACTGTTTGGTGAATAATCACTCTGTTCAGGAGTAAGGGGCAATTAACCCCTCCAATGCATTTTCCTAAGCAAATTTTGATGAAATCGACAAGCTTTGCCAAATTTTGTCATAACACTTGACATTAAAGACAGACTTTGCATATAGGTACACTGCAGCAGACATCCTAGTCTTTCGATTAAAAAATATAAAATGTTGCATACTGCTAGGCCTTATGGGTATATTAACCCCTTAATAAAAGGTTAACCCCTCAAAATCATAAAATAATGCCATATTTACATGCTAATATCCCAACTGCCACAGAGAGTTGGGCGACGATTTTCCGAGAGAAGCAAGTCCAAGTGTCATTTGATCATTCAAAAAAATAAAACTTCCTGCCGCTCATTTTGGTTTTGATACGAAGCACATTGATCAACCCCATGTCCTTATACTTGTCCACAAGCCATAATACCATTGTAAGGGTTGGCGCGGAGGCCAGGAAAACATGGACTGGACTCAAGTACAAAGGTGAATTTGGTCGTATGATTTATTATGCCGACCGCACAAGTGGGAGGCATACACAAAATATACAAACAAAACAGGAATCGCGGTTCCAAAAACAAACTTAGTAATACAAACAATACGTTCTAACACAACAGTACTGGTAGACTGGTAAGGCTCAGATTTTCAGAACTTTGAAAATCGATCAATGATCACAAGGATGCAGGTGTTACCTTCTGAATGCGGCAGGTCAGTAAAAAATCCTCTGCTCAATGTGACCAGGGTTGATACGGGACTGGAAGTGGGTTTAGTTTACCCATGGGCAGCTGGCGCGGTGATTTGGAGATTGCGCACGTGCACACAGCTGCCTCCACATCGGAGACCAGGTGGGGCCACCAGTATTTACGGCTGATTATAGTGGTTGTTCGTTTGACTCCGGGATGTCCAGCTGACAGAGAGGTGTGTGCCCATAGACTGATTCTCTCCCGAAGAGATGCTGGGACAAATGTCTTACCCGATAGAACAGGGGAAGTAGGCGGATTGCTTTTCGTCTCCCTCGCAATCTCCCGATCTAAATGCCACTTGATTGGTCCGAGAACGCAGGAGGTGGCAGGATGGTTTCTTCGAAATCCGGACCCTTTTCTGCGTTGTGTCTTTGGGAGAGGGCATCAGCTTTCGCGTTCTTAGAACCTAGGCGATAAATTATTGAAAAATTGAAACGGGTAAAGAAAAGCGCTCACCTGGCCTGTCGCGGATTCAGCCTTTGTGCCTCCCTCAGATACTCCAAGTTGCGATGGTCAGTTAACACCAGGAATGGATGCCGGGCCCCCTCTAGCCAATGGCTCCATTCCTCCAGTGCCAGCTTGACCACTAGTAACTCCCAGTTTCCCACGTTGTAGTTGGCTACAGCAGGAGAGACTTTGCGCAAAAAGTATGTGGATGGGAACAGCATCTCTGAGGTGCCATGCCTTTGCGACAGAATTGCACCCACTCCCGCATTAGAGGTGTCAACTTAGAGGGTTTCTCCAGGTCTGGTAATTTGAGAACAGGAGCAGTAGTGAATAGGTGTTTGAGAGCGTTGAATGTGTGCTGTGCTTCCAAATCCAATTTCAGCGCTTTCCGTTTCCCTTTAAAGAGGCATGTCAGGGGATGGGCTACAACACTGAAATTCTTTATGAAACAGTGGTAGAAGTTGGCAAAGCCCATGAATCTTCAAAGCTCTTTGATGGTCCATGGGACTGGCCAATCAGCTACTGCCTGCACCTTCTTTGTTTCCATCGCCACTCTCTGTGGTCCGATAACGTATCCCAGGAAGGAGATGGTGGATCGTTGGAATGAGCATTTCTTGACCTTGATGTAGAGTTGGTGATGTAACAGATGCTCAACCACCGCCCTCACCTGTGTCACGTCCTCACGAGTGCGGGAGTAGATCAAGATATCATCGAGATAGGCTATGACGTATCTGCCCAGCATGTCTTGTATCACGTCGTTGATGAATGATTGGAACATGGAGGGGCGTTGACCAATCCATACGGCATTACCTGGCACTCATAGTAGCTGCAGGTGGAACTGAATGCCATCTTCCACTTATCTTCTTTTCTGATGCCTATCAAATTGTAAGCGCTCCAGAGGTCTAGCTTTATGAATATTGTCACTCCACAAAGCTGCTCCACAGCGCTCGGGACCAGGGAGAGTGGGTAACGGTACTTCACCGTGACGTCATCTTGGCCCCTGTAATCTATAAAGGGGCAGAGACCTCCGTGCTTCTGAAGGTAGAAAAAACTGGCTGAGGCTGGTGAAGTGGAGGGGCGAATGAAGCCTTGTTGCATGGCTTCTTGCACATACTGCTCCATTGCTTGTGTCTCAGTCACGGAAAAGGGGTAGATTCAGTTCCTTGGTGGTGTGACACCAGGCAGCAGCTTGATTGCACAGTGCCATGGTCGATGCAGGGGCAGCTGCGTAGCTCTCTCCTTACTGCAAGCTGCCTTTAAGTCATGGTATTCCCAGGGAATTTCAAGTTGGTCCACTGGGTCAGGGCTCTCGATGATGGTTGAGGCTATTATGAGGTGGCCATGATGTCGTCGGCACGCTGGTGACAGGAAGTGGAGTTCACGGGTGTTCCACACGATGGTGGGGTTATGAGTGAGGAGCCAAGGCAAACCGAGGATGATTGGGTGACTGGAATATTGTAGTACTAACAGCGGAATGGTCTCCAGATGGCGCTCCTGGATCAGGAGGGAGATCGGCGCCATCTATTGTGTCACGCTGTGGTTGCCCAGGGGTTTTCCGTCAATCGCCGTCACCGTCAGGGAGGAACAGAGCTGGTGGAGCTGGATGCCAAGTCTTCGCGCCAGCTGGTGGGAGATGAAATTTCCTGCACTACCGGAGTCTATCAGGGTCTCTGCATGCAGGGTCATATGGTTAAAGGACACCTCAACAGGGATCTGGAACTGCTGTCCCGTGATGGTTGAGGGCGACACCTTTACCTTCGGGGGCGTGATTTCCCCGTCCTGACTCCGGGGGCAGGGGCCAGCTCTTCTCCACGGGCGACGATCGGCGGGTCTACTAGGTCCGAGCTCCATAGGCTCCACCCCTTCTGCAATTGAAGCTTCGAAACCCCTGGGCTGGCTCCGCCGTCTCTCCTGCAGCAGCTGGTCCAGGCTTATGGCGGCATTGATGTAGGCTGACAGGGACATTTCTAAATCCCTGCAGGCCATCTCTGCGTGGAGCTCTGGACATAGCCCCCATGCTGAAGATGGACAATAAGGTTGGTTCATTCCAGCCACTGGCTACAGACAAGGTGTGGAACTGGAGGGTGTAATCCGCTGCGGTCTTGGTCCCTTGACTGAGCTCTAGTAACTGGTCACCAGCCTTCTCCCCGGGGTGATCAAAGACTGAGCGAAACTGCAGACAGAAGTCAGCAGAGGTGGAGAAAGCTGACTCCCCCCAAACAGCTGTTGCCCAGTCTAGGGCCTTCCCCAAAAGGTGAGTCACCACTGCGGCAATCTTCTTGGCATCACTCAGGCTTGGATGGTAAGTAAAGTATAGCCCGTGGAGCCAAGGGGACAATATTTGAACGAACTCCTGGATTCCACAGGAATCGTGTATTTGCAGCGTGATGTGAACATGACATTGCATATTTTGCTGCGTCCTGTCGCGACTTCATGTTCCACTGAACGCGGAATGTCAGCGCGACTTCATGTTCCACTGAACGGTCAGCAGCGT
The DNA here is from genome assembly GCA_029692085.1 of Gymnothorax javanicus. NCBI lineage: Eukaryota > Metazoa > Chordata > Actinopteri > Anguilliformes > Muraenidae > Gymnothorax > Gymnothorax javanicus. The sequence goes on along the minus strand of CM056198.1, from coordinate 30,873,463 downwards.
CGAACTATTAGTAATACAAACAATACGTTCTAACACAACAGCATTGACATGCCAGCTGATACAATCGACCTGCTCAGATTTTGCATATTTCATCATTTTTACCGGCATATTTGTGCAACAACCTTAAATGCTTTCTGTAATTTTTTCTGCGTTGATTGCATTTAATGTCATTTCCGTCTTTGTTGTGCTGTAGAACCTACTACAGTCCAGCCGTGAACACCACAGATTAAAAAAAAACTGTGCCCGTGTTTTAATTAAAACAAAATCACAACTTTGAAAAGTAAGTTATAAACGAATTTTATATCAAAGATTTGTGGCTGGTTTCTTTTAGTTAAAAGCGTATTTCCCTTAATAGTTACTTCCTGCCTGGCACGATCTGGTGTGCGGTTCCCATTAGCACAAATACTAATGTAGTTGGATCCAATAAATGTATATGGTCGAACTATGGGAAACATATCCCTGCTATATTCAGATCAGCGCGACTGCGGCTCGCCAGCGCAGAAATAGACTTCGGCGCGTATTTTGGGCGGAGCAGCGGAGAGCCGCTTCTGGGGCGCTGCCGAGACGTGCCGTGGCGCGGCTGGTGGAATCACAACCATTGTCTAGAATGGCCTCGGATCAACTCCGGCAACCGCGTCGTGGCAGTAACGCGGCCAAGACGCTCCAGGTGGAATCAAGCCTTAATGCCATGACAATTCACTGTCACGTGCATTGATGCAGCCACATCGTTATCCCATGGGCACAAAGTAGCCCGATCAACCATGAGGTCTATGAGAGCAGTAGAGACTGCGAGGAAGAAAAACCCTGGGTTGGTGGCTAAGAAAATCAAAGCCCATTTTTTGAAGGAGGACTGGCCAACTACCCAGCAGGTTTGAAGCCACTTCTCCCGTCCCTCTGTCCAACAGAAGTGTGGCCACTTGACTAAAGAGAATACTGACCTCCTTTAGATGACCCCTGTTAGCCTCCACCATGACAACAAAATCGCGACTGTGGGCAATGGTCATTGAACAGGTGGGTCTGTGAGCTCTTAGTAATTCTAAAAGGGTTCACATGGACTCTATACCACGCCTTTTGACTGACAACATGGATACTTTGGTTGTCTAGTGAAGTTTTGTTCATTCTTGCTGTGATTGTCTGTGGTACCATTATTGTGATTAGCAGCTGGACTTGGGCATAATAGCATCATCTTTTTTTGTGGAGTTACAGGACCTGTTGGGCCCAACACTGCTTTATACATTTGTAACTGAATATTATGAAATACAGATAAATTTCAACAGAGTTTTTTTGTCTTTTTGTTCTTCACTTCCTCATGCTGGCTACCCTAGTGGTCTAGTAGTTGCAGCCATTCAAGGACAGTCATTCTTGAACTGTTGGGTAATGCTTGTAGAAAGTGGCACCACTCCTGCTAACATGGTTTAGCCCAAGACAGCCTCATTAGTGGACTCTCTAGACTCTATTTTGACTAACCCTAAAGTTTGAAACAAGCAGAAACAAGGGGTTGAGGTCTATATTGGGTTGTTGCCAATTTGCTCATAGGGTAAATAGTTAGTCAAAGACAGTCTGGTCCATATGAAAGGTTTACAGAATATTGGGTTGTAGATTGAAAAATGCCTGGTACGCCCCTTTCCCAGGGAAATGGCCATATTTATGATAGAATACCCTTAGTTTTCATGTGTTGGCATTATAATCGAATGAATAAGGCCAGGGCACATAAAATAACATCGGTAGTGTTGTTTACTTAGTGTACAGGTTTGTAGTTCCACATACAGCATATGGTTGGCAGCACCGCAAAACAATGAAATATACTCAGCATTTCTGGTGCTACTATGAAGTATTGAGTATAGCGGCAAGTGTTTTTATTACTGATTATGAAAGACTAAGTCATTAGCCACCATTTTCACCATGGTTCGTAGTTTCTACCCCTGTGGCAGATGACTTGAGGATTCCACTTGCAAAGTCTTCCAAATCAAGTTGGTCCATTTTGTAGAAAAATCTTATTTTTTTGGTAGGCATAGAAATTATCTTCCATAGATACCAATTTTCACTATACTGAAACTCTTAGCCTTACAGACATAATCCATGAGGCAATTAATTATTTTTTTAAAGAAATTACTTTGCAACACAAAGTTTTCACTGCAGGTTTTGAAAGTGGAGTGGAAATTTAGCAGGTTTTGACAGTGTTTAAACCAGCCCCGTTGCTCAATAGGTGAAGGTATTTGACTCAGGACCCACTCTACATGCAACTCAATGCTACAGACAGCACAGAGGTTGAATAGCTGCTATGACAATGACAACATAAACATGAGTCCATGAGTTCAAATCCCCCTTTTATGGTATCACTATCATCACACTTTTCTGAACTGAGGAGATTTGTTTGCGTTTTCTGCGATCAAAATGAAACTTAAATTTGCATCCCCCATCTTGAGTTAGAGAAAGCAAAAGCTGAACAGGCTATAAAAGCTCGACTGTGATTGGTTCCTTCTAGCGAACGAAAATGGAATCACGTTTCCCCATTGGCTGATGACTTAGCAGAATTTGACAGTTTTCCTCCTTGACTTGGTGGGTTTTGACAGAGTTTCGGTTTTTCCGTTACAATTTAAAATATGATTTCGTAGGTTTTGAAAGTGGAGCTATCAGTGGGAGATGCACAGCTGCCTGAAAAAGAGGCCAAGGGAGATAACTCATTTATTTTCAAAATTTGACTTAGCAGGTTTTGCAATATCTCAACACATAACATTTGGAAATATTTTTTGATGATTCTCGGCAGTTTTGTAGGCCATCCTATGGGCAACATTCACACAAAGGAGCAATGTTGAAAGTTAAGCCGTTTTCTGTAGAGGATCTTTCAAATATTGTCCAGAATCCATCAAAATCCATATTTAGGTGATTACTCCTACATAACCAAATAGATGATGCTCATAATGTAGGTTAACTTGGTAAGGTGCATGTGTATACCAAATATCAGCAAAATCGGCCGACCCCAGGTTATCACCCTTTGCAGGGTCTATCTGTGCAATGACACTTAATTGTTCTTGTTTTTCAAGAACCCTGAACAAAGCTGGGGCATGTCCTCGGGGCAGGGAGTGAGGTACTATACTTAGTACTATTAACTAAAGAAGTATGACTTGACCTACTTAAGGCATTGTGCTGATACACAGGGACATGTGGCATTTTTGAAAACTCTGCTCCTTGACAAAATGGCTGCTTGGCCAGTGGCCAGGCCTATTTGTCATACAGCCACAAAGTAACACTTAATTTGGGATTTCCTGCAAGTAGTCGTACATGCATCTAGTATCTAGCTCAATGCAGAGCTGAAACTCTCTCTCTCTCTCTCTCTCTCCCTCTCAATCACACACACACACACACACACACACACACACACACATTTATGTGCACAAGCCGATGGACATATTAAAACTGTTTTTGCCAGGCTCTTGCACTATTGTCAGCAATATTGAACCAGGCTCCCCTTTCCCTTCAGATAAAATATATCAGCCTTTCCATTTGTTACAGCTACAGACAGATTTCTTCTGGAGTTCTATAAATGACATATTCTGGGGTAACAGTCTGCAAAGCCTTAAAAGCCCAAATAGCAGGGATAAAGGTCCAATAGCTGCCCTGCTTTCAAAAGCACAAGCACACAGAAATGTAAATAATCTTATACAACTCATGAACACAGCTTAAATCTTTTTGTGGAAGGCTGCTAAAACCCAAACAGTGGAGTAAATGACCTTTAGGGTTTATAAATAAAAACACAGACAGACCTTTTGACCTTTTAAATGATTAGGAAATAGCATTTTATATTATGACCGCGAGTCACTTTCAATTGTTTTGAATGAAAACTTCAATTCAGACAAATCCTTTCTCCTCTAACTACTAAAATGGATTTCTGTACAGGGATAGAAATCACTATGATCATTCACCCTGTCATGCCCATGGTTTTCAGCGAGTGCAATCCTTTCTTCTAACTCCAATACAAAGATTAAATGTATCAAACGCAACATGGATCAACGGTCAATGAAATAGTATTGGTTCAATCTTGTTTCTCTGAAAGTTTCCAATGAATCTTATACCCCTTTCAAACTGGGAGTTACTTAGAGCACTTCAGAGGCGGCCCTGAAGCGCTCTAAATCCCAGTATAAAAGGGTGATGAGACCGGCCTAAAATTTTAGGGTGCTCTTAAGTTAGAGCGCTCCCGCAGGGGGTTCAAGGCCGCTTCAGAAGCGTTTCAGCAGCAGTATGAAACATTGCCGAGTGTTTAGACCGCTCTAAATTCAGTGGACCGTGAACCGTAAAATTCAAGGTGAGCTGCAAGCACCGTAAATATCAAAATGTGAGTGATCTCAATTGTCAGGCGATGTTCAATTAATCGAGAAAAGATAAGTGCCGTTAGGTATATTTTCATGTAACGTTTGAAGAGAGGTAGGATTTCGCGCAGAACGTGATGCACCATTTGCTGCTATGTAGGCCTACCCAAATCCATATACACCATATATCGTAACCAGACATGCATGTATGCATAATCTTTCAAAATTTTGCGCGTGCGATGCATGCTGTACATGAGGGGGGGACAATAGGTTACCTTGGCAACTACATTAGTCTTGCATGCACCCTGGGTGGTCACGAAGGGCAGTGTAAAACGACCGCTTAAGAAGCAGCCTAAATTCTCAGCACTGTATGGAAGGGGTACTAACTGCATATGAGCAATGGCAATAAATTTTGATGCAAACATTGCACAGCCTCCCAGTAGTAACATTATTCTATGGCCTGGTCTTGCTGTGACCAAACATGGAGGGATAAAAATCAAACATAAAAAGGGGAGCTTACACCATCAAAACTAAATTTTATGGTTCAATTCACACACATGGAGTGACACACAAAGAAACAGGCACACAGCAAAACAAACTGAAATGTACAAATGGAGAAAATTCAAACACTGCTGCAAGATACCTCCTGGATGATCTACAGTGAAGGCTGTCTCAAGGGGAGGCCCAAACAGGGCAGTAGCATCCTCCAAGGTCCCTTCTCTGCAAGAGGGACAGCAATGATATGTAAGACACAGCCACAAACTGCAATACTTGCAATGACTCTACCACTCTATCTTTGGTCTCTCAAACACACCGCAAGAATCTAAATTAGTATATTTAGTAGTATACTACTGTGAGTGGCCTCTCAAACAAAATACAGCTGGTGTAATATGCCTTGAACACTATCCATTGCCTCTGGAAAATGTAGTAATACCTATGTGTTCAGCCTCATAATGTACTCATCTCAGTCCCTTCAGAGGGCGTAGTCATTTTGGCAACAAAGCTACTCTTAATCGCAGACAGGAAAGACAGATTGACAGTGACACTAACTCGGGTAGCGTGGCCACAGCAGAGGGGGCGGGGGCTGCTGCTGGCGCAAGCACTGAGCGTCTTGGTCTGGCAAACTTCTCATCTGGTGGTGGGGAGAAAGAGGTATTCCGGCCTGAACCAATCAACTTGTGAAACTGGCAATCAAGCCAACTGCTTCTGACATTAACATAAGCCATTCTTTCATTAATGACAGTCATAAGCAAGTTGGTTCACTTCTCTGCTTTCAACATGAAGTACTCACTTGATAAATTCCTTTTGCTCTGGCTCTGTAATCAAAAAATACAGTAATTTCAATCAAACACATACATGCACTCACACAAGATCATCAAAGGGACTCGGCATAAAACATACAATTCAAAATAAAGTAAAAAATACTCCCGGAGTAAATTCCTGAACTCAGAAAATCCATATAATGACAAACATACGCAAAACCAAAGTATAAAATTATACGCATAAGAAAATCTGATTCTAAAATTCAAGGTTGAATACCAATTTTGAGGTCAAATAAAAATGCCTCATCCTGCATTCCCTCAGTCAACTTTAGCAATTAAAGTGGGAGAACAAGTACATCCACAGCTCCTACCTGTCATAAATAAATATTCACACAGTGATAACTCAATCCAGCACAAAATGGAGGCAAATACGAAATAAGAAAATTAATATACCCAAAATTTTAGCGGAAATGGGTACACAGTACCCAGAAGATGGCTATACCAAAATCAAGGCATGTAACTGAGAGAGAGGATGCACCATGCTTTATCGCTTCTGCACATTTAGGATTTAAGACAGGTAGCATACAGGCTAGTGGGATGTGATGGGGTTTTGGAGAAGGAAGTAAAGGCACTGGGTATATATTTATGAGAAATATAATCACTATTCCAATCCGTATGGTGCCTGTAAATGACTGAAATTGATGTCTGCTGCACAGAAATGAGATTTCACAGGTTTTGCTGCAACTCTGTGTTGATCTCTGTGACTCATACACTGGCTCGTGAGATTGATTTATCCAAGCAGCCTGGCGTATGAAACCAGTTACTGAAAACACACAGCACATTTTTGCTTCAAGATTTCAAACTCACAGGAGCATTCTCGCTTAGCATGTGCGCTAGACCCTGCTTTCTGGAAACAACTATTTCATATCACGGAATCACAGACAGAAAAACAGCTAAGAAATTTTCGTACATCGCGCAGAAAATATCCAGTGTTAATTTTACTGAATCCTATAGAGACAAGATGAATTCAATATGTAGTGATGACTCATTTTAATGTTTGCCGCCACTATTTTGCATTGGATCAATTGCTTGTCTTCCTTTTTATACACCCTTTGCCATGTTAGCTAAAAAACTAAAACAATAAAAGTGTAAAACTCTGTTGCATTATTGGGTTTTTGGCTGACAAGGCCACAACTTACCGGGCTGCGTTTCTGTGGCCAGCAAAAAGGAAGAGAGAACAGAGACCTGGTCAGAGAGTAACAAGTCAGTACTCGCATTTTACACATGAGCAGCAGAGAAAGGTAGAGAACCCTCTAGGGCAAGCTTGTTCAGCCAATTATACCTCCTGGTCTGGAACGTGATCTGCTTCATGCACTATTTCTAAACAAAAAAAAATGCTGCATGTCATATACTGTACATGATGACATGCTGCATTTTGACTAGTTCATATTCACCCCAGATAGACTACGCCTCAGTATTCATTAGGTTTTTGGTAATGCAGTGATTTAAACTATATATAGGTGAAGGAAATTGTTTATGGCTAATATCAATGAAAAATCTTTTGTAGCTATGACATAAAGCAGGTACTGTAATCTACAACCCCCAACTATCACAAGCAGTATCAGCACTCCGTATTAAAGACACGACAGGTGTTTGCAACAGTGGGAAAATATGACATTTGTTATGCTGTGTTGTGGACAATAGACCATAATGCTACTAAGGAGTGCTCAGCCTGTTTGTGTTCAAAAAACAAGTCTGCTCCCTCCATCATCTCGGTGTTCAAACTGGGATAAGCACTAATGCTCAACGCACTAGATGTAAAAAACACAAAAGATGGTGAAATACCAGATTTTCATTTTTAGGATGGTTGACAGGCAGAAGTCAGTAAAAAAAGCGTTCATTCAATTGCAAGGGAATATAGTATTGCTATCCATGTGACAGGGTATTGACACAGATGCAAATAATAAAGGCAAGATGAGAATGACTCTCAATATTCTCATTTCCGTTATTGCGAGGGGGTTCACCACGCATTTCAGAACCTCTGAGTTCAGTTGGTTTCCATTCAAGGTAAAGAACATTCTATTGATCATTCTCTGTCACAATCCTGGTGTGTCCCTAATTGGTTCCTCCCTTGTTCCAGCAGTCTGCATGTGTTTTTGCAGTTTGTCGCCTTTAATTAATTTACTGTCTCGTCTTCTCCGTTGCTGCCTGGTATTATCATTTGTACTGTATGCCGCGCTCCTTTTGTTAAAGAAGCTGTGTCATGATTACTGCGCATGCTCAGAACATACATCCCAAGAAAGTGAATCTGCTTGACTGCAAGTCATAATCTGATTCCATCCTTGCCGATCCGTCTTCGATTTGCATTGTATTTATATATTTTAATCCCTCAGAAATTATGCTTATTAAATGAAGTAGTTTTCTTTGGAAGTTCAAGGATTCACAGCACTATTTTCTCCTTCTCCTTCTATGATTATTGACTTTTTTTTTACCCGCCACCCTGCATTTAAAATTTCTTTAAATTTAATTTCCTTGTTTTATGCACATGTTCAAATGCAGCCTCGGGATGTGAGGGGTATGATGACTTTTTTCACCAAAATATGATTAAAACAAATTTGAACAATATTTTGAAAATCTATTTTTTTTATTGCTGAACATTTTTGGAGGGTACAGTGATCAGGTTTCCGTGGTTTCAGCAGTGGTTTGCTCGTGCACCTTCACTTTGCACATGAGCAGACCCATTTCTACAGCAGAGAAGTGTTTTTCCTGCTATCTGGCCCTTTATTATAGCATTATAGCAGTTCTCCAAGGTGCAAGGGGAATTGGCTTTTAAAGGGAATGAGAGATGACACTTTGATTGGTTTATTTCATGTTACCACCAAAACAAGCTTACGATTAATTGAGAGATTAAGCACAAACTCTTTGAACCATGTGCCTTACTTTGCACCCAGATAACCCGCCGTTAAACTAGCAAAAATGGATTTGGACACACCCTAAATGCTCTTGCACCATGTGCTTCAGGCCATGCACTTAGTTTGTTAAAACAGAGCCCGTAATGTTGTATTGAATTATAACATTTGTTTTTCTGTTGTATACACTACCAGTTAAACGTTTCTGTATACTTTCATCATGTTTTTGTTCATGTTGCAATGAACTATAAACAAGCAACATAATTTAAGATCTGAATTAAAAAAGAATCTTATTTCAAACGATAGCAGTTGAAAGTTAGAAGCCAAAAATAAAGCTGGATTTGGAAAAATAAGGTATTATATATAATTATTCCCTGTCTATGACAAAGTAAAATCAAGCTTGCTTGGGACAAGCTTGACCAACAGCACAGCACATCCATTACAACTTTGTGAGGAGTGGGGGATGCAAACATACAGAACAATATGACTGTCCATTTAAAAAAATTCTATGAATCTGCTCATTTATTGATGATAAAGGGGCCATATTAATTGACTGAAATTTTGATACAGGTTCTTTTTTTCCTCATCTCTTATGCCTTGTTAATTGTGGATGTAACATTTGAAAGGCAGTCTTAAGTATGTGAGTATGTGTAAATATTTCTGTAAAAGAAGCTAAGCACTTACCAAGGCAATATTTCCAATAGATGCTTTTAGCTCGTCCACTGTTGGGACTGTTATGCTACTGCTGTCTTCAGTCAAGGGTTTGATCTTGATTTTGAACTTTTTTCTGTGGTCTTCCTCCTCATCAGACTCACTGGATGAGTAAAAGTGCCGGCTCTTGGGGGTAGGTACAAGATGGGTAAAGGAAAAAATGAAATAAACCAACATTTTCTTCTGCTTTCAACAGCCAAAATCTCATCCTCAGAGAGAAGTGTCTCTATTATAGACCACACAAAATGATCAATCCCCACAATTCTGAAGCCTGAGGATTGAGATTTACGGAGATATCAAACTTGGTGTTGAGATAAGTTTCAGAATTTTCAAATCCCCTGCTGCAATATTTATTACATAACATTCTTCAAAGAGTAAAGTGAGTTCAAATCAGAGTAGGTCAGACAGAACACAAATTGTACTCTCTCACAATGTGAGAACTGCATACAATTTCAGATTTGAAACAAAAGTAGCAAAGAGATGTTGAACCAATATCAATACTCACCAATAGAGGAATAAAATGAAATGCAGCCATAACAAATGCATTCATTGACAAAGGAATTGATAAAGTAAAATCATAGCAGTGTATTTTAAGAGAACATGAAAGAAACTGAGACCACTGAAAAACATTTAGGGATGAAAGGATATTTTCCCCTTCATCCTCGGGTCTAATGCTGTATCCTTCATCATCCACCTCAGGTGAATTCTGGGAAAAAAAAAAATATTATGTCAGCCGTAATATCAAATGAAACACAAGGTCAGCCCTCACTCCACACACGGCACGACACTAGGTATGAAGAATGAAACAGACAGCACTTTACTCAACAACCACTGCTTCATGACCAGTATATCTGTTCAAGACTATTGTACTTAGTAATTTAGCACTGGAGTGTATATGTGCCCCTGCGAATTACAACCCCATTTCTGAAAAAGTTGGAAAGTAGGAAAAAGGCAAGTAAAGAGAGAAATCATCTTTGATCTGTACTAAATGGAAAACAGTTCGAGACAAAAAAATTTAATGTTTTACTTTCAACTTTGTAGATTTTTTTGGAAATGCAAGCTCATTCTGAATTGGATGCTTGCAATACGTTCCAAAAAAATTTGGACGGGGGCAAAATGAGACGCGGACAGTGTTGGATGCTAAAACATGGATATCAAGGTGTTAAACGGGTGGTGCTAATGCGGCTGAATAAAAAGGGAGAATCCAAAAAAGGCTCAGTTGTTCACAGGCAATGAGTGGTCAAGGCTGTCCGCATTATGAAATTATGAGCTACTGAAATTGACTGAATAATAAAACAACAAAACAATACCCTGTATAATGTACCATCTTATTATATTCATCAGGGGGAATTCTTTTTGTGAAGGAAGAAACTGAAAATCAATACTGAGTGCCCTATATCTTCAGTTCTTCAGATGGCACTGCACTGAAAGTGGAAGTGCTTTTGTGATGGCTATAACCACATTCTGAAAACTTTTCCATGAAACACCATTCATTATTGCATCCAGACATATAATGCACTGAGGAAGACATATGTCAGACACATCCAGAAATGCTGCCTCTTTTCTGGTATCTAAGATGGACTAATGTGCAGTGGAAAGATATATTTTTGTTAGACCAGTTAACCATTTAAATTGGTCATGGTGATAATAGGTGTTGTGTTCTCCAAGCCGAGGAAGAGAAGGACCCTCACGATTGTTACAAATGAAAGGTTCAAGAGTCAGCACCGGTGAAAGTATGGGGGTGTATTCGTGTCCGTGGCATGAGTAACTCAAAACAATAGTTTAGGTACCATTGATGCTGAAGGAAAAACATGCATTTTGGAGCTAAAATGCAATCTTCTAGATTATATTTTTTCAGGGAAGCCCCTCCTCATTTCAAAAAGAAAACAGAAAGCCCACATGCTCCATATGTTACAACAGCATAACTTCCTAATTAGAGAGAGCAGCTTCTAGACCTGCCAATCTGCAGTCCAGATCTGCCATCTGGTGAAAATAAATGATTTTTAATGAAGTGCAAAATGCAACAATGACGACCTTGACTTCAGAGTAGCTGGAGACACACAACAAAAAATGGGAAATAAATCCTTCAGAACTGGAACAACTAATGCCTTTAGTTAACTAAGTGGTCAATGGGAGGGCTACCAAAAAGAGAGGCGATGATGCTAAACACACCCCCATCCCAACTTCCATAGAACATGCCGCAGGGTTAAAATTCAGAGAAAGCATTTATTACTAAAAATAATAATAATAATAATAATAATAATGTAATGAAAAGGAAAAATATAAAAATCTCGTCTTTGCGCTATTTTCAATTTATGACTAGTAAAATATGGTTGACAAACCTCCCTTTTTTATTTTCCATCTACCATATTGTCCCAATATTTTTGAGAGATGGGGCTGTACAATGGTACATATCATAAATTATGATTCCATATTTCACATAAGTTTAGACTTAATTAAATAACTAAGGTAAAAATAGCAGATAATGAATTTTAAATGATGCACAAATTCAGTGATTTACCATGGACTTTATAAACTTGTCTAAAAATAGTATTACTGTACTTTACAGCAAAATGCAGAACAAAAATTATTTCATATACAAATATCAAAGCTATATTTAATAAATCCCATTATGAAATCATAATTAGCTACATTTCACTTACATATCGATCCCAGTCAATTTCTCCATAGAATCCATTCGGTGCCCCATTTGCCTTTTTCTAAGATCAATAAAAAAGGATTACATCGTAGTGAGCTATGAGACATTCACAGTAATTCAGTAATTGCACTTCTATCAGGACAGACACAGCTAATTTTCTTCAGCATGTTAAACCATTTGTAAACTGTTATTAGCTTTTTTGTTCATCACAAATATTTTGTGAACCAGCTTTCCAGAGAAAAAGAGATGCAAAGTCAGAATATCATGGTTCAGTTATTGTATTCAAAATCCTCATGAAATCATATGACAGATATGGCAATTTACTGAAAAAAATCTCTAGACAGCAAAATAAGCGGACACGTGGACTCATACTTACACTGCCATCTTTGTCCGGCGAACCACTAAAGCAGAGAGGAAAGAGACATTTATAACAATAGTGAACTATAATTCTCTGTCGTCCAATATTTGTGGTACAAAACAGTGGAAAACTATCTGGCACAGTGGTCCCGAGCATTCAATCATTGTGTTTCTTTGAAAATTGTACAAATGTCACTCCTAGTACATCAAACTGGCCACAATGCATTGTTGTCAGATGTCAGCACCCAAAATACAGTCACTGGCAATAATCAAGGAGAGATTATGCCAGTGTGTCTCAGAGCACCTGACTTTCCACAGTCATTGTTATGGAGTCCCCTGATTTATGCAATGCTTTCTTGAATTTGGTTCAAAATAAACTCACTAGTTTTAATGCTGAACAGAGGTGGAAAACCCAGGCTCAAAAAGTAAAAGTCCTCTCTAGTATGGTCCAACCACCTAAATTTGTAGTTTGGCACAATGTCTCAGCCGTTCAGTAGGAATAGTCAAATGGCTGAATTCGGGGATGGAGGAAACACATAGCAAAACTTTACTTTCTGACCCCTGGATTTTCCAGTTCAGGTGCTGAATATAGTCAAATCATCTCCCTGAGCCAATCAAATCATTCTATACATATGGAGCAGTATTACTGTGATAGACAAAAATTTTTTAGAGGTAAATATTTTGTGCTACTTTTTAATCTAATCTGTGCATTATTACAAATAAAACTTTGAGTGTATTTTATATTGAGCCACTGGAAATTATTTGCACTGTATGTTGCAAGCAGCTGAGGGACTTTGAACTTTGAACATGGCTTGGTAGTCCTAAAGGCATTGCTTGTTGCCATCACAAGTTTTATCCAATCCCACAAATCCTGCATTCATGCAGCAAACCTACGTCGAGTCAGTGTCCTTTTCTTTCTTCCGGATCCCGAAGGCCTTCCTTGTTCGTTTTTTCAGTCCTATGGAAGGAGAGCAGAGTAACTGATCTGTCTATTCATCAAATCACTGCAAACTATATGCACACTGTGTCACCAGTGTGGCTAGATTTCATAAACACTTATTGAAATTGCAAGTTTATGAAATGTAAAGCCAAAAACAGCAGCACTGTAAAGATCTGACTTTTCCAATTTATATGATCCTCCAACTAATAATAATCAATAGAAAAAATTAGTAGTTATTCATAAAGAAGATTCACACACACAGCACAACAACACATAACACAATACCCTGGATAGCAAAACCCAACTAATACAGTTAGTAAGCACCTTTTTTTCCTTTTTGATTTGCAGCACAAAGTGTTTGTGAATAAGTCTCTTTTCACCTTGCATGTCTAGACTTTGGAATGGTTTCACATTCTTTCTTTAAAATAAAGATCAAGTTTCTTCAAATTGTTTGGGAATCTTCTGTGCAAAACACTTTTGGATCATCTACTATTTTTTGATAGGATTTAGGTCTGGCTTCTAACATGCCCTCGCCACGACTTTGATTTTCCTTTCCTGGTTGTATTGTGTGCTTTGGGTAACTGCTATGTTAAAAGTTGAAATTCCCATTTCATCTTCAGCTTTGTAAATGAGGCTAGAAGGTTTTGAGCTAAACTCTCCAATATTTCAAGCTATTCCTTATTCCATTTATCTTGACAAGCTCCCCATCCCAGTTGAAGAGAAACAGCTAAAAGCATGATGATGAGAAGACAGTGCTTATGATTGTTCCTGCGAACTTTGGGCTATTCTGAAATATCACTTAATAGAAAGATGCATTTTGAAATGTCAGGCACTAAAAGGCTCTCTATATTCATGAAAAAGTCGCAACATCTTAATGTAACATGGCATTAACCCCCCAACCCCCCCGCACAATCATTCCTGTCACATCTCCTACCAGCATTGTTTAGCTTTTAATGCCAAGTTTTCTTGCAAACAGAAAGACCCCACTCCCCCTGTCCTTGCATGCATTTACTTGCGGACCATTCTTGGAATTTCGCATAATGCTGACATTCAATTTTAGCAAGCTCTGCATGACTAATCATGGGCATGACTCATATCAGCGAGTGACTAGGCCTTTCTCCTGGCTACAGAGTTTAAAGCCAGGGGCTGGCACTAGTGCTAAGATGAATTAGAGCTGTCCACATCATAACCTTAAGAGGTTCTGGTTTTTAACAGTGCTCCTGTGCCCTCCCAATTTACTGAAACCCATGGAAAAGCTGAACAAAAAAGGACATGAAATGTGTCTATGTTGGTGATCAGAAAACAAATATAAATAGCATAAACTAACATAAGTTAAATTTTAAATTCTGTGCAGCCAGTTGTTAAAGTGTTCTTGGTCCCTTAAGAAGAGGTGGACCACATTCATAGGGTGCAGTAATTTCTACATGGTTCACCTGATTAATGTGCACCCTTAATTGAAAGCTGACAGTCAAGCACTTTGACCTCATATTCACAATGTACAGTAGTGTGCAATGATGACTATTCACCACCACTTTTGTCTAAAAGGGGTTCTAATATATTACTGTACTTCTCTATCATTTTTGGTGAAAATGTTTTGAAAATACTATTGTAGGCAATGAAAACAAAATAATAATAATAATAATTGGCATATAAGTATATTGAGGTAAAAATATAATTAATAAACAAAGACTCTGAAAACATCAATTTTTTATAACAATTGAAAGGTGTCGCAAATTTTGTTTTTTGATTTCTGCATAGCCTGAATGCATGTTTGAAGGGTCATTCCATGATTATTGATGCTAAAAAATGTGTTCAAACTGGTTTAAGGCAACATTATTCTGCAAAATTACCCCTGATGGTTAGTTGTTCCAGAATATAAGGTGACATGAACTTTGAGCAGTGTTACAGTGACAAAAACAATGGCACAACAGACAGAACTCTCTGAGATTGTTTGTAGCCGCATTGCAGCCTTACTTGATGCTGAAGATGTTAAATGCTGCCTTGGCACTGTAAGAAACACCATCAAGCATTTCAAAGAGACCTGTTCGCTGAAAACTAATGGAAATTGAGGTGCAAAATGGAAAAAAGTGCCTCTGATGTTCATTATTTGTGGATAACAAGTAATAAAAAAATATTGGTGGTTGACAACACGACAACTCCGTGACGATATTACTAGCACCAGAAGTGAAGAGATGAAAGTATCAAGATCTACTATTTCCAGACGCTTGTGTGAAAATGGTCTGATAGATCCTGTTGCCGCTAAGAGCTGAAATCATCAAAAAAAAAACTAGAGTTTGCCAAAAAATTCAAGAATTGGACAGCAATGGACTGGGAACAAGTCCTTTGGACCGATGAATCAAGATTACACATTTTTCACTCAAACGCTGTGTATAATCATCACTGCACACTGCTGTATGTATGTGAGTCAATCTCACATTGATCAAAATAACCACCATTTGCAATTATTGCAGAGCATTCTCATCTATTTTTTTCCTTTGAGGCAATCATGTGGTTTTGAGACTTCGAACCGCCATGGCAGATAAAATTGTGCTGTAGCGCGCCATGACCTTTTTGTCAAACAGGTGCCAAAATAGCTTAAATTTTAATCACATTTTGGAAAATGTAGATAATTTGTTGGTCTTCATATATTTCTAAATATGAATTTTTTTATCAATCTCAAAATTTTGTGCAATATATTAATCACATTCTGGAAGATGAAAATAATTTGTTGGTCATCATATATTTCCAAAGATGGATTTTTTTTTTCAATCGCAATGTCAATCTCAAATTTCGGGCAATATCCGGTGAGGTCAATTCCTGTTTTTTAACTTCAGACTGTTCTTGCCTTACCTAGCGCCATTTGAGGTTATTACAGAGGGTTTTCCGCTTAAATTTCACCAAAGACAGAGTACTAAGCACAATTAAAGCATGTTTAAACTACTGACCGGTATTATATCCTATATAGGGTCGTGCCCAGCTTCTTTCATGTCATTAAAACATCTGTTTACTGTAATGCTGCTAATACCAGTGGTGATCTTTAAATTCTTGGTGCAAAAAAAAAAAGTTTCCAAAGAATTAATGAGAAAAGAAATAAGTGCATTATCACCAGAATGTGTTGTTTCTTTTTTTTTCCACAAGAAGCTGTTATGGTTCTGCCTTGTGTGCTTGTTTGTGTTTGTGCGTTTTTCCCCGTGTCCCTCTTGATTTGTGTTTCAGCTCCATTCCCGCGGCCTGTCCATCTATTCCCCCTCACCCTGGTTCCTGTAATGTCATGTGACAGCCTGCATGCCTGAGTCCCGTTGTCCAATCACATTTCCTCTTTCAGTTTTGGCTTTGGTATTTCATTCATTGCTTCCACCTGTGCTTATTCTGGGTCTCGCAAAACTTTGAGTGAATGGGTTGTAAACTCTGAGTGAATGCGTTCTTTGATAGGGCCATTACTAACCCATACTAACCTGCACTTATTTAACGGTGTGTATATATTGTCACATAGTACTAACCTAATTAACCCATTAGCGAGTGCGAGTGTTTCTAGCTTTTGTAAATTCCTTCCTAAGCTTTCCCTGTTTAAAGGGGACCTCGGATGCTATATTTCCAAGGTTATATTTTGATCTTGGACTCCCCTAGAGTACTCCTGATCGTTCAAAGCCCAAACAGAGTCCTTATTTAGCTCATACTGCCATCCTCAAAACAGCTTCCGCGCTGGTATATGACAGAGGGGCGAAAGCTCCAAGATAAACGGCCTTTTCGGAAATTGCCCATGGTAATGGTTTACTTATTGCTTCGGAATGACCAGCTTTTCCTCGTGGAAAATAGGCGCATTATGGATAGCGTGCGAGAGCTAGATAGAGCTCCGGTTATGTCATGAACATAATACAGGTTTTACAGACCATAAGTTCTGTCTGCGTGAACCGCTACTTATGTGGAGCTAGCGAATCGATCACTTACAGGAAAGAATTTAATATTCAATCGATGGCAATGCAAAGAAATCGTTTGTTATACCGGACACGTTATAGCCTGTGCGCTTCCCTATTGCTTTCACCAGTAGCATCAGAGAGCTTGCCCAGACATTGGAGATGTATCAGGCTGACCCCGGTCATGGATAAGTAAAGCGATCGTTTCATAAGCACCCAAAAACGCACCCCAAGCTCTGCAAAATCTACGTCTGGTCTAACTGCAGCCCAACTTGGCAGACACATACAGCACCTCTCCGTTTAGCTTCAACTGTAGTGGCTACAATCAGGCAACGTTATGATTAAACTGTCACATTGATGCTTACCGAAGTAACACAAGCATACCGATCATAATTGCTGCATATAAGTTAACCAGAAGCATTTTTAATTTGCAGAGCAGGCGAACTAACATGCAGTAGCTGAAAAGTGGTCATGACTTTGAATGTAATCTGTCGCGCGAAAAATTCGTTTGGTGTCTGATGTGAAAGCAGCTTTATGGATAGTACGCGACAGCTAGAGAGAGCTCGGTTATGTTATGAACATAATACAGGTTTTGCAGACCATAAGTTCCGTTAGCGTGGACAAGTTGCTTATGTGGAGCTAGCGAATTGATCACTTCTACAGGAAAGAATTACCTATTTAATCTCTGCCTTTTTCGGCTTTTTAATAGCAACAACAATTTCTAAAGGGGGATGAAATTATGTCAAGGTAGTGCAGAGAAATCATCTGTAAACCGGTAGATCTTCTGCGTTTCACATTGCTTTCATGGTAGCACCAGAGAGCTTGCTCAGACATTTGTCAAGTATCCGGCTGATCCCGGTCATGGATAAGTGAAGCGATCACTAACTGTAGTGGCTACAATCGGGCAATGTTATGATTAAACTGCCACATTGATGCTTACCGAAGTAACACAAGCATACCGATCAGAATTACAGCATATAAGTTAACCAGGAGCATTTTTAATTAGCACGGCACGCAAACTAACAGGCAGTAGCTGGTAACCGAGCGGTCATAACCACAGAGACAAACCCTTGCAATACAGGTTTTACAGACAGCAAGTTCTGTTACTGTGAGCAGTTGTACCAAGCATCCAAATTACAAACAAGTATTAAAAGTTAGCTTCAAATGAGGTTTATGTTCACACACCTTCTGTAGAATTTCCCCTGATATCACTCTTGCATATTTAGGACACAAACATTAGCAACAGTAACTTGGCTACGTTAGCCGCTGTGCTACAGCCACAATCAACTGGCTATCACGTCAGGTTGGCTTATGCAGTAAAAGCAACTTACAGCTTCTGTGTCTGTGAGTCACGGACAGTCGCGACCGATACAGGCTTTATCTTCAGATATTTTACAAAGCCTGCGTTTGAGGCCAGTTGTTAGTGCTAACTATCGCTAGCGGTCCTGCTAGCCACCCGTAACATGTTAGCTTCACTTGCATTATTTGCTGTTATATGGTTACTTGCAGCTTGTGGCTCCGAGCGCTTGATTGATGCAGCTGCTTCGGGTTTGAGAAGCAGCTGAAACGCTTATCCTGTGTTGAATTATCCTTTATTGACAAAGCTGTCTTTGGTGAAATGCTGAGCACAAACAGCTAACGTTCCCTTTGGCCGTGGCTGTTTACTGCCAGCAAACAAAAAAAGCTAGCCACTGATTTCTGGTGGCATCGTCTTTTCGAAGAGAAATATTTGTTTTTCTTCGCGTCCAAAAATAAACGGACAAGTAGCTTTGGGAGAGATACTAACAAAATTGCACCTCAAATGATCTGCGGTTCTTCTTTTGTATTTCCAAAAGTGTCGACACTACTAAGGCATAGTATGATCTGCCGTTGTTAGTGCCTGCTAGAATAGTTTCCGGTGTGGGCAGGTCCAGCACAGTGGTTGGCTCTGGCTAGGTCTGTACTAATTGGATGGCACAACCTGACGTCAGGTTTTGCCCAGATCTCGTGAAGATCTCGGGAGGAGCTGTTCAGAGAGGAAATCACGCTCACGAAATCACGTTCTTGGATTACGGCAAAACCCCTGTATCTGATGTTTAGAAACTTTTCAGAGGTTCAGCATGGACAACCAACATTATAACATTACTAATATGTATTAAAAGAAGGATCAGCATAATAGGTCCCCTTTAACTGCTTTTAAAGCTATGCTTTCCTTTGCTGTTCTCGTGGTGCTTTTTACTCGTCACGTTTAGATTACCTCAATCTAAACCGTCTAGTTTGATTGATCGTCTTAGCGTCTTGTGTCAAATCATCATTGTCTGCCCGGTCCTCGTGAATTTGTTAATTAATCCCACGTGTTTCTGTTTCCCCTTGAGATTGCCTGCCTTATCCCCGCCTCCTCCCTAGTGTATTTAAACTGGGAAGGGGGAAGAGATGTCAGACGGGACTTTGCGTTTTCTCCTGAGTCTGTGCGGCATTGAAGATCTCTGTTCCTTCCGCGCATTTCCGTTGTATTTTTTAAGTCCAGTGTCTTCCCCTTGTCTAAGTCCCCGTGTTCCCACCAGCTTGTTTCAGTTTTATTCTAGCCACTCGTGGAGTGTGTATATTAGTTTCCCCCCTTCCCTGCCTTTGGCAGAGTACCTTGGTTCTCCTGGTTCAGTGCATGTGCACGGTGTTTCTTTTTGGCTTGTGTGCCACTTTTCCTGTGTCTGGGTTCCAAATAAAACCGCCTGGATCCTGCGCCTGGTGTCCACCTGACCTCTTTCCTAACAGTAGCAAACACACTCTTTAGTTTGCACAAACTGATCAGTAGCACAATTACATGAGATGTGGAGCTGACAATATTTGCGGTTATATATGTGAGATTTGTATGGTTTGGGTACTGTGAATTCCTGATACTGCTCTTGTCTCAGCAGGAATGACTACAAGAAGAGGCCTGCGCACTATTCAAAGGCAATGAAAACACTCATTACAGCAGATATCCAAAAAAGATACACTGAGTAATACTCATATATATTTTTTGGTAATTTCAGAAGAATTTTTTAAATGACTAAATCAGTTCAAGAAGATCAGATATATATATATATATATATATATATATATATATATATATATATATGTTGTTGGTGGTGTTTTTTTGGAATTGGGGCAGCTTGCCACATAACCCAAGTACCAGAACTCTAGAGCATGCAGAGGTTAACAATAAAATGACAGTTGAGAACTGTTGCACCAGAATTCATAATTTTTATAACAGATTTTGCTTTTAACATTGCTGAGTGTTGTACCAGTACTGATTTCCACATTCTTGCATGAATGGCCTGTATGATAGTTATCGGTTTAACAACAACAAATTATAAGTTGACATGAGATTTGGAGAGCTTGCCTGTTCTATCTGTCACTAATGCTGTCGTTCCTCCAGCCTAGCTAAAGCTAACAGGTGCTCTGGTTTGGGGGCCTGCCGGTAACTAAATTCTGTTGGGGTGGCATCATCTTTCAAAATCTGATATTTACAGGGCGATTCAATTCCATATTTTAGGTAAATGTGCCCCCTGAAACAACTGGGTAAAAAGTGTGCAGTGTGTGGTAGGTCCAAGTTTCCCATTTTGTTGGAGCAACCAACAGCCACATACAGCGGCATTATGGCAGATTTTGTCACTCAGGTCCCAGTAATGATAGGTAATATCGACCTTTGATCTTTCTATGTAAAATTAAGCTGCAGCACAAGTGATAATCAAGACTGATCTATACACACTTCATATTGATCAGCTGATTTTCTGGTGTCCTCACGCATCGTAACGTCAGGGGCATTGCCTCAAGAAGTAGTTTTTGATTGGCTAGAATATACAGAATGGTAGCATTTATGAGGTTGTGCTGATGAGTTGTATATCAGAGGTTTGACGTTTGATAACTCAGTGCATAAAAATCGCAAAAATTTGCAAAAACATTTATGGAAGGAGAAGAACATGTAATCCTACTGGGTAAGAGCAGAAACAAATGTCTTCTTTGCCCCTAACTGCAGAAAAAAGACAAACTGTAGTTGCCCTTTGCAAATGAACCCATTCAACTCATGTGCTGAATTTCTCCATGCATCACTGCGACTGAGTCAGAGCGCCCTAACAGCTACCGGGAGAATCTGTTCACACATTCATACAAACAGCATTTACAACACTTTTGTCCTCTGGCACAGACTTATGTTTTACCTGAATACACAGTGGCTCAAGCAAATGCCTAACATACTCTACCCACAGCCCTGAGATGAGCACAAGAATATTTCATCCATCCTTTACAGGAATTATGATAGTACGTGGCAACCTTAATAATTTACTTCAAATATGCAGGTATTAGCATTTATTGTTTGTGCATTTTATAAGTCAGTGAAGGCAAGTTTAGTTTTCTGATTTTTACCATCTTGTGACAAGGCCAGTGAAAAGCTGTGGCAGCATACTTTTACATACTGCAGTCTGCCAGCAGTGCTGCTCCATTTTCTTCGGTAGACAGCTGATCAGCTGGCTCAGACGAATGCAGGCAACCAAAACAATTGCGAGATTATAGTGAGACACGAGTTTTCCTGCCAAATAAAGTTCAATTACTCAATGGGCTGCACTGGCCTATTTCTTGTTTTGAGCTGCAACATTCAGCATATTTCACTTGAATTCAATATAAATCTTCAGCTGACCAATTTCTTTTCAATGAGCCAAAATGTTTTTATGCCTAAAAATTGAACACGTACAAGTAAAGCCTCGGTCACAACCGGACGCACGGATTTTTTAATCGTGCGTTCTCTGCGTTTTTTCCCGTAGGTGAGAGTCGTAGAGGACATGGAGGTAAAAAAAAAAAAAAAAAATGAAGTAGTCACCTCGT
This sequence comes from Gymnothorax javanicus, assembly GCA_029692085.1. Classification (NCBI taxonomy): domain Eukaryota; kingdom Metazoa; phylum Chordata; class Actinopteri; order Anguilliformes; family Muraenidae; genus Gymnothorax; species Gymnothorax javanicus. The sequence goes on along the minus strand of CM056198.1, from coordinate 30,851,565 downwards.
AAGGCGGGAGTAAGAACGACGTAATCGTGCCGTGCTGCACTTGAGGGTGACCTAACAAGTTTGCAGCAACACTCTTGCGATTTGGCATGTGCGTGCTTCGTAGAGGAAGGAGGAGGACATGCGGCTGTCACACTTACGACGCGCAAGTAGAAAGGACCGCACGGTGAAAGTGCGGCGCACTGTATTACCCTTACATCCCTCGCAAATGCGGCGACGTGCATCTTGGACAAACGGTTTTATTTCCACAAACAGTAAAAAAAAAAAACAAAAAAAAAAAAAAACGCACGGCTGACCTGCCTGTTCCTTGCGGCCGGAGCTAGGGAAACTTGCTCCATGGCCTTTCTCTGGAAATCGTAGAGTTTTTTCGTGCATGATCAAAATCCATCGTACGTGCTTACGGGCAGTCTGCAGGCTCAAAATTTCGCAAGAAGAACCAGCGTGGCCCGTGAGTTTCTTGGCGTTTTTTGCTGTAGATACGCCGTGGAGTGGAAGTACGGCCGGTTGTGACCGAGGCTTAAACAGTCAGCTGTTCCTATTGGACTGAATGGCCTGTTTACAAAAGTGATTATAACATAACATAAGTGGCAAGAACTGGTCGTTCAGCCTAACTTGGCTCACCATTTTCCTATAACTATTCTGAATCTAACGCTTCAGATATTCGATGACTAAATGGCATCTAGCACTAAATCAAGCCTGCTCTTGAAAATTCCCAAGGTTTCTGCCTCAACAAGGCAAGCTATTCTACACTGAGATTACTCTGCATGCAAAAATATTTCCTAATATCAGTGCTAAATTTACTCTTGGCTAACTTCCATTTGTGACCCCGAGTTCTACTTACAAGATTTGGCCTAAGTAATCCAACATATTTAAGTTTGTTAATCCCTAACATATTTAAAGGCCTCAATCAGATCACCCCAAAGTCTCCTTTTCCTAAGACTGAACAGATTAATGATCTTCAGCCTCTCCTCATAGCTTTCATCGTTTATAGGAATTCTTTGTTGCTATTCTCTGAACTTTTTGTAGCACCTCTATATCTTTATGGTCCCCAGAACTATACACAATACTCCAGATGTGGTCGGAAGAATGTGTTGTACAAGAGAAGTATAACCTCCTTGGATTGAAAATCAATACTTCTGGCTATATATCCCAGCATCCTGTTGGCCTTTTTAACTGCTAAGGCACAGTGGCTAGAACCTGTAAGGGTTTGGTCAACAATCACTCCCAGATCTGTTTCATGAGGAGCTCATTCCAGTTTTAAACCTCCCATGAAGTAATCCTGTCCAATGTTATGTTATAATTTAGAAAGAAGGCTACATGTGAAATAGAATGTTGTTAATAATAAATATGTTAATCTTAGACGCATGGGAAAAAGTATATATGGAGTTCTAAATGCAGGTTAGTGATCCAGACCATGCCTAAAAATGCCACTCCATTCATCCTCATCCTAACCAACCACCCTATTTATACTGCCTTCATTCCAGAAGCCGTCTGTCTCTTTTAACGTCCCTTCCTCCCGTTCCCTTCCATTCATCTCTCACCCATTACTCTTGTCGAATCTCAGGGGGCTTGAAAGAGCCTTTATGACTCCAAGAAGAAACGCGACCCCCACCCTGAGTCTCATCGCCTTGGGCTTCCCGTGATCATGCACTGGTCCCCGCCTACTCAACACAATATCGACCTTCATCAGTACAAATTCTCATGCTTATTCAATTCAATAAATATTGTTAACTACTATTTTAGGTGTGGTCTGGAATTAATTAAACTTTTAAATTAATACATTATCATATAAGCCTGTCAATGTTTCTTTGCTATCGCATATCTTGACCCAGAATGCCTAGCTAATATTAGGCTATGTTTCTTCCTGACAGACCGACTAACTGACGTATACATGTTAAAATGCACAAAAGCATGGCAATAACTGCTTACGCCACAAATACCTATATGCTGCCCAAGCTGATAAAAAGAGACCCATGACATCTATTTCTGCTATGTAAAGAAAATGTGCAGTTGTGCTTACTTTCACCATTACCATCACAGTTGACAAGGTACAACGTATTTTGTTCGTGTGCAATGACAGGCTGGGGGGCAGAGAGTTATTTTAAGCAATGCATGATGGTGAATAAAATAAATTCAGTGGGAATAACCATATTAATTTATTTTTCTTTTAAGAAACTGCAGTATTTTGGTCATTTCAAGTCAGCATAATGTTTATAATTACAACCGTTTCATAAAATTAGGACATGGCATTGAATGTGAATATAAACGGAATGGAATGACTGGCAAATCATTTAAACGCCATATTTAATTTAAAATAGACCAGTTTGGCTTAACCAGTTTGGTTGCGAAACTTACCTTTTCTGTGGCCCATGAGAAAGTCTAGCGTTTGCTATTACAAAGGGGGAGCGTGACAATCTTAACGAATCCAACTTTCTTTCATGTCATTGGCTCAAAATATCTATAAAAGAAGAGTGCTGCATTATCAGGCAATGTCGTGGGAAGGAAATTTCGGTTATTTTTAACTTCCCGAGGCCAAAATATGCCTTTGAGGAATCCAAATTGTGTGACGGGGCATTATCGGCAGCCAATGCTTTCACCCGATTACCCTTTCAAAACCAGGAAAGCATGGAAAGACAGACTCAAAAGGATATAGATTGAAAAGGAGGTATTCACAACTTGGCAAAGCCTCAACAAGATCTGCTTGTACAGCACTGATTCCGCGTTTGCCGACCATTTGCTCCTGCTGGAGTGACGGAGAAGAAAGGTGAGTGCGGAGACATTCCCATATGAAACCGCGTTGCTAATGCTTGCGCAATGCATTTTCAATATTAGCATTCGATATTAATATTGTAAACCCCTTTTCACTTATAAAACCTCGGAAATATACTTGTACCCGCTTTTGAAATCGTTCCGGCAAATAAAAAGTTGTAAAAAGTGGAGGTTGCACAAAGAAATGTCCCCGCACTCACTCTGGTTTTGAAAGGGTGATTGGGTGAAAGCACCGGTTTGCCGATAATCCCCCGTCTCAAATTTGGATTCCTCAAAGCCATATTTTGGCCATGGGAAGATAAAAATAACCTATATTTCCTTCCCACGACATTGCCTGAAAATGCACTGCAAAAAATGAAAGATGAAAATACAACCCCAATTCCGAAATAGTTGGGACAAAGCGTAAATTGTGAATAAAATCAAAACGCAATGACTTTCAAATCACACCAGCCAGTGCTTTATTCACAATAGAACAGAGATAACATAGCAAATGTTGAAACTGAGAAATTTCACAATTTTATCCACAAAATGAGCTCATTTCAAATTTGATGGCTGCTACAGGTTTCAAAAAAGTTGGGACAGGGGTCTGTTTACCATGGTGTAGCATCTCCTCTTCTTTTTAACACAGAGTGGAGGCGTCTGGGCATTGAGGAGACAAGTTACTTGAGTTTAGCCATTGGAATTCGATCCCACTCTTGTTTAATACGGGCTTCCAGCTGCTGGAGAGTTTTGGGTCTCCTTTGACGAACTTTTCGTTTAATTATGCGCCAAATGTTCTCAATCGGTGAAAGATCAGGACTGCAGGCAGGCCAGTTCAGCACACGGACTCTTCTACTATGAAGCCATGCTGTTGTAATAGCTGCAGGATGTGGTTTTGCATTGTCCTGCTGAAATATACAAGGCCTTCCCTGGAATAGATGTCGTCTGGAGGGGAGCATATGTTGCTCTAAAACCTTTATATACCTTTCAGCATTCGTGGTGCTTTTTAAAACATGCAAGTGACCCACACGATGTGCACTAATGCATCCCCATACCATCAGAGATGCTGGCTTTTGAATTGACGCTGATAACAGGAGGGGTGGTCTTTCTCTCCTTTAGCCCGGAGGACACGACGCCCATGATTTCCAACAAGAATGTCAAATTTGGACTCGTCTGACCACAGGACACTTTGCCACTTTGCTACAGTCCATTTTAAATGAGCCTTGGCCCACAGAACAGGGCGGTGCTTCTGGATCATGCTGAACAATGGCTTCCTATTTGCATGATGGAGTTTTAGGTGGCATCTGTGGATGGCATGGTGGACTGTGTTTACAGAAAGTGGTTTCTAGAAGTATTCCTGGGCCCATTTAGTAATGTCAATGACAGAATCATGCTGGTGAGTGATGCAGTGGCGCCTGAGGGCCCGAAGATCACGGGCATCCAGTAAAGGTCTTCGGCCTTGTCCCTTATGCACAGAGATTTTTCCAGTTTCTTTGAATCTTTTGATGATGTTATGCTCGGTCTATGATGAGACCCTTCAAAGCCTTTGCAATTTGACGTGGAGGAACATTGTTTTTAAAGTATTCCACAATTTTTTTTTTTTACGCAAACCTTCACAGGTTGGAGAGCCTCTGGCCATCTTTACTTCTGAGAGACTCAGCCTCTCTGAGACATCCCTTTTATAGCCAATCACGTTACACACCTGATGCCAGTTAACTTAATTACTTGCTAAATGTTCTTTCAGCTGATTCTCTAATATATTAATTGCTTTTTCAGCCCTTTTTTGCCTGTGTCCCAACTTTTTTGAGACCTGTTGCAGCCAGAAAATTTGAAATAAGTTCATTTTGTGGATAAAAATGTCAAATGTCTCAGTTTCAACATTTGAAAAGTTATCTATGTTCTGTTGTAAATAACATATTGGCTCATGTGATCTGAAAGTCATTGCATTTTGATTTTATTCACAATTTACACTTCGTCCCAACTATTTCGGAATTGGGTTTGTACTAGGTAAGATGAATTTACTTATTTTAAGACTTAAAACACTTATTTCTATCACCATTTTTCTTAGTAAGACAAAATATTTCTCCTTGATTTGAGGTAATTTTGACTAGCTTGCCAATGGAATAAGAAATTTTCACTTGTCAAGTAAATTGTAACTTATTTTAAGTTACTATTTGCTTGACAAGTGAAAAATTTTACTTATTTTAGTTACTATTTGCTTAACAAGTGAAAATTTTATTCCATTGGCAAGCTAGTCAAAATTACCCCAAATCAAGGACAAATGTTTTGTCTTACTAAGAAAAATGGTGATAGAAATAAGTGCTTTAAGACTTAAAATAAGTAAATTTATCTTACGTAGTATTTTCATCTTTCATTTTTTTGCAGTATGCAGCACTCTTTTTTTATAAGTATTTGCACAGATGACATGAAAGAGAGCTGGATTCGTTTAGATGGTTGCGCTCCCCCTCTTTAATGGCGAAGGCTAGACTTTCCCATGGGCCATGGAAAAGATACGTTTCGCGACTAAACTGCGCGCGCCCAGCTATTGATATCGCGCCTTTAAGCAAAATTTAGGTGGCACGCATGCACTTTGCAGACTACATATGGCAGAGGATGCACAAATCGCATTCAAAAAGGGGGGAGTATTAAGTTCTTTTGCATTCCTCATGGTAAAAGGCAGCGAACAGCGTGGATTCGGGCTATAAACAGGAAGGGTATTTGTTCCAAAGGAACATTCTAGGGTGTACAGCGTACTTTTTTTTGCAGGATGGCCCGATTTTGTGGACCCTACGAGGGAAGAATTCTGCATTCAACCTTCACCAATATCGAATGAAATCAGAACTTTTTCGGTTACCTTGATGTTTCGATACCCAGAGAAACATTTGGGAGTGTAAAAACGTAAAGTGTAAATCCAGTCAAGAAAATTTTGAGTTAAATGTCTAGTGTGGCCATACATGGTAATGGCATATAACAGCGGCAGCCATGAAACTGATGACACATCGGGTTGCCAGGGCATATGCAGCATGTACATTCGCGATATTAAATATTGATGTTAAAATCTAACTCCACGTCTCTCTCATAAAATATAATTGGCACACCCTTTCAAAATCGTTCTGACAAATAAAAAGCTGAAAAAAGTGGAGGTTGGATAAGGAATTCTTTCCCCCTGATGATGCAGACTATACTCCAACAATCCTCTTCAAACTAAGACCATTGACTCCTTCGGCACAATGTAGACTTGAAGGCTATATCGGCGAGATATTGTCAAGGTAAGTCCTTGACGTTATTGTTTTCAGCACAAATGAGAATCCGACATCATATCTGTTGCATTTAGTGAAGCAGTAATGATGTTGTTTCAGTATGTATTGGCCTCATATTTTACCTGTGTACCTGCGCACTTATCCATGTCGAGAAGAGGTTAGGATCATGTTTGCTTGCCGGTTGATCTGAACAGTGCGAATTCGTTGCAGGAACACTGTTGCTATTACCTGACTTAAAGCATGGGACACAATTATTGTGGTGTAGATGACATTAATTCACGTCCGCAAAACTAACTGGCAAGCAAATTCAACTTTGTTGGCTATATATAGCAAGTAATTATGTAATCGAAATCACAAAGAAACCAAATGATTATTGCAAGAAATCAGTACTGAAACAGCTGAAATGAAAACCAAGTCAACGTAATTTTCGGATGTTTTAAGTGACCCAATTATCATAGTAGTAAACAAGCAGTGAGCAGTAAATGGGGATGGTTAGCCTGTCATGTGCAAACGTTTGTTGACTGCAGACGTTTTTCAATCATTGCTTCAACTAATTCTCCCTATTTGAGCTTTGAGTACGGTACATCCAACTCTTTGCATATCTGTCTCAATTCACAAACCTTGAATCAAGAGATTGCTCTCCTCTTGCTGACGGCAGGTTTTTTAACAGTCTCCAGGTTTTCTCCTGCCATACACAATGTCTAGTGCTCATCCGCTCCCCAAATCTTGCTTTTTTCATGCCCTTAAAGCAATTCTTACCTTTCTGGCATTTTTACACTTTTCTTTTGTAATCTTAAAATGCTCCTAATAAGCGTATGGCACACTAAAATGTAAAAGAAATCCACCAGGTGTTGAAACTCTTCAATATTTAATTCTCATATATTTCTGAGAAAAGTCTGACCAATCATTTTCTTCGGTCCGAATAAAATGATTTGCCGAGCTTTCTGTCTGTCATCCGTCGCAGCGCCCCTTCCAGTTGCCTATAGCTGTCACCGCTTGTGAATCATGCGCCTCTCTGGCAGAAAAAAAAAAAAAAAAACGACGCATTTGACTGTAAACAAACGGGTGCTGAAATGCTATAATTACAATAATAACGTTAATGGTAGTTCATCAGACTACAAAGGTAACTAAATGTTACGAGGGCATTTTATTTTATACCACATATAGAATGGAATATTATGTCATTACTGTTGGTTAGTTTTCACTTACCGGTGCCTCTGAATCTGAGTCCATTGACCCGTTTCACTCTCCTACGAAAAAAAATATTTCGTGCGGCGCGAGGAAGTGAGCAGCGCGAGTGAAACGGGTCAATGGAGTCAGATTCAGAGGCACCGGTGAGTGAAAACTAAACAACAGTAATCAGTAATTAAAATATATTCAATTCTATATGTGGTATAAAATAAAATGCCCTTGTAACGTTTAGTTACCTTTGTAGTCTGACGAACTACCGTATATCAGTTTTTTTTTTTTTTTGTAAGAGAAGTCTGGCAATCGGGGGGAAGAGGGTGGGACTTTGGAGGGAGGCGGAGTTGTTCATGTTCAAATTTTTACTGAGTGCTGTGCGACATCCCAGAAAGGTAAGAATTGCTTTAAACCAAGAGGGTCTATTGTACAAAGACAATGTATCACATACGGAAACTGAGATAGTTTATTGTTTTTTGAAAAAGATACGCTCATTTTGAATTTGATGCCAGCTGCACTTTTCAAAAAGCTGGGATAGGGGCGTGTTTGCCACTGTGTTGCATCACCTCTTTTTTTAACAACACTTCATAAGCGAACTGAGGAGACCAATTGCTGTAGTTTTGAAAGCAAAATGTTTTCCCATTCTTGCTCAATGAAGGATTTCAGCAGCTCAATACATTTTTCATCTCATAATGCGCCAAATATTTTTACTGGGTGACAGGTCAGGACTGCAGACTGACTAGTTCAGCACCCAGATTCTTTTACTACTGAGCCATATTGTTGAAATACATGCAGATTGTGGTTTTGCATTGTCTTGCTGAAAGAAGCAAGACCTTCCCTTAAAATGATGTTGACAGGATTGCTATATATGCTGCTTCAAAACCTGTGTATAGTGTTCAGAATTAATGGTGTCTTCACAGATGTAAAGAAACCATTATGCCAAATGTACTAATCCACCCCCTTTTCATCATGTTTGACAGCTCTGGCATTGTGCACTGCTGGATGGTCCCTCTCCTCTTCAGCCTGAGGATGTGGATTCCATGATTTCCAAAAATAATTTCACATTTTGATTGGTCAGACCGCAGGACAGTTTGCCACTTCACCTCAGTCCATCTTAAATAAGCTTGCGGCCAGAGAAAGCGGCAGTGTTTCTGAATCTTGTTTATGGTTTTATCTTTACAAGGTGGAATTTCAGCTTGCATTTGTGGATGCAGCAATGAACTGTGTTTACTGACAATATTTTTCCAATGCATTCCTGAGTCAATGCAGTGATTTCCAAGAAAGAATTCGGTCTGTTTTTGATGCATTGCTGCCCTAGGGCCTGAAGATTAAACCCTTTTGTTATTGGTTTTTTCCCTTGTTCCTTGCGTACAGAGATCTCTCCAGATTCATGAAATCATTTGATGACATTATATCGTGTATAGTGAAATCCCCAAATTCTTTGTAAGTTTATTTTGAGAAACATTATTCTTAAATTGTTGAACTATTTGCTCATGCATTCTTTCACAGAGTGGTGCAGTCCTCGCCATCTTCAGTTCTGAAAGACTCAACTCATTAAGGTTACTGACCTTTTGCCAATTAACATAATTAACTGTGATATGTTCTACCAGGTGTATTTTTATTAGCATCAGGCAACTTTTCCAGTTTTTTATTGCCTCTGTCCCAACTTTTTTTTTATACATTTTGCTGGCATCAAATTCAAATTTTGAATTTTCAAAAGCAGAAATTTTTCTCAAGCAATAAAATAACTTAGTTTCAACATTTGATAAGTTGTCTTTGTACCATTTTCAATTAAATATCGGGCTTAAATGATTTGCAAATCATTGCATTCTGTTTTTATTTACAATTCACACAGCATTCCAACTTTTTGGGAAATATAGTTATTATACATAATTATAACACTCCTTGCAATTAATAGCTTTGCACATTTCTTATCCAAAGAATCTGGCACAAACCTGTTGAAGGTAAGGCAAGGCAAACTTATCTCACATTCCATTTAACTTAATGTGGTTAGGGGAGAATGTTAGATGTATTGCTAAAATGAAATTTAAATAAATTTAATTGTAGAATATGTTTAGGTAACATTATATTTACAGGATCATGAAGCATCTGACAAATGATGGTGGGAGTAATGGATAGAGTTGCCAACCCCCTTTGATTTGCTAGGAGATTTCCAGAATTAGTTCCACCCTAACAGAAAAACAAAAAATCCAAGGAGACTATTTTTTCTCCATAATCAACGTGTATGAGAGCATATTTTATATCCCTGCATCTACGGAGTCAATAAACAAACTATGCGTGTGTTCTTTATATACTGTCACGTCATCCAAAGTTTTGGGTCATGACAGAAAACATTAAGTCACCTACTGCTTGCATTTTCAGTACGACTTATGTGGAAGTGGTAATGGTAGCATAGATGTTCTTCTAACATCTAGTTTTCAACATCATGCCCCAGAAATCGAATGTCCTGTATTTGCGGTGGGTCTGGCACGACATTATTTCTTGTGCATTACTATGCTTGTTGATTATCTTGCTGAAGAATTATATGTGAAAATAAAATATTATAACCTTGGAAAAAACATATTGCACTGATATCATAACCGAATATTGCGTCAGTGTGTGTGCATGTGTAATGTGGGGAGAATGATGGGTATAATAAATTTACAGTGGCATTTAGATTTGCTTTTTGGTATTGTGTCTGGGCCTACACAAGGCAGATTGAAGGGAGGAAGCAAGGAAACCAACATATTTACTCATAGCATGAGAACTGGAGTCAACCAAAATAATGTACTTGTCAGTAGGACAAATGGCTGTGATGGATTGTTGAGCTGTCCAGGGTGAGTCCTTGCTTTTCACCCATGGTCAGCTCCAGCTCCTCTGCAACCCTAGTGAGGAAGAAACGGTGTAGACAATGGATGGATGGAAGACATACAATTACAATGGGGGCCTGTACCCCTAAAAATAGAGGTATTTTTAGGTTGCCGGCCGTAGGCCAGTAACCTATTGTCGTCACTTTGTGTCCGGCGGCGTCGCGGCGTCGGCGTTGTCCGTTTAAAGCCATATCTCAAAAACGCTCTGATGAATTTTTTTTAAATTTGGGGATGTGATCAAATGGATCATCAAGTTAATGCCCGAGCAAAAATTTTGTTGATTGAATCGTTCGTTTAGACTTGGCGGCCATTTTTATGTCGAAAATATGGTGCAATTAGGTGCAATTTTCTCAAAAACTGTCCGATGAATTTTTTTTTAATTGCAGCAATGGAATCAGTATTATGACCTGCTTCAACAGTGTAAACGGCGTTTTGATTGAATCGCTCCTTCATAGCGCCACCTAGGCAACATGTCTGGACTTAGTCATTTTTCGGGGTGTTTTGGCACAAAAAGTGCTGTAACTTGCTTATTATTGCATTTATAGTTTAGGTATGCACTAAGCATATACACAGTATATCATGCTTGCCGAGCGTTGTCGGTTGGTCGAATTTGACCTTGAGCCGAAAGGTCAAGGCCAAATGGCAAAAATGTGCTATAACTCTCTTAATATAGCATTTAGAGCTTAGGTATGTATGAGGCACCTATATGGAATCAGGTATGCCAAACATTGTGAGTCAGTCACATTTGACCTTGGGCCTCCAGGTCAAGGTCAAATGGCAAAAATGTGCTACAACTCTCTTAATATGGCATTTAGAGCTTAGGTATGTATGAGGCACCTATAGGGAATCAGGTATGCCAAACATTGTGACTCAGTCACATTTGACCTTTGGCCTCAAGGTCAAGGTCAAATGGCAAAAATTTGCTATAACTTGCTTAAAATGACATTTAGAGCTTAGATATGTACGAGGCACATAAAGGGAATCATGTGTGCCAAACATTCTCGGTTGTTCGAATTTGACCTTGAGCCTCAAGGTGAAGGTCACATGGGAAAAATGTGTTATAACAGCTTGATGTGGCATTTAGAGCTTAGGTATGTTGAGGCGCACCTATAGGGAATCATGTAAGCCAAACATTCTCGGCAAGTTGAATATGACATTGGGCGTCAAGGTCAAATGGCCAGGGGTGTAAAGTCCGGGTTCAGAAAGTGAAAATCCTCCCCAGAACTTTATTCCAACCACCTGGATTTTGTACTTTGAACAGGAGATAGAGCCAATATGAGTGATCAGCTCATTCTATGGGAGGGAGCTAAACTTGGCAGGACTTTTACTTTCTGACCCCTGGATTTTACACCTCTGCAAATGGCAAAAATGTGCTATAACTCACTGAATATGGCAATTAGAGCTCAGGTATATTTGGGGCACCTATAGGACACCATGTATGCTGAACATTCTTACGCAGTCCGTCAAATTTGACGTTGGGCCTCAAGGTCAAGGTTATATGACAAAAATGGCCCATAACTTGTTTAATATTGTTTTTAGAGCTTAGGTATGTATTGGGCACTAATAGCAAATCATGTATGCTGGTTGTTTTCGACATATTGGATTTGACCTTGGGCAACAAGGTCCAGGTAATGACAAAAACAGCCTAAAAGTCCTTTAATACTGGCTTTAGATCTTCGGTATGTATTGGATACTAATGACAAATTATTTATGCTGATCAAACACACCATATTGGATTTGACTTTGGTCTTCAAGGCCAAGGTCATGTGACAAAATCTATTTATTTCCTTTTTTAATAATATCTTTAGAAATTAGTATGTATTAGGCACTAACCCATTTATAATTAAAATTTTAGCGGGCATTGTAACCGCACGATCAACCTTTTTTCGCGATCAATTGCGGAAATAAAAACTGGTCAAAATCCATTTTTGGATGTTTGTTCCTATTAGCATCATGGAATAGAAAGAATAATACCAATTAGACCCACTCGGTGGCAGTGTTGTGTAAAAAAAATTACTGTCTGAAAGCAGAGCAAGAACCAGAAGTGAATTGGGAAGGTGGCGCATGTCACAAATTGACAGCAGACGACAGTAAAAGTCCAGGTAAGAAATAAATCTAATCGGATTTCAAGATCTAGACTTCTTGAAGATTATATTTTTGCTAAATGGCAGAAACATGACAAAAAAATGTTGCTGTCTGTCACTTATAAAAAAGTGTGACTGCTCTGTTGAGTTGCCAAATAATGGTAACTACGTTGTAAAACCCCTTTCTCACTGAGCTGCATTGGCCCGCGGAAGTGTGCGGATGAAATAGTTCTCTTGTTTCGCAGAGAAGCGCATATACACCGTGAATTGATTCGCAGTGGTACGGGACAGGTTTAATTTTTTCGCGGATGTCAGAGCTAGAGCTTTTTAACGCCAGTATCGTGTAGACGTGTCGCTTTCGCAAGAATTCGTGTTGGCTTCCTGCTGAATCCGCGGACTGATGCTAGTTACTTTTCTCCTGTTGGGGCTATAACTGCTGGCAACCTTCAGGGCCCTCAGCACTCTATTTAATAACTATATCATTTGGAACACTACTGCCACTAGAGGTAATAATGTTAAGTTATGCTTTTAAAGGGACACTTTTCCCATTTTCATCCTTATCTTCATCTATCCAAGTTAGGGATATAATGTGAAAAATTCATACAGTTTTGGCCAATTTTCCATACATGTATGTCTTGGAATCAGCAGCAAAATCTGTGCTTCCTCCTCCAGCACTTTCATTTGACATCACTGGGCAAAATACTTTGGAATCCAGAGATATCTTGACCCCGTATATTTCGTGACACGCTGCGTATTTGGACGTATCCGGCTTTATCATGATCATTGACGAATCCGGGGAAATCCAGGCATGTTTTGAGTCAAGATTTGTTTATCACGTATTCGGACCATATTTATGGTAACACTTTTTAAGGCACATAGGGTGTAGGTACCATAATACAACATTTCCAGAGCAGCAATGTCAAACTTTAACAAATAATAAGTTGCCTTTTAAAAGTGTAGCCTATTCAAGCCGTCTCTAGAGCTTTTACTGTCCTTGCCCCTGTATGAATTTAAAGTGCTATTCACTTCCATCAACAACAAAATATTTGGCATTGTATTTGTTTAGTTTATCGCAGATATCTGTCCAACTCCAAAGGATGCCTGACGCTATTACAGGCTGCGTCAAAGCATGCCAGTTTGATTAAGCCTATTTAACTGGTAAACGGACGTAAAACTTTAATCTATTTTCATATTAACCTTTTAAACTACTGAAGTCTATATCTTAAGTGAAATCAATATTATGGAGCATAATGGGCATAAGCATAAATGCCAACCTGGGCGGGATGCGGGTGGTAGAAAATATACGGAAATATCATGAGCCCGGATATGGATGGTATTTCCTGGGACGTATCCGGAGGTCGTATATGCTTCAGATACTGACGGGTATCCAGAGATATTTTCCCCAGGATACCTAAAACACGTCTGGTATCCGGGTGCGTGTACGGAGCCCGGATACGACGCATATCAGAACAGTCCCAATCCGGAGTTGGGATACCCCCGGATACGAGACGTGCACAAACCGGTATCCGGAGCGTATCAATCCGTATATCCCTGGATACAGATAATAAACGGATGTATTCGAGTCGCGATATCTCCGGAAAACCAGTGTTTTTGCCCAGTGCATGTACAGTGACATAGTTGCAGGTAAGGAAGGACTGCAAGCTATTTCAGCTTGGATTCTGGCCTACCCCTCTAAATAGCCAGGGTGCCTGCCCCACATGTTGCTCAAAAACAAAACGTTTTTGTGTCTTTGCTTGTAGTGTAAACTAGCAACATTTTTAACAGCAATTCCAACCAAAATGTGAGAGCAAAGGATGTTATGGATGAGGACACATTTTACAGAAAGCTGTTGGGAATCGCACCATCTGTAATGTTACATTTTGATCAGCTAGTGAAGGTTTTCGCTAGCTTGTGGTTGTAGCAGACTGAAGCAAGCTAGCTGAAAATTTTGACAGCCATTTCGGCAAAATGAACTTATTGTTTTGGCACTGTCAGCATTAGTTCCGTCAAGTAATGTTAATGTCATGTGGTTGAAACATAAGTTGGCTGGAGCTAGCTAGCATGTGGAAAACTTTGCCAGTCATGAGTTCAGTAGCACACTATTTTGTGATCATTGCATTAACCCTATCTAGACCAGGCTTTTTGGGGCTTCCTCGGGCCGGGGGGGCTTTTTACGCCCCAGTATCTTGTAAACGACTTGGCGTATGGTATGACCATCAAATTTTCAGGGGATGATGTACATGTAAAACTAAATCACTACAATCATTTTGGTATTATTGTGACCAATTATGACGTCATTATGATGTCTTGTTTTGATTTTTATTACCCAGAATGCCTTGCTCATTTTATCCCATGGTGCAGTGGTTCTCAACCTTTTTGAGTCGCAACCCCCAAGATAACTTTAGTTGGTGTTTGCGACCCCTCACCCCCACCGCGCATGCGCTCGCTTTCGCTGCTCTCCTCCCTCCCAGTGTGAATGTTTGCAGTGCTGTCTGGGGCCAAAAGCAAAAGCAGAACAGATAGACTGAAAGTTCAACTGAGGAATTCACTTTGATATTTTAGTCTTCTCCCTTTAATGGTTGTAAATAAAATCTGGCTCTAATTACACCCCCCTCTCATTGCAGAAATCGAAAGATAGCGGAAAAACAACAGCTTAAGTGAAGCGATAGCCAAAAACGTGAGAGAGAAAAAGTTTTGGAGAAAGAGAACTGCAGCTTTGCCTTTGTGGACGAGCTTCCCCTCAAGATTCTGAGCAGTGTTCTGAATGATATGATGAATAAATGTACCTCATTCTTAACAGTTACTTTTTTCATGACATTTTGTTTAATTTCGTAACTTTAGCTTAACAGCGTTCCGTGTCCTTTTCTATCACTGACATGCTGGACCAAAATACCACTTGTAACCTTCTGATTTACAAATTAAGCGCTGAATAGTACATCAGGGTCAGTCCATATCTAAGCATCCAGGCCCTCCCAAATGACCCCCTCAGAAATTTCTCAAAAAATTCATATGGGTACCTCTGGTGGACTTATGAAATAATACCAAGTATAAGACCAATATCCCTAATAGTTTTGAAGTGATGGCCTGTCACAGAGCAGTGGAAGCCCAAAGTTGGATGAAACACAATTTCGTCAAAATAAAAAAAAAAACTTAAAATTGTGACAGGCCATCACTTCAAAACTATTAGGGATATTGGTCTAATACTTGGTATAATTTCATAAGTCCACCAGAGGTACCTATATGAATTTTTTGAGAAATTTCTGAGGGGGTGACCCAGGAATTTTCTGATTTTCTGGATGCCTTCACTTGGACTGACCCATCACATTTTTGCCATCAAACTCACATAGCGATACATATGGTTTTGCCCAAAGACATAACAGCTAATTCAATTTTGGCAAATCGTTTTTGGATTTATTGAAAAACAGAAAACCGCATCACAATAACCAATCAACGTGACCAATAGATCGACAATCGCATTACATCACATATTTTCGATAATTAGACAGTGAACATAAAACATACAACTCAAAATTTTGTTTTACGTTTCTTCTTTTTTATGATAAAACAAAAACAATCAGCTCATTTAAATTCTGACGAATCTCAATGAGGAGAAAAACCACTGTTTTTTGGCGTCTTAGTTCTTGCTCCCTACATCGAAAAAAATCTATCAATGTAGGGGTTGTGTTTTGCCTCTAAATGTCTCTTAAGTTTTACTGGTTTCAAGCTCTTGTGTGCCAGTATTTCAAAGCAAATAACACACTGAGGATACTTAAAGTTGTTTCTGTGCATGCATGTAAATCCATATTTCAAAAATTCGGGCTGATATTTACAAGGCTTGGAAGCTCGAGTATCAGCCGGTACTGGCCCTGGCGCTTTGCGCGTCTCAGGTGGTGGTGCTGTTGTCAGGCTTTCAGGTGACTCACCTTGAGACACCTCCTGCTGACACAAGTCTTGAGCTGGAACACTTTTTCTGTGTAGCCATCGCTCCATTTTTCATTCGTGCGACAGCTAGCTAACCTGCTGTAGCTGCTGGCGAAAGCATCAACAGCGCCAAAATGCAAGCTTTTTTTCTTCTTCTTCTTCTTCTTTTTTTCTATGCGTGTGTCTGAACAGAATCTCATGCTCACACAATTCAACTCATACGAACTCAGTTGATAGAAAAATGAATTCTGGACAAATAATGAAACAGCAGACAAGTAAAACTCCCCATTTAAAATAATGTAATTTAATATTTATTATGTAAATTTATATTTTTTCCACAATCATTCCGCGACCCCCTAAAATCATCTTGCGACCCCCGTGGGGGTCGGGACCCCGAGGTTGAGAAAGGCTGCCATAGTGCACCAGCTCCGAGAGGCCATAAAATACACGAAATTCTATTTATGTTCCGTGAAAATAGTTTTTCATTTACCCAGAATGTTTTTCTTAGAAGTTCAGATCAGAAAGAAATGAAAGTAAACTTATAAAGGATTCAAGGTTTGCAAAAGCAAAACTTGCTCTGTTCTTATTGTCAACTTTTTTTTTTTTGCTAATTTTATTGATTTCAATATAGAGCCTAAAGACCACCTTAATAATGGAAAAAAAACGTCTATTTGTTGGTAGTAGAAGCTTTCATCATAGGAAAATAAAATAAATTCAATGACGTCATCAAATTAGCATAAATTAATTCTACTGAACAAAGCTGACTTTAAATTACATAAGATATTGTAAATATAATAGAATAAGTATATGTTAAAAAGAAAATCTGGAAACTACATTGATGAAACCGAAATTGGCTATTTTTTGTCAGACATACCTGTTAGAAAACTGTTGCCACAGAAACGGCGAAGATGGTGGACTTGACTTATTGGTATAAGACAATTGTTCCCAGACAAGTTTTAGGAAAAGTCGCCAAGATTAGTGGTCCTAGCTCAAGCCGTTCAGAAATTATACAACGTGAAAATTGGCGGGGGCATGAAAAGCCCCCCGGTATAGATAGGGTTAACATAAGAAAATAGCTGAGCTTCCTGAGCTGGGACTCCAGCGGTCATCGTGGGGGTTTATGAGGAAAAAACGAGCCTTGATCGATTGGGTCAAAAAATGGATGGTCCGGTCATATCATTCAGAATTTGCTTTCAAGGACAACCCCGTAACTCCAATTAGAGGTTTCTCTTGTTGTCCTTCAGAGAAAAATGCTCACTGCAAACTCTTGCATTTGTATACTAATTTGCTATGTCTACTTTATAGGTCTTGTTTGCAATGGTCCACTGCTATTGTATTGCCCGCAATGTATTTGCAGGTAAAGAGTGAAAAATTACGCCTCTACACAGACAGCACGCATACGTCTCGCCGACGTCGGCCTCAGATCGTGCGTCGGCATTCTACTGCTAACATCTGTAAATGCGTCTGAGAAGCATCGGCCCATAGCAGGGACATGGTTTACCAGAAGGCGATGTCTCGGCTATGTATTCCCAATTAGCAAACGCTCTCCATAATATGTCTCGCCGATGCAACTTTATTCATCGTTCCGATGTCGGCAAGACGTATGCATGCTGTCTGGGTAGCTTTGGCCTTTTTTTAGCCCATGCACCCTTGCACAGACTGCCGGCATTATCATGAACATTCCTTTTTGTAGTAATATCAACAATGCTTTAATGAACTGCTATGCATGACAGCTGTATGTCACAGATCCTCACAGGGTAGAGGGCGTATCTGGAGTAGTGAGCTGGCACAATGCATTGTGATAGTTGTTGTATTTACAGCAAATGCATAGGGAAGGGGAGATATGGGGCGATAAATACACAAATGTCTCAAGCTGCAGTGGGAAAATTTGTACTGTTTGTGTGCCTCTTATTTATACAGAGTGTAGTCTTTGAAACTAAGTATGGTTTCATTATTGGCAAATTGGCCCTTTGAAGTGCAGGTACCATAGGACTATGAGGGCCCTAGTCAACTTCATTTCAAATATACGCTCATTCCTGTCATTCAGGCCCACAAAGCATTAAAAAAAAAAGCTGGGATGGGGGAAATTTAGGAAGAGTAATGAAGTAAAAATATTTAATAATGATAATGTGATTTGAAGCGGTTAATGTCAGCAGGTGATTATAATCATGATTTGGTACAAAAACTGCAGCTGGGAAAAGCCCTGGAGCAATGATGGGCCTAGGATCGCCATTGTGCCCACAAATGCATGGGACCAAAATTGAAAGACTTAAAATGTTCTTCAAAGAAATATAGGAAGGGATTTGGATGTTTCACCCCTATGGTGCATAACATAAAAAAAAGATTCAAGGAATCTGGAGGACTTTCTGTGAGTAACGGGCAAGGGTACAAACCTAAGCTAAATACCCTTGATCTCCAATCACTCAGATAGCAATGCATCAAGAACTGTTATTTGTCACTGAGTGATGTACCCACACGGGCTGAGGGCTACTTTGGGAAACCCTTGTCAAGTACTACAGTACAGTATGTAGCTACATCCACAAATGCCAGTTAAAAATTTACCATGAAAAAGGAAGCCTTATGTTTACAGTGTCCAGAAGCGCTGTTGACTGCTCTGGGCTTGGAGGCATCTGCCATGGACCATCACACAATGGAGTCCTTAAACGCTGATTAAGCGTTATGAAAATGAATGGCAACACTACAAAGTTGTAAATGCATTGCTGTCGCAACTGTTTTGAGATATTTTGCTAGAATTAAAATATAAATAGGAGTTCATTTTTTTTTAAATAAATAAAATTCATGTGGTGAAGCAAAAAATGATGTGCTGTTTTATTGTTTGAATGGAAAACAAGTCAAAGATAATATACAAATCACTGCTTTGCAGTTTTAATTTTAACATACCATCCCAATTTTTCTGAGTTGGGGTTGTAAATATCAAAGCAAGTATCAGTAGGAGCCTTTCGCCAAGACGTTGAAGGAAAGGAGAGAGGTCATGGAAGAATTACAACAGTATTGAACTTTATTTTCAAGGCTGGCTTAATGTGAGCTTGCTGAAATAAATTGCATCTTGGGCATGAGATGCATTGTCATCTCAGGAAAAGGTGCCGTGTAATAGCTTGAGACAAAGGCTAGAGGCACAAATCTCAAATAGTCTTGCAAAGTTCTGCATGATGTTGGATAACTTCCACCGGAGTAACCCAAATAAAACCCGGAGCATTCACAAAAAACTGAAGGACTTATGAGGTACAAACCTTTGGACTAATGTTACAACATGTCTGCAGCTTCATTATTTTCTCTGGTATAGCCTTGTAGTCTTATGAGATGCTGTCTATTTGGCTTTGAACTGTGTAATATTTTCAGCACATATAAGAGTTCCGTAGTGGTTAATTAACTATGTAACTGATCACATGATTCATATAGGAGTACGTGCTCTATCTGCTTGCTCAGATGCAACATCCAGGGATTGCTTTACTTTGAACTACCTGACCATAAAGACAAGAAGGCACTGTCACGCAATGCAAAGTCAAAGGAGGGTCACAGTTTGTTTCCCCTCCAGGATGAACATGACCTATTTGCGCTCTGTCTCTATAGTAGTTTGCCTGGTCAAAGACTGTAATCATTTGTTCCGCATGAAAAGCTATTGAGCCAGCTGAAATGAAATCTTAACCAGTTTATAGAACATGGGTGCTTACCTTCACCCAGAATGAACTAGTGTGGGTGGCGGCTTCCATTCCAACCATCCAGTCACACATGTGATTCGACTAATTAAGGTCTTCAGCAAAAACTCTTGGGTTGATTTGCAGAATCAGGTGTATAACTGCAGGGTTGGAATGAAAGTCTGCACCCACTCTGGCTCATTCTAGATAACCAGACAAGGTGTATTTTACCTTCATACTCTTTTAAGTAAACATTCTGATTGTATTTCACATCTTTGCCATGCAAGAGTTTTGTGTGAATGGAAATTAAGGCATGTCCCATATAGATGCCCGTCCCAAATATAGGCTGGTTAAGTTCAGTGACTGACTTAACCCTTTGATGCATGAGACCTTTCCTCTTGGTCAATAGGGGGTGTTCATCCATCCAGTGGAGGATGCCTTGTGAAAGCTTGGAGGGGGGGACTAAAAAACCTCACGTATGTGAGGCATATGCATCAAAGGGTTAAAAAAAATGCCCAGGCTATTAATTGAATTTTTACATATATAGTAAAGCAACCTAATCGCAATAGTCTAAATAGCACAAAAAATGCATATATTTTAGTCAGATAATACAAAAATTTTCTTTGGGGAGGGCACTCAAACCCCTCACTTAGCATGAATCCCCCTCCCCAGTGCCCCCTAAAACACAAATGTCAAAGTCCACCCATGCTTCACAGCAAAGAAGTCTTAGTCTGTTTTGAGAATACGGAGACGCACGCAAATTGCTGTGCTAACTCACAAATGAAACAGCAAAGGCATGTTTCAGGACAATGACGTATTAACTTATTTGTTTATTCTTGTTTCAAAAGGTGTGCAAATAGAAACCTAGTGCCCCACAAATTTTCCATACTGTCTGAATATCATGTCCCATTCCTTT
Source organism: Gymnothorax javanicus (assembly GCA_029692085.1). Lineage (NCBI taxonomy): Eukaryota > Metazoa > Chordata > Actinopteri > Anguilliformes > Muraenidae > Gymnothorax > Gymnothorax javanicus. Next base: position 30,830,931 of record CM056198.1, on the reverse strand, counting down.
TGTTAGTTTTCTCCATAGTCCAGCTGTCTGTCTCCTTTCTGTAATTGGTTCTTGTTATTAACTTATTCTTTCGTGCTTTGTCCCCCCCTTTGTGCTTTCTCTCACACATGACCCTCACTGTTAATTGATGTCAGTGTATATTTAAGTTCCTGGTTTTCATCTTCTCCTTGCCAGACTGCTCAAATTCTTTCATGTGGCGATGCGCTCTCACGTTTGGTCACTATTTGTGGTTATAGTCAAGTTCCTGGTTCCTGCTTCTCCAGTTTTTTCGTTCGCTGTTTCCCTTATCATTGTCTTCTAGTTCATTGTCCTTGTCATGTGTTCTGCTTGTGAGATTCCGCCTTTTGGTCCCTGAATCTTAATCTACTTCTTCCGGACCTCATGACACTATTCTATTTTGTGCACGTAGATGAGCTCCCCTTTTTGTCCATTTGAAATTTAGATTTATTGATGGCTATTCATGAACAAAAACCAGGTACATAAATGATACATTTTGCTCAGATGATACAGAGGATGGCGACCTTGCACAAAATCACCATATAAATGGCAAATAAGAGGTCGAAGTGCAGATAAAAACCAAAAGCCAAATTTGACAGATCAATTGTGCGTGATTAGGGGAATTTGAGTAGGAAATTAGAAAAGAAGGACACCTTTATTTGCCATTCATCACAATTACTGCAAGGTTCCATCGGTGTATATTGTATTGTTGAGGCTTTAGAATTATTTGTCAATTTTCCGGATTGTTCACTGTTGACTTCAGATCACCAGAAATGACCAACTTAAAATCTGGCTCTTTGGCACATTGAGAAAAAGGAGTATTTTGTCTGAATGAAAGGTATTTTAAAACCATTGTGTTTGCTGTCTTGTTCTACGACGATTCAATTTGCTCAGCACAATATATTATACTTATGCTGGAAATGATGCAATCCCTCTTATAAATTATTCCCATATTAGAAACAAGTGAAAAAATTCCTTCATGCTCGCCTTGCAAATGATATTGATTGTTATTCATGATTGCTCCTGCTATATTTACCATATTTTTTTTATCTTATTTTATTTTCTTGAGCAGAACATGCTGTACATTCTATTTATTTATTTTTGCATCTGTCAGAGGGAAGTAAATTGGATTCCACATGTATACTCAGCCTCTGTTCTAACTGGGGTGAGAGGAATTCATATAAAGAGGAGGCAGCAGATGGCACTTTGAGTGGCTCGTGTGTGTGGGTTGAAATATCCACTCCCGTTATGCGGCACAGTGCCCACAGCCCAGCTCAAGACCCGCATTCACATTACAAAGACACTGGAGGCAAGCCTAACTCCCAAAATGGACAAACCACATCACTGACGTGCCTATTAATATCAGGGCTTCGCTGCTGCTGTCGTGCAGAACACACTAAACCAGTGACACTGGCTCCAGATTTCTGCTTCTGCACGCGGAAGCCCTTAATATCCTATACATTGTTATTAATGAACAAAAGCATTTATTTTGAATCAAAAATAGAACGTGCCTGCTCCCAACAGCAGTAAAAATGCCAAAATGATGTGGACACTCCTTGATCTTAAACTATTTTCATGGTTCCAGCTGGGTCTTTTGATTCCACAAAAAATTAATTAATTTAAAAAATCTTGAGGCTCCAGCATACATTGAAATTCCAGATGATTTGATGCTTACAAAAGTTTGTGCAGAGGCTACTTTCTGTTTTAGCAAGACAATGCCTCCATAAAGCCAGTAAAGTCAATACAGTTTGTCAAGATGCTCAGAAGGGCCTGTGCAGAATCCTTACCACAACCCCATCATACACCGTTGAGATTAGCTGAGAAGCCAACTTCAAGTCAGGCATAAAAGCCAAACTTCGCTGCTTGACATCTCTTTTGCTATTCTGGTTGGAATAGAAAAGAATCCCGACAATACTGTGGTAACATCTCGTGGAATTTCTTCATGGAAAAGTGGCAGTAATAGCAGCAATGGTAGGAATGATTCCATATTAATGATAAAGATTTTGAAATGAAATGCTGCATGAGTAGTTGTCCATATTATTCTGGCCATGTTGTAAACATTTGTTTCATTGAAGAGCCACATGTGTGATCCAAGAGGGCCAGAGATTACAAGACTACTCAACTCTGGTACTGGAAAACAGCAACACTGCCTGCAAGCTTTATTTGCAGGTCTTACCTGTTTTAGACAACCACCGTCAAGGGAATATCAGACACCCCTGTGGGTTCAAAAGTACTAATACCAACTTTCCCTGAATTACAACATTGCCATAGTGGAGCAGCTAGAGTATCACTGCATTAGAGCATTTCTACCCTCTTGTCAGGACTCCTTTTCGAGTTTCTCCAATCATCAAATTAAAGTCCTTCAGGCCCTTAAACAGCTGGTTTTAAACCTCCCTTTAGTCAGGAGCAAAGACAGTCTAGCCAGTCAGAAGCACTGATTCTTTTGTTAATTTGTCATTTATCTGGAAAAAGTGAACCAGGGCTGGATTCAGATTTCAGATCCTGCTTTGGTGATCCCTGAACTATCATGACTACAGGCCCATAACGTTGCTGGCAGGGGTCGGTGAGCAATGTTCTTGCATGTTATAACAGTTCTTCTACAGTAAATAAGCTCAGCAGAGGCATCACAGCACAAAAAGATAGCATCTGTGACAGAAGGACATAATTTATCAGAAAGATGCCATTATCCACCCTTGACTGCTGTTCCTTACAATGTAAGCATCATAAAAATCATTCATGAAATTCTTTGCTTACCATACAAAGCTGTGACCCACATCTCTACTGGCAGATGTCTTCGAGTCGGGCTTCTAACCTTGTATTGTTCATTCAGTTGTTTGAATACATTTTGAGCCAGCGAGGTCCTTTTATAAGTCTCATTTCCCTAGGTCATGCTATTTTACAAGAAGGACATATTCAATTTCATCATACATTATTACTTATACAGTATCTGAAGAGGTTTAGCATTCCAGATACAAGGCAGACTACTGCTCATCTCATATTACTGCCGGAAGCAAATTCATGATCTAGCATCCAAGCTTTTGCTGATGCGCGCAGTACGAAACGTTTTTGTCTCAGCCAATTTTCTCAGGCAGAGCTGGAGCTTATCCAGTGCCCTTACATATTTTGCATTATGAACCTCACAGGCCACTGTAGCTAAACAATTCACAGTGCTAACAGCAGCTTTAGCGTACCACAAATTACAATGGCTTGCGTTTCCATGGGTGGTCCATTCAAACGTGCAAATGAAAAACCTGTCAAAGATTTATTGTTTGTTTGCATGGGTATACCAATTTACATCACATATTATTGCATTCCTCATTGGCATTAATGACTGTGTATCTTAAATTTAATGATCTCTGCGATACAACAAAAGGCCGAAGCACTGCATGCTAAGCAGAATCATGCTGCACAATAAAGCGTATCTTGCGGTGCTTACAATTGATATATTCCCCTGAACAATTCAACTTGTGTTGCTTTTTAATTTACTGTGTGTCCGCAAATGGTAGCAAATTTGAATGTACAATATCAGGAATGGGCAAACAAACAAATCGGAACTAGGATGGGGGATTATCTCACATCCTATGTATAGTTGGCATCAGCTGTTGATTATGTAATCACCAGGGCTCTATTCCCTGAGACAGTGATTGCCCATTCATCCATCAAAGGCTGGAGCTTTCTCCAGCATACAGTGGACAAGAGGCAGGAACAGTTCACTTCTCAGTCACTGGGCTCACATACCATTCACTCACACACCGCACACTCATACTTAAGAGCAATTCAGAGTCTCCAAATAGCCTGACATGAATGTTTACCAACTTTGGGAGGAAACTGGTAGTACTAGGAAAAGATGCATGCAAACACAAACTCCGCACAGCAAGGCCCAGGCCAGAAATAAACCCACAACCTTCTTGCTATGAGGCGATAGGGCCACCCATAACACAACCACGCCACCCACTGCTGACCGTGTAACAGACATACACTCTTTTTTTGAAGTTCCTCTGGGTATGACGTGTTTCAGAGAAATAACTTAATTCTTTGATGGCATGTAAAATAGGAAAATCTCGCACCACTGCTTAGCACCCATTTCAACTCACTATTATCCGTGCAAGCTGACTGTCTGCTTAGCCTGCTCTGAACAATATGCACAAGCAATTTGCTTATTATAAATAATAACCCAGATTCAACCAAATTTCCTTTTGTTTACTAGTAGATAACATTATGACTGGAAAGTTCCTCAAACAGCTTCTGTATATTTCAGCACATTGCCTGCCTGCATTGCCAACAGAATGGGAAACGACACATCCAGTGGTCACACTAGTCTGTGATTTTTTCAAAATCTGTGTTTTACAATTCATTTTCATTCTGATCAAAATACAAATTTTTCACAATAATAACACAATAGCCCCTATCCATGTTGGAGGGAAGAGCGCTGCTGGAGGATCAGTTTTGTCTTTCCTACTCATAACAAATGTGATGAAGAGATGAGCAGGGGAAACTAGACTGAGATCAGTGCAGTGGTTTTAATGGGGCTTTACCAAAATGGGCCAATGAATGTGTGGTATTCTGTGACAGATGCTGAGTTACCGAGCGAAAGAAGCCATAATTAATTAAAAATAAAGATGACTGAAAGGCTGGTGGTGTCCCTCAAGCCACTGGTTTTCACTGGCTAAGGAAATAATCAACAAAAAAACAACTGGCATAAAGAATCAAATCCAGGCACAAGTGCAGATTAATAATTAAAAGGCCTTTATTTAACAGGTCTAAGACAGATGAAAACACACCAATGTTTGTGCTTGCGCCTTGAGGAGGTCTTAATTAATGAATGTTTTGTTCTTATTAAAAAATCCTTGTGCCCCACAGGCTAATAATAATAATTTTATGTGTAGTGTAAGCTATTGATCTCGCATCTTATGTTTGACATTCAATTTAAATTATGTGCTTTCTCTCTGAATCTAACAATGGAACAAATTGCTTTGTTAATGAAAAACACAATAAAATGTCAAATGTTGAGGAAGATTTACCCAAAGAAACTGGATTCATTTGTTGTGGTCAAGTCTAGGTCACTGACCATGTAATTTTGAAAAGCTTTAGAATTTACTTGTTCATGGGATGTTAAGTATTTTCCGCATGAAATGTGGATTCTTGCAATTATAGTAAAACTGACATCCAGAAGAAAGGAAGCAATTCAGGGAATGAGAGAGAGGGGCACCCAAGATTTCAAGAGCCTTTCATGGATGATCAATACTGCCTTCAAAACAGAGCCTTTGCAGAGAAATCTGAGAGAGCTTATATGCCTACCCAGGCTGATAGTGAGCAGTTTTTGTCATTTTTTTGTTGAAAAGATTGACAATATTAGATCTTCAATCCCCCTGACTGCCTCTCCCATTGAGATACAGTGTCCCAATTTGAGTGTCAATTTTTTAAGCTCTTTTAAACTAATTTCATTGATGGACCTTAAACGCATTGTATCGTATATGAAACCTTCCTCTTGTCCTTTATATATCATACCCACCAGTCTGTTCAAAGAGGTCATTGAGACTATTGGCCCTGATCTGCTGATGATTCTAAATAGTTCTCTGTGTACTGGATGTGTTCCTGGCTATTTTAAGACTGCATGTGTTTACCCTGTTCTTAAAAAACCAAATCTTGATCCTTCTGTCTTAAATAATTTTAGACCCATCTCGAAACTCCCAGTCATTTCCAAAATTCTGGAGAAAGTGGTGTGTACACAACTTCTCGATGTAGTAGAGAAAAACAATATCTTTGAAAAATTCCAATCTGGTTTTAGACAACACCACAGTACAGAAACTGCCCTTCTGAGAGTTATGAATGACCTTTTTGCTGAATGCTGATGCTGGAGAATGTTCTGTGTTGGTCCTACTGGATCTCAGTGCAGCATTTGACACAGTAGACCACTCTATTTTAATTGACAGATCGAGAAACTGGATTGGTATCTCTGGGACTGCGTTGGAGTGGTTTTCTTCATATCTGTCTAACAGATCCTTCTTTGTCGCTGTTGGTGATCATGCATCTTCCACATCTTTAATCAAATGTAGCATACCTCAAGGTTCTATCCTTGGGCCTATTCTTTTCTCACTGTATTTGCTGCCATTAGGCCATGTTATTCGTCAGCATGGCATTTCTTTTCACTGCTATGCTGATGATACCCAGCTTTACCTCTCATGTAAGCCTGATAATGTTAATGAGCTGGCTCTTTTGCATGACTGCATCAATGACGTTAAATCTTGGATGTCTGGTAACTTCCTCCAGTTAAATTCTGAGAAAACAGAGGTCCTTCTCATTGGCCCGGAGCCGTCATTAAAACTAATCCAATCTAACTTAGGGCCTTTAGCTCCTTACCTTAAGTTTGTTTCAAGAAATTTGGGAGTTTTATTTGACTCAAACTTAAACCTTGATCAGCACATTAAAAAATTTGTTCAGTCATGCTTTTCCCAACTTAGAAACATTGCAAAACTAAGATCAGCCTTATCTTTTAAGGACACTGAGCGTATTATACATGCTTTCATTTCATCTCGCTTGGACTACTGTAATGCCCTGTTTTCATGCCTCAACCATAGGACATTGTCTCGCCTCCAGCTAGTTAGAACTCAGCTGCCCGACTTTTGACAAGGACAACAGCTATGTCCCACATCACCCCGGTGCTGGCCTCATTACACTGGTTGCCTGTAAATTTTAGAATTAGTTTTAAAATTTTATTAATCACTCACAAAGAGCTACATGGCCTTACACCTGAATACATTACAGAGCTGCTAAATCCTTACGTAACACCGAGGCCTCTCAGATCCTCTGGCCAGGGTCTTCTGGCTGTTCCAGAGTCTAGGTTAAAATGCAAGGGGGATCGTGCCTATGCAGTAATGGCCCCCAGACTCTGGAACAGTCTACCACCGAGCGTCAGATCAGCTGAATCAGTGTCCATTTTTAAAACACGTCTTAAAACATATTTTTATCAGCAGGCTTTTCATGAGTCTTAACTAATTTTATTATTATTTTTATTTATTATTTTTTTTTTTACTTCTTTTATTTATTTTTAAGAATGTTTTACTCCTTTTTGTACTCCTACTCCTGTTTGTTTCACTTTGTGTAAAGCACTTTGTGCTCCTGCTGGAAAAGGGCTATATAAATAAAGTTATTATTATTATTATTATTATTATTACCCTTGAGATCTGCCTGAAAAGGCTGTCGTGACAACAGGCCGTAAGCATTACCCATGAGCCATTTTCTCAAGATGTACAAAAAATCACCCATGATTCTGCAGCTCTGGATCAACCACAGTTTTCTGATAAACTATATTACTTAGCCGCCAAACATTACCCACCTGTTAGACTTTAAAGGATATTACTGCAGGATACAGAGGATATTTGCTCAGGATCTCAGCTTTATGCTGGATTTGGGTACCAAGCAAATACTGTAGAAAAATGGAATGTCTATTTGCACCTACACGTCTCTTGCCTAATCCCTAATCCCTCAATAGTCTACCCTAATAAAGACAGTGACTCACCAGCAATGTAAGCAAAGGTTTGTGCATCCTGCATTGGTACAAGATTTACCAAACACGCGTCCCCGTGACATGTTATGAGCCACAGAGCAGACAGGAATCGTGAGGAGAAAAGCTCCAGATGCTAAGCCTTTGCAAGAGACCTGCGATTTAGTCATTGCCAAGGCCCATGGTGACGGCTGACAGCTTTGGAATTAAAAGCAGGTTTCACAGTCAAGAACAGCCTTTCACAAATGAAACCACTGCAGAACTGAAGCTGCCATTGAGCCTATGTTTTAAATATTGAGCAGAGTACACGTTATTGCTTTAGTCTACCATTAAATTATTTTCAAAATATGCCCCGCCAGAGCAAAACATTTGACATGATTTAGCCTATTTCTTATTTGTTTTTACATCTCTCCCAATAATTGCGTGTGGGAGATTCTATTTTAACTGGCAAAATGAACCTTGACATAACAATTGTTATATTTCCTTATCTTTTTGCACAAACTCTAAAGCAGAAAATCAGTTTCATTTAAACTGATGAACACAGTTTGAAGTGTGTATGAATTCATTTTGATGATGAAATTAAAGAAATAAAATTTTATTAACAGCAGGATCTGAGAGATTCAATTCCCTTTTTTGTTTTACTATGGTTAAGCACAGTTGCTGTCGTCATCAAATTCAGTCAGTTTGAGTGACGAGAGAAACATGCATACCTGCCGTCAAAAAGCACAATAAATTCAGTTTGTTTGTTGATATTGTAATAAAATAACTTTCAATTGAAGACTAAAGTGTGTTATCTCTGACAAAGGTCGAAAAAAGACTGTTAGTTTGCACAATTTCCTATGCTATCATTAATTCTGTCAGATTTTTGTATGTGACTATCGCAAAATTCCAGGACAGTTTCCCGCATAATTTATCCAGTACCAAAAACACGTTATATTGCGCATATGAGATCAAGTCCGGTGAATGCTTCCAACAGGTTTGCTTTTCAATTTTGCTCGAACATTGTGGATGAAATGAAAGACAAATCTTTCCGTCAGAGGTTATGACGATAGCCATACATGACGACAGAAATCTATAGACAATAACTTACTGGCTAAACAATGTTTTTGTGTGGAAAAACCAAGAAAATGTTGTAAAATATAGCCACCATGTTGAGTCCCAGGAGTGCATGCCCCAGTACAATGCATCATCTGCTCTCGGCATCGGTCAAAGGGTGTCTATCGTCAGTTGCCTGACGGCCTCCGTTGTGTCTACCGTTAAATGTCTGACAGATTTCTGTGGCTACTGTCAGTTATTTCTAAAGCTAGCCAGCTGGTAAAAGTGCTTCAGACATATCAGGAGATAATTTAGTAATGGAGACATGACCTATACTAGTACCCAGGAAATAATGGTTCTGACCAGTTTGTCAGAAATGATGATAGAAACAGCATGTGTCAACTGTCATCTGGATGTCTGTCAGAAATAACAATAGAAACAACGTGTTGATTATGAATACGATGCCGTTAAATCAGTAGAAATTACACACAGAATGACATTACAGAAGTGATTATAACCCTACTGAAACCACTATAATGATCAAAAGCCAATGAAAAAGGCCAAAGTATCTCTCAGGATTTTCATTGTTCGTTTGTCAGAATGATGACAGAAACGCCACCAAAAATTGCCACAACAAAAATGGGGGGAAAAAAGTGATCTTGAGCAGAAGCTGATTTTATAAAGTTTGTTTAGTGATTCTGACCCTATCAACTATCAAAAAAGGTTAAAGAAGATCTCATCTCGGGTTTTGGTAAATTTGGGAAGCTGGGAGTTGAGTGGTACCAGTTACAATAGAATCTGCCGTATAGCTTCATGGGATTCCCATTAGTCACAGCTGGCATTCTGGTTCAGACAGCTGTTGATCTGAGCAATAGAACCTTTTAAGAACATATTGTTGCCGTGCCACACTTTGACATCATCTGCCCTGCTGCTGAAGCGAAAGAAATACTGGGTAAAATTATGCTCTGCACCGTAATACAGCATAGAAACATTTGTTACAAAGGAGACCTTCATGCCATAAAATGGGACGGAGCATGAATGAAAAATGGGAACTAACCATTTGGTTAGTCAAGCATTAGGTGAAGCTGAGAATTTGGCTGACAGTGGCATTTCAACAGTCCAAGGCACTCATCGCAAAGAGTAGGGGTGTAAGGTTCCTTGATAATTCTCTAAGGGCAAGATACATTTGCCTGCCTGCCACTGACCCTTAGGACCAGGGTGACAGCAAAACTAACAGGATGGTAAAAACATGCACGGACTCTTAAACCAGCTACCACAAAGGAGTAAAACAGATCATGAGAAGGAATTCATCGAACAACTGGGCCGAAAAATCAAGCCACCCGAGGTTTCAGGTGTTGTTTGGGACAATGTGAGTGGAGAGATCCACTCTGAAATATACATTCTTAAGGCTCAGCTTCTGTGTGAATGGTCACAGCTGATGTTGTCAAAGTGTCATCGTGACAGGCTAAGGAGAGAGCATGGCGGGATAGGCTGTCTTGGTTTCATCATCACTGGGGATGGATATTTTGAATATCTTAGGGGCTTGGGGCTGGTTTATTTTGGACAGCTTGAAAAATGAACGTGATGAGTATTAATGAGATCGGCTCAAGGCCGCAGACTCCCCACGGGGCTTGAGATTAAAGCCCCCCTCCACTCCCACATCCCCATTTGACCAGAGGACCTGGAGCCATGAACATTTGGGCTCAGATCTGTGCCTTCTGTGCCAGCAGTGACTGGGCTGCAGCCGTGCCCATTGCTGAGCCAGCACGGTCACTCTCCTTTATCGTGCTACAGATCCTCTGCTCTGCAGGTTGCCACGGCAACCAAGCAAGTACTCAGTGCAGGCACCAGATTGCCAACCAGATTAGAATGCAAAACTATCATTACATTCAGTGGTCAATCCGGAATTATTGCCTCCACAAGCACAGGATGATTTTTGTCACCTTTACGGTCAGGATTGCAAGACCACTAATTACAGTGCATATGGTGTGTAGTTCACTACGGACCTTCCATTATGCAAGTACATTGATGTTTGAATGCTGCAAGCCGCAAGTCTAACAGCTGCTAAATGATCTCACCTGCTTCCACCAACGATTAACACTGTATTTTGATGCAGTTTTTGGTGCTTAACAAATTAGTATCTTGTAACACATGAATGCACACAAAAATGTTACGGATTACACTACCAGTGTGGACTTAGCACTGTTTACTAGTACAAATTTTTGGTGCCATCCGAAAACCATACCCTTCAGTCTTTAATTTCAAATTAGGCAACTTGTGCCAATTCAGAATGAAGAATTCCTTCAATTCATCCCTCATCCATTATCTAGTGAATTCAATCACGCAGGCTTTTTGCTACCAAGTGCTCCACCATGCTGTACAGATTTAATTCAATTTTCTTTCAATGCGCTGTATACATAGATGGGTGTTACGAACCAGGCAGAAGGAACCAGTTTTGGATCAATGACGGAAGCCTCTTGGGCGTATTAACTATTAGCAACAGGCAACACTACAGAAGAGGGTTTGGGAAAACTGCAGGTAAGGAGAAGTCCGAGACAAGTGATCAGCATGCAGCAGTAGAAGGGCATATCTGAGTCATGGTCAAGACAGTCTAGGAGTCAGAAGCCAGGAGGTCCACCTAATACAGCAGTGGCCAAAGAGCATCCAGGAAGATAACTTTATTGGGACATGGGCTCTGTTTTGGAGACCGCTGGAGAGCAGGAAGGTGTTCCTAATTTAGAGCTCATAAATACAGATGAACTGTTTTCTATTTTACTGGGCACACGGAGGAAGACGATCTGAACTCAATGCTAGATTACAAGAAGGTAACTTGAGACAAGGGGCGACAATCCAGTGAAGACTGAGACACCACAAGAAAATTATATAGATGAAACACTTAACGAAAGGGCCGAATCATACAAATGTTCACACTAGAAGGCGGGAGATGTGAAAGACAGTACATCAATTAAGATAGACAAACCTCAAAACTCACAAAGACAGCTGGAGCAGGGGAGAGACTAATTATTGAGATGCGAGGGTTGTGACAGACAGGCTCCGTAAATGCTCAATAATTAATGTCTTCGTATATAAAATGCTTCTTACTTGTTTATTTTGGACAATAAATACTGACATGCATCACTGAGGAGAATAGTGGTGACATGAAGTCAAAGGACCAAACATCACATGGAGCGAGTGAGTTGGGAAAGCGAGAACATTGAACCAGGTGTGCTTTAGGACTTGTATTTTTACCCCGCCCCACCCGAAGGGTGAGGGCAAGGGGTATTGTTTTTGGTTCGGTTTGTTTCTGTATTTGTTTGTGCGTTTGTTTGTTTGTTTCTGTGTTTGTTTGTTTGTTAACACTCTAGCGGCAAAACTAATAGCCAGATTCACCCCAATTCGGTATAGGGATTTCCACTGACCCAGAATAAGATCCCTATTGAATTTCGTACAAGTAGGTGAAAGTATGCACAAGGGGCGGGGTTTGTTGTGCCTGGCACCTTTTGTTTGTATTTACTTCTCTCCCAGTAACTATGCCATGCTTCAAGGGATTCCCAGCAGGCAGCACATGCTTATTTCTGTCATATGAATGAACCCAAATGAAAATAAAATAAGCACATTATTTGAAAATGACAAATAGATGTTCCATCAGTGAATAACCAGGAGGCAAAATAGTAAAAGAATACATTTTAATGAATGAGCAACAATGAAAATGCACAGTAACAGGCAATAATACTGGAGTATGCAACTTTCTATGTAAGCTGTGCACGACAGAATTTATGCTCATGCATCATAATAAGTGCAATAGACTAGTGATACCAAAATTCTTTATGGCAAGCTTTGAGCAGAGTTGCCATTTTAGGCTACACAAGGCCAAAACGATTCACCAATACACATTCCAAACATACACACCTTATTTGAAACAAAGAACTGCAGCTGTTGTAAAGCACATGCAGCTGACACATCAGCAGAGCTAAATTAAGCAGAAACTAGATGTATTCACACATTTAAGCGGGTCACAGTGAGATCATTTAGGGTACCCCTGCAATAGTGGCCTCAGCAAATCACATGTAAGGCGTCCCTGAAAAAACAGCTCCTCAAATGTCCTGCTCCTGCTGAACAATGTGATGTCAATCAGGACATATTTCTCAGAAAGCCCAGTAGCTGTGCCAATTGTTCTTTATTATGATACATTGCCTTAACCATATTGCTTATGATAATTTTACTCTTGCCCCATGTAAACTTTTTTCTATACCCCACCCTCTTTTTCTAATAAACGTTAATCTTTTATTGCGTCATCTTTTCAAATTGACTTTTGAAATAAGCACATGCCATTCATCACTACCCTAAAACCTTTGTTTTAATAAGTCACAGCACTCATCAATATGAATGTGGCGCATATTTGAAAATGTACCCATAATGCCACTGGACAGCCTCGAACTACTAGCAACTTTCCCCGGGGTTCTTTCAACAAACTCTTTCTTCTGGTATCTCTGTTCAAGCCAGTATGGAGGTTGATGTACACTGCAGTGTTGTGCATTACATAACATTGCATAAAATAACATAGTATAGCATAGCACAAGTGGCGAGAACAGGCTTCCAGCCCAACTAGGCTCGCCATTTTCTTATTACTTTAGTGAATCTAATACTTCAGATACTCGATGACCCAATGGTATCTAACGCTAAATCAAGCCTGCTTCTGAAAATTCCCAAGGTTTCTGACCCACATGATCAGACAAGCCATTCCACACAGATTAGTCTCTGCGTGAAAAAATATTTCCTAATATCAGTGCTAAATTTACTCTCGGCCAACTACCATTTGTGACCCCGAGTTCTACAAACAAAACTTGGCCTAAGTAATCCCACATAATTCACTTTGTCGATCCCTTTAACATATTTAAAGACCTCAATCTGATCACCCCTAAGTCTCCTTTTCCTAAGACTGAGGAGATTAAGGATCTTCAGCCTCCTCTCATAGCTTTCATCTTTTATACCTAGAATTAACTTTGTGGCTCTTCTCTGAACTTTTTCTAGATCCTCTATATCTTACTTAAAGTATGGTCCCCAGGACTATACACAATACTCTACATGTGGTCTGATGAATGTGTTGTACAGGAGAAGAATAACCTCCTTGGATTTATACTCAATACTTCTGGCTATATATACCAGCATCCTGTTGGCCTTTTTGACTACTATGGCACAATGGCTGGAACCTGAAAGGGTTTGGTCAACAATCACTCCCAGATCTTTCTCATGTGGTGCACATTACAGTTTTAAACTTCCCATGAAGTAATCATGTCTAATGTTTTTATCACCTACATGTAGAACTTTACATTTAGCTACACTGAATTTAATTTGCCACATTTCTGCCCAATTCTGAATTCTATTTAAATCATCCTGAATCACCTTAGTGGACTCTAAACAGTTCACCAAACCTCCCAATTTGGTATCATCTGCAAATATAACTAATTTGCTACAAATATTCCTATCAAGGTCATTACTGTAGATGAGGAAGAGCAGGGGTCCCAAAACCAATCCCTGAGGGACTCCACGTCCCACAATGCCTAGCTCAGATGAGATCCCTCTGACCACCACTCTTTGTGTTCTGTCCTGTAACCAGTTCCGAGCCCACCACAGAATACCTCCTGTAACTCTAACGGAGCTCATTTTAAAAATTAGTCTCTCAAGCGGTACTGTATCAAATGCTTTCTGAAAATCCAAGAACATGATGTCATAGGCCCTGCTCTGATCAAGTACTCTGATGACCACTGTTTATTCCAGCATCTGTACTTTTACTCCCGGTCTTGCTTCCTGGCACTCTGTCAGTATCTGTCAACTACTGGTTGGCATGGCCCCTTGGCAAACAGCAGGCATGTGGTCCTTCAGCTCTCACTTAAACCCCTCTGCTCCAGCGTCCAGCTGCAAGGAGACTTGGAACAGGAGTCAGCCGACAGCGATACACACGCAACCTGAAATCTGGAACAAAGCCACTTTCTGCTGGTTCACCTGCCAGAGCTCAACCTTCATGCCCAGCTCTATTTACGACCCCCTCCCTACAGCCAGTGACCGACAACCTTCCAGCAACACTCGTGAGATCAGAAAAAAAATAGGGACTGAGACCTTGCTCTGTATTAATTGGGTAAACACACTGTATGAATTGAGGTCTTGTTTGCTTTTACAAAATAAATTACGTGTCTGAAAAAAATATCATAAAGTCAAAGTATTATCAGAGACACCACTGTCCTTTCCCATCATGGAGGCACTGTATCATTCGAAAAACTAAAATATATCGCAATATGTCGCGTAAAGCACAGCCAAGGCATAAGCAGGATATTACAGACCAAATATAAACCAATGATGAGGTCATTATGAAAGCAGAGAAACGTGAAAGTCCATCATGTCAAATGATCTCAGATCAGGGAAAACATGCAAGTCCTCCTCATTAGTGCTTCCGGAAAGCAGCACTCGTGCTGAGGCTCCATTTCACGGAACAAAATACAGGTAATTTGCATGTGATTAGCAGCCTCTCCTCTGAGAGGGCCATGCCACACAGAGCTGCATCCGCCGTCCATTTCCGCTCAAGCGGCCTGTCTGATCCACCTGCCAGACACGCACACAAGCACATCTGGAAATGGCCTCGGCAACGGTGACCGCGACTGCAAAACAGCCACTTCCTGACCCACGCCCCATCGTCGTGGAAACCCGCCCAGCCAGGACATCAGTGTGATGGTACAATAAAATTAAGATAATACTCAAAGATGGGATGGGAGGATGGGTGAATTACGTGGGGTGATTGAGAAAAAATAGGCTGCGCCATTGTGTTTACATACATAGGACATTTAGGAGCACTCCCTGCGCTCAGTCACTGGCGTTCTGATGCTTAATAGGTGTGCCGCGGATGGGATCACGAGAGGCATGGAGAACCGGGCGAGATGGGAGGGAGGGAGAGAGAAATGGAGAGAGAAGGATGGGGGGAGGGTGGAGAAAACGGCTTACCTTCCATCATGGTTGCAGATTTGCATTCCTCAATCTCCAAGGAGCCTGGAAACAGTAGCCTGGGGTGACGAAAGACCCTAGCAACGAGGTGCTACTGAGAGGGAGCTCGGCATGTGTCTCACGGGCGCTGAACATCGACCTTGGCCCTCCCTTAAATACAGAGGCGCGCAAACGCACGCAGGCACATGCGTTTCCACTCACATGCACAATGGACTGTCGTGGAGCTCCTGGTCGCAGAGGTAAGAGAAGCGCAATGTGAAAAGAGCTGTAGTTTCAGTCCAGGAAAGCAAATGCAATGATAACCTCCATCACAACTGAAGGATGCTGTAAGGGAGAAAGAAGCAAAGAGGGGGTAGAGAGAGAGAGGAAGAGTGACAGCATGAGAGAGAGAGAGAGAGAGAGAGAGGGCGAGAAGAGGGGAGGGAGGGGAGGTATGCAGATGTCATACCCCAGCTGAGCCAATCGCGGAAACCCTCTGCTGAATCACATGACTTCTGATTTTAGCTTGCATCTCCGGACATCACAGCCTTCCAGGGCATTAGACAACTACCCCCCTCCTACTTCACGCATGAGCGCAAGCTTACACACGCTGATAGACAGAAGCCCCTCCCCTCTGCGCTCTGATAGATCACGTAACCTGGTGAGCATCTGCTGTTTGCAGCCCAGTGGTGTTTTGGCCCCCTGTGGTCAGGGAATGAATGGGATTAACTATTGACTCACCGCCATATCTAACTGTGCAGCTAACATGGCGGCTGTATAGGGGTTGGAGGGTTAAACTACTTTCTCCAGAAGCCTTCTCAGGTTTTATTCCATCACTGGGAATGAAGTGTGAACTAGCCAGTACTCTACTGTGTGGGTGCAGTTGTGTGCGTGTCCAGGCAAATTCATATATGTACCATTGTGTCTCTGCATGCACAATATGTTTGACTGTATATGTGTGTATTTTTACATTTGTCTTGTAACGTGTGTCTGTGTGTGGACACTCTGTGGAACTCAAGAGAGTACATGTTCCAGTGCCACTGTCTTCTTGCCTCTCAGGGAAGAAATCAGTGGTTCTCAAGTAATGGTGGCAAATTCTGCAACATGTTCAAGAGAGAGAAGTTAGTCATTGCAACCTTCTGGAGAATTTTAAGAAGTTGAGGGTGATTTTAGCAAGAGAAAGAGGGAAAGGGTAAAAATTAGACATACAATAGTAAAATGAAAATCTGAAAGTTTTAATTTGCCAGATAGGATGCTACTTGCTGTGCTAGTTCAGTAAGACAACAAAAGACATGTCCTCATTCTCAGAGACACTTCCATGCATATCTGCCACTGTTCTGCCCCATTGCAAGGTAGGCTGTTTTAGCCTCTCTCCTGGTTTGCAATCCATTCTCCAATGTTTGGTCAGAAGCCATGATTTTCACTATATGAAGACAAAGGCGAGTCCTCTCCCGCCACTTTTGGACAACCTACCCAGTGTGCTAAAAAGTGATTCCAAGGGGTCCTTGCCAAGCGTCTGTATGTGATGAGTTGGGAGTGAAAACGTGCCGGTTTTGCCGAAGCTACAAAAAAAATTCTTCTGCCTGCTGCTATACTGCATCACTCTCAGCTGCTACAAGTAACATTGCCAATGGCTGCATCACGCTTGCCTGCTGCTCTACAATATCCATCTCCATCCCAGCACCCATCTCCAGGATCTGAGTATTTCCCAAGTGGGGAGGGGATAGCATGACAATCCCTGCTCTCTTCTCCTCAAACTCAGTTAATCACAGGGTGTGTCAAGGTCAGCGCTTAGATGCCGAACTATCATTGTGTCCACTGTATTTGTAAAATAATTCAATCAAATATTGGCTTACTGAAATACATTAATCAATAAATTTATCATTGTAATAGTGCAGGGTTTCCCGCAGCGCTTTATAGTTAGGGCAGCCGCCTTGACAACAAATACCTCCCGCCTTGACTACGTCCCCCCGGAAAAAAAAAAAACAAAACATAATAATAATAATAATTCTGCTATATCCACGCCTGCATACGCAGTAAAATAAGGCCGCATCGCGATGAGGCCGAATAGCGGCCGGCATCTGTTGGTTAAATATGTTACTGCGCCATCTATCACCTGTTGCTACGCCAATATTATTTTTTTATGTTGAGAAAAAGCTAATTATCCGGATATACAATAACCGGTCGTCGTCGTGGAAAGGACGTGGAGGTAAGATAATTATTCATCTAAACTAAAAATTTGAATAGTGTCTCCTATCAACTGCTTGCCCACATATTCTGTTTCATTAAGATATGGCTATATGCAATTCGTTTAGTTTCTTATCATGGCTACCGATGTGTTTGCGCGTGGCTTTCTGCTATGTTTGACAATTGCACGTGGTTTTCTCTAGCGTACAGTAATGGATGGGAAAAAGCAGTCAAAAATATCAGGGTATTTTATTCAAAGAAGCCGGCCTACTACTCCATCTGCGCGTAATTAGATCTCGTAATTACGCGATAAGGTGTATATTTTTTTTATCCTGTGAATGCAATGCGCTTCCGTACATAATACTGTTCGCCTCTCCCCAAACATAACCACAACCGCAAAGCATTTGGGGAATTGAAGTCAAAACAGATAACAAATACATTTTCCGTTCTTACATTAATTTTCGTTTGACCCTTAGGGACGGTTGCGTGCATTTTACGTGCTTTTCATTCTTCTTCTTTTTTTTTTGATAATTTTGGCTGTGTTCATGCATGTATACTGGACAAAGAAAATTAGGGATCACCCCAATTTTCGAATTTGAAGTATTTGATAGTTCAAATTATGTTCCATATCATATTTCAATATTAAAAATCAGAGTGATCCCTAACTTTCTTTGTCCAGTATAGCATGAATTTTGGTAAGATTGTGCGTTTTTATTTGATCTTGTTATTTCCAGCTCAGCTCTTACAGTAAGGCTAAAATACGCTGTGTACAAGCAAGTGTTACACTCAGACTGTTAAGCGCAAAAAATGCACCATTGAAACCCAGAAACCCATTCAAACTGCAATTTTTGATTTCACTTCCATGAAAGCATAATACATGCATTTTATTAATCTGAGCGTCAATCAATAAAGTTACAAGACTGTTGACTTTGTCACTTTGTTATTGCACTTTAACTGCTTTGTTTATTTATAAACAAATTTATAAAATTTTGTCATGGAACGACTGTACAATCATGCCGCAATGAAAGAACAAACAAAATAAACTTTATGATATCTTAACCATAATTAAACTGTTTTTCTGGGAGTTGGGGGCGGGACTTTGACAAGCATTTCACTTCTCCAGCGACCCTTTCGGTCATGATACATGTTGAGTTGAACTTGTCATGGAACGACTGTACAATCATGCCGAAATGAAAAAACAAATAAAACCCTGTAGTGTATTACTATTCTATAGTAATTCTGTATCTAAGAAAACAGACCCAGATATACTCAGAGAGAGACTCTTTACTATTGTGTAAATAAACTCTCTCAAGTAAGGATGTAGGATTATAATTCACCTTTTCAATCGAGACACTAGAATCACTCCTCTGAGGGACAGACCAGCAAGGCACGTGATTCTAAGTGCATGGAAATTCATACCTTGAGATGGTTGACAGCAAGGTAGCGATGAACACCTGTACCAAAAGGGGCTTTATTTTATATTTTTAATTTCTTCTTGCCCCCCCTTTTTTCCTTCTTTTCCTATATTCCTCCCACCTTGACCATCACCTTTTTTATTAAAAAAAATGAAAAATGAGAAAGGGAAAGAATAAAAAACATCAACAAAAACAATAATCAACAACAACAAAACAACAACAGAAATGCTGACAGAGAAAACATAATGAAAGAAAAATTATAATAATTTTAAGAATAGAAGAGAAAAAATAACATTTTGAAGCTGTTTGAAGAAGCAGCAATAACAAGAATAACAGGAAATACAAAAAAAAAAAAAAAACAAGAGCAATAGATGATTTCCATACGGGAGACACCCCTGTTTGATGCCAAGCCCAGGGTGGGAAACCTTAACACCGCCTCTAAAAGTACTGCTGCACTCAAGGTCGCTAGCCGCACACTCAAGGTAATCAAACAGGTCCCCGTCATCCCACCGTCCCCGCATAAATCAGCAACCAAAAAGACAATGAACAGTGAACATCCAAAAAGGCACAAGGCCATTCCCCAACACAAAAAACCACCCGCCTACCCACCAGCTGCCAGACAACACCCAATGTATGCCTTCAACCATTCCCTGCCAACAACAAGTAATCTAAGACTATATAAAAACTTGAAATGCAATGGTAACATCCCCCTGACAAACCCCAGAAGCGCACCAGCCAAGTCTGTGACGTTATTAATAACCATTGTTGGCAACTCTTGGCTCACACCGAGACCAGATGTACCGTGTAATCTGTAGCTAACTACTTAAACAGAGACATCAATTAACATTTAGGGTCAGGTGCAGGAGAAGGCAGGAGAATGTGCAAGGAGAGGGGTGAAATAATGAAACAATAACTGTATGACTAAAATCAATAAAAGAAACAAACAAAAAAAAAATGCCGACAGCCAGACTGCAGGGAAAACTAATTATCACATAATTAGGATGTAACAGAGCTTCACCATATTATCAGAAATTGCCTGGAGTGATTTGCAATACTCTGTATTCTTTATTGAAATTAGTTAATCATTTTGTCAGATTTATTTTGACAGTCAAACACTTAGATATGCTTTGCTCGCATTTTAGTTCTCTGCCTTTGGTAAAATTTAGGTGCTTAATTTTCTATAATTTTTTTCAAATGGCAAAAAGTTGGGTGTAAATAGTCTGGGGTCAATAAAACACATTATAGACTTCACACGGTACAGTATTGTGCGGTGAAGATCAGAAAACAAGAGCTATTCAAGTATTTATTTCATGTAATATTGGATTTTATAGAAAATAAGTAAACAGAGAACAATATATTGTAAAAACAAAAATCACAAAACGATATGGTCATCACTATCCCCTGCCGCGATCAAGGGCCATGAGGGCTGTTAACCAATGTGCAAAATTTGAATAATTTGACTACAATACTTTCTGAGAAAGCTTCTTTCCATTGGATGCTATTGGCTTGCATTGGAAGTTTCGATCCAAGGGCCATAACTCCGTTAACAAAAAAGCAGCGACATCGATCTTCAAACTCAACCTAGATCATGACTGGTTAAGTAGGCATGCAAAAATTAGACTTCTGTATCTCTCAGAATTTTTCAGAAAACTGGTCTCCATCGAAAGTGTGACGGACAGACGGACAGAATCCTATCCTATATCCCTTGCACCACTTCGTGGTGGGGGGGATAATAATGTCTTTTTGAGAGAAAAAGTCAATATCTAGTGTGGCCACCCTTTGCTTTGATTACAGCATTTAATCTTTCAGGCATAGTTTTTTTTTAAATTTTCTCACTGACTAAACCATTCCATATGTTTTGAAGTTAATTTCAAAGAGATTCCTTTGATGATACAACAGATTTGCTCAATCAGATTAAGGTCTGGACTTTGAGCAGGCCAAATCATAATTAATGTTACCAGATGTTTCTTTCCAACTGAGATAATTCTTGCACAACTCATAAGTGTGTTTAGGGTCATTAGCCTGTTGAAAATAAAATCCCTGACCAATCAGTCTCTTTCTGGATGTGCGCCTCACAAGGATGCTGTGATACTTCTTTTGATCCTTGAGTCCGTCGATTTTTGCTGAGATCACCTGCTCCTTTAGAACAGACTGAACCCCAGACCATAATATTACCGCCTCCATGTTTTACTGAAGGGATTAAACAGTCATTTTTGAAATGTTCTCCAACTCCACAGTGCACATAAGCTCTGTGTTTAGATGAGAAAATTTTGACTTTTGATTCATCGGTCCAAAGGACTTGTTCCTGATCCATTGGTGTCCAATCCTTGAATTTCTTGGCGAACCCTAGTCTTTTTTTTGATGTTGCCAGCTCTTGGCAGCAACACAACCAATCAGACTATTTTCACACAGGAATCTGGAAATAGTAAATCTTGATACCTTCATCACTTCACATCTGGCGCTATTAATGTCATCACGGAGTTGTTGTGCTGTCAACCACCGATTTCCTTTTTTTTTTTTACTTATAGACCGATAACAAACATCAGAGGCACTTAACTTCTGTTCTGCACCTCTGTTGCCCCTAGTTTTCAGCAAACTGGTCTTTTTGCAATGCTTCATGATGTTTCTTACTGTGCCATGGGAGCATTTAATGTCATCGGCATCATGCAAGGCCACAATGCAGCAACAAACAATCTCAGAGAGCTCCTTTCGTCGTGCCATTGTGTTTAACACTGTGACATGGCTCGAACTTCATGTCGCCTCATACACAGGAACAACTGATCATCAGAGGTAATTTTGCAGAATAATGTTGCCTCGAACCAGTCTAAACAAGTCATGGAATCATGGAATGAGCCCTCAAACATGCATTTGACTATCAAAGAGGCAAAAAATAAAATATGCGACACCATTCAATTGTTATTAAAAAAATAGATGTTTTCGGTTTTTTTACTACTCATATTTTTACCTCAGTATACTTGTGGGAATGTTTTTTGTTTTTTTTTCTCGTTGCCTATAATAGCACTTTTCAATACATTTTCACCAAAAAATTATAGAGAAGTAATATATTAGGACCCCTTTTAGACAAAATTGGTGGTGAATAATTACTGCTGCACAGTACTGTATTCCCAAATATTTGCCAATAATAAAGAAATCCATATTTGGAAGAATATGAAGAGAAAGAAATGTGTTCAATTTTCTAAAATTCTAATTAAAATCACATTCTAATGTGGCCAACTGGATGGAAAGGTCAGGCAAACCACGACTGCAGCACAGATGTGGATGCGGTGTGATATGAGCACGCTCAGCAATAGGGAATATAAATGGTGGTTAAGTTGGTGAATTTCAGAGAGTTCAGAGAAAAGCCACTAAGCTAATTCCAGGTATACAAGATGAAAGCTATGAGAAGAGGCTGAAGATCCTTAATCTTTCTTTTTAGTCTTAGGAAAAGGAGACTTAAGGGTGATCTGATTGAGGTCTTTAAATATGTTTAACCCCTTGCCACTCCGACAGCCCAGGGAAGTTAAAAACTAGAACAGCTTTCAATTTACTTTGGGTACGCCTTGGATAGGCTTTTTTTTTTTTTTTTTTGGCAAATGTTACCGGAGTGGTGAGGGGTTAAAGGGATTAACAAAGTGAATTATGTTGGATTCCTTCAGCCAAGTTTTGTTAGTAGAACTCGGGGTCACAAATGGAAGTTGACCAAGGGTAAATTTAGCACTGATATTAGGAAATATTTTTTCACCCAAAGAGTAATTTTGATGTGGAACAGCTTGCCTGACCATATTGTTGAGGCAGAAACCTTGGGAATTTTCAAAAGCAGGCTTGACTTAAAGCTAGATACCATTGAGTCTTTGAGTATCTGAAGTGATATATTCACAATAGAAAAAAAAAAAAAAAAAAAAAAAAAACTGGCGAGCCTAATTGGGCTAAATGGCCTGTTCTCGCCACTCATGTTATGTTAATTTAAGATTCAGCTCTTTTTTTGTCGAATACAAAGTGTTTTGTTTCTAATCTCTACTTGTTTGAAAGTGCGTGTCAAAACCTTTGACTGTTACTGTGTTTCTACATGATGCGTATGATACTGGTGTTACTGGGTTGGAACCATTTCATTGGACATTGTCCACAAACTAAAAAGTTTGTGCATGAGAACTTCATTTTTTCACAAATTTGGCCATAAAAATAAGTTCTGTGCTCTGTACTTCTTGTGTACATGGCCTCATCTACTGCCATTTTATTACAATATTTTTGCTTTGTCCGAGAGGCATAGCAAATGTGCAAAAGCAAGATCGCATGCAGCGAAGCCATTCTGAACTCTTTAAATACATGCTACATTGTAAAAAGGAGCTAATTAATTTGGAATCCTGATTCTTTAAAGGTGCAGTAAGTAACTTTTATAGATATAACTTTTTGTTCATATTTCCTGAAACTGACATTCCTTGCTGACTGGGGTGCATGAGATAGGTAATTTGTAAAAAGAAAAAAGAAAAAAAAATCAGGGATCTTTAGTTCCTGCCAATGCTCCTAATGGCATTTGCTAGAATTCGCCCCGCTTGAGCAAAAGTGACAGTCACTAATGCACACGCTGTCCAGCTCCCCTCCTCTGCACACTCTCTCTCTGTCCTGTGGTCTCGCCAAATATTGTCTGCGCCTGGTTTATTGAGAAGTTTAATATAAGATGGAAGAGAAACAACCGCCTGAAAGAAATAAATATCCCATGCTTCCTTTGTTAGCTACAGCAGACATGACAATAAACGCAAACAGAAGACAACCAAAGAAACGCAGGCTGGAATGAGGAAGTTGAACTGTGGCTGAGACAAAACTAGCGTTAACATTCACTATAAGAGCGGCATTTCCAGTTAGCTTGCTTGCTACGTTACGGGACATGAGAGGTTTAAAAACAGCTGCAGTGGGGGCGCCCTGGTGGCACATCGGTCTAAGCGCGCGCACAATAAAGGCTATGTCCTTCTCGCAGCAACCTGGGTTTGATTCCGGCTCAGGTCATTTGCTGCATGTCATCCCCATTCTTCTCCCCAACTTTCCTGTCTCTCTCTACTGTGTGACTGTCAAATAAAGGTAAAAATCTTTAAAAAAAAAAAAAAAAAACAGATGCAGAGTTGTCAACATTTTGATGTGATATTCGAAAAGAGTAAGCATATTGCTAAGATGGCTTCAGTTACTGTAATACTCCATAGTTCTAATCTAATTGGGACAGTGGATGGGTCCTGTCACTAGAAATGCCTCCGAAAAAGTATGCGCCCTGGCTACCTTGCCAATGAGCCTCGCTCTTTGGTGATGTGGTCAGCGTGTGTGACTTTTACCCGGGAGTCTGGGGTTCAATTCCCTGCCTGGGTCCTCCTTCGGCCTGCCACACTCTGGCGTAATCGGCAGGATTCAGGGAATCCCAATAGATGGCAGCATGCGTAAAGCATGGAGTGTGAGGACATGCTCCCAAAAGAGGGGGAGAGATGTGATAGTTCATGGGTCCTGCAGGGTTCCAGCTGCCGGTCGCCATTGTTGCCAATCAGCGAATCTTTAAGAAATTTGCAAGATATCCAAATGACGCAAAAAAATGGCGAAGAGCCTCAATTTTTTTCAAGTGCATGATTCAGTTCAATACAGCAGTCCTGCTCAGTGGTGGATCCAGAACTGGGAATTAGGGGGCACAGACATGTCCCTTTATGACAACTGTTAGTCCTAGTTAGGCTAGTTCTCAATCATTTTCCTTTATTGACGCATTTTCCAATTATCTTAATAATCCATTGGCAATTGAAGACACGGCTTCTCTCCATATGTGATCTACCAGCGATGAAATAATAGGCTAAATTCAGTACAGAAAAATAATTTACTTATTAACAGGCCTATGCTTTACGAAAGACAAACTGCTCTGAAACTTCTGCGCTACCTTTTCCGCACATCAGGCGATTTAACTTGCGCTTCATAATTGTTTAAATTCATCATTTAAAAACTGGAAAACTTCCAGAGACTTCAATTCCACATGAGAATCTCTTAAATATGCATTGATGGAATAATGACTGAGGAAATTGAAATCAGGAATCTGACACTAGAGATATGCTTGTGAGGTACTAGGAGTAGGAACTTCAGCGACAAACTTGCACTGGGGAATGAAACGTGTGACAATATAAAGGGGAAAACTAAGAGTGAATGGGGAACAGTATGCGTGAAATGGGAAACTTGTGCAAGGGGCATGGTTCTAAAGTAGGAGCTTAACTAGGTGAAAACAGAAAGGGGAGGACGAGTGCGTGACTGAGGAAGTAAACAAAAGCATGCGGAGACAAAACTGGAGTGAATGACAAAAGTGTGGGACAAATACAAAGATTATAAAATATAAATATATAAAATAAAACATACAAAAAAGATATAAACAGATTCAAGTACTGACAAGGAGGGACCAGGGGGTTATAATTTTTCAAATGACAAATTTTGCTTTCTTCTCAATCTTACGGACTTAAGTTTTAAATTGTAGCAGGAGCAATAAAAAAAATAAATCAGGAGGCAGTCAATAAATAGCAAAAGAGTAGCAATGGTTTTGGATTGAAAACGTAGTCAGCATAGATGAATTTCCGTGTCTGTGGCTGAGTTTTCATTCCAGCCGAACACTGTAGTGTTGAAGCACTTAAACAAATGAAGTTCTTGCACAGGTTCAGGCCGGAAGACTGCTTTTTTATGCTTAGCCCATGGTTTATTTTCACTCCGTCTGCTTTCACTCCTCCCAAGCATGCTCACACTACCTGCTGTCATTGCCGGGAGTACCTGAGACATCAGCTGATCTCATCTATCCTATAGCTAGCCACCACACCCGCATTCCTAACCTTATCATTTTACTGTTACCTTCTTAAACACGTTCTCTCTTCTTTAGTACATATTAACTGCTGTTTTGTGCACACTCCACCTCCACTTCACCCCCAGTCTTTGCAGATTCATCAGCTTCATCAACTTCATCTGCCTATCAGTCTCAGCAGAACCATCAGGCCACCACCACCACCAGTATCTGGACTCTATGGGGGGATTTATCCGCTGCTGCTCAGAACGCATGCTCCTTCACTATAAAAGTGTCCCCTGCAGAGTCCAAGCGCCAAATGTGTAGATTCTGTTATCTGGACAATTTGTTATCTGTAATAAATAATTATCATTATGTGATTCACTTGTCTCTTCTGATTTATCTGAAACTACTAGTAAATAGCCCTGTGGTTTCTGACAGTGTCTGACTCCTGAGTTTATTCTTTCCCTTGTATCTTGATGATTTATTCTGTGTATTTATTTTTCTGGATTGTTATGTGTTTATTGTATTTTCTCAGTTATTTGTATTAGTTGTCTTTACTGTCTCACTCTTTGTGACTGTCACATGCTTTTCGACTTCTTCCCCACACTCATGCACTCCCCCTCCCCATACCATTTTTTAATTAACACTCCTCATTCCCTTATTTGTCGCCACACCTCCACATCTCTCCCTGCACCTGCTACTGATTCCATTTTTCATCAGCCCTCTGTCTCCCTTCATATGCCCCAGTATTTCTCCCACTCCTTTGCGAGTTTGTAACCAGATTTCCTGTCATCTCACTACCACTCTGTATTCCCAGAGCTTTTTTGGTCTCAGAGTGTTTTTGTCCACGGTTTACGATTTCTGCCTTATCCCTAGTATCTTGTTGATCAGAGTCAGAGCCAACTGTAGGATTGACGATGAGCCACAGGGATGCGTATATAGAGGGGAGAATGAGGAGAAATGGAGGAAGGATTGGAGAATCCACTGTACCCAATAATTTGCTCACTAATATTTTTTTTCCTTAGAGGGGACACCAGGGAGAAGAACTAGAATTGAAAGTAAACCATTAGAGTAAGCCTTAGCCTAAGCCTTTGGAGTAAGAGGATCCAGCCCTGACTGAAACGAAACCAGCAACCTATATACACAGGAGTGCCAGGGAATAAAAAGACAATCAAGCAATTAACAGAAATGACCTGAAAGACTCCTGGAGCAGAGGAAGACCCAATTAAGCAGACATGTGGTTTGTGACAACAATTTGATTACAAATTAGCATTGTTAAGAACAGATTCAACTATAGAAAAATTAACAATAAAACATGTTTCAATCATTGCCGAGCTCACTGTATGCAATAAATTACATTGACCATACAACCAGGGACATTGAGGCTGAATATGTGACAAAGAGGAAAAAAAGTAAACATTCTATACCACAGTATAGATGAGGACTCATTGGGAATTTTGTGAGCCAAAATTTGTGGACCCCAATACAAGAGACTTGACAGATGCTTGGAAGAAATTTTTTTTTTTCCACTGTTCATTCTAAGGTAATAGCCTAAATAATTCCCAGGTTGTTGCTTCTGGCATCCTAGTGTGTCTTAAAATGAATGACAGGCTAGTTTCAGCTGCCTACTGCTGTTTTATGACATATGCTTTTTATTAATTCTGCACAGATTTTGGTTTTACACATTTTGCAGGATGAAGAAAAATTGGTTTGATATCTGCATTTGACCACAGAGAATCATGAAGTAGTATGAGTAGTATATGTGAAGGGCAGTCATATTTTTATTTTCTGCATCAAGATTGACCCCTTGTGGTGACATGTAAAAATTCCACACAGTCATGGCTGCTGGGTTTACATCCAGAATGAGCATGTCAGCCTCAGTTGAAATGTATAGTTCTTTTTTTTAAAAAATCATCATTACCTTTTTCTATTTTTTATTTTCCAGTAGCCTACATTATTTCCACTCTGGGGCTACCTCCTCAAATTAATCATTTGAATCTTTGAAAATACTAAGAGAAGTGTGTCAAAATATGCCAATATCCATAGACTATGAATAATTGTGCTTAATGAATGAAAACTTCTGCGTGATTAGTGATAACTTAAGCGTCAAAACATTGAGTACAATCAAGTGCAAAAGTCACGATTTTTTAATGGATCATTCTGGGAAGTCTGGTTGCATTGAGCCACTAGGAACAGGCTACGCTGAAGATGTCCTATAATGACTACTTGCTTACCTTCTATACATCAAAACCTCAGTTTCTTAAATGAAGTGAGACATACAACAAAACCAGAGAACCAGGAACACTTAGACATCAGTTTGGGTGTCTTTTTCCATACCTCCAACAACCTTTAGATCTCACAGAGACATCACAAAATCATCACAGACAAACAGCATCTCATCCGGAGCAACTTAGTGCCTGTATTTTCTGGGATATTAAGTGTCCGTATATATACCAGCTATTTTATGTGCAAGGATCCTGCATTTTTGTCTGTCAAGAGGCCATTTCACAGGGTTGGTCTTTCATAAAACATTAAAATTATGGTCCTTGCCTAAATCTTACTCCAGTATTTGAAACTTTCTAGGGTGGGGTATCCCAAGAAAACGGATAATGTTTTGAAATCAAGTATGTATTCATATTACTGCAGGCTACACTTCACTGTTATTGGCCATTTAAACTAATAATAATGACCTGGATGGCAGGTTATAAAAAGACAAGTAATGGCTTTTCAATAGTTTTTTAAATTGTAAAATTGTACTCTCCTGCACAGCAGTGCACTCATGTACAAGAAAAATCTTTCTGCACTCACACTACCCAAAATATCCACTTTTCACACATTGCAGCGTTTGATTAGCCTGCCTGCAGTCAGTCAAATGAGGTGCTAAATTGTATGGCAGCCTAAAAAAATTGCAGGAGGAACTAGCTTTATCTAAGCAGTGAAGGAGCAAAAGGTGTATGTTCTTATGAATGAACCTCTAAACACTGAAAAATTTGATATGCATAGATTTTTTTTCAGTTTTGTCATATACTGGGAAACAGGCGCAGCTTATGAACAAGGAAGGCCGGCAACTGCTTGGGGCATTAGGCCACTAGGGGGCCCCTAAGGGCTGACTAACTTTACAGCAACGTTTCAAAGTGTGGCAATAGCAGTGGCGGCAACCACTATCTACATTTCTACATGAAGGAGCTCCGCCAGTGTCCAAGAGCTCAGCTGCAGGGTCAGCAGCTGGAAACTTCTGATCACAGATGTTTTCCCCCTTAGACCCAGTATATCTTCCAGAAGGGGCCAGGGGCAGCTATGTCTCCCCACCCCTCTGCCACCTCCTTAGGGGGGTGATGTCCCCCAGCCACAATCAGCTGCCAGCCACCTCTGCTTCTTCCACCAAGTCTTTGGTAGCTTTTAATAGCCTTGACCTTGCTGCTCCAGCTCTTCAAAGTAGTCTGATAGCTGGCATACAGACAAAACCTAACATACCACCTGCCCAACCGGCCTCCCCACACTCCAGATTTCTTGACTTTAAGTGGGATGTTCAGGACCCTCTTGGCAGAGGACGACCATGTCACAATATCTGGATGGAAGAATGTAATAGTAATCTCATGTAATATAATTTCAACCTGCCTGCTAAGGTTCGTGTTATGCTCAACATCTATACTTGGAAGAGGAGAATGTGTAGCGCTGAAATGCATTGATAGGGTCTGCCATTACCGATGGCTTGATGGCCCAGGGCCAGTTAAAGCTTTTCTGTAGCTAGTTCACTCATCAGTCACTGGCCCAGTCAGGAATCCTCACAGCCAAACCACTGACAGAGATTCCATAGGCAAGGGAAGGTATTGTATCCTGCCCTTATCAGGAGGCCAAGCCTTGCTTGGGGTGGCCTTCCGGAGGTCTGACCAGCTAAGGGTTATATTGGTTCACTTGAGTCAGATTTAACCATTTAATACATTTACTGGCTGTGACTCTCAAGTGATGCTCTGGAACAATCAGAGCAAGCATGACACAGACAGTCCCTGAGATCACAACCCTCCCGGCAGAGCCTGAGATTATTTTAAATCTCATCAACGTTGAAATTATTGAACACAATTATGAGCAGATGCTGCTTGCAATGAACAATGTTATTTATAAAGGAGGAGGCTGGAGAGGTGGGGGAGAAGAGAAGCAGATTTTTTAGCAGGCCAGATTAGAGCAAAGTAAAGGACATGGAGCCAGAGAAATAAACGAAGGCTGCCTTGGTTATAAAAGCTTACTAATTGGGTGCGAGAAGCTAAAGTCAAGCTTGATTGGACAGAAACGGGCTTGTGACCAGCCTGACTTTGGTGCCTCACTGACCTAACGCGAAAGCTCCATTTATGCCTTCCCATGTTATTCAGGCTCCCTGGTGACTCTAGGAAACAGCTTTCACCAGGTAATGCTCATGCGCCATTTTGATCACATCATGAGCATCCTGGTCAATTTCAGTTTCTGCCATCTATTTTTGGTTGGCAACTTGGCACAGACAGGAACCTTCACATTCTTCTCAAGGTGGTTAGGACAATTCTACTGGCCTCGTAAACAAAATGAAGGGTACCATTGTCTGGTAAAAGAATGGCAAGAATGTCATCCAATCGAATGGCAGAACGTGCCCATGTCATGAAATTAACTGAATTTCACTTTTTTTCCCCCACACTTTTCTGCATTTTCGTGCCACCGCATGCAAGCAAGGCATCCTGTGTTCCTTTGTGTTACTTGCTTTTTGCGTCCAATACAAAGTGAATGGGGCACTTCCGCACGTGCGTAAAATAGCGTGCAGTGTAGCTGTACCATCAGGAGGCCGGCCGCATGAAAATGGACAGTGTGTGCAAATTCCAGACACAAGCACCCTCCTTACACTTGGTGTGTCTTGGCTGACGGAGGAGGAAAGAGAGGGCAATAGAAATAGAATTATAAAGTGGATACTCTCCTTTTATCAAAACCTGATTGTGGGCAGAGAAACTTCATACCTTTGCTGTTTGATGACAATGCGTTTTTTACATGGGTGATGTTATCATGTGAGCAGCTCGTTCTTAACCCCTTTGCGCAGCATACAGATAATGCCAATTTTTCCTGTTATGCATGAGCCTATTTAGGATTTATAACTCAGTATTGGTGTCACAGACTGCGGAAAATTATTCAAGCGAAGCCAGACATTTGGAAATTCAATTACAGGATTATTTTGAAATTAAATTTCGGAGTTTATGGATGCTGGCGTCCATATCTGCACAAAGAGGGTTGTAAAGAGATAGTCATTGTTAGGTATGAACTTTCAGCTGACCATTGGCACCTACACTTCTTACTCTCAGATTTGCTTTGTCACAGATAAACACAAATCATACTTAATGAACATATGTACGAAAAGCAAGCACAGCTTAGCCTAAATAAGTTGCAGATTTTTTGGGCTTATATACTGGGTGATTTCATTTGGAGAGGAACTTGACATGTCAATCTTTTAGTTGTGCAAACTTTTGAATCCCAGATTCATTGAAGTATTCAATTTCTCAGTAGGTTTTTGACTGACAGCATTGCCAGTGCATTTATCCTGTCCTGAGACATAGCAGTTCTCCATAATTGTTATGGGACAAGGGGGAGAATGGACCCAGGCACAGATAAAATATGAATTGTAAATTGATGTTTATTAAAACAAAAACAAAAAAATAAGAATGCGCTTCGAAGGCAGTACCCCTCAGCCCCGACATATGTACGGCCCGGACAAAGTTTCAAAGGTCAAGGTCACTGAGCAAAGGTCAAAGGTCAACCAGGGATGAAACCTCAACGAGGCACAGCTACCCACCAGGGCCAGTCAACATATGCAAAATGAAGTTCTTAACCCAAGCGGTTTGAGAGAAATGGCCCGCACAAAGTATCGAACGTCAAGGTCACTGAGCAAAGGTCAAAGGTCATTCGGGTACGAAACCTCAAGCAGGCACGGCTACCCGCCAAGCCGAGTCCACATATACAAAATGAAGTTCCTAACCCAAGCGGTTAAAGAGAAACGGCCTGGACAATGGCTGGACACCCGTCCACCCGTCTGCAAAGGGGACGACAATACCCTCTGCTCCTTAGTTGGGGCTGAGGGGTAAAAAGCAGACTGAGGAAAATACCAGTTTTCAGTAGAGCGCAGGAACAGACAGGATTATAGACTGGCTCAGGAACAAGGAAAGGTATGCAAAAAGCAGACAGCAGCGACAAATGCCTAAAAGATTAAAGAAACAAAAGATACATATATACATGCAGATCAAATGAACTGTCATTAAACAGCTGTGGAGAACATGAGAAACATAGCAGAGGTGGGGTAAGAAACGAGACAACACAAGAAGACACCAATAGAATAACAAGAACCAGTTAAGGCACATGGGGAAGAAAACATGGAAACCGAGACTACAAGGGTACAGGGAAAACTGACAGGAATATTTTTTTATCCTTTTAAGCATGAAAAAGAATTGCTTTGTTTCAGTGGTTGTCATCTGGGTTGCAATCAAAATGCAAATAAGTTTGATTGCTTCAGAAAACCTCCTGCAACTGGTTACTTGTGAAAACCTGAGACAATGAAATCGCTTCAGTGGAGGATCTGAAGTCGTAATTCTCATATATCAGTGAAAGTACTGTTTGTAGATGTGGTTTGTTTAGAACTGGATACGCACCCCCTGCCTTATTTTAGATGTTTTTAGGGAAGTTGTTTGAGAATTCACAGTAATACATTTGAACAGAATAGCAGCAGCCAGATGCCCAGAGAAGGCGTTGCCTAACACTGTCTCATACACCTTGTAGCTTAGCATTTTGTTGAAAACTTGGCTTGCCTTCATCTATGTCATGAGTTGACATCACTGCAATGCGCAAAGATAGATGGATCAGGTGTTTCAATTTTATTAATGGCATATATGACATTTGCCATGATTTTATCATACATGCCAACTCTACCGCTTTTGGGGAATTTTTTTCAGAATGAAACGCCCCGAAAGCGGTAGTCTACCGCCAAAAGCGGTAGAGTTGGCATGTATGTACTTTTGCAGCATCAGTATTTCTCTTTCAAAGAAGCACATTGAGTGGGCATATTTTGGCCATGATGTAATGGACCAGCTGTGTGAAAAATGGAATTGCCTACCACCCTGACTATGGCAGAGTCAAACTCTCCATATTCCTGAACAGTGATAAAACACTGAATATAAACACTCTTGTTCCCATAATCTGTGCTAGCAGCTCGACTGTGCAAGTTCCACTGGGTATCAGATGCTTGTGGCAACTTTTGGTTAAGAGGGTATTTCCATTCCCTCTATCGCTCCTGGCATCACACTTGCCACATTGTATGTTTCTGCTATCAGCCTATTTCTGTCTTCCTCCTCCAAAAAAGCAAACTGACATTCACTTTCCCCAAAAACACTTTTGAGATTGACTCAGCAGTTGGGGCTCCACCAATCACCTTAATTCCAAAAGATCTTTCCCAGACAATCAACAATATCTATGGAAGGGTGTACAACCCCTAAACGTAACATCGCCGCAAAACGTAAAACTCCCCCTAAATGTAATAAAAAATTAGCATAAAATGTAAAAAACTCCCCTAAATGTAATAATTTCTAACGCTAAACGTAATAATCGACCTTCCCCCTAAACATGAAATTTCTAACGCTAAACGTAAATACTCAGCCTCCCCCTAAATGTAATAAAAACTGCCGCAAAACGTAATATCGTCGGCCTGCTGATAAGACCTCCTATCTGCCAAATTGATAAGAAACAAAAACTCATATGTCCACAGTTTTTACATGCAAAATTAAACATTTTTTTAATTTTATTTATATTATAAATTATATTTGTATGTTTATGTTATTTTATTTTTTTAATTTTATATTTAATTTTTTTTTCCTGTAAAGTTTATCATTTTGAAGACACGAGGTTTTATCAGCAGGCCGACGGTATAAGTAAAAAGTAGACCCGGCTAAGTTTATTTTAAGCTATATATGATAAACTTCAAAATGATAAATTTTACAGGAAAATAAAAAATAAATATAAAATAAAAAAATAAAATGATATAAACATATAAATATAATTTAAAATAAAGTTTCATTTTGCATGTAAGAACAGTGGACATATGAGTTTTTGTTTCTTATCAATTTGGCAGATAGGAGGTTTTATCAGCAGGCCGACGATGTCCACTGTTCTTACATGCAAAATGAAACTTTTTTTATTTTAAATTATATTTATATGTTTATATCATTTTATTTTTTTATTTTATATTTATTTTTTATTTTCCTGTAAAATTTATCATTTTGAAGTTTATCATATATAGCTTAAAATGAACTTAGCCGGGTCTACTCTCTCCTTATACCGTCGGCCTGCTGATAAAACCTCGTATCTTCAAAATGATAAACTTTACAGGAAAATAAAATTAAATATAAAATTAAAAAAATAAAATAACATAAACATACAAATATAATTTATAATATAAATAAAATTTAAAAAATGTTTAATTTTGCATGTAAAAACAGTGGACATATGAGTTTTTGTTTCTTATCAATTTGGCAGATAGGAGGTTTTATCAGCAGGCCGACGATATTACGTTTTGCGGCAGTTTTTATTACATTTAGGGGGAGGCTGAGTATTTACGTTTAGCGTTAGAAATTTCACGTTTAGGGGGAAGGTCGATTATTACGTTTAGCGTTAGAAATTATTACATTTAGGGGGAGTTTTACGTTTTGCGTTAATTTTATTAAGTTTAGGGGGAGTTTTACGTTTTGCGGCGATGTTACGCTTAGGGGTTGTACAAGGGTATGCAACAATCATCTGACACTAAGTAGAAATATCCTTTTTATGTCTTGTGCAATATATCCCAGCATTAAATCTTTCAGGCGAGGAGATAATTTGGAATGGTCTTGAGAACGGTAGCTCCACAGAACTTAATACTGTCAATCAGCTTTAACAAAATTTTCCGGTTTATGCCATCCTCCAGCAGTGTTGCTATGTTGGCCTGGCCAAATATGGTCAGTGTCAATGCACTTTGTACAACGTAAATGAGCCTTGCAAGACTCATGCATTTTAATTAGAGCGACCTGATATGCAATACGGCGCATTACAAGGCGGATATGATCGTTGATAACGAAGGATCAAAGGTCGAAATGTAGACGACTGAACTTCCACCCATATCCACGCGCAATCGAACACTTATATAATCGTAATGTATAGCGTTCACTTCCAAGATGTGGACACAGGCTAAGATAAAAATTTAGCGGTATTTTTTTTAAGTCCATATCCACGATGGTCAGTACCGTAATGCAAACATGTGGGGCCCCCCTGCAGCTTACCCTTAGTGGGCCCCCTTGCTGCAGCATGGGGCTGCCAAATTTTTATGTTTCAAATGCACAGAAAGACCACTTTAGAACACTGGGCGAAGCTTGTAGTGTTGATTGTTTTATGTTGCTTAAATTTTAAATGGTTGGGGCTTTTTAAGATAACAAAGTGTCATATTGTCAAAGTGCTGATCCTGTGACCCCCATAATTGCGGGAGCTGCCCAACAGCCCAACTCCTCCTCATGCTACCCATTATCACAGTGCCGGATTTCATTGTCAAAGTTACTGTATAAAGCTCACCTGCCCACTCAACTCAGATTGTTACACAACTGTACCGTAAGGACAGACAGAACAAGCAGTTCCTTAAGGCACAATTATTATCTTTTTTTTTCTCACACAGAGCAACAAAACTCAAAAACACAACGCACATCGTGCACACCATTTGTATACACAAACGCACATCTTTTTGCGCATCTATGAGAGAAGGAAGTGGCTATTCGCTCAGCAGCCGGGTACCCCCAGATAGTTAATAGATATTCGCCCACCAGGGAGGGCAAGGGGGCCTGCCGCAAGAGGAGGAGGCATATTTTACACACGCATGACATTTTGATGGAGAAATAACTTAAATGGTGGTAATTAGAAGTGGACAAGCTTTCGACGACTATGGCAATTTATTTACAGTTATTAATCAGTAACACTACGAGAACAAAGTGCAATGGGTTAAAGACGATCGCAGAACCATACAGACCACAAATAAGAAGATCGCTGACAGCAACAAACACTTCGATGAGAAGTTTGTTTACAAATGAAATAAGTGAAGTTTTGCTGCTGGGCGAATAATCAAACAGTTTTTCGGTGCCTGGCTGCTGGGTGAATAGCCTCAGCCAAGAGAAAAATCTCACACCACTCTCTTGAAGTCCTGACTGCAAGCTTGTTTAATTTCAATGCTGAGGATGGTCACGGCCAGCTCTGAGAGTCTCTCCTGTGCCATGATACCTGACCACCCGTTCTAACTTTTGACACTACGTTGCATGCATTACTTTTGGTTATTGATGAAGTACGCGGACGGCAAAGCATTTACAATGCAACAGTAAACATACATTCGGTATATGGCTGAAAACTGATATTCCTCATTGGGATACCTGCCAGATACTGGCTATTCTGTTCAGTCTTTGATTATGCTGCTGTGTGCGATCGCATATTAATTACGTTAGTCATTTGATAATATAGCTATCTAGCTAGCAAATGTTAACTGCAGGCATTCTTTGTAAGCGATATAATTTGGTTTTGCCCGAACTTAGTCAACTTAGCTAGCTGTAATAGGCATGAACGTATTTGATATATTTTGTGGCGTTTTCGCTCGTCTGAACAGTGTTTTCACATTTTCTAATTCTAGTTTAAGCTAATTTGCTAGCTGGTTAGAGCTGAAGAGCTATCGCTGTTACAGCGAGCTAGCTTGTGAAGGCAGGGCAAAAACCAATTAACATCGCTTAAATATGACGATTATTAACAAAGACTTTCCTTAAATACCATTACGTAGCTAGTAGGATGACCATATAATCTGAAGAGTAATTTAACACACGACCGCCACACATCGGTGTTGCGCTTCTCAGCTCAAACTGTCTGCTTGCTCTTCAGTTAACATTGAAGGAGGTTGTGTGGGTGTGATCCCGTTGAAAGTGACCAATCAGAGTTGTCAAAATGGATTAGGAATCGCTGGAGCAATGTAATTAGCTGGACGCTAATGAGGAACGTTGTCTGTGTGGAACTCGGTTGCAAAAATAAAAATTTCACGGATGGGGCCCACTGGACCGGTTTGGATGGCGGGGCCCGCGGGGGTATCCTTTATGGCCCAGACCATGGTTTTCTTTTACGAAGCTTCACAATGCTAATCGCAGAGTGAGAAAACTAAATCAAATCACAGTCGATTTCAAATACGATAGCACGATGGCAGAGCTAGATCGAGCGAGAACAACACAGTATACAGTACAGTGCAAACGCCACCTCGCCGAGTCATATTGTAAATATGTGATGTTTATTTAATTTTTAGTTTCATACTGTTTAAAAAGATCAGAATTAAGACAATAATTCAAATAATAAATTAAATCTTAGATATTCACTTCATCACTTACGTGCCACAGCAGCTGGGGCTTTGTAGCCTAACCTGCGGCTGCATGCATTGGCTTGGCGAAGCCGGCCCTATTACCGGAAATGCAGACGTCTACAAGAAATCCCCTTCATTCATCTCATCTCCCGATTTACGACAGTTTCGCGCTACATCAGGTCGCTCCAATTGGGTCAGAAAAATTTTCAAGCCAGTAACTCCATTGTGAGTCCAGATATCTTCTGTTCCTCCTGAACCCACAACCAAAAGCGAGAATAGCAAACAAGGGAAACAGCATAAAGTTTTCCACAAAGAGCAACCACTGAGCCATGTTTTCTTCTCATACCACGTTCTGGAGAATTTCTGGTTGAATGTTTTCCGATTATCCTTTGTTCGCTGAGTAATGGTAATGTTTGGTCAGTCTGGCCCATGGTGCTTAAAGAGGCTATATTATGCCCATTTCCTAGTTAAGTATTTTCTCTTTTTTGGGTCTATTTGCGAAATTTGCATGTTTTTATGGTCAAAAAGCACCTAGTTACCGCTGTACAGGCAGGCTTGCAACACCTCAGGCTCACTCAGCTTGAAACAAACCGTTTTGGCTCCTGTCTCTTTGAGATTCCTTCCCTTTAACCCACTCTGTTGTGACTGGCCAGCTGCCCAGCTCAGGAAGCAGTCCTTGGTAAAATGAAGGAAACACAAATAAAGGTTGGGGTTTTATGTCTGAGGAATAGTGGTAAAAAAACAAATTTTAACCACTGGTTTTTCACTTTGTCTTGTTCTGGAAGTCCATAAAGGAGAAATTTCTCTTCACATTCAAGAAAACAGCATCTTCCTGGCCTCCACTCTACCTAGCTTTGTTTGAAGGCGAGCCAAACTAGCCCCGGGGCGGGCATTATGAAAATGTGTTTCATCATAGCAGACATGTTACAAAATAAGAGGCTGGACTTCAAACAAGGTGTTTTAGGCAGTCTAAGAGCGGTTTCCTAATGAGGAGAATAACTCCCTTCAGCGTGGACTTCGGGCTTTGTAACTTTGTAGAAGTTAGTACATGCACAAAAAAGCCATATAACACACTAAAGGAAAGGAAAAACCCAAAGAGCAAAATACGGCCCCTTTAATGGTTAATTTTTTCCCAACAGAAACCACTTAAATGGGCTTAGTGAAAGAAATTAAAGCGCTCAAAGCACTTGTTGTTTCCATACTTGTTGTGGTTACCTGACACAACATAGTACACTATCAAGATGCTACTGGGGCAGGAGACCCATTGCCCCAAGCGCTGAATGTAATTCCAATATGTGACCACCAGAATTTACGCTATGGAGGAGGAGGTGCTGAACACACCTGCCCTGATATTGCACAATACAGTATTAAAACTGAGCAACCTTTGCTTACTAGTTTTTTTCCACAAATGAATTATGACTGCACAAAAAAGTACTGTAGAATAGTTTACAACATTGTAATGCAAATAAATATTTTATAAGGAGGAATTATTTTAAGGCAAAAAAAATTATGTTTATGGACCGGCTGTGACTGGCCTTTTGTTTCCCTCTTCTATTCGATTTGAAGAAATGGATACAAAAGTTTAATTTTGAAAAGTTCAAGCCGAGTTCAGCTGTTTGGGACATTCCCTCAGGCAGGAATTGCTGTAAACTAGTTTTGACCACAGAAACAGATTTTCGCGGTAGTGAAAGGTAATATTTTAGGGGAATATAACAATTTTTGGCAGAATATGCTGACAAACAAGATGTCTGAGCTGTACTTCTTCGTCAGCCATCTAGTTTTATCAACCAAATTCCCCAATTAGCCTTATTGTCCTGTTCTAAGCTGACAAGATTAAAATCTGGCTCAGTCTTCTCCAGTGGTCTCCTACTAGCTTTATGGGTAGATGCACTATGCGCTCAGAGATCCAGAGTACCTCAAAACTGTTTCATGAATAATGGCCTTACTCACCTCACCAATAATTTCCAGCCGCAGCCCTGCGTCAATGATCATCCATCTTGCCCTACTGAAGTACAGCATTGCCATGAAGCAACAAAATGTTTGTAAATCAAAAATGGGTGCAATTTCTAATCAGCAATTTAGAACAGGAAAAATTGGTAACTTTGTTCATGGTTGCAGATGTTTTATGTGGTGTGCTTCCCTCCCACAGCAATGTTCCTGCGTGGTAGAGCCGAGCTTTTGTGTTCTGTGACGTCATGGCATTGAGCCGATCAGAATGCTTGCTATATGATAGTCCTTTTGTGTTTCCCCTGTCAAATACTAACCCTTAAAGTGCTTAATTTTTACTCACCCTATCCCTCCTACACTTAATCATTCATTATGTAGTTGACAAATGACCTTCTGAAGGGACTCACAGGTACCTGTGAACCCTTCTGAAAGTCATTGCCATGTAATTTGTCAACCAAAAGTTGCTAAAATTGTTGACCTTTTTAAGGTTGAAATCTGAAATTTTGCTTTCTAGACTTTGCACCTTGCGTGAGTATTATAGCAGTGACTAGCACTTTAAGGGTTAATAAACAAAAATGGTGGGTACAGAAACTCCTAAAAAAACTCATTGATAATGACATTTGTTATAAAAATCAGATCGAAGAAAGACAAAAGTCATGTATACGGAAAAAGCCAACTCAATGTTCCTTCAATTAGAAGTAGTGTTCTTTCTGTAAATAGTGCTGTATATTCCTCAAGCAAACTGTGTGCCGTACAGGATGCTACCGTTTATTAGAGAAGTTCTCAAGAATGAAAAGCCAACTGGATGAGACCATAGAGGAAATCAAGTGACTTTACCATGATCGCGATCGGCCCAGCGTCCAACATCTAACTACCGAAGCGCCGACCGAAGTGCGCTGCTGTGTAGCTAAAGAACTTGTGCTCGGGGAAACTTCAAAACTGAAGAAACCAGAAGAAATTCCTCCTTTTGAATGATTTCAACATGTTGGTGTTGGTTAGCCTCTGTTGCAGGCATCGTATGTGGTGCACTTCCCTCCCTCAACAGTATGTGCCTAAAGCTTCAGAAGTTTCAGAGCTTCACTTTGATTGGTTGACCACAAAACTCGGCGTGAGTGCGGAGATGTTGTTGTGGGAGGGAAGCGCACCACATAGTAAGACGTCTGCAACGGAGGCTTGTTCATAGGTAAGTTTGATACCTAAAGGGGACATTTATTTCCATCCTGGAATGACTTTTTTTCCCCAACAGAGGGTGCAATTGGTCTTGATTTACATGCACAGGAAAGGACAGTAAC
Organism: Gymnothorax javanicus; assembly: GCA_029692085.1. NCBI lineage: Eukaryota > Metazoa > Chordata > Actinopteri > Anguilliformes > Muraenidae > Gymnothorax > Gymnothorax javanicus. Next base: position 30,790,406 of record CM056198.1, on the reverse strand, counting down.
TGCGAATATGTTCATTTCGGTTCACTTCAACAGAAAATGTAACTTTTTTTTTTTTTTTTTTTTTTTGCCATACAACATTTGATGAAATAAGGCAAGCAGTTGGCTTTAGGGTTTTATTATCATGTTAAAAATGATCAACATTTCTTGAATTGCCACAGTGTTCTCTTGAATTGCATCACAGTTTAGCATATTTTACAATTAATTGCAGAAAATTCCACATACATTATAAAATTCAGATGAAAAATGTTTGCACAAATGTTTTAAAATTAAGGAGCTGTGAATTGGTTACGGAAAAAAATGTGCTTTTGCATCTGAAAGCCTATGCTGTCTTTAATTGGACACAAAGCAATCCAGTGCCGATTTCCCTAGTGGACTGATTAGAGGAAAAAAAATGCAGAATACAAAGACAAACACAAAATGAAAAAATTCTCAGGCTCAGGCTTTAATTAAGGGGGATTAAAGACAGGAGACAGGAAACTGTTCAACCTTTGCCTCATTAGATCATTTCCCACATGGTTTGGAACTTAGGGGTGACAGAGTATTTTTTGGCACAAAAGACAAAGGCTGAACCGTCTGGCCTTAATTCTAGAGAATATGCCTGGCGCACATACAGCTCATCATCCAAACAAGATAATACAGCTCACTGTCCAAAACACACCACACTGACTCTGAAGCACTGAGGTGGTAGCATGCTTTGGGGCCGCTTGCCTTGAGCGTGTCAAATATAAAGGTAGTCTTTCACAAATCCTGTTTGCCTCAGACCGATAGCTGAAGATGAAGAGGAATTATACCTTGTACACCATTACCTAGGGAAGAGATGGCACCAGAATGCACTTCACTCTGAACACACCATACTAATATTGGGTTGGACATCCCTTTTTTCTCCGAACAGCCTCACTGCTTTGTGGCATGGATTTCACCTAGCGCTGGCAACTTTTCCTCTGTTCAATGTCAAAAAGATTGCATCACTATTTCTGCACATTCATGCCGCAAATCTCCTGTTCTATCACATCCCAGAGGTTCTCTACAGGATTCAGTACTGTTGACTGGAGAGGCCACTGAGCTGCATTGAACTCTGAAGATTGAGATGACTTTTGATTTGTTACAATGCTGGAAGTAGCCATTAGAAGAGGTGTTAATTGTGGCCAAAAGTGGATAGTCAGCACCAATACTCAAAAAGCCCATGGTATTCCAAAGTAAAGAGTATATTCCTCATCTGAGGCACTAAAAAAATAATCGTATGGAAATAAACTGAACTCACTTCCTAACCCACTCTTGTTGATACACAGTCTGATTGCGGTGGTAATCCGTAATTGTTGTTGCATTTAGCTGAATATGAATTTAGACTTTTATCCTTTTATTGCGTAGTTTGTTTTTTATAAGAATGTGATTTTCACACTTTCATTGTATTACTGATTTGATTCTGTATTTGCAGGGCACAATTGCAAAAGAGGGCTCTGCTCTCATTTGGTCTTCCCTTGACTTAATAAAAATTATATAACTTGTGCCTAGAAAATACTCTCCACATCATTTACAGCCAGAACTGCTGACAAATGGCAGGTTAGGTCTATAGATCCATGTTGTTGATACTAAATTCTGACCTAACCATTTGCATGTCACAGCAGTTATTGAATCAGGCAACATTTTTACAAACATCAACTGTTAAGTATAGGTGAGCCAGTGCCAATTGCAGCTTCAAATTTCTGTTCTATAATACATATGAACAATATGCACAGGCTCTTTGCAAAGTACAGGTCTGGTAATGTTTGAACATAAGAAAAGAGGACGCCTGTTTCTTCAATTTGTTTATGTGCTGCACTTTCTCAAATCTGTTTAATTTTGAAGTCATTGCTTGATGATTATTATTATTATCTTTTTTCTTTTTTTTTTGCCACAGTTGTTGAGAACCCCACCTCCTATTGTTTGATGTATTGCACAAGCACCCACATTACTGTTGCCTTAAACTGTAGTGGACATAATTTGATGGCTTGAATTCTACATGTCATTTTTATAAACAAGGTAGAAATCTACTCTTTAATTAAAGATTATGTTAAATACACCACCAGGTAATTCAGATGTAATTAATTTGTTTGGAACTTCAACTGAAATTTTTCATGTAGGGTGAAAGCTTTACCTATGCGCTCAGTACTTCAAATTTTTTTCCCAGGCGCTAACCTTTTTCCTTAGCCTTAACCAGTATTTGACCACAGACCGTCTGTGAGAAACATTTTGTAATTTTCCAAAAATTTATTTTAAAATAAAGTATCCTTGTATCATGAGCCAGCTTTCTTGTCAAGTGAATGTAAATGTGACTTGTCATATTTCCCGCGAGAACTAAATAAGAAATACTTATTAATTAAAAGAAGTGTTGCTGTGGCATACATCAGATCAGTGTGCTGATCTGCCATGACTGCGACAATAGCTCACTCCAGTTTTGTCCTGCCATTAAAAAGACTCTCAATCACAACTGCCGTTAGCAATCATGCAAACTGCAGATCAGTCGAGATCAGTGCAGACACACAGCACAGCCTAGGTTACTGTGTAATACTTCACATTCACACTGACACAGGAAATGCGCAATTAAATGAAAAAAGTGCCACCGGAAAAACATGGTAAGGGCACAGTATTGAATCATAGAACTTATACACACATCTTAAGTCTTATTTCTGTGCCAAAATGAAAACCACATTGAGCTTACGCACTATGTACAATGTGCTCTGGTGTGACATAAATTTACAGGAGTAACAACACAGATGTTTGTTTTCAAGGACAGAGTTTGAACATACACCTAAGAAACAGTGAAGTAGACCTACACAAAACTACAGACGCGTACACACAGCATGACTGTTGTCAGTATACATCTACAATGAGCACCAAAGTTTTTTGCATACATCATTTTCCAGTTTTGGTTCTGTTGGCTGAATAAATTATTGCATTTGAATTCAATTGAACATGTATTTTACATGCTGGAGAAGAGACTGAAGGCAAAAAAAAAGCCCCTGAAGCAAGCAGGAACTGAAGACTGGCAGTAAAGGCACGGCGGTGCATCAAAAGGAAAGATACCTAGCGTCTGGTGATGTCTATGCTTCACAGACTTTAGGGCAGTCATTGCATGTATAGGATATGCAATCTGAAAATGATAGAAAAGGCCAGTTCAAACCTCTGAAACAGTTTCAGAACTTTTGAAATGACCACTGTTTAAAAGCGTTCTGAAATTTTTCGAAACAGCATTTCTACCAATTGCACATCCTTTTGGCAGAAACTTTCAATGCGACTATTATAAATGATTTGAACTGAAAAAAAGCACAAATAATCGCACATGAGCCTCAACAGCAGATCGCTATAACTGATAGTTTTTCCGTCCAATTTATAATAGTAGCATTTACTATGATGCACAATGTTGGTTATTTTTTTACTTTACATCTGACACTTTGCAAAATTCTTAGAGGTCCAGGATATTGGAAATTCAACCAAAGCCTTTTAAAAGACAATACATTTGTTACTCAAACAAGAATGTTTATAACAGAGTTTTTTAAATACAATGTCGGATCTGCAAATCCACATGTAGTCTGGGACAGTTTTAAATGTACCTTCAGAGGACACACAATTAAAATATCTTCCTACAAACATAAGCAGTATCTTTTAAAAGAGAATTCCCTGATTCAAGAAACTATAAATCTAAATGTAAAAATGGACAAATCTACAATAATACCAATGGACTGGATAGATCAACGGGATGAAAAACAAGGTGAACTTGAAGCACTTTATAAACAAAGAGCTGAGGATATTAATTTGAAGAAAATGGCTAAATGGATCGGGAAAGGGGAAAAATGTGATAAGTTCTTTCTGAAACTTCTACATAGAAACTCCTCAAAGAAGAATATAACTAAATTAATAAAAAATGATGGTGAAACTTGTATGTCAACAGCTGAAATTTTGACAGAAGAAACGATATACTTTAAAGAAATATTCTCCTTTGAAAATAAACCAGAGGCACTATCTGATGAGCAATGTGAGGACTTTTTTCCCATTGACTACACTAACAAGCTCTCTGAGAGACACAGAAAGTACATGTGAGGGTTTAATTTCAGAGGAAGAACTACAGAAAGCCATCTTCTCTTTTCAAAGTGATAAAACACCAGGACTTGATGGCATTCCTTATCAAATATTTTATGAGGAGATTAAGGCCCCTTTGCTCTCATGTTTTAATTATTCCTTTAAAGACGGCTCTTTATCAGACACACAAAAAATAGGCCTCATCTCATTATTATTAAAGCAGGACCCACAAGGACAGTATAAAGACCCAGCCTATCTTAAAAACTGGCGGCCATTAACGTTACAATGTTGTGATGCAAAAATACTGGCAAAATGTATTGCTCATAGAATGAAAAGACTTTTCCCGGACATAATTCATTATGACCAAACAGGCTTCCTCCACGGAAGATATATTGGAGAAAATATTCGTCAACTATTAGAAATAATGGAATATTATGATAAAACAAAAAAACCTGGCTTAGTTTTTATTGCTGATTTTGAAAAGGCCTTTGATAAGGTAAAATTAGATTTTATTTTTAAATGCCTAGATTTTTTCAATTTTGGGAAGTCCCTAATAAAATGGATAAAAGTATTATATCATGAACCATGCTGTAAAATTATAAATAATGGGCATTTTTCAGACCGTATACCACTGTTCAGAGGACTTAAACAAGGTTGTCCTTTATCCCCATACCTCTTTATCATAGCAATAGAGATGTTGGGGATAAAAGTTAGAGCCAATGACAGTATAAAAGGACTAGAAATTAATGGGGTGGAATTTAAGGTATCGATGTATGCAGATGATACAAATTTTCCCATAAATCCTCAACTGTCTACTCTTCAAAACCTTATTGAAGACCTAAATACTTTCTCAAAATACTCAGGCCTAAAACCAAATTATGAAAAAATGTAGCTTATTGAGAATTGGATCATTAAAGGATACACACTTCAATTTACCATGCCTCTTTCCTATACAATGGACAAATGGACCAGTAAATGTCCTTGGGATCCATATACCAAAAGACATGAAGGGATTAGTGGATAAAAACTATAAATTAAAATGTAGCAAAATGGATAAAAGGCTGCTACCTTGGAAAGGTCAACATTTAACATTATATGGGAAAATTGCTCTAGTTAATTCCTTGATTGTTTCTCAATTTACATATCTATTTATGTCCTTACCTTCACCATCAGATTCTGCCTTCAAATTATACGAACAGAAGATATTTAAATTCATCTGGAACAATAAACCAGAAAAAATAAAGAGGAAATATTTATACAACAACTATGAACATGGAGGATTAAGATTATTAAATTTAAAAGCATTGGATCTAACTTTAAAAGCATCGGTGATTCAAAAAATCTATCATAAGCCAAACTGGTTTTCTTACAGATTATTATGTACATTTCATCACATATTTGAAAGCCAGCTCTTTCCATTTCTGCAATTAAGATCACTCCATATTCCCCTGTTTATTCAAGAAGTCATGGCCGATTCATCAGTCTTTCTAAAAGAGTCTATAAAAGCTTGGTTAAGTTTTCAGTACCATCCACCAGACCACCCTGAAGAAATCTTACAACAAATAATATGGTTTAACTCAAATATTACAATTAAAGGATATCCATTTATATGGAAACAAATGTCTGCTCGGGGCATTTACTTTCTGAATGATCTAATTGATGGAAATGGGAAACTAATGTCATACAATAGTTTTTGTAATAGGTATGGTGCCCTTTGCTCCATACAGAATTACAATCAACTGGCTGCAGCACTGCCTTCACAATGGAAAAGAAAGACTAACAAAATAACTTCTCAGGAACTAGTATGTCGGCCCTCCATAAAAAATTTCAGTTGGGTTGCTCATAAAAAAAATCAATAGGAAAATGTACGATTTTTTTTTTATGGAGAAAAAAAAACCTAAAGGAAATTCCCTACAGAATTCATACATATTGGGAGGATATAGTAGACACGCCAATCCCTTGGCAACGAGTTTTTAACTTAATTAATCAAACTTCTATTGGGACAAGGACTAGAATTTTCCAATACAAATTGTTATATAAAATCTTGGCAACAAATAAAATGCTGCATATATGGGGGATAAAGGAATCCAATACATGTAGACTTTGTGAGGACCAGGAAGAAACCTTGGTCCACTTATTTTGGTATTGTCCATATGCTGTTGGCTTCTGGATACAGGTGCAGGAATGGCTACAAACACTTAATATTCCATTCGAGGTGACCTTGTTTACAGTTATGCTGGGGGACCTGAAAGATACTTGTCCAAAATTAAATAATATAATTATAGTTCTTGGAAAAATCTTTATTTTTAATACACAAAATAAGAATGCACTAAGATTAAGTAATTTCAAAATGTTTGTTAAAAACAGCTATAATCTGGAAGGTATAGCTATGAGAAACCTGGGCAGAGCATCAGAATTTTTAAGGGTGTGGCAGAAAATAAGTACAGGTGAGGGATGGGCATTACTCACCATATGAATGAATCTTATCTGCGTGAATAAGTTTGTGTGATCTGTTCTTTTTTTCTTCTTATGGAGACATCATTGCATGTAAAAATACAATTCCAATCATGCATTGGAATGATAAGGCTTTAGGAGGTTTGGGGGGTTACAGGAGGATTGATAGCTTTGAGAGTTGTTGGTGCGTGGTTACGTACTTTATTTTCCTAGGTTTTTTTTTCTCCTTTCATTGCTTTATTATGTTTTTTTTCTTTTTTCTTTTTCTTTTCTGTATTTCCTTTGTTAATTCCCTCCCTCAAGAGGTGACATATCATTGTATTTAAGTCCGGCAAAATAATAAAGTTGTTCTCCAAAGAGGGGGGGTGGTGGCGGGCTAGAAAAAAAAAAAAAATGTTGGTTATTTTGGTTTCAAACCCTTTGCCCATCAGGTCAGCAACCAAGCCCCCATCTTTACTGAACAACTCACAAAATGTAATGGTTTAATTTCACCGTTATTTTATGAGCTGAATCAAACAATAAATTAATCAGTTGTTTAAAACCACTGTTCTGCTTGGAGGGATATGGAGGTGATGAGGTGCAAGATCTACAAGTTTCAGAAGTCCACTCTGAAATGAACTGTGGTGAAGTTGTTTTCATAGTACTGGAACTTCAGCTCCAGACCAGTGCATCAACGGATACAGGCTATCTAATAATGGTAACGTGTATACACTCGGCCAACGCGCATATATCTATCTAGCTATATCTATCTGTATAATTCAATCAAAATAGCTTTATAACAAAGTAAATTAACAATATGTCTCTCAAATTTAATTGCCAATCACAAGCTCCCTATATCAAGCAATAATACCATAAACGCTCAACAAAGCATTCAAAGTGTCCTGTGATGGGTAAGGACTTTTTTTCTGGGACAGATGCTACTTGGTCAATTGACTGATGTTTTGAAGTGGTTTTGTAAATCCGTGTTAATACTGGAGGTGTCAAACATGTTCGAAACGAATTGAAATTAAGTGTCGAAATCTCTGTCAGTAGAAAATGATGACTTTATTCTACATTTAGTTAAACTATCCAATATTTTTTGATGCGCCTCAAAATGGAGGGGACAGTGTACAAATGGCGCTGTTATTGGTCGGAGGTTCATCCGATATGGATGAAAACACCCTCATTTAAAACTGATAGTCTGCAATTCAACTTCATTATCATTGTTTTCAAACTCAAAGTGCTAGAGTACAGAACCAAAACAAAAAATGTGTCTCAGCCCTGTGAATTATGGCGTTCAACGCAAGTTATCCACCCATCATAGCTGAAAACTGGATGCAAGCAGTGCCTCCATCCTCTCATTGGAGTTTTACTGGCTCTCCAGAGTCTGCAGTCTGTAACAGCTAAGGACAGTCACACACTATGGCTGTTGACCAAATGCGGAACAATTCTTGGTCAGCTATGTGCAGACATCAACTAAACCCAGCAGAAATGGACACAATTCCGCTGTACAGCAATTCCTTTAACCAACAAAATCATTAGGAATTATGATACAGTCATAGTAGAGCTGAACATTCAAATCATCAAAGTCCCAGTTCTAATTTGGGATCTTTATTACATGTGAAATCCCATCCAAAAATTACCACCCACTCCCTTCCGCCCACCTACCCCCTTTTTAAATCCTCCCCACATCAGCAAGATTGCATATAATGTGGGTACTTTTAACTCAGTAGGGAAAGATTTTCCTGCCTTTTCCAATCTGCTACCACCACACTGAGGCCTCGCCGTGTCTGGTAATGAGGCCTGCCATGGACCATTTGCTGCCAGCTAAAAATGAGACCTCTGGACACGGTTAAGCATGAGCAGAAACCCTCTGGGGTGTAGCCTGTAATTACTGTAAACTCCACTAAAAATAACTGGCCAAACAGGCTGAGACGAATACACATCCCGAGACGAATATCCATCCCAGTCCCTGATACTCCCCCCACCCAGTATGCGCACCACAGCCCTGCCTTTACTCCTCAAATGGCACGTAAGCCCTGCTGCTACGACATGCGGGCCGCTTATCGCCATCGCTCAGAGAGGAATTTCGCCTTGCCCCAGAAGTCAGAAAGTGAAATATAACAATAAACCGGGCAATCAGCATCCTTCATCGTCCATGGTCTTGCAGACGCTGCCATTTGTTTGGCCCCCACCTCAAAGCAATGCCACAGGGAGGGACTGCCAGTTAATGGGACGTGCAGACGGGCACTCAAGGGAAGCACGTGCAGAACTGTATCTCCTTGCTGATCTGATAAACGACCCAGTTGAGCTGTGGAGAAATTATGTTTGGGCACAAGATTGCCCACTGTTTCCTTTCACTCTGTGTGTGGGAAGTACAAGTAGCCTTACAGCGATTCCTTATTTTTCCTTTCTACCCCTCATCCCATTCCTGCACACACACACACACACACACACACACACACACACACACACACACACAAGCTAATGACACCATGGTTCTAGATCCAATCAACATCAGTCAATAAATTTCATTCAGTCACATCTCATGAAATAACAGCATTAAATACCAGCCTTGCATTCTGTTTGAGCTTTTAGACCATCTGCAGTGTCTGCAGTATTAAAAATGTTGATCTTTTCTTCCCTACTTCTTTCCCTTAACATGACAGAACCTGCTATATGCTGGATTTGGAGAGGGTTTGGGGGTGTAAGTAAACCTCCTTTCAATCTTTTCCGTAGACTGAAAATTCCTATTGTTGCGATGCAGAAGATCATTTCACAGTATCAAAAGATGATGAATTGTACAACTTTTGCTCACCAATAAAAAAACTGAATGCATCTCCTTTAAAGAAGATTCTGCGCCAAGGGTCAATTAAAGTGGTTTTTCCCTTTGGCCATCAACTGATGTGCTGAGCATTCTGATTCAATTTTGGCTGCACGGCATCATCTAAAATTTTGGTGATGCATGAGGTGAGTTTCCTTAGCTCAGTAAAGTGCTTCCGGTGTGATGAAAATACACAGATGATAAGGAAGATGGTACTGGAGGCAGTAAAGAAGCCAAGGGTCATGGCTTAAGAAGTGCAGTGATAGGTCGTAATTTACCAAATCTGAAGAACAACCACAACACGCCATCTCGGTAGCAACAAACTTTTTGGAAAGGCTACGAGAAGACAGCCTTGAGCTCAAGAAACAAAAATTAAGTCTTCCAAACATAATTTGAAAAAACTCAAATAACCTTGAAGTCCCAAAATGGGAAGAATATTGTAGTTCATTAATGTTTCAGTGGAACCAACCAAAACTATACATTTCACAAAATATTGATTCCCTCCAAATTGAAGTTTCACAATTAAGGTCACTTGTGGTCTAGTACTTGGTGCAACCACGTCTGGGTGGATGACAGCATGGAGTCCTTTCCTGTTCTGATTGTGAGGGTTTGGGTGCACATTTGGCAGGACTGTGGATCATTCCTCAATGCCTTCAAGATCAGGCGCTCTCTCTGGTTTGTGCCCATGAACTGCTCTCTTCAGTTCAGCTCGCAGGTTTTCGATTAAATTGAGGTCTGTTGACTGAGATGGCAATTGCGAAACAATGTTTTTGCTGTCCCAGAAGCAATTCCGCATGGATTTTGAGGCTTGATTTTGGTGACTGCACAGCTGGAAAGACTCCGCCTTCTGGTTAGACAACAAAATTAATGTTTTGTTATGTAAATTAAAAATTGAGTTTTTATTAAATTATTGTAACATTTTTGGTTGGTTGCCTTGAAACATTAATGAAGTGCAGTATTTTTTTTTTATCCAAACACTTCAAGTCTATCTATCTATCTATCTCATCATTTATTTATTTTAAAATAGATTTTTTTTCCACAAACATGCATCTAAATCCACTCAGAAATGATTTTGTGAAAACAGCATGTATGTTCTGCAATGATCATCTCAGTTGCCACACTTTAAATTACATTGAAAACCTTTGTAGTGATTTCAAGAGGGTAGTCAATAAGAATTGGAGATTACAGTAAATTAAGTTATGATAATCAGCTCAAATAACGAACAACCTCATTCCCAAAAAAGTTGGTACATTGTGAAAAATAAGGTCAGAATGCAAAGATTTACATATCATGCAAGCTCTATATTTATTTGAAAATAGTACAAAGATAATGTATCAGATGTTGAAACTGAGAAACTGTATTGTTTTTTGAAAAGAAATGTAGATTATGACATTGATACCAGCAACATGTTTCAAAAAAGTTGGAACAGGAGCATGTTTACCATTGTGCTGCATCACCTCCACATTTAACAGCACTTTCTGAATTGGGGTAATTACAAGGAGGACCAATTTGGTGTGCCACCCTAAGATTTTCACTGGCCCCATGAGGTCACTATGAAAATTTTCTGGGAGCGCCACTGCCCCCTAGAGAAAGCACACTAAACTTATATAAGCTTTCTGATTAAGAAAATTGTGTCACTGTCCCATTTTTTGACGTTTTTAACATTTCTTTTGAACTTAACGTGAATTACTGAATTCGTTTTAATTATGCAGCTATTTTCCTTCATTTTATATAAGGGGCCAATAATTCTCCACCCGACTTCATAAGAATTTACAACATTTCCACGGCCAGAACCTTTTATTCCTGAATTTCTGACCATGTTCCTTGCAGACGCATCACTAGTATGTGTGACAAAGGGCTTAGTTTCCTTCGTGTGTCATTTCAAATTTTGGCTGTTCAAAATAGCCTTTGGAATAAAAACAAAGATGCTGATGCTGCAGTGGATGCTTTTTGAACATGTTTTATCACATGCCATGAGTTTATGGGTCCTGGTATACTTATGGTCAGAGGGGCCATGAATGCCAGCAAGAGGTTTGTCCCATAATGGGACAATATTGCACCCTCTTCCTCCTCAGTGCTCATGAAAGTAATCCTATCGATACCTCTAAGCTCAGAAAATTAAACCCTTTTGTTTCATGTATTTTTATGGCTACAACACTGTGTTTTACAGTCTAAAAACATTCAAACCCTTCAAACTTCTGTGAGCAATACTCTTTTGTCCAGACTTGTTCCATATCATCTACAAATTGAATAAATCAAGAGACTGACACAGCAGACACAGAAATCAACACCTTTTTTTTTTGCCATTTGGAGATGAAATAATGAGGCATAACTGGAGTTCCCCCGTCAGAAAGTTATCCTGGCTGGGATTTTAGGTGGCTTTTACACTATGATCTAGACACAGAAAGGGTCAATGCTGTCTCAGTCATGTTCAAGAGGGCCCCATGAGTTATTATGAATGTAGGTCACTCCCACACACTTCACGGTCTCACCAAAGCCATAAAACTGACAGTGGATTCCCCCTTAAGCAGTCTGTTGTTGTTCAGTGTGGGCAAACAAAGTATGTTAGCTGGGAGAGATGGAAAACTCTGATAAATTTTATCTCTCTTTGGATCTGGTCTGTCTGGGTATTACCAGTCCATTGTGCATGCCTGAAGTCTAAGCTTCCACCAGAACCACAAAAACTCACCCAAGCATTATTTTGTTCTTAGTTATTATATAATTAAATGCAAGTACTGTGGGAATGGTTCTCAACCCTGGCACTAGAGAGCCACAGTCAACTGGCTGCCTAGGCAAAATCATAATAAGATGACTCGTCCTTTTTTTGTCTAATGAAGCCATGTGTTGGATGACTTTATAGTGCTGTCTGACCAGCGACTTTTCATCAATTGCTGAATACTGATGTTGCAATTTTTCTTTTCCTTTCCAGATGTCCCTACCCTTCCAGAGAGTGTAACACAGCTGAGGCATGTATAATTCATCACAAAAAAAAAAATGTTTTCAGAGAAAAGTTTGCAAGTTAAGACAGTGAAGTCATTTAGCTCCAATGTGAACACAAGCTAGTTCTCCATCAAGTTAATGATGTAACTAAATGACCGGTACTTGTAAATTGAGAATTAAATTCATATCCTTAAAGGGCAGTTCTACTTATAGGTAGTTTGAATCTATTCATGGATATCTATAATGTGACTTTTCTGTTGTGGCTACTATCTTTTGGACTGTAGCACCATCCACCTGTCCTCACTGAAATATGGCTAGTCAGCCAAGAATCGCCCATCTAACAGCTGACGAAAAACAATTCGTCAAGATCTTCAAAACAAACTTCAAGATCCAGTTAAAGTCAGAAGTTCACATACACCTTTGCCAAATGCATTTAAACACCGTTTTTCACAATTCCTGATATTTAATTCAAGTAAACATTCCCTGCCTGTGGTCAGTAAAGATCACTACTTCATTTTAAGAATGCAATATGTCAGACAAATAGTAGACAGAGATGGATTTCAGCTTTTTTTTTTTTTTTTTTTTTTTTTTGCCCTTTCTTCACATTCCCATTGGATCAAAAGTTTACATGTACGCAGCATTGCCTTAACATTGTTTAACTTACGTGGGTCAAACATTGTGGCAGGGCTTTTACACACCTCTTGCAAAAAGTTGCCGAAATTTTTACATTCCTCCTGACCGAATTGGTGTAACTGAGTCAGGTCTGTCGGCTCCCTTGCTCACTCATGCTTTTTCAGTTCTGCCCACAAAATCTCCTTTGGACTGAGGTCAGAGCTTTGACATGACCACTCAACCTTGATTTTGCTGTGATTTAACCATTTTACCATTACTTTTTAAGGTCATTGTCCATTTAAAGGACTCATTTGCAACCAAGCTTTAACTTCTTGGCTGATGTCTTGAGATGTTGCCTCAATGTAGTATCTGAATAATTATCCTTCTTCATGATGCCATCTATTTTGTCAAGTGGCACAGTCCCTTCTGCAGCAAAGCACCCCCACAATATGATGCTACTACCCCCGTGTTTCACGATTATGATGGTGCTCTTTGGCTTTCAAGCATCTCCCTTTTTCCTCAAAATACAATGATGATCATTATGGGCAAACAGTTCAATTTTTGTTTTATCATTTCTCCAGATGTTAAGATCTCTGTCCCCATCTGCAGCTGCACACCACAGTTTGGCTTTTTATGGCAGTTTTGGAGCTGTGGCTTCCTTGCTGAGTGGCCTTTCAGGTTATGTTGATACAGGACTCGTTTTAATATGTCCAAGTTCTGTTACACGCAGTTTGCGTTCTAGATTTTCAGCAGCCATGTATATTAAAATTAAATTAACTTCTGTAAAGTCACTACTGCATAATGCCTCTGGTCCTAAGGGCTTTAGTGTAATGTAACTATACAGGCACCAGTGGTCATTGCTCATCCCCTTTCCCTGAACTGAAAGTTGCTGGGGGAACTGCTTATGCACAGCCTTGCCATTTCTGTTGAATCTGAAAGTCCTTGTTTTTCAGTTCAAAAATTCAGGGTTGAATCATTATCTCCAAAAAGCAGTCGCTGTCAGTTTATTACCTCCACCAAGGAGGTTACGTTTTCGCCCCAGTTTGTTACATGCCAAAATCCATAATTTCGGCATGTCAATTGATTGGTTCGGTTTGCTTGCTTGTCTGTCTGTTAGTTTGTAATTTCTAGCAAAAACAACTGGCCACATTTCATTCTACGTTAACGTATATTGTTGGCACTGGCATCTAGTTTAGGCCTATTGAAAATGAAGACTCACCAATTAATGGCACCATGACCTTTGACCTTGAAGACTTTGGCATGTCCTAGCTCTATGAGCGATGTCTTCTGTTTGTTTGTCTGTCTGTCTGTTAACAGGATAACTCTGGCATGAAATTTGGTAGGATGATGGTGGTAGTCTATGGATGAGTTTATTCAATTTTGGAAGTGATCCGGAGCATATTCTGGATCCGTAAGAATTAAAATATATCTGTCTAACGCGGGTCTGTGTTATATTTCTGACTGAATAACTCAAAAAGTTATGAACAGTTTGGCATGAAACTTGGCAGGATGATAGGTGGTAGTCCAAGGAAAAGTTGATTTAATCTTGGAGGTGATTCTGAACATATGCTGTAACCAAAAGAACAGACATATGGCGTGGCGGAGGTATGCGCTCTACCGAGTGCCCTCTAATTGGTAGTGAGTTGATTAGTGAGTATGTGTGTGTGCAGTTGTAAGGAAGAGGCTTTTGTCGTTAATGATTTCAGTGTTCATGAGTTGGCTCACTTAATGGCAGAAGAAAACCACAGCCATGCGAAAGAGCAACTCCGAGCAAGAAGATGCAGAAATGAGACTCAAAAAAAGTCTCAGTGTGGCTAGTCTGTTGTGCCACAGCTGCTGACAAGTAAGGTATCTGCGATGGCTTGCCAGATAGGCAACATGCACCTGTAACAATGCGCTTCCTAAGCGTACGTGCATTGTGGCACTGCTAGCAGATATGAGGTAGGTGCCAGCAAAACGTAACACCACCTCAGGAAAGTTTAGAAAGTATGGAAAATGCTCACAGAAAAAAAAAGCACTGACTTCAATATTGGCAGGCAGTATGAAGACGAGACATTCAATATTATTTCTGGTCAACTTTCATGCCATTCAGGCCTGCAAACGTATTCCAAAAAAAGCTGGGACGGAGGCAATTGACACAACCACAAATACCATCCACCTCCTGGTGTTTATGGATTTTCACATTGAGAAATGTCTGCTCCATCGACACCCCAATAAACATGTCAGCTTGTGGGGAGCGAAGTATAAACAAGAATGGTGAATGAGATTGTGGTAGAGGCATTGAAAGCCTGTGATATAATAAAGATATTGAAACAGAGAGGAGTACCATGGCTATAACGCTGATAGGAATAATCACTTCATCGCCCCAAACTGATGAAAATTCACGGACATCAAACACATGGCGAATCGATTTGTGCTAGTGTTTGAGATGTGCCACTTAGCAGTTCTAAGCGCGCACAGACCCACAATCTTTGGACTGATTCCATAATCATACCTTAAGTATCTTGAAAAATCTTGAAAAAAAAAAAAAAAAAAACCCTTTTTACGTTGCACCTTTCAACCTGTAAGCATGTATTTTGAATGTACTCGCTGGCTTTGCTGGAAAATGTGGACATTGGATGATAACGGAATGAAGCATGTCACCTTTAAACAAACATAACTAGCTTGTTATAACGTGCGTATGTTATAACAAGTTAACAAATATGAAAGTTGCTACTGCAGGCCAGAGCACTTTTATTTCATTTTATTTTTATTTTATTATTGAGGCAAAAACTAAGTGTCTATAGTCGTTCTGCGTAGTGGTAGCATTTTCTGACGAGGCAGCATAATTTTTCAGAATACCGACCAGCACGGGGTGCTGAGAATTTTCCCCGGCATGCACTGGGAAAACTACAATGATGCCACCTGGCGTGAATGAGCACATTATTTGTGGAAGTGAAAGGTCAATTTCGGAATAATAATGAGATTTTTTAAAATTGAATAATATGTATGAAAAGCAGCATCCAGAAAAGGCCTAGTCCTTCTGGAGCCAAGATAATCCAAAGATTGCCAATTGCCAATAAATGAATGAGAAAATCATTGAAAGGTCCAAAAAAAGTTCCTCAAAATAAGATAGGACTTCATTTGGAAACTTCAGCCTCTACTGTGCACAATTTAATAAAAGATACAAGGAATCTTGAGGAATATCTGTGTGTAACGGGTAAGGGCGCAAGCCTTAGTTGAATATTTGAGATCTACAAGTGCTCAGACTGCTTGGCATCAAGAACCGTCATTTATCTGTAAGTGATATAACCACAATAACTCAGGATTAGTTAAACAAACCTTTGTCAATGTCATGATTCTGGTTTTGCCATGTCTTTTGTTTGTTGATTTTGCTTATTATACATCCTGGTTTTTCTGTTTATGCCATTCTTGTATTCATTGCACTTTTGTCACCCCTGTCTTGTGATCAGTATGGTACAGTCCATCTCCCCAGTCTGCGTGCCTACATGCTTAGGGTGATTTCAGTGGTTTCTGGTGTTTCATATTATTACTTCAATACCCGTTTACTTACTTCGCCTTGCTTTCCTTGATTACTAATATGTACTAACATTTATATTTTGTATTATATTTACTAACCTAACTAACCCATGTACATACTACTAACTAACTAACGAGCACTTGGGTTAATTTGTAAAGTTGCACCGCTACTAATTACTACTAACGCAGTCTCAGCTCTCGCCCTGTTCTAGTCTCCGCCCCTTACTTTACTTTCCCTGTATCTCCCTGTGCTTCCGCGAAATCTTTCGCACGTGCTTAATTGCTATCCGGCACTCCTTGATCTGTGCACGTAGAACTCCTTGAGCGGAGCCGTTTATCTGTCATAGGTTGTTTATGTGAATCCTGTCCATGTCTTGGCGCTTGCCAATTATTGTGTTTAGGACTTCCCCATGTGTATGTCCCTTTGTTATTAGTTCTCATCCTAATCACCTGGCCCTGCATAGCATGTGACTTCCCTCTTGTCTACTTGAGGTCTTCACTGCAGCTTTTTTCCCTGTCAGAACGTTGATCAATTTTCATTAGTGCAGAGAGCCTCGTATGCCTTTTGATTATTGCTTCTAACTACGACATTTTTGTACGACCTTGGTCTTGCCTTGCCCCTTCTTGTTCTTGTTTGCTACTTTTGGATTCTGACCCTTTTTCTGTACGACCACGATTATTGTTATTGACGCAAAGTGCATGACCTACCCTTCTGGATTCTGACCACGATTTTTGGATTACTGATTTATGTACTGTTGCACATCTGCTTCTCTGGTTTCGACCCCTGCCTGTTTATTGACTTCATTTTTGGATTTTGACTTTGGCTTGGCAATTCTTGTGTTTTCTGGTTTGACCCATTTTGCAATGAAGGCTTATGATTTTTGGAATTCTGGTACTTGCGTGTGGTTCCTGAACGCACCGTTACAGTACTTTCTGACCACCATGGAACCAACGAGTAACCCACAGCTGCAATCCACGGTGGAGCATCAAGCCGTCATGCTAGAGTCCCAGCAACAACAACTGCTAGCCGTCATGCAACACCTGCAGACGATGACGCATCAGATGACAAACCTGACTTCGGCGGTTAGAGCTAGCCAGCACACCCACGCTCCCCAGCTACCAGCTGCTCCCATCTCTGCTCCTGTGCCTGCACCCATGGTACCTGCTCCTGCCCCGGTTCACGAACCACGCCTGCCACCCCCGGAGAAGTACAATGGTGAGCCCCCAGACATATCGTACATTTTTGACCCAATGCAAGCTAATCTTTAGCCTCCAGCCTATCACCTTCCCCACCGAGCAATCCCGAGTGGCTTATATCATCACGCAGCTCACCGGGAGAGCCAAGCAGTGGGCAACTGCGGCCTGGGAGGCGGGGCTTCCATGTGTCCAGACGTCCACCCTGCTGGAGGAAGAGATGAAGTGCA
The DNA here is from genome assembly GCA_029692085.1 of Gymnothorax javanicus. Classification (NCBI taxonomy): domain Eukaryota; kingdom Metazoa; phylum Chordata; class Actinopteri; order Anguilliformes; family Muraenidae; genus Gymnothorax; species Gymnothorax javanicus. Next base: position 30,772,598 of record CM056198.1, on the reverse strand, counting down.
TTTTTGACCGGTTCAGGCACGGACATGAGGCCGGCAGGGAAATTCTGCGCATCCGTCAAGGTCACCGTTCTGTGTCTGATTATGCCATTGAATTCCAGACCCTGGCTACGAATAGCAGAAGGCAGAAGAGGGCCCTGTACGACGCGTTCCTGAATGGTCTATCGGAGAGGATCAAGGATGAACTCCTCACTTGAGAATTACCCGAAGACCTGGAAGGGCTCGTGGACCTGGCGATCCGTGTCGACGCATGATTAGAGGAACGAAGACGAGCTACTCGCCCAAGCGGGTTTTCCAACTCCCCTGCCAAGCCCCAGGTGAGACGGCCGTCTCCTCCCCGTGCTGCCACTGCATCCAAACCCTTGCTGGAGGGGGAGCCCATGCAGGTGGATCGAGTCAGGCTGACCAGTGAGGAGAGGGAACGCTGGCTGAAGGAGCGGGTCTGTTTCTACTGTGGCAAAGTTGGGCACTTCCTCTAGCAGTGTCCAGGAAAAACCTAACGTCCACAAGTGAGGAAAGGAGCACTAGTGGGCATAATTCCAGTAGAATCCTCTAAGAACCAAACTTGTTTGCCCATTTCTCTGGAATGGAGAGGGGGGTCCAAGAAGACTACGGCCCTAGTGGATTCTGGTGCCGAAGTTAATTTCATAGATGCCGAAACCGTGTGGGAGTGGGGGATTCCGCTGGAGGAAGTTTCATGCCCGCGAGTTGCTAACTCCCTTAATGGTCAGAAGATAGGCCATATTACCCACTCCACGGTTCCCCTCAAGTTACACGTATCCGGCAATCATCAGGAAGAAATCAAGCTTAACCTCATCAACTCCCCACACTCATGTTCTGGGCCATCCATGGATGGCTAAACACAACCCAGAAGTGGACTGGGGTAAGCATGAGATTAAGGGCTGGAGCCCTAATTGTTCACAGTCATGTCTTGTTAACGCTCGTGATCATGTTCATGTTCCTCCCCCAGAAGAGGCCCCGCACCTGTAAAAGGTTCCTCAAATGTATCATGACTCAAAGAGGTGTTTTCTAAATCTCGTGCTAAGTGTTTGCCCCCTCATCGTCCGTATGACTGTTCTATTGATCTCAAGCCAGGAACCATGCCCCCTAGAGGCCGCCTGTTTTCCCTGTCCCGTCCTGAAACCCAAGCTATGGAGAAATACCTGAGTGAGTCTCTCGCTGCCAGAATCATCCGGCCATCCTCATCTCCAGCTGATGCCGGCTTCTTCTTTGTGGGCAAGAAGGACGGGTCACTACACCCATGTATAGATTACAGAGGCCTTAATGATATTATCATTAAGAATCGTTATCCCTTGCCACTCCTGACCACTGCCTTTGAGCTCCTCCAGAGGGCGACCGTCTTCACCAAATTGGATTTACGCAATGCCTACCACCTGGTCCGGATTAGGGAGGGGGATGAGCGGAAAACTGTGTTCAACACCCCCACGGGGCACTAGGAATATCTTGTCTTACCTTTTGGATTGACTAACGCTCCAGCGGTCTTCCAGGGTCTAGTCAATGATGTTCTCAGAGACATAATAAATAAGTTTTTGTTTGTATACCTTGATGATATTTTGATTTGTTCCAAGTCCAAGGAAGAGCACGTCAACCATGTCCATCAGGTCCTGAAGCGCCTGCTGGAGAATCGTCTGTTTGTTAAGGCAGAGAAGTGTGAATTTTCAGTCACCACCACCACCTTCCTGGGATTCATCATCTCGTCCGGTTCCATAAGCATGGATCCTGCCAAGGTCGATGCAGTTACGGAGTGGCCCAGACCCACGGACCGTAAGTCCCTACAGCGCTTTTTAGGATTTGCAAACTTTTACAGACACTTCATTCGGAATTACAGTTCTGTTGCAGCCCCTCTCACTGCCCTAACCTCCACAAACTTAAGTTCCAATGGAACAAAAAGGCGGAGGACGCCTTTAAAAGTCTGAAATCACGTTTTACCACAGCTCCCATTTTAATGCTTCCTGACCCCAACGCACAATTTATTGGTGAGGTGGACGCCTCTAACATTGGCGTCCGAGCCATTCTGTCACAGAGATCCCCTAAAGATAATAAGATTCACCCATATGCCTTTTATTCACATCGTCTAAGTCCTACAGAACAGAACTATGACATTGGAAATCGGGAACTGTTGGCGGTCAAGCTGGCATTGGAGGAATGGAGACAGTGGCTAGAAGGCGCCAAACTCCCATTTCTCCTTTGGACGGACCATAAGAATCTTGAGTACTGCTAAGAGACTGAACCCTCGTCAGGCCAGGTGGGCGTTATTCTTTTCAAGATTTAACTTTCATCTTGCTTACCGCCCAGGTAGTAAGAACCAAAAACCGGATGCACTATCCCGACGCTTCGAGAGCACTGACAAGGAGCCCTGCACAGACACCATCCTTCCCAAAGAAGTGTTTGTTAATGCCATCTCTCTGGACACTGAGAAGGAGGTGAGAAATGCTCAGGAAGATTCTGCTGCTCCTAGTAACTGCCCTGTCAATTGCCTGTTTGTCCCCACCTCTATGTGTCCCCAAGTTCTGGAATGGGCACACTCACCAAACCTGTCCTGCCACCCAGGCATCAACTGGACACTTGACTTCATCGCACGTCGTTTTTGGTGGCCAGAAATGAGGAAGGACATCCAGGATTACGTTTCTGCCTGCTCGGTCTGCGCCTAGTCTAAGGTATCTCACCAACCCCCTCATGGCTTACTTCAACCCTTACCCACACCCCATCGTCCCTGGTCACACATCTCCATAGACTTTATTACAGGCTTACCGCCCTCAAATCATCACAACACTATTCTCACCATTGTTGACAGATTTCCCAAGGCAGTTCACTTTGTTCCCCTCACCAAACTCCCCTCTGCACAAGAAACCGCTAACCTCTCCATGGCATCCCCACAGACAAAGTTTCTGATCGAGGTCCACAATTCACGGCCAGATTTTGGGAGGTATTTTGCACTGCACTTGGCACTTCAGTCAGTCTTTCCTCAGGTTTTCACCCCCAAACCAAGACCGAGCAGGCTAATCAGTGTATTGAGACTGTGCTCAGGTGTCTATGCGCTAGGAATCCGGCATCCTGGAGCCACTAACTGCCGTGGGCCGAGTACGCCTTCAACAGCCACACCTCCTCCTTCTCCAAGCTGTCTCCATTCGAGAGCTGCATGAGATATCAGCCGCCCCTGTTCCACAGTCAGGAAGAGGAGGTAGCCATTCCGTCAGCTCTAGCCTTCATCCGTGGATGCAAACGCGTCTGGAGAACCACACGCAACGCCCTGCTGAAATCAGCCGCTAAGATGAAAGAGCTGGCGGACAAGAGGCGTACTCCGGCCCCGGTTTAACGGGTGGGACAACGGGTATGGCTATCCTCTAGAGACATTCCCTTAAGGGTTAATAATCGTAAACTGTTTCCTAAGTTCATTGGACCTTTCACCATTGATAAAGTCATTAGCCCTACTGCTGTGCATCTTAGACTGCCTTTATCCATGCGTAAGATTCACTTTCCATGTCTCAAGTTAAACCTGCTGTTACCCACCCCCTGTGTTCTGGTCCTGACCCCCCACCACCCCCCCGTGTCATCAATGGTGGCGAGACATTCACTGTCCACACCATTCTAGACTGTCGTCGTCGGGGCCATGGCCTCCAGTACCTCATCGACTGGGAGGGCTATGGTCCCGAGCATAGAAGTTGGATTCCATCACAAGTTGTTCTGGACAAACAATTAATCAGAGCACTTTCATGCTCAACAACCCATGCCAAGACGTTAAACGCCAGGAGGCGTTTCCTGGGGGGGGGGGTACTGTCATGATTCTGGTTTTGCCATGTCTTTTATTTATTGATTTTGCTTATTATACATCCTGGTTTTTCTGTTTATGCCATTCTTGTATTCATTGCACTTTTGTCACCCCTGTTTTGTGATCAGTATGGTACAGTCTGTCTCCCCAGTCTGCGTGCCTACATGCTTCGGGTGATTTCAGTGGTTTCTGGTGTTTCATATTATTACTTCAAATCTCGTTTACTTCCCTGCTTTTCTTGATTACTAATATATACTAACATTTATATTTTGTATTATATTTACTAACCGAACTAACCCATGTACATACTACTAACTGAGTAACGAGCACTTGGGTTAATTTGTAAAGTTACACCGCTTCTAATTACTACTAATGCAGTCTCAGCTCTCGCCCTGTTCTAGTCTCCGCCCCTTGCTTTACTTTCCCTGTATCTCCCTGTGCTTCCGCAAAATCTTTCGCACGTGCTTAATTGCTATCCTGCTTCTCTGGTTTCGACCCCTGCCTTTTTATCGACTTCCTTTTTTGGATTTTGACCTTGGCTTGGCAATTCTTGTGTTTTCTGGTTTGACCCATTTTGCAATAAAGGCTTACGATTTTTGGAATTCTGGTACTCGCGTGTGGTTCCTGAACGCACCGTTAGTCAAGCACTACAATACATAGTTACAGCCAAAAATGGCAGTTCAATCTTTACTGTTCAAAAAAGAAGCCTTATGTCAACAGGGTCTAGAAGTGTTGTCAACTTTTCTGGGCACTGAGGTTTATTTGATAGCCCATCACACAGTGGAAATGTATATTGTGGTCACACAAATCAATGCTTCATGTGTTTTTTTGTTTTTTTTCATACGAAATGGATGCTGTGTGTCCGAACCAAAGAATAAAAAGAGATCCAGACTATTACCAGCAACAGGTCCACCCCACCAATTGTAATTATTTTACTGACAGATGGCAACAGTGATACTACTGTTCTGCACTGTTAGCATAAACATAACTGCCAGCGAGCTGCTTTGCTTTGCCCTTGCTTTAGAACATCCAACATCATGGTCAAACATGAATCCAGTCATTTTGCAAATGATAATCAGATGCCCGGTGTGACTGAACATAACAGTCTCAGTCAATCATGCAGGAATTAGAACAATTTTTTTGTAACCCCTCAATTAATTGTAGGAGCTCAAACACAAACCAACAATCATCAATCAATTTTTTAATACTTAGTAACAAATCATTTGCAGTCAGTGAAGTCAGGAACCTGCTTATTTACCTAAAAGACATAGATTGCATTTGCAGCATATTTCAGGTCATTGTCAACATGCACTGTGTCGCATCATTAATGGAGATAATATTGCCCTACTCAGTTGAAAATTTATCCTGCGGGCTCATTAACAATAAACACAAGGAAACAGTTCTATCGGCAGCCATACATACCCACATCATGACACAATCTCCACCCTGCTTCACAGATGAACGAGTATGCTTCAGATCACAGATAATTCCCTTCTCTACTCTTTTTCATTCCATCATTCTGGTAAAAGTTGATTTTTGTCTCAATTGTCCATGGGATACTATTCCAGATATGCACTAGTTTTTTGTTTTTTTTTTTTTAAGATGCTCTATGGCACACTCCGATGGGGCCTTCCAGTTTTTGAGGTGTAGCAATTGTTCACATCTAGTGGTAAACCCTCTGTATTTATTCTAGTGAAATATTCTTTTGATTAGTGACTTTGGCACTGAAAAACCTACCTCAGAGCACGTGCTCTTGTCCTAGAAAACTGGTGTGAAGGAGTTTCCTTCAGCAGGAAAATAATTCTGTCATCCACGTCAGTGTTAATCCGGTTAGGCATTTCTGAGCTCGCCATTGCCTTCTTTCTTTTTAAGAATATAACAAATAGATGACTTGGCTACAAATATTTTTTTCTACCTCTCTGATAGGTCCATTTTAACACGTTGACTGCCAACTACGAGATAACTCGTAATGGCGGGTCCGGGCCAGCGCTAGACTTGAAAATTCGGGGGAAATTATCCATCCCTTTATTGACAACAATTAATCCTGGCTAATTCTAGATGGTTTTCCTTTATAAACACGTTTTCCAATTCAAGAATAATCAAGTGGCAATTGAAGACACGGCTTCTCTCCCCCATGCGATCTAACAGCAAATAATGGGCTACATTCAGTAGAGAAAATAATTTAATTATAATTAGGTCTATGCACTGGCACTCAGCAACGCAATTTTTTTTTTTTTTTTTTTTTTTTTTCCAGCGAGAGCGGCATTTCAGAACTCATTTGCGAATGAAGGTAATTTCGGCAAGTGCGTACACCTGTTTTTTCAGCACGGTCACGCAACTTGCTGTAAAAAAATAGACAGCTGTCAGACTGAAAAATGTAAACGGAGGAAACCACGTATACTTGTCACCAGAATTACCTTCATTCGCAAAAGAGTTCTGAAATGCCGCTCTCGCTGGAAAAAAAAAAAAAAAAAAAAATACCGTTGCTGAGTGCCAGTGCATAGACCTAATTATTATTGAATAATTTTTCTGTACTGAATGTAGCCCATTATTTGCTGTTAGATCGCATGGGGAGAGAAATCCGTGTCTTCAATTGCCACTTGATTATTATTGAATTGGAAAACGTGTTAATATAGGAAAACCATCTAGAATTAGCCAGGATTAATTGTTGTCAATAAAGGGATGGATAATTTCCCCCGAATGTTCAAGTCTAGCGCTGGCCCGGACCCGCCATTAAGATGTTATCTCGTAGTTGGCAGTCAACGTGTTAATTTTTCAGTCCAAATGATGGCTTGCTACAGAGGTATTAATGTCGTATTGGACTCCATACTGAGATTTGACACAGAGTCACCTGGATCATTACCAGTAATAGTTGTTTTGCACCATCTTTTATCATTTCAGGACCGCTTGTACATTTTGGCTATCTTTTACCAACTGCTAGTTTCTCTCCAGTATGAGTAAGTGCTCAAGAAACCACATCAGCTACATCACAGGCCCATGCAACATGTGTTCACTGTCAGATCTGAGTGTTAAGAAGTTTTAGGAGGACTCACGCAATCCAGACCATAATCGACTAATAAAACCATGAAAATCAGTCACCTGCTAAATGGGATGTTAAATAGACTGTAGATGTCAAGTAAACATCATGTATGGAAGAGAGGGATATCATTTAAGACAGCGGTTCTCAAACTCAATCCTGGGGGACCTCTGTGTATGGAAGTTCTCCTTCCACAGTTGCAATCCCAGAATTTTAACAAGCTTGAAGTTGTTCTGAATTAGTTAATACTTTGGCTTAATTGTGAGAGGCATTATTCACCCTCGTCAACCAAGCTACAAAGGAAAAAAATGCATTTCACAAACAATAAAAGCCCAACCTTCCTACTTTTTTTATTCATCTATTTTCTAAGGAACTGCTGTCAGGGTCTGAGATCTGTGTTTTTTAGTTTTCAGGTATTTCATCGCTGTGTTCATTGTATTTGTTATTTTTCTTATGTGTTTTTTGCGATTATTAGTTATTGTGCGTATTTAGTCATTGTGTTTAAATATCTGTCATTGCATTCTCACTCCTGCACTCACTCCCGATTAGCCTCAGTTCTCCCTTAATATACCCCTCTGTTTTACTCAGACTGTTTGTTTGTTTTCCATTTTCTGGTCTACACTATAGGAGCCTTTTGTATTTCTGATAGCACTTCCTTGTTTTGATTTGTTTTCTGTCCATAGTTTTCCAGTCTACCCTGTCACTTGTGAATTGTTGTATTTCTTGTTACAAATTTTGGCTGGCTTACCATTCACGATTTGGATCCCCCTTTGTTCTGGCATTCCTCTCTGCTTCTGAACTGTGGACTGTTTATTGATTACAATTTGGATTACTTTTTTTCTGAGCTGCAAGCATCTTGATTGGCTTTGGCCTGGATCTGCTGTCTGCGTCTGAGTCCAGAGTTCTGTCCCGGTCAAACATCAAAATGATTTTTTTTAACTGATCCAGTTTCAGACTGTGGTTTATCAGCAAGCTGCTAATTAGATTTGTGACCGTGGGTATTTAAGTTACTTAAAAATGTTAGTTTTAGTGACCATGTGTCCATTATTTCACCTATTTGAAGCCAATATATTCTTTAATTTCATCAAGTAACAATATCCTCCACTTTATACGCATTGTAAAAAAAAAAAAATCAATATAGTATAATATGAATATGGAAAGTTTTAGGGAATGCAGGGCAATTTCTGACATAATGTTGCTCAAAAGAGCAAATTATGTGTGAACATGAATGAATGACTTTTTAAAATTCTGGATAGCAATTGTGGTTGGAAGAAAACCCAGCATGTTTTGAGGTCCCCAAGGACTGCTGGTCTAATGGCCATGGAGGCAACTTATCTTTCGATGGGATAAGAGTTTCTTTTTCTGTGAAACTTTTACTTAAGTTCGCATTATGGTGGAAGAAGGTGTCCCAATTTATGTAATTTCTTTTAAGGAGACCCAAATCCTATCAAGAGGTTTAGAAAATGCCACACTTACTAATAAAGTTATTTCAAAACAGCACACGAGTTCTTAAATGTCACCCAATGTTCCGACTTGAATTAAGATACAGATCTCAAAACAATGTTAACAAGTTAAACTATGTTTTCAGAGGGAATTTTTACCAGTCAATCATCTCTACACCTTTAAAAATGCCAGCATCCTTGCTACATTATCAGATCAAATCTGTGTAAATAGTTCAGGATGCAAACAACCATAACAATATGTGCATTTGCTGGTATCTATCGACATTGAAAAAATCGGGCTGAAGCCAACTCAGATGTGCAACTTGGATATAATCTTTAATTAAATGGTAACTTCTTCCAACCTCTCATTCTTATCGTGTATCAGAGGCAGCAGCCTTGTACTTAAAAAAAAAATAAATAATTGTGACCCATTAATATCCTCATAATGCAATTAACAATATAATAAAATGTATACATTTTTTCAGTGCACAATCATGCACGAACCCTTTGGGGAAAAAAAATTGTTGAATAATTTAAACTCAAAAAGACAATGATCTCTCTACTCCCAAATAAACATAGCCCTCTTCTTTATCGATCTCCCCTTTGTGATCTGCTGTTGCGTTATTAACGTAAATGGAACTCAAAGTCTTGCGACAGCCTGGAGAGTACCAGTTTGTTCACGGAAACTCCACCGAGTCAGGTGCTCTAAGTTATAGGAAACATGATAACAAAATATGCTTCTAGATCATTGACCGAAATGCCATTCACCTCACTGCATGTCAAATCTCCTGTGTGACGTACGTATGTTACTGATCCAATTCTCTCATTGTCTTTAGCTTGTGAGTCATACCACTCTTTCATCTGCGTGTGCTGTGTCCGTTATACACTTCCGTTGGCATAGGTGGCTCTACCAGATGACTAAAACTGCTACCATTCATGAGCATGGCTACTGCACAACATGAAGAATTTGCCGTTATCATCTGAGAGTTGTACAATATGATATTAATGCTCCTCAGCATCAGCTTGTTCTGCTGAAGGAATCAGAGTTCAGCTCATTCTAATCTTTGGGTACACTATTGCTCAAAAGTTTAGAATCACTAGAAATTTTCACATAGATTAAAAATAAGAAACTGGTCACAACCTTCATGTTTCCTTAACCCTATTCAGGACATTTGGGGTCAGCACTTTCATTTATTATTATCTTTTTCATTTTAAATGACACGTGTCCGAGATTTCATGTAATCCTCCATGGTTTAGTCACACAAAATACAGAAAAGAATGGCATTGCTAGGGCATGCACTTTTTGAGTCAATTGACAATAATTCTCTGGACCCCAGAGTGATACAAAAGATATCACATTCTTCTAAGCAAAGCAGAAGGCACTGTGCCATTTTTATCCCCTTGAAAAGTTCTGGATACTTCCTGGCTAGAATATTGTTGCAGCAGCAGGATCATTTCATGAGATTGGGAGGACTTTATCCCAAGTAAGTTGCATAGTTATCACAGACATAAAAATTATTTATTTCTTGTCAACGGCCATTTTTAACCATGTAGCCTATGTTTTAACAGTATATAGCCCCCTTTTGATAGCTTGCAACTTCTAATTACACGTGTTACATACAAAGTTATATGGTCAGAGCGGTGCTGAATTAGAACAGTATAGCGTAGGGACCACTGTCCCTTCGCAAGTATACCAGGGCTGCTTTGATCACTCTTGGATACTTTTGTGAGGTATCGTTCAGGAACCAGTTGCGAGAACACAGGATTGCTGGTAAAGTGGCTTTATTGAGCGAGGGGGGTAACCCCCGCAGGGCAGAAGGCAAAGGTACAGAGTCCACAATCCAAAAATCACAATCCAGGAGGGCAAAAACAGTCGAAAACCAGGGCAGCAAACACAGTACTCGTGGTCAGACAAAAATAGGTTCGGTACACAGGCACAGGTTTGTCATAGAAGCAAAAGCCAAAATCCAGAGGGCGAAATCCAAACCGTTACCAGGGCAGCAAACACAAAACTCGTAGTCGGGCAAAAAGGGTTCGAAAACAGATGCAGACAAAAGTACAAAAGAGCAGAGCCAAAAATCGTAAGTCGGGCGGTCCAGTCAGAAGATTAACACTATGAGTACAAGGCGAAAGAAAGCAGCACAGGTAAACAAGAGGAAACGTTCTAACGGGGAACTGCAGTGAGAAGACAGCTTAAATACACTCAAGGGAAGTCACATGCTATGATTAGGATCAGGTGATGAGGATCAGACTAATTACAAAGGAGGGAACATGAGGGAGAACCTAATCACATGAAATTGGCAAAAGCCAAAACGCGGACAGGGAACACGAAACAACCTATGACAAAACATACAGCTCCGGTTAGGGAGTTCTAATGTGCACAGATAATGAGAGGTAGGACAGAGTGGAGCAGATGCGGAGGATCCGCTGAATTGCAGGAGAGACAAAGTGAAGGCAAGAGGCGGAGTCTAGAACAGGGCGAGTGCTGAGAGCTTGTTAATCAATTAGTAAGTGCAGCTATACAATCCCTAGTGCTCGTTAGTAAGTTAGTATTATATACAATGTTAGTTTGGGTTAGTAATTTTAACGAAAACAACAAACTGTTAGTATTGGTTAGTAATATAGAAAAGAGAGGCGAAGGAAGCAAACGAGATTGGAAGGAATGTTTGAAACCCAGAAACCATGAAATCACCTAAGCATGTGACACGCAGGACTGGGGAGAAGCTGTAACTTAACAAGAGACCAGACAGGGAAGACAAAGTGCAATGAAGGGCATGAACAAAGACATGGACCGGAATCTAACAGAATAGTGGATTGGGAATGGCAAAAACGAAAATATGGCAAAGTGCAAAAACTAAACAGAACATGGCAAAACCTAACAGAACTGATCATAAACATAACAGGGAATGGCAGAAACATAATAAACATGGCAGAATCAGAACAGACAGAGCAGAATCATAACAGTACCCCCCCTCCTACGAAACGCCTCCTGGCGTTTCAACCAGTTGGTCTGGGGTGCGAAGCATGAAAGTCTGTGATTAGGCTTTTGTCGAGGATGTGGCGTGCAGGGACCCAGCTACGGTGTTCAGGACCGTAGCCCTCCCAGTCGACGAGGTACTGGTATCCACGACCTCGTCGACGACAGTCCAATAATGTTCGCACTGTGAATGCCTCGCCTCCGTCGATGATGCGGGCGGGTGGTGGGGGATCAGGACCAGAAGACAGGGGGTGGGTTACAGCAGGCTTGATCTGGGACACATGAAAAGTAGGGTGAATTCTGCGCATGGACAGGGGAAGACGGAGGCGAACAGCAGTGGGACTAATAACTTTTTCAATTGAGAAGGGACCCAGGAATTTAGGGAAGAGTTTCCCCCCATTTCCCCTTAAGGGAATATCCTTAGAGGATAACCATACGCGCTGCCCAGGTCGGTACGATGGAGCGGCGATGCGTTTCTTGTCGGCGCGGGCCTTCATAAGGGCTTCCCGAGTGGTCCTCCAGGTTCGCCGACAGCGGCGCATGAACTCGCGAGCAGACGGGACAGCTACTTCCTCCTCCTGGCAGGGAAACAAAGGGGGTTGGTAGCCAAGGCATGCTTGAAATGGGGAGAGACCAGAGGCAGCGGAAGTGTGGCTATTTATGGCGTATTCCGCCCATGGAAGTTGATGACTCCAGGAGGAGGGGTTTTTCATACAAAGGCATCTTAGAACAGTCTCTATGCATTGGTTTGCCCGCTCGGTCTGGCCGTTAGTCTGTGGGTGGAAGCCGGATGAAAGACTGACAGAAGTGCCGAGAGATTTACAGAATGATTTCCAAAATTTGGCTGTGAACTGAGGGCCGCGATCAGAAGTGATGTCAGTGGGGATGCCGTGAAGTCTGATGACGTGTCGTATAATGAGTGTGGCGGTTTCTTGAGCGGAGGGGAGCTTAGTGAGGGGGATGAAATGAACAGCTTTAGAATACCTATCGACAATGGTGAGGATGGTGGTGTAGTGATTGGAAGGGGGAAGACCGGTGATAAAATCTAAGGCTATGTGTGACCAAGGGCAGTGTGGAGTGGACAGAGGTTGCAATAAACCGTGAGGGGGTTGGTGTGATGCTTTGCCTTGGGCACAGACCGAGCAGGCGGAGACATAACCTTGGACGTCTTCGTTAATGCCGGGCCACCAGAAGCGACGAGTTATGAAATCCAGTGTGCGGCGGATACCTGGGTGGCACGAGAGGTTAGAGGCATGCCCCCAGTCGAGGACTCGGGGGCGCAGGTTAACAGGCACAAAGACAGTTCTCAGGACAGGCACTAGGAGCAGCAGAACCATCTTGGGCATTCCTCACTTCAGTTTCGATATCCATATTAACAGCGTTGATGAAAGTTTCCTTAGGAAGAATGGTGTCTGAACTGGGTGGATCTTTGTCCGTTTCAAAGCATCGTGAGAGGGCATCAGGTTTAACATTCTTACTACCGGGGCGATAGGCAAGGTGGAAATTGAATCGAGAAAAGAATAGGGCCCACCTGGCTTGTCGGGGATTCAATCTCTTGGCAGACTGGAGGTACTCTAAGTTCTTGTGGTCGGTCCAGACCAGGAATGGCAGTTCGGCTCCCTCCAGCCATTGTCTCCATTCCTCCAATGCCAACTTGACCGCTAGTAGTTCCCGGTTGCCGATGTCGTAGTTTCTCTCCGCAGGACTGAGGCGACGGGAGAAGTAGGCACAGGGGTGAATCTTTCTGTCTTTGGAGGATCTTTGCGAGAGAACGGCCCCTACACCAACGTTAGAGGCGTCCACTTCGACCACAAACTGAAGGGAGGGATCAGGAATGGTTAGTATGGGGGCAGAAGTGAAACGCGTTTTGAGGTCAGTAAAGGCCCGTTCTGCTTCTTGAGACCATTGAAATGGGACCTTGCTTGACGTGAGTGCGGTGAGGGGAGCCGCCACAGAACTGTAATTACGAATGAATCTTCTATAAAAATTTGCGAACCCCAGAAAACGTTGTAGGGACTTACGATCAGTTGGTTTAGGCCAGTTTATGACAGCCTCGATCTTAGTCGGGTCCATCTGGATGGTGTCAGGGGCAATGATGTATCCCAGGAAAGAGGTGGTGTTGACGGACAACTCACACTTCTCTGCCTTGACGAACAGGCGGTTCTCCAGTAGTCGCTTGAGCACTAGGCGCACATGGTGAACGTGGTCTTCCTGTGATTTGGAAAAAATCAGGATATCATCGAGATACACAAAAACAAACTTATTAATCATGTCACGAAGAACATCATTGACTAAGTTTTGGAAGACTGCTGGGGCGTTAGTAAGCCCGAACGGTAAGACCAAATACTCCCAGTGGCCGGTAGGGGTATTAAATGCAGTCTTCCACTCATCACCCTCACGGATGCAGACTAAATGATAAGCGTTGTGTAAGTCCAGCTTAGTGAAGATCTTGGCTCCTTGTAGGAGATCGAAGGCGGTATTCATTAGGGGCAACGGATATCTGTTCTTGATTGTAATATCATTAAGACCCCGGTAGTCAATGCAGGGCCTCAAGGACCCATCCTTCTTGCCCACAAAAAAAAATCCAGCCCCAGCAGGCGAAGAAGAGGGGCGTATGATCCCTGCTGCGAGCGACTTGCTGAGGTATTTCTCCATGGCCAACGTTTCAGGTCTGGACAGCGAAAACAGACGACCTCTAGGGGGCATGGTACCAGGTTTGAGTTCTATAGCGCAGTCATATGGTCTGTGCGGGGGTAAACTGGTGGCGCGGGCTTTAGAAAATACCTCTTTGAGGTCATGGTACTCGGATGGAACCTTCTCCAGATTCGGTATCTCCTCAGAAGGGGAAGCAGGAACATGAACTTGAGCATCGTTGAGGCAGGTTTGAGCGCAGTCGGGCTCCACCCCTTGATCTCGTGTCTCCCCAATCAATATCCGGAGATGTTTTGCCATCCAGGGATGGCCAAGAACAACAGGAGAATGAGGAGACTGGATAAGGTAAAGCCTTATGGACTCCTGGTGATTGCCAGATATACGCAACTTAATAGGACTGGTAACCTGGGTGATGTGGGCAATGCTCTGGCCGTTGATGGAGTTGGCCACACGATCAGGGACGACCTTCTCGACAGGGATGCCCCACTCCTGGGCAGCTTTCTGATCGATAAAGTTCTCTTCAGCCCCCGAGTCGATAAGAGCGGTGGTCTTCCTTCCTCCCCCGGCCCACTCGAGGGAGATGGGGAAACAGGTGCGGTTTCTTGAGGAGTAATCAACAGGAGTAACGCCCACTAATGCTCCTCTGTTACCTTTTACTGGGCACCGGGAGATGTAATGGCCCTCCTTACCACAGTAAATACACGCCCGCTCCCTCCGTCTCCATTCCCTCTCCTCGCCGGTGAGTCTGGTACGGCCTAACTGCATTGGTTCAGGGTCGCGAGGTGGCTTGGACTTCTCCGGTTGAAGGAGAGGAAGCTTCACCGGGGGCTTGGGGTACTAGCACCGTGGGCGGACCGTCGACGTTCCTCCAGACGTGAGTCAATTCGGATGGCCATTTCAAAAATTCGATCCAAACTTTCAGGTAGGTCACGAGGTAATAATTCATCCTTGATACGACAAATCTATTCTTTCATTGATGAGGAATAAGCCCCATAAGTTAATTTTGGCCAAGAAGCACTCAAGTTCAATATAAAATGAGCAGTGAATTGGAAATTTCCCAAGAAGCTACTTCTAGCAGTGACCAAGATCAGTCTGAAACTTCTACAAGTACACAAATCCAGTTAGCCAATCAAAGCATCACTTCGAAAATTAGTTGGCCAATAGCCAGTAGCGGCCTTAAGCATCTGGGGGCCCGTTTCAAATGCAAATGTGGGGCCCTAAAAAACATAAGAGCTTCATCTTTTTGCTGGATGAAAGCTTACACCTTAGCCTATTCAGTGAAATGTTTACTTTTCTGGCTGAAACTTGATATTTATTTGTGATGATTTATTAAAATATTGGCAATAAAAAGATGTGTGTGTTAATGTGATAAATTTCTCAAAAACTGAAATGTGCAACTCAGCCCAATGAGCTAGCTGCATTGCAAACTGCACTGCAAATCAATTCTTTGTTTTCTTCTTGTAAGGGTTTGGCCTTGCAGTCCCTACCCCCGTTGCATTCTTTCACCTCCACCTTAATGGGCAACAGGTGCAGCCCGTTAAGGTGGAGGTGATTGCAGAGTATAAAGGGCTGGCTATTGCCAGTCCCCATTGCCTCTGCATTTTGTTTCTATCCTCCTGTTACGGTTGGTGCTACTCCCCAGTAAAGTCGACTCTGGTTTGTTTTAATTATTTATTAATTAAAACGTTTCTCTTTTTACCAGCCTGGCACTTGAGTCTTTCACCTTTAGGCCCATGGTCCTAGTAGGTAAATCCATGACACTTCTTTGGGGACGGGGTTACTGAACAGCTCTACAGCATAATCACTGGGATAATGATACGGTAAAACTTGGATGTAATTCAAACTTCGACATCCCACCAGTATAATTTAATGTCGCTTGAGTGGACTAGGCTTAGAATTAGAAGCACTACATGACTTAAATTCAAATTCGCATTGTAGCTATAAACATTACACACTAGGTGACGGGATGTCCCTCCGCTCTGTCAGAGAATGAGGCTGCCTTTGCCATAGCTATGATTATAGTGATGTATACGAATCCATCAATACTTTTTCAGCGTGTTCACCGTATTAATGTTTTCATTCAGTTGCGATGCCATGTGGATGAAAGAGCATGTATTTTTGCCCAAAGTACATTTAACTAACGTTATATTAAAACACGGCAATGTGTGTAACGTTAATGTTATGCTCTGATAACAAATATGCGAAAATCAAACAGGTCCACACTAGTAATTTTCTTCCCGATTGCAGTTTCTGCGCAGAGATGCCTGAACTGCGATTCGTCCCAGAAAACTAGCTTTTTTCGTTGGCTGTGGTTGGGTTATGCCCCGAAACTCCTTGGGTATAGAGCAGCTGGAAGTTACCTTATAGGCATAACTTCTCATTTTAGAAATCTGCGCACATTACGCGTTCTGATGAAAGGCTGGAAGCATATGTTCGCTTTCAAGGTTCCCAATTTCCATCAAATAGGCAATTGATCAGACGCCAATAAAAGCTAAGTAGACAAGTTCTTTAATTTTGCAACTTAAATTTTGCGAATTATCAGCGCATCTTATCGATCAGAAACTAGTTGGACCGTGACCTGGCCTGAAATCAGAAATAATTTTCATTGATGATTTAATGCGTAAAAAAAGCATAACATCGCTAGATAATGCTATAAAATGTTTACATCAAAGCTCACCGTTATATTAATTATTAAATACCTCTGGAATGGAGCAAGCGAATTGCATTTTCTTTTTTTTTCTTTTTTTCCACATACCAACTGGTAAGTCTGAGGCGCTGGCAAAACTGGCTAAAGAGTCAACTGTATTTCCAAAATTTTCAGAGTATCAGCTACCATAGCTCTTTAGCTACCATCATTTGTCGACAATGAATAATTACTACACTTCTAGCCAGTTCAGTCTTCATGCAACGAATATATCTGACGAAGAAAACCGGCAACTCCGACCACGGTAAGCCATGTATTCTCCCCATTCGCCACAACTCCGAGAGGTAGTATCGGCCGGGGGTGCGATATAATGCCTTCATAGGCTGCTTAAGGTGGTTTTTTGAAGTCATTACAAAATGTGCCAATTTGAGTGGCTATCGGGGATCCCAACCAAACATTTGCCGTTTTGAGGGGCCTCACATACTTGAACGGTTCGTCTCTCCAGCGGTGCGCTTCTGCATGTTTTCATGCAGTTAAGGTTTCGGATATTAATTCTTGCCTGGCAGTTGGGGGCCCCCTGGAGGGTGGGGCCCATTTCAACTGAAACGGTTGAAACATAGGTAAGGCCGCCTATGCCAATAGCAGCCACTGTAGCTTTCTTACCCAACCAAATGGCTGACGCTACAGGCCAGGATGTGTGTGTGTGGACTCAACCCAAAAGAGCTAAAAAAAAAACCCAGGCAGCCAGAAACACGGGCTAAAAACAAACGAAAAAGAAGTCTGGCAAAAGGTAATCTTTTTTAGCTGCTTATTCTTTGGCTGAACTTTCTAATTACCACGCCACATCCCAATCGATGACGAATGAAGTCTTTGAACATGTTTGGATGGTGGTACTGCCCATTCATAATTTATGGAGATTGGATTTTATTGTGACCTTTGTTCTGCTGCATTTACCTTCCATTTCATTGTATATACATTCCATTCATTTTGTTTAAGAAGATTTTTGACATCCATGACTATAGTATACTGGTACTACTATATTTGCAGTTCATTTTCATAAGAAATGCTGTTTTTGTTGTCTGAAATAATAAAATTTAATGCTGTTAATTTTTTACATTGAGTTTACTTTTCGTTATTTTGAGGCATTTGCTTCTAAAAGTAATCATGTTCAAAGACAGGTCTTTGAAATATCTGGGCCAAGAATCAAGATAGAGAGGACTTCCGGGTCAAGCTATGTGGTGGTAAGACGCACGTTGTCCGAGCTCCGCACCTTTTCGGTTTAGCTTATTCATAAAATACCTTTTATCGTCACATAGTGCTTCTTCCCGAAACAGTTATTTTGCTTTACAACGAAACTCGTGAGGCAGAATGAGTAAAGCAGGAAGACCGGGCGGTAAAGCCGAAAAGCAACAGAGTGCTAAAGTCTGTAGCAACATGGCAGAACACCCTGTAGCACCACTAACGACGGAGACGCTTGTCCTAGAACTTGAAAAGCTGAGGAGGAGTATGACCGGTGAACTCACAGCTTTACTAAATAG
The DNA here is from genome assembly GCA_029692085.1 of Gymnothorax javanicus. Taxonomy (NCBI): domain Eukaryota; kingdom Metazoa; phylum Chordata; class Actinopteri; order Anguilliformes; family Muraenidae; genus Gymnothorax; species Gymnothorax javanicus. Next base: position 30,754,521 of record CM056198.1, on the reverse strand, counting down.
CTCCCTGGAACCTATCCGGTCGTCGGTCGAATCGTTCCAGCTGAGCTTAGCGGCACAAACTTCTACTATCAGAGAGATGGAGACTAGCTTATCCGACCACAGCGACAGGATAAAGCAACTAGAACTAGACGTGAGCGGGCTCCAGTATGACCTGGGATCGGTGGTGAAAGAGAATACGGAGCTCAAAGCAAAGTTGGAGGACTTGGAGTCCCGGTCAAAACGCCGAAATGTCCGTGTGCTGGGACTCCCGGAGAGCGTAGAGGGAAAAGATGGTAGAGTCTTTATGGCCGAGCTGTTCGCTGACCTGCTGGGGGACCTGCTCTCTGGGCCGCCTGAGCTGGACCACGCACACCGCAGCCTGCAGCCAAAACCCCGACCGGTTGATCCTCCACGTCCTGTTATTGTCAGGTTTCATCGTTACATGGAGAAAGAGACTGTTCTAAGGTGGGCAAAGTCACACAAAGACTCTTCTTACAACGGCCACAGAATCAAAATCTACGAGGATTTCAGCGAGCGGTGGCGAGGAGGCGAGCAGCATTCAACCCGGTCAAGGGGCTTCTCTACCGGCGGGGAGTGAAGTTCGGTGTGCTGTATCCAGCGCGCCTCCGAGTCACCCACAACAACAGGGAGCACATCTTCAACTCTCCTGAGGCCGTGGAGACTTTCTGCCGACAGAACTTTCCCGCCAAGGAGGCTTTAACAGCGGAGTAAAAATACATTCAGGTGATGCTACTCTGGTTAGCGTATTAGATACAATATGTTATCGGTCTTTAGTTGGACTGCTGTTAAAGTTATGTTCATTCTCTTTCGTTATGACAATAGCAGTAGTCCTAACCGTTTTTGGTTATATGCTTAATGCTATTATAGGCTTGGGGCTATGTAATGCCACTTTATAATTTATAGCCTATCTGCAATACAGCTACAACTGTGTAGGCACCTGTGCTTTGTTATGTCACTGAGTATAGCCACTTCGAAGCTCGCGGTTGCGATGCATTTCTCAGGCTGCTTTCTGTCTCCCTCTTGGTTAACTGTAATATTCAGGGTATAAAAAACTACAATGCTAGGAGCAGATAACACTACACGATAAACCGGTTGTTTGTACACTGGCTCTGGCAGCTCGTCGGTCTTATTCGAGTAGGCATCAGACATCTATTTCTGTATTTCTCAACAGATGTATGCTATGTGGGAAGTTTTGGGGGTGGGGGGTGGGTGTGGGTGCTGTGCGACTTGTTCTGTGGGGTTTTTTCTTCTTCCTTCTTTTCTTGTCTGTCTGTTGGGTTTTGTTTTCTTTGTTTTTTCCTCTTTCTCTACCCTTGGGTCCCAAACTACTGGTTTTACACTCAGTCTTATCTACCTTGTGTATTATAAATGACTAATGCTTCTGTAATGCCAGGGTGAAAAGCCGGACATAAAATTAACATTATTACTTGCAATGTGCGGGGTTTGGGGGGGCAGATTAAGCGTTCCAGAGTTTTCTCACACTTAAAGTATCTCTCCACTGATGTTGCTTTTTTGTAGGAGACTCACCTGCGTACAGTTGACCATACTAGGCTCCGTAAACCGTGGGTTGGACAAATGTTTCATTCCAATTTCAACAGTAAATCCGGAGGCACGGCCATTTTAATACATAAACAAATCAAGTTTGTTTCTGGTCATATATATTCTGATCCTGGTGGTTGTTACATTATAGTTTCTGGTACTCTTCATCCACCGCCGGTTATGTTAGTCAGCGTGTATGCACCTAACTGTGATAACCCAAATTTTATGTCCACATTATTTTCTCATCTGCCAAATTTAGATACTCATCATCTTATACTAGGAGGAGATCTCAACTGTGTTGTTGATCCAAGCCTTGATCGCTCACAGCTCAGATCAACCACATCAACAGCAATGTCTAAGACTTTAATAACACTTATGGATCGGATGGGGTGTGTTGACCCCTGGCGTTTCTTTCACCCTAACGCTAAAGACTTTTCTTATTTCTCTACTGTCCATCAAGTCTAGTCCCGCATAGATTTTTTCTTCATTGATAAGGCCCTTCTACCTTTTGTCAGATCTACGGATTACACTGCCATAGTAACTTCCGATCATGCTCCTCACATACTTAAGTTATGTCTTCCCTCGGGTTCACATAGGCACCAAGGAGGCTGGAAGTTGAACACGGGATTACTGGCTGATGCAGAGTTCTGTGATTATGTATCTTCAGACATTGATTTCTTTTTAGAGACCAACAGGTCTGATCACATTTTGCCATCGCTTCTATGGGAAACACTAAAAGCCTTTATACGTGGGCGTATCATCTCTTTCAGTGCGCATTTGTCTAGAACCAGAGGGATGAGGCAGCAACAACTTATGGACGCTATCTCAGACATTGATAGACAACATGCCTCTTCACCAAATCCTGCTCTGGATTTCTAAACGTCTGCAGCTGCAAACCGAATTTTACCTCCTGTTAACAAGTAAAGCGGAACACCTATTACAACGGACAAGAGCAACTTATTATGAGCATGGGGACAGAGCCAGTCATCTTTTAGCCTCACAGCTGAGGCATCAGCATGCCTCTCACTTTATTTCACAAATATATGACTCTTCCCAGAAACTGACTGCAGATCCAGCAAACATAAATTTGGAGTTCTCTTTGTTTTATTCTAACGTTTACAAATCAGAACCTCCCCCTGATACCTCAGTCATGGAATCATTTCTTAATAATTTAGATAAACCAACTGTAAGTAGAGAAACAGCAGAAAATTTAGATAAACCACTAAGCCTACAAGAAATCACTTCTTGAATTTCTCTGATGCAGAATAACAAAAGCCCCGGCCTAGACGGTTTCTCGGCTGAGTTCTTTAAGAAGTTTGCGCACAGCTTGCCCCTTTATTATTAGATGTTTTCAATGATTCATTAGAGCGGGGTGTTTTGCCACCAACACTGAACGAGGCGCTGATATCTCTTATACTAAAGAAAGATAAGGACCCCAATTTATGTAGTAGCTATAGACCAATTAGCTTCCTTAACGATGACGTCAAGTTGTTGGCAAAGATATTGGCATGCCATCTTGAGACCTGCCTCCCTGACATTATATCAGAGGACCAAACAGGCTTTATTTTGGGCCTTCAACTGTCATCTAGTGTACGTAGACTTCTGAATGTGATTCTGACTCCCTCTGCTTCTCTAAATCCTGAGATGGTTATTTCGCTTGATGCAGAGAAGGCATTTGATCGGGTGGAATGGCAATACTTGTTTACAAACCTCCAAAAATTTGGATTCGGCCCTAAGTTTGTCTCATAGATTCGCCATCTCTACTCCACTCCATTAGCAAGAGTTAAAACAAATTCAGAAATTTCGCCTCCTTTTCCTCTCTCGCGTGGTACACACCAAGGATGCTCCCTTTCACCATTGCTTTTTGCACTCGCTATAGAGCCTCTGTCTGTAGCCCTGAAAGGTTCCACATTATTCTCAGAGGAGGTATTGAACACAGAGTAGCACTATATGCTGATGATTTATTATTATATGTTCAAGACCCAGTAAATTGTGTTGACGGAATAGTAAATTTGTTAGAGGCCTTCGGAGTATTTTCTGGTTATGAACTGAGTATTACAAAGAGTGTATGTTTTCCTGTTAACCAGTTAGCGAAATTGATTCCCCCTGATGCACTACCCTTCCGTTTATCTCCTAGTGGCTTTAAATACTTAGGTGTAAACATCTTACACTCTTTTAGCTCACTTTATAAGAATAACTTTGTGGAATTGACTGAGAAGATTAAACTAGACCTTCAGAGTTGGAGAGCGTTACCTCTTTCACTGGTGGGTCGTATCGAAACAATTAAAATGAACGTATTACCTCGGTTCCTATTTTTTTTTTCAGACTCTCCCTATCTTCCTCCCCAAATCTTATTTTAAATCACTTAATGCCACTGTACTTTCTTACATCTGAGCAGGCAAGCCCCCCCAGGATTCAAATATCTATTCTCCAGAGGCCCAAACAAATCGGGGGCCTTGCACTTCCCAATATGCAGCTGTATTATTGGGCTGCTAACCTCCTAAAGCTTAAAACATGGTATCACTCCCCTGACACTAACTGGTGTATTATAGAAGCTAGCTCTTGCACTTCATCCTCTTTACCCGCACTGCTTTTTGCTCTACTCACAACACGCCCCTCTCAATATTCTAATAACCCTGTTGTACTTTCTTCGGTAAAAATCTTGAAACAGTTCAGGCAACATTTGGGATTGAAATCTTCCTCTGTCCTTTCCCCTATTTGCAATAACCACCTCTTTCTACCTTCTTTGCTAGACCCAGCTTTTAAATTATGGAAAAAGAAAGGCCTGGTCTCCTTTTGTGATCTTTTTCTACACAAAACACTTGGTAGTTTGGAAAACCTTGTTACTAAATTTGGCTTATCAATTCATGGTCGATTTAGATATTTCCAACTTCGTAGTTTTGTAAGAATTAATTTTACATCTTTTTCTAAGCTACCCGAGAAGACTCTTTTAGAAAATATAATGTCTTCATCAACATCACAAAACAGCATTGGATCCATTTACAACCTTTTACTCTCTTTGCAAGTATCTTCCCTTTTATGGCTGAAGGATACATGGGAAAAAGAGCTTGGGCTGGGGCTGGACGAGGACTGGTGGAGAGAGTCACTACTTAGGATCAGCTCCACTTGCACTTGTGCTCGTATGAGCCTTATTCAGTTTAAAGTGGTACACAGGATCCACAATACTAAGGCCAGGCTAAAGAGATATTTCCTGATATGGACGATTCTTGAATAAGATGCTCTCTCTCCCCAGCAGACCATACACATACGTTTTTCTCCTGCCCTAAGCTCAACTCCTTCTGGTCGTCTTTCATCAACTTCCTCTCTGTAATTCTGGGCATCCCTCTGACCCCATGTCCTTTCACTGCTATCTTTGGCATGTCTCCTGTAGGCAGGTTTAATAAATATCAAGCTTACCTTGTTGCGTTTGCTGCCCTCATGGCCAAGCGATGCATATTGCTGCATTGGAAGAGTCCCAATCCCCCTGGCACAACCTCTTGGTTAAAAGATTTAATGTCTTTTCTTCATTTAGAAAAAATCAAACACGCAGTCAGAGGATCTGTGAAAAGATTTCATAGAACATGGGATCCCTTTCTCTCCTATGTCAATTCTCTAACTTTGATAGACTCTTAAATTTGATCAAAAACCTCTCTCTTTTCTGTTTTTGTTCTTGTGTGTGTCTTTCATGATTATTGTTATTATTATTATTATTATTATTTATTATGGTTGCTGTTGATACTATTATAATTGTTATTATTATTTTTATTTATTCTATTTTTCCTTTTATTTACCACATGAAGTGAACATTGTGCGCACTAAGACTAGGGTGGGTGGGTGAATCGGGGGTGTCGGTTACATTGTATTTTGTCTGTATGTTCTTTTACAGAAAGATTTACCTCCAGGGAAAAGAAAACATATATATTGTCTGTAACATGTTTTGAAGTTTGCACAATAAACATATTTAAAAAAAAAAAAAGAATAAAGATAGGGGCTAGAAGGTCTCCTAATATGTTTAAAGACATCTTTTATGATATTTCATTATGTTTACATAAGTGCATGTAACATGATCTCCAGAAGTTGTCAAATTCTTAAAATCTTGTTTCTCTAAAAAGACCAAAATGGACTTGAGCACTTCTGGAAATCAACCCTTCAATTGATGTTAAAGAAACATGCTCACATTATTCAGAGTCATTACTAATAGCATCTAGCCCCTAAGCCTTCATCGGTTTCCAGGATTGGGACTGCTTAACCCTTTGGTTCAGTTTTCAAGCAGTTCTGCTTTGGCAAGGCCAATTCACCACCTGGCCTTTCTTCCAGGATGGTCACTGGCCTGGCATGGACACGCCCCCACCCTCTCTAGTCATTACCAACTTGACTTGACTATCCTCTCCTATGTTCTGGTGCTGCGGCCTTTCCCTCAAGTATTACCGTATTCCTATTAATAAATACTCCCTCATTGATCGTACCCTGAATCTGATTCACCTGGTTTCTTGTCTGGATTATAACAAGAATCCTTGTGGTACCGAAAAGCACGAACCAGAAAATAAATCCAAACTGCTGAGAATCGAAAGGAAATTATGAAGGAGTGGCAGGTTCAATCTCCTGATCTAAACCCCACAGCGCTGCTGTGTGATTGCCAGGATTGGAAAGTCTGTGGCCATCTTCGAAGGCCCCAATATGGGAAATATTGCATTCCACGTTGAAATCCGTTGAGAATGATACCTTAGTAAAACTGATATTGATATTGCTAAAATTTGCAAAGCAGAGATTAAATCTCATGGTGAATACTTTGATAACAATCACTAAAACAGATAACTGTGTTGACTATGGGGCCATTTCATGGTATTTGATTCATATCGGACAAGACATTTGCAGGTTTTTTCCACCATAGTCATTACTCTGGGGATTGATAAATAAGTTTGAACTGGTCATAAGCAAGAGCCATAGGACCACTTTATATGGTAAAAAACTGAAGTCTTTTGATTTCATTTTTCCAGTTCAACATGAAGCCAGAAAGTTCATGTCAGACAGGACAAAAAGTGAAGTGGTATTTTTGCCATGTTGGAAAACTGCAAAGTTCTGTCCAACCACATGGTATTCATTGAATTTAGCCAAGCAGTTGTTATCCCTGATATATTAGCTGGGTTTCAGAGGAAAATTTGGTTTCTTAACTCAAAGTATAGCTGAGAGGGGGTCAAAAGTTTTCGCTTGGTCAGCACGCATCGGACAGGACACTTTTTCACTTGGGACCAAAATGATAGAAGATACACATATGATTATTATAAAATGCTTCTTTCTTTCCCTGTCCTTCTTTTTGGCTGCCTTGTACTTCTCACTGTCATTCTTGATTTTTTCCCTTTTGGTATGGCTCTTCTCAGCATCTGTTTTAGGTGGCATGGCTGTTGCTTCTTTCTGTACTTGCATTATAGTGATGGATCCATCAAATCTGGGGTGCAGTTTATAATTCCAAGGAAGCTGACATGGATTCTTTTGAGTTATGTAAACTTGTCAAAACACAAACACACAGGAAGAAACCACTTCAGTTTAAAGCAATCAGCTCTTCCAGAGAGGTTCCTCAATTTTGCTCAATGTCCTCTGATTTGTAAGTTTGGTACAATTACTTGTACTTAATACCCCCGTTCCACAGAACTTTCTGGCTCATCGGTCACTCGTCGGAAGCAAAGTTTATTTCTTCCGGTCGCCCACGGAAGACTATCGTATCACAGGCCGATGAATCCGATTCGTGTTTGTCCACTATCAGGTCCTGATAGTGGATAAACACGAATCGGATTCATCGGCCTATGACACGATAGTCTTCCGTGGGTGACCGGAAGAAATAAACTTTGCTTCCAACGAATGACCAATGAGCCAGAAAGCTCTGTGGAATGGGGGTATAACACATCACCACTTACTTAACCCATCACCAATTACTCCAACATATTTAGTGACAGGAGCTAATTTGGAAGTCATCTCTCTAATTACTGGCAATTAAATCAGCCAGTGGTTTCTGAACTCAAAAAGAACAGAACAGCCTTTTAAAAGCCTTATTAGCAGTGGAAGTGTGAGGTATCGTTCAGGAACCAGTCGCGATAACCAGGAATTGCAATGGAAGTGATTTTATTAGCGAGGGGGTAAACCCCCGCAGGACCGAAGGCAACAGTACAAAGTCCACAATCCAAAAATCACAATCCCAGGGGCAGAATCCAGAGTCGAAAAACCAGGGCAGCAATACATTAATCGTGGTCAGACAAAAAGGGTTCGATACACAGGAGCAGATAACAAAGCCAAATCAGAGCCAAAAAGAGGTAGTCGGACGGTCCAGTCAGAAAAGCAACACTATGAATACGAGGCGAGAAACGAGAGCAGCAAAGGGAAACGTTCTGACAGGGAACTGCAGTGAGAAGACTCCTTAAATACACTCAAGGGAAGTCACATGCTATGATTAGGGAAAGGTGAACTGGATCAGACTAATTACGTGGGAGCAAAACAAGAGGGAGAACCTAACCACATGAAATTGGCAAAAGCCAAAACGCGGACAGGGAACACGAGACAGAAGTGCAGCTATACAATCCCTGGTGCTCGTTAGTAAGTTAGTATTATATACAATGTTAGTTTGGGTTAGTAACTTAACAAAAACAACAAACTGTTAGTATTGGTTAGTAAAAATAGAAAAGCAAGGCGAAGGAAACAAACGAGAATGGAAGGAATATTATAAACCCAGAAACCATGAAATCACCTAAACATGTGACACGCGGGACGAGGGAGAAGCTGTAACTTAACAAGAGACCAGACAGGGGAGACAAAGTGCAATGAAGGCATGGGCAAAACATGGACCGGACTATAACAGAAGAGTGGATCAGGGATGGCAAAAACGAAAACATGGCAAGGAAACAAAAACTAAACAGAACATGGCAAAAACCTAATAGACATAATCATAAACATAACAGGGCATGGAGAAAACATAACAAGCATGGCAGAATCATAACGAACATGGCAGAATCATAACAAACATAGCAGAATCAGGACGAACATGGCAGAATCATAACAGGAAGTTGCAATATCAACTCTGGAATTAGCCATTGGTCCATTACTAGAATACTAGAGTCCTGTCCGACACATTTTTTGTCCTGTCCGACACGCAATTGTGTCGGACAGGACAAAAAAGATTTTTAATTTCCCATGGGGTGTGTTCTATTTCTTTGAAAAAAACTTTCTCACATTGTTTTATAACACATCAACAAAGAGAAAAATGATTCTTGCCTTAACCCAATAATGCCCCCTGTATAATAAATGATACACCAAATTTGAAGGACCATTCCAACCTGGTAAGATGCAACACAACCACGACTGCTCACTGTATCATATCTGATAAACAGTGCTGCCACCTGGAAGGAAGAAGTGAGATTACAGGAGTAGTCTCTCCCCTAGTCACTCACTTAAAGGTAGTAGCTCCCATGTGAATGGGAATTCATGAATTTCCTTGGACTTTAGCAGCGAAGTTCGGCATTCCAAGGTAAATATTACACAAAAACTTATTCTTATACATGTTAAGGGATAGCTATAGATAGTAGAGAGCATATAAATAATTTGAAATTTCGAAAGTGTTGAGTTCTGGAGGGTGCTGATTTTTGGCTGTATCAGATATGATACTCCTGGAATTAGAAGAAGTTCTGTTCAGCAATGTATATTTAGCTGTCACAAAACCTAATGATGAACAGTGGATCTGAATACTACCCTTCAATACTTCAAAAATATTACTGGGTCATATTTTTCCTATAATGATGTCTGTGTCTGGGCATTATAGGGTTAATAAGTCATTTACTTTGGAAATAAATTAAACTTTTTGCTCATGAATCGTGTCGGACAGGACATCCAACTCCTGTGAAGTGAAATTAACAGGGCTTTACACTTGAGAAAAAAAAACATTACTTGGTGGGTTATTTGCTTTGAGTTGAAACTTGTCCTGTCAGCAAGAAAATATTGTCAAAAATTAAATACACCTGGAGAGAGATGAGAAAAACGTGTCCTATTCGACACACTGATTTTCATCATTTCCTAATTAAATCCTAATTTACATAATCAAGGGGTAAAATTTTGGCCCAGATTTTTGTTTTCTAATCAGTTCAGATGTAAATCTAATATATCCAATTGGTATTTTGTGCAGATTCAAACATTTATATTTCTGATACTACTTCACAAATACCATGAAATGGCCCTATGACTTCAGAAACTTTTTTGGCTTTAAATGCATTATGGTGTTTGTTTCAAATGATCTTCTATTATTCAAACAGTTTTCCTGAATAAAATGGCTAGTATAAATTACATGACAAGTGATTCCAAATTTTGGAGCAATATTATGTCCTTTCATTAGATGATTTGAGGATATTTTTGCTTTCACGTCATTTTCTTGCTAAAATATAAAGTGTCGTTAAATGAATTTGAAGCCATATGGTTGGACTTCAGCAGGTACTTTGCTACTGTACACTTCATATTAAATTCACATTTTGCTATCAGCAGTAACATCAACAATAAAGATGAGCAAACCGAAAGCTGTGGCAGCCATGCTGTGCCCCTCTAATAGCAAACCCATAATCATACTTTATCTAAGTCTCATCTCTCCACAAGGCCTTTTTTTACTGGCTCTCTAAATTGGCCATCTGTTTATATGGCTTGCTAGTATTTTTTATTTTGCCACGTATCCTTTTTGGTTCATTAAATTATTCTGTTTGATGTTTTTGAAGACACATCCATGCCTGGGTCCTAATGAGTTTTTCGGCTTGCTTGGTTTTTTTTTTTTTTTTTCCATTACTTGCTATGAGCACTGAGCTTCCCAGAATTGCCTCTCTTTCTGGTCTCCATGTCCTTAATTAAACTTGATTATATTGAAAGTGTATATATATTTCACAAAACAGGAAAATAATACATTTGATACCATACCATAATCAATATGCAAATGGAATTTTCATTTAACTACCTAAGAATGAAAGGCAGATACGTCTCAGGCGAAATCACAGAAGCAGCCTATATGCCCTGTATAAGCATTAATAGTCCATTTTTTTCTGATTGTTCAGTTAATTGCTGCATATTTCTTTAACTGAGCATGCAGATATGTGTTATAAATTCAGAGAAGCCTGCATGTACGTGACAAAAACAGCCACTGTCAAATTTAATGAGTTAGTGTGTTTTGATGCAGGTTGATGGTGGTACTGCATCAGCAAAAAATGCTATCACTCAGACAGCTGTGCTTTGAAGCACGACCATGGCCTGAACTGAACCCAATGAAAAGCTATGAGGGCTTACTGTTTGTGAAATGCCCTCATTTTCCTGCATTCTTTCAGGCCAATCTAAGCTCTCAAAGGGGAAAAAAAGAAACGAGTCTACTTTGTTTCACAATACTACATAGTATCATTAATTTATAAAATTAAATAATTTTAGAGTTTCTGTTGAGGAAAACAGGGTATGAGAAAGCCTAAAAAGTTATGATTTTAGCAATATGATGGTTCAAGGTCAGCCACTGACACGAATGTAAAATTTCTCGGGTTTAATGCAGAGTCTTCCTCAGGTTCTCCAACATGTTTTTGCTACTGTTTGTGTTTTATTTAATTGTAATTTTGGAATATTCATGTATATTTTAAGTCATGAATTTTGTTTTACCTCATTCCAGTTTTCACATTGTGACAGTGCATTTGGAAAAAAGCACAAGCACTGTAAATATCATTTAATTGAACTGAACTCAGTGTTTACAGTGAGTGTAGGCAGACTTGAATTGAAAATAATAGAAATGGAGCAATGCAGTTTGTCACAGCAGAAACCAAACTCTTCTAAGCATTAAACCAACCTCAGGGCATCAGTATAGTCTCTCTTAACTACTTCTTTCAAATAGTTAGGGGGAAAAACATAGGCTTGTCTCGCTATCACGTGTCTTCATTCACTGCTTAAAATTACAAGGCTCATACAGCCTTGGGGCTTTCTATATGACCTCCATTTATTCTCTGGATTTTACATTTTTATGCAATTGCCATTGGCTCCCTTGGTTCACATCAGCATTTTCATGCCAAGTTGCGATCAAAAATTGAGGTTGGGGAATGCAATTGAGGAGAATGAGTTTCTGTGTGGCTACTGAAGTAGAGACAGCACGGCTCTGACTGCCTTCATGTTGGTATGATCCAGAATGCTCCCTGAGCCCACGCATTTATGGTTTACACATTTCAATTCCAGGGATGGTTTTCATTTGCGCTTTTAACAGAGTCTGACGCCAACATCCCATATTTCACATAACCCAGCCATGTATCTATAACAAACGTTTCCAATCAATCACTTGGTAACTGAAAAGCTGCATGCTGGGTAATAAAAAAACAAAAAAACAAAACTATCCCCAGTCACTCATGCACTCGTGCACATTTCTTTGAATTGAGCTGGATGAAAAAAGGTGTCACCTAAGAATCTTTCGAGCAATTTAAGTGCTGATTTCAGAAGTGACTTATACTGGCTCAGGGTTTAATTTTTAGCTCTTACCAGCAGCTCATTTATAGTTCACTCTTTCATACAGTCAGTTGGCCGGTTAGTTGGTTGGTCAGTCCACAAAAATTTACTCACCCTTGGGCGCCCACAGTTTTTACCCTAGGAGGCTGAAGTTAAGCATGGAGGTCAAGTGTGTGTTTGTGTTCATACCCATTGTCAAAAAGGAGGCATGACAATGGGAGTAGCCCATCATAAAAAGGTGATTAATTCAAAGCGGATTCACGTGACATGGCTTAATTTTGTAGAAAGACACACATACACGCATGCATACACACACACGCGCACACTCACACACAAACACACTCACATACGAGGAGACAGTCACTTACTTCCAAATGGATTAACAGAATGCCTCTGGATTTTGTGGAAAGGTTGGTTGTGAGCCGGGGCAGAGCTAGGCTCTCACCTCAGAGGGGGTAAAGCATTATCAAGGGGCCCCTCAGATAGTCATTGCAGTCAACGGTAAAATAACAGATAGGCCTGTATCTTACTCTATCCTATCCAACACAAATTGTTACTTATTGAGCCAAGCAAATTTATGTTTAAGAAAACATACTTGAAGCCACTTTGTCAGTCAAGTTTGTTCTGAGGGAAGGGGGAGAAATAAAAGTTGCCAGAGTTTTGGCGGCAAAAGCATATAGGATATGGTTGCCAGACATCTGCTAATCAAGAAGAGTAATTTTCATTTATTCCGAGCCTTTGGCAAGGTGAAGGTGAGAATTACTACTCGAGTGTCATTAATTTGATATGTCGGCAAAGCTTGGTCTTCCCTTTTTTGCCACTAGCCAGTCGGGCTCATGACTTAGAAAAGTCACCAGCCCTTAGAAGATTTTACAGAAAAAGACTGGAGTATCACGTGAAATTCAATTGCACAGGTACAAACTTCATTAAAACACTTTATATGAATCAAAAAGAAATTTTAATTAAAAAAAAAAAAAAAAAACAGTTTAAATGAAACAGATTATTTCATATGTCTTGTGTTCGTACACTGCCCAGCCAAAAAAGGCACCTCTTGGATTTAACTACACAAAAAAAGTAAGAGTCTTCCATTTGATAATTACTGCAGTGATTAATATGTTTCAGTTGGTAACATGTTATTTAACCCTAAATGATGTAGTTTGTAGTTTCTAATTTTTAAGCAACTATGTCAGTTCATATCATGTGGTCATGGAAAAGGTGCTGTTATACTCTATTTCAGAATGGTCAAATTATTGACCCACATCAGGCAAAGAAAACAACTGAGGAGATTGCTGAGACTACTGAAATTTGGTTAAGAACTGCAGTTAAGAGCTATAAATTTAAATTTGGTGCAGAACTGTAAATATCGAAGCTTACTTACCTGCCGAGACAACGGCCACTAGGGTAATCATATACACGAGCAAAGAAAAAGAAACATTACATTACTGTAAAGTGTGGGATAATGACGTTGATTTTTAGGCATGGGCACTCCGGCCATGAACCCATTGCAAAATCTGGAGGACCCAAGATTTGAATAACACATTGGCTTTCGGGGGAGCCCCATTTTCCGGTCCGCACCACCACAAAAACATGTTACATGCACATGCATAAATACAAGTGTGTAGCAGTGCGGTCAATAACAGGGTTACTGCAAAAAATATTGTAGGAATTACACTGCTGGCAGTTCATACAGCCAGTAATATTTAATAGAGACACAAGCAAATGTCAAATTTCTGGGAGGAAAACCATAACGAAATTGGTAATTAGCTTGGAAAGAATTCCATATTCAACCTCCTCCAATATCGAATGAAATCAGTACTTTTTCAGTTTAGATGTTTGGGTACCCAGAGAAACATTTGAGTGTGTAAAAATTTCAAGTGTACATCCAGTCAAGAAAATGTAGTTTAATTTTTGTGCTGCTGTACGCGGTAATAGCGTATAACGGTGGTAGCCATGCTACTAAGGACATACCGAGTTACGAGGGCATGCGCAGCATATGCATTTGCAATATTAAATATTAATCTTAAATTCTAAATCCCCTTCTCACTAATAAAACCCCCCAAAATATATTGGCACCAGTGGCGGGGGAAGCTCAAACCCATCCCTTAAAAATAATGATTGGTCATGACCTGTTTTCAATCATTCATTTAACTTACCATTACAGAAACTCTGAAAACTCAACATTATCAGATGTGGTCAGTTTTGATTAATAACGCATACCTGTCAACTCTCTCGCATTTCGCGTGAGTTTTAGTGGCATATTTACGTTCCCCTGTTGCCAGTTCACCAGCCACCAATGATTGGCACCCCCTTTTTAAATCTTTCTGGCAAATAAAAAGCCAAGTGGAAGTTGGATAAGGAAGTCTTTTCCAATAGTTTTATAAACATGGCCTAAATATACCCGAAGACGCATATAGATCAATGAAATAATATTTGCACAGACTAGCTAACCCTCATTTATTGCCCGCTCCTTCCTCTCTACAATGATAATTCGATAAGTTAAAACGCCCGAAAACTTGCATTTTTGTGCAAGTACCTCACTAGTGCATTATCTGACATAAACGCAGGACATAATAGTGACTTGATAAAAGCACGCGACAAAATGGACGAAAATTGCAATATTTAACAATATTTCAATATATTTGAAACGTATCATGTCCCCTAAATTGCCCATCTTAAACACCGTCTGCATAAACCGCATAAAATGATCAATTTACTGCGCACAAATGGCCTTATTTTTGCAATAGATCATATACACAAATAGACTCTGAATTAAAAGAAAAGTCACTTGTAGGCCTACTCACCTATTTTATTGGCATTCGGCAAGCTTTGCGTCAAAGTAAAATCCTGGACTGGTATTGAAATTTATACAATAGCCGCGGACATTATCAGTATTTAGGTCAAACGTTAGCTTAGCCAGATATAGCTTGATCTGTTACCTGCAGGCTGCATTGCTGCTTGGTTTGGGAACTGCTTGAAGCCAAATGAACTTACTTTTGGTAGCTTTGCTACCCCTTCCTCCTGTTCTTTCTTTTCTGACTACTGCTTTTATGCTTGAATGGAATGACTGCTCCTGAGCTTGGAAGTTTGATGATCTTCAGATTTTGCGTTTGAACTATCAGGCGTTACAGACGTTAACCTGGTCACATTATCAAATCAAATACAGACTTGATATTGGACAATACATTACCCAGCAATCATCTTTGACAAATTTGCGTATGAGTATGAAAGTAAAATATCAAATAAAATCATTAAATTGTTAATTTCATCAATAGTCTTTCAAAGTAAACATGTATACTATTCAAAAAAAGTAGGGGATATTGGATTTACAAGTACCATGAAATGCAGATCATGAGTTCAGGAAGGAAACAAATGAGGGTCATTCCTCGCTATTGGTGACTTTTCCGTCCCCAAGAAAAAGCTCTTAATATTTTAATTAAAATAAACAATATGTTTAATACAAGAGGGTTTTATTATACATTGAGGTCTCCTTTATATAATTAGCACAAAATTATGTTTGTAAATGTATATTTTTTATCTTTATTCCCTTTTGTTTTGACACATACACTTCTTTTTATGATGTCCCCAAAGCAAATTCTCAGTTTCAGTGAAATAAATTGTAAAATATTTATAAATTCATGGAAATTTGTTTTTATAATTGTGTAGATCATGTTAAAATATCTCTGACTATTAATCTCTTGCAATGGAAATGGTCATTATTATTATTTAAAAAAAAATTTACTGTATGTCCCCAAAATCACATTCCACCCTGTTAGATTGTGGGTTTTCGCTGTTTGAACAAAAACAACTACCATTCCCATTCCCACACTTTGGCTGTGAAATCACACTTTTAGAGGGAAATTTAAAAGGAGCAAAGTGAGGTGAGTGACAACTTTCTGTTTGCCTTTTTTTGCATGTTTTATGATGTTAACCTGTGTGTCCTACTCTTAAATTTCCACCCTGTTAGCCTAATTTATGAAGAAAGTAAACCACATTTTTAAAAATTAAAAAACATATTTGATATTTATACTAAAGTACTGTTTATTTGTGGAGAACTAGCTAACAAAAGTTTTCTGTCACTGAGCAATGGCTAATTTGGTTTGAAATTTTCCACCCTGTTAGGTTCCACCCTGTTAGGTATGAAAACCTTACAGGGTGGAACATGCACCTAACAGGGTGGAAAATCTATTACAAAATGTAGGGAAATGCTAATAAATACTAATATATAAATACTTAGATGAACAGTATAAGTAACAACTAATTTATCAATATGTGTAAAAGGTAAAACTTTATTATTATATTAAGGTACAAGGCATTTACTTGGTTTTACCGCTGTCCCACCGCATAACAGCTATGATCCAATATCAACAGGTCACACCCTCTTAAGTATATTTAAACAGTAATTGATCATTATTATAAAATGTTGTTGATACAATTTGCATGATAATGTAATGTAAAATTGTATATATTTGTTAGGAAATGGCTCCCCCACTTACTGCAGCTGAAATGCAGTGCCGCTACAGAGCGAAGCGAGATGCAGATCCAAAGAGAAGAGCACTCACATACCCACAAACACACACACGCACACAAAAAGATGAAATAAAATGAAATAAAGTTAAAAATAAGATTAAATGAAATCAAATTTAATTCTGGCCCATAAAGAAAGTTTTGGGAGGCCCACTTTTGTTTGTCGGTAGAGGCACTTACGTTTAGTACTGTAATGTAATTTTTTATGTTTTTATTTTCAAAAAGTGTTGAATGTTTTGTATTTTCAATTAAAGTTAAATGTTCTGCGAGTTAATAAAATTATTGTTGAAACTCACTGAGTTATTGCTGGTCATTCCACCCTGTTAAGGTCCTTTCCACCCTGTTAGTCACATTTTTTACGCAAATAACATAACAAGTATGTTAAATGTTATGCATATGTTAATGTTAAACTGCAGAGTTGAAAGGGATCAGCAGCAGACATATGCAATTTTGTGCAAATTTCTGTTATTATTTATCATTTAAATTGGGTGCACAAAAATGTGACCGGTTTAAAGAATGAACACGTTCCACTCAAAAATTCTTCTTTCAACATTATTCAAAGAAAAAACTTATACAATGGAATGAGGGGCACATAAGGTGCAAGAAAAGCTAAGTATTGTTAAATATTTACATTATTAACACTTTGTAATACCTGTGTATATGTCCCGAACAGGGTGGAACTCTCGCGTGGTCCATGTCTGAATAATCCATCCATAATTATAATTATTTAGGTGCACAAGCTCTATCAATACAAGTTCCTGAAGGTTAAACATACCATTTACCACATATAGTGTTCAAACATGAAAAATGTATTCTTTTTTTTCCAAAAGTTAGCACACTGAAAAGTCACCAATAGTGAAGAATGACCCATGACATAAAAACATTAAGGAAACATTTGTCAATTTATTCGAAACCCTGTGTACAGTCAGTAAAGGACAGATTCTCCAGAATAAGGGTCGACACAAACACAGGGTCACACAGCAAATTTACCACCATTGTGAAACAGAGTCAGTAGCGGGTAAAACCCCTCGGTTGGCTAGATAAGCTCGAATTCGGGCGTGGCATACTCCTAACGAGGCGTCCCAGGTCATTTTGGGGAAACGTTATTCCATTCCTGTTGCAATGCTGCAGCAAGTTCTTGGACATTGGCAGGAGGTTGTTGACGTTAGGCGTAGGCCGCTGTCCAAGCATGTCCCAGACATGCTTTCGATGGGGAAAGGTCCGGACTGAGTGCTGGCCATGGTAATGTGGTGATATTCTGCTGCTGGAGGTAATCTGTAACGATCCTGGCCCTATGACATCTGGCATTGTCATCTTGGAAAATGAAACGGCGGCCATAAAGACGCGTGCAAAGCGGCACAACATGGGGTGCCAAGATGTTGTCCCGGTAGTACTGCCCTGTGACACGTCCAGCAACAACATGCAAGTCTGTTCTGCGGCAGCAGTGATGCCTCCCCACACCATTACAGATCCACCCCCCATACGGATCATGTCTAATGACGTTAACGTCATGGAAACGTTCGTTACGTCGGCGCCAAACCCTCCTGCGTCTGTCAAGGAAGTCCACAGTGAACCTCGACTCATCTGAGAACATTACGTTGTTCCATCGGCGATTATCCCAGCGTTGATGATGACGACACCATTGAGTCTGGCCCTAATGTGACGATCCCTCAAACAGGGAATGACACGAGGACGCCGGGCGTGTAAGTGAAATCTGTGCAGACGATTCCTGATGGTCTGGCCACTCACTACCAAGCCAGTATCCCTTTGAAGTTGAGACCTTATCTGATTTGCTGTTACCATACGATTTCTCAAGACAATAGTGCGGATGAATCTGTCCTGAGCCTGAGTTGTTGCCCTTGGTTGACCGGATCGTGGTCTATCCTGAACAGACCCTGTAGCACGATGTCTGGACCATAATCTGCTGATGACAGACTGGGAAACATTCATTGCCCATGCCACAACGACCTGTCTTGTGCCAACCTGTAGCATGCCAAGGGCACGTAACCTCTCCTCCTGTGTTAGACAGCGCATGGTCTCTGTTTAATTAACGACTTCGACCACTGATAATCTGATGCTTTCTCTTCAAAATCTTCCTTTACAGTGGCTCTAACCTTCCAATTCAGAGTCATGCAAATTTGTGGCACAACCCCCTTGATCATCAATAGCATCCCGTGCAGATCGTGAGAATGTCATTGATGTGTTTGGGTGATGAATTTCTTTGGAAATGCTTCCTCAGTAAGGAACTATACAACATGGTTTCGTATCCCTTTGTATATGTGAAAATTTTGATCTCAAAATAAAATATCCCCTACTTTTTTTGAATAGTATATGATTGTCATATAATGTTATGAATGATTGTTAGAAAATTCCCATGATAGAGATAAGTTTGACGCAATAAGAGTTTATACAAGGATTTTCCCCCCCACAATAAATCACTGGGTACTATACATGGTGGTGGACTAACCCTTTTTACAAAATGGCGGTTTGTTTTGAGGTGAAAGTTTTTAAGTTTTAGATGAGTCTGCTATTGCAGGCCTACCAAAGAAAATAGCCAAACTATCACAAAAGTTTGTCAGATGTCTACCTTTTTTCAAAAAACCAGCAACACAACATCGTAAACATGTCACATTCCCGCAAAAATTCGCACTAAAACAATTTAAAGTCGTTACATTTTCACCAAACAAACTAATTGTGCATGCTTGATGCCACCGAAGAGAATCTTCAAAATGGCTGCGGATGGTGTCAGTGCCTCAGACATATTTTTCTTTTGAGATGAATTTCTGTCTTAACATGAATGGAATGGTATTTCAGCTGCATTTATTCGCCGGAATTACTCCTGAAAGTATCTATCAAGTGATGTTTGTGACGGGAAGGCAACCGTTTTTGTTTCCCGGAGAATTGCCCCTATAGTCTGTCTTAGTATTTGCACTCCACTACGTTGACTCCCACGTGCGACTTTACTGCAGTTTAAGTGATTTACTTTATAAATTACTCGAAATCGGACAAGAATATCAGTTGGTATCTGCCTGCACATTAGTGTAAATGTTACTGTAAGCACAACAGGACATGCCCCATATAATCTGCCCCCATGCCTTGCTAAAAGAGTAAAGTGTTGTCGATGACCGTGAATATGGACCCTTGACCTCGGCAGTTTAGAAAAAAATGTCCTCATTCTTTATCAATGAGTTTTCGGAAATGTATGCCATGGAAGTTGATGAATATAAACTGACATGGGAAAACATGTTACATTAAATATTTGGAGCTGTCAAAATATTTTCTTCCATTTTCACATTGTTGATTGTAATTTAAATTTATAAGGTGTATAAAGGTATAAAGTGGTGAAATGGTATAAAAGTATTTAACTGGTATATAGGAATCTGTCACAGCTGCTGATGTAAAAAATTTAGCTAGGTGGATAAATTTTTTACATCAGCACGATTGTTCTTTTTTTTTTTAGTTTATTCACCTTTGCTTATTATTAGGAAGAGGCTACTCGCCCTGCAGCGCTTCGGCGTGAAAGTTAAAAGAGTGAGGCAGATTATAAAATGAAATCACTTATTGGCCCAGCTTCGGTGGGGAATAGTGGAACTACTTCTCTAGTCCATCCTGCTGCTTTGCAAATAGCCGATCTCTTTCCCCCAATTCACCCCGCTGCAAAGCGAATAGCCACTTATTACCTCCGCCAAACGAAGTTGGCAGGAGGTTATGTGATCGGTGCCGTTTGTTTGTTTGTTTATGAACAAGATAACTCAAAAAGTAATGAAAGGATATCTCTGAAATTTTGTGGGTGGGTCGCTATTACATCAGGGATGGACCCTTTTGATTTTGACTGCGATCAGTGACCGCAATCACTCAAACAATATGGCCGCCACGGCGGCCGTCTTGAAATCTTATGACACGTGATAACTGAACTTTGCTCCCACTCACGAAGATTTGGACTGTGCTGCCTTGGCAGGAGGTTTGCACTCTAGGTGTGCCTCTAGTTATTGTCTTCTTGGTTATGGGATTATCTGCTCCTTTTACCGAGTTAGGATTCGACAGTTGACTCGGATTAAGTTTCCACGTTTCATAACTAAACAGTGAGGTAAAGGTGTCTTATTGATGAAGTTTTATTGTGCTTTTGGTAACATTTTGCAGAATATACTTTGCATTAATTTATATATTTAATTATACCCGTTTTATCATCTTTACCCCTTAACGTAATATCTGCTGCCTTTAATTTATCTGCTAACTGTGTCTGTAGTCACTGCCTTTGAAAATTTTCCTCACCCCATGACAACAGATGACATTATGCTGATACAGACTATGGGTTTGATCATAATGGTAAAGGGAGAATTTACTAATTTCGGTGACAAGTACTTTGTGTCGTCCGTTTACGTTTAAGAGTCGGACAGCTGCCTAATTTTTTTTTTTTACAGCAAGTTGCGGGGACCGTGCTGCAAAAACAGGTGTACTTACTTGTCGCCAAAATTACCATCATTCACTGAAAAGTTCTGAAATGCTGTTCTCGCTGGAGAAAAATTACCATCGCTGAGTGCTGGTGCATAGGCCTAATTATAATTATTTTCTGGACTGAATGTAGCCCACATTTTTGTTGCTGTTAGATCGCATGGGGGAGAGAAGCCGTGTCTTCAATTGTCACTTGTTTATTACTCTAATTGGAAAACGTGTTAATAAAGGAAATTGATTGAGAACTAGCTAGGACTAATTGTTGACATAAATGGATGTATCTTTGCCCCCGAATGTTCAGTTCTGGCGCCGGCTCTGGCATAAGGTGTATTTCTGAGAAAGAACATAAAACATCCTTACCGTGTTCTATGATCCTCAGGTATTTTCTCTCCGCCGGAACTTCCACAGGAGAATACGCATGCGCGGATGGGTCATCTCTTGGTTTGTTACAGGCCGTGCGATTTAATGAGTTTTGTTCTGGTAAAAATGTAACGACTTTAAAGCGTTTTGGTGCAAAGTTTTGCGGGAATGTGACATGTTTTCGATGTTGTGTTGCTGGTTATTTGAAAAAGGTAGACATCTGACAAACTTTTCTGACAGCTTGGCAGTTTTCTTTGGTGGGCCTGTATTAGGCGGTGATGAGAAAGGAGCTCAGTGAGGCAGCAAGGGCCCCGCGGGGGGCCCCCACTGGCCGTGGACCCTGGGGCGGCCAGCCCCTTGGTCCCCACGGTAGCTCCGCTTATGGTCGTGAGCCAAAGTAAAACTAATGAGCTGATCATGCCAATCGGCAGAAAGGGGGTGTGGCAGTGTGAGGGGCCATATGATGTCAAACGAATGGGCC
Organism: Gymnothorax javanicus; assembly: GCA_029692085.1. Lineage (NCBI taxonomy): Eukaryota > Metazoa > Chordata > Actinopteri > Anguilliformes > Muraenidae > Gymnothorax > Gymnothorax javanicus. The sequence goes on along the minus strand of CM056198.1, from coordinate 30,732,683 downwards.
CGTGGCCAGGCAGCGATTGGTCAACATGTAACCTGACATTCTATTGGCGAATTTTGACAGGAATGTACCACAAAAAAAAAAAAAAAAAAATCGAGCATGTATAGAAATGTTTTGTGTGTAAGCAGAAATGTTTCAAGCGTGCAGAGGCAGTTTTGAGCGCGAAGAGAAAAAATCCGAGTGCGAACAGAAATTTTCCAAGTGCAAGCAGAAATGTTTCAAGTTTTGTGCGTGAGGAGAAAAGATCCAAGTGCAAGTGGAGGCTATTTTAATGCAAGAGCAGAATTTTGGGGAAAAACTTTGCAAAATCTATGCAGATATGTCTGCTCTGAAGTCAAAATACCACACTCTCAAATAAAGATATGGATTTAACTCCATAGAGGCAGAGGTCATCATTTCCAAGCCAATGAATGGGGGGTTCACAAGGTGCTGGAGTGTGATGGAGTCGAAAATTTAGCCAGGGAACTGTACTATCACTGCATTGCAGCATTAGGGTTCATTGACCAGAGGGAAGGCCCACCATCCCAAATTCCAGCGGCAACTTCCTTTGGCAGGAATTCCCTCATCAATGTACTAACCAAGACCACATCAGCTCAGCTTCAACCACGCAGTCATTATTTGGATGATTAATATGGTGGATGAAAAACAAATACATAATCATACCATTCATGCTTTCTTTTAATTATTTCATAAAAAAAGTATTTAAGATTTTTCAACACAATATACAATAATATTCCATACATTGTGCAAAACATTAAAAAAATATTAAAATATTAACCTGGAACAACAGAGAATTCAACAAACATACAAACCCATTGGTCATGCAGATAGTGTTATTCTGACTAACCATTCGGACACAATTTAGACCAAAAGCTTTAACATGGATTATAATATAAAACAGACTGTTGGAATTTAAAAGCTGCTAACAATTTTGGTCAGAGTTCACATCAGCACAATAATTACATAAGATTAATTCTTGTTACTGTAACATATGAAATTCACACTGGCATTCAGAGAAATTGAAACATGCCACCAGCATCTTCCATCCGCTCCACATTTTCTGACCAGTTGTGCTGTGCGTGTATTTGTTTCTCATTGACACTAATCAATTTCATGAAAACATCAGCAATCTGCATTTAAAATGCAGCATTGTCAGAGTTAAGGTGCTAAAAACACTGTATAGCTTAAATATAAGAAACACCTACATCCTTCACCATGACCTCTTGAACTCCCTTGGGTTCCGTCTGCCTAATAGCCACTATTCAGGGCACTCTTGTGCAATATATAAATACAAAAACATTATACAGATTTAAAAAGGCTCTGTAGTCTGAGCCAGGACACACAAACACTACCATCCTAGGTAATGCTGATGCATATAAATTAAAATACATTTAAAAAGAACATCTGCATTATTTACAAAGTTAAAGTCATAAATACCACTGTTATAAACAGCAAACGATGAACATGGGCTCGTGCAAGGTTTGAGGGTGGGCAATGTGCGACTAAATCTTCACTCCTAATTGCAAATACAATGCATTCTGATGACGATTTAGCTTGTTTTTAATGCTAAAATATTCACATTAGCACAACAATGAAGTGCTGGGGTTTGAAGTATCTCAAAAGGATGGCAGTTCTGACAATACGTGTGAGGTTCAGGAAAATGTGTGGTCTGTTTAGCTATTTTTCTTTCAGCTCACTCTCAAATTACACCAGCACTAACAATATCTAAAAAAAGGCTATTGTTCATTTGGTAGCTTTCGGTAATTGATATGTGCAGAGTTCTAGATGGTGTCATAGAATCAAATTGTGGAGGATTATATGTGCAATTGTACAGATAAGAGAAATGTCACTAGTGTAAATATATATTCTGGTCAATGTAACTAACTGATATCCAATTTTGTATTTTAATTTTTGGCACTGAGCATGGTTATAATAACCATGGTTATGTCTTGCAAGGTGGAGAGTCAATAATTCGTCTTTTGTCTCACGAACAGCTAATAAGTGGTTTGAGTGAAATTGACTTGCATCACAGTTTTGGTTCACAATTCATAAGAGCCATTGCTAAGAATTAACTTTAGTTTTGATCAACTGGCATCACATTGAGCCAGAGTGCTTTCATACTTCAGAATCTATACTTTTTGCAAGGTTTCAGTAATGTCAGAATTTAGAGGTTGTCTTACCAGAGGGAAAATTATCTCGGACAACAGTATTGCTTCTCTACAACAATGCATACGTAGCAAATTAAACAAATATGACTAAAACGAAACTAAGATTTGAACATTAAGACTTTACCCTGACCAAATCTATAGCATAAAAAGACATACTTCATAAGTGTATTATATTGTCAGAAGTAGATAATGAGACTGTGCTCACTGTAAGCCATTTTCCCTTTCCCAATATTCAACCCGTATGAAATGAGTGCTAGATATTAAACAAAATTCGGTTATTTAGTGAAGACAGAGTCTCTGTTCACTCAGATATTGCCCAATGAAAGTAATACGGAAGACTTTTCATTCGCTCTTCATTTAAGAGATAAAAATATTATCTTCAGCTGTCTGCCAAAACACATCACCATTCAAATCTACTAAAATTTGTTCAATAAATAGAAACATAACTTCAAAAACACAATTGTAAAAAAGGCACACAAAATCCTTAGACAAATGTCACAGAAAGAGTGAAACTCTTTGCATTACAAATACCTGTATATCAGTAGTTCATATGCTACCTCAGGACATCCCTTCATTAAAAAAAGTCACCACGTTAGAAAATCAAGTCTTAATAATGTCAGGTGACTAAATCATCACTGATGGCCTCAGATCCTTCTGTCAGGCCATGTCATGTGTTCCAATTGCCCACTGAGCCCAAGTGACTGCAGCAGTTTCCTGAGAGCTCCTTTGACTGTCCCGGTCCTGGCTCCAAAGGCATGCGTGCCCTCTCTGGACAGGAAAGCTAGCATTTCCGCAAACTCTAAAGCCATGTCCTCGGGCTTCTCAAAATAAGCAGGATTTCTCCTAAGAAAGCGACACGCTTTTCTGCATTGTCCACCCTGCTATGTGTCGACTGGCGACGCGTCGTGTGTTACGATCTCGATGTGTGTAGCCGGCTCCTGGCTACTGCAGTCCAGCGAGGAGCGCGACATCCCATCGTCCTCCTGGCTGTTCTCTTCGTCCTGTTCCGTGCCTTCCTCTGAGTCGCCCTCCTCCTCCTCCAGAGTCAGCTCGAAATGGAACTTGTCCCCCCCGCTTCCGGCCTGGCCGTTGTCCTGCTCGTAGAAGGGCGGCGACGGACTCTGGGGGATCATGCTCTGGTACCAGTTCCGGTTATCCTCAAGAGTGTCCAGGATGTCTTGAGCATCGGGGTGCACCAGATCTGCCCACGTCTCCCACAGAGGATGTACGATGTAGTCAATGAAGCCCACCTATCAAAACAACACCGCAACACATTAGCTTACACATTAATTTCGAACAAACTCTTCTCTCACAAACAGCAAAAGCTTCAAGCAGAAGACATGCAGCCCTCTAAGCGTTAGCTAAACTAAAAGCTATACAGTTGTAATGTGCTTGTGTTTCCCAACACTATTTCACCCAATAACCCTGTAATATATGGTAAAAAGGAAGCATTATATTGGTATATGTCTAAGCTAGGACCTGAGGAAATGCGCACCTGCGATTTTTCCACAGAGGCCGTGTGTTTGTCACACATGGGGCTGATCTCCATGCCTCTCTCCCGTTCTTTGTCGCCCTGGTGGAAGAACTCGTCCATGATGCGGTCGGTCCACTGCCGGTACAGCTCCAGGGACTTGGTGGGGTTACTGAGGTCAGCGCAATGCACCATATTACGAAGGACCTGTTCCCAGGCAACAAAGAAAAGGGAGGTCAGCAGGGGACAACCCACATCGCCACAGTAAAGAAGCAATACTTTTCTACCCATTCAAGGTCTCTTGACCCCATATTCATGGAAAAATATCGATTTTTCAGTCGCACGACTCAACGCGGATACAGACCAGAATTACGCCCACTTTAAGCTCTTTCGAGCCCATCATTTTATTTTCTAAATATGAGGACTCACAACATGCAGCAACAAAGCTTTTTTAATAAGTCCCAAGTTGAGTAGGGTTCGTACATGCACTTTATCGACCATGGAGTTGATAGACATACCTGTATCCTGTCTGTATAGTTGTCGAGCAACAGCACTCCAGAGCTGGTCACCTTCTTGGTCTCGACCATGGTTTTCAGGTCTGCCAGCAAGCTCATGTGCTTGGACATGTCAGTCGCTAACACCTGCAGAAATCACAAGGGACACTTCGATCAGGTCTATGCTCCTGGCACCTGCACAAGGACTAGCTTCAGGGGTCCGCATCTATAAACAGTCTGTGCAAGGGAATACGGGGACTCACCATGTCGATGACCATCTTCCTGAGGGACTGGCGCTGCTTCTTGCTCAGGTTCTGGAAGATGTCGCAGTTCTCCTCCTGGAGGAGCTTGAAGCCGACAGCCAGATGATGGTTCTCCAGCACTGACTCATCATTGTACATAAGGGCCAGCTCCGAGTCTGGGAAGCAAATGCAAAAGATCAGGTCAGGACCTGTTAGAACATCCGCCGCCACAGATATTACCCATATACATACTATTCTCCCCGTTAAATGCGTAAAATCTGACCAATTTTAATCAAGTTTCAGCTTCAATAGCATACGGACAGGTCTCTAAATGCTAAATGGGAGATAGCTTATTTTGACCATGAAATTTCGTATCCAGACAAAGGTACTCACTGGTGTTGATCAGGAACTGGTTGGACACTCCAGGGTGGTCCACATCATGGATTGCAGCAGCAAAGATGGCAGCTAAGATCTCCAGATCTGTGAAGACAGCCTGTGGGGGTAAAATAAACAGTAAATAAACAGAAAAAACTAAACATTGAAGGCTTTAGCTAGTCCACTTCTCATTTAAAGCAAACATTTTTACAGTGAAATCTTGATTGAAAATGCATAAACTGGAGCTCATACTTGATTTTATTTCTGAATATGAGGGAGAGTTCAATAAACCCAAAGGTTATTAGCATTACAGATTAAGCAGGCATTTAAAAAGGTAATTAAAGTGTAGTAAAAGTGCACAGACACACATGCGGGCGGAAGGCAAGAACAAGCATGCTTACGTCAAGCGCAGGTGTGGAGAGGAGGATGTGGGTAGACTGGGCCACGTCAGCTGCATGCAGGCTGTTGTGGTACGCCACATCGCTATGGTAATGGTCCTCCAAGGTCATCATGAAGGTCACGAAGGTGTCCACTGGGATCTTAAATGTCTTCATCAGATCTCTCTCCTGCATGTGGGGGAGGTGAAATGATTAAATGGGATACACCAGCAAACTAGGCCTGCATTGGAAGACTAGGGTGCAATAATCTCACAGTGGTTGGAGCTACACCAATTTGCATAAAATCAATGAGAAGGGGTTGCTAGCATTTTAGAGGTATTTTAGCCAGACAGATAAGATAATGACTTTTATTGAAATGTTGCCTTTGCCAAAGTCTGTCTCCGGAAAAAGACTGTTTCATCATAGAGGCACTTGGTACGAAGCAACTATCAGCTAGGTTGCATAGGGAGGTTGAATGTAAACTATTTTTTACACTATACCTTAATACTGGCTCAGTGTCTCTATGGACAGAAACATGGCATATAGAGCTGCAGAGGCGTAAGGGAGGTGGGCTCTCACCTGGAAAATGGCGTACATGATGCACGTGAGCGGTCTGTGGTTCGAGAACTCAGAAACTCGGAAGATGTTCAGTCCCCATTTGTTCAGATCATCCAGTTCCTGAAAGAGAGAAGCTACTTCATGAGAATGAAATCCTCTCTCTCGAGCTAAAGCCTGTGAGATATTATCCCAATAATAGTGTTAAAAGCAACCAGCAAGCCGTTAAATCACAAAGAAATGCAATTCCAATGATCAAATTCCAAATGCCATTCTTTTTTTTTTTTGGACCAGTGAATTTAGGATGAGGGCTGTACCTTGCCCAACTGGTCCTCGTTGTCTGTTCGGACACCGAAGCGGGGGATTCCACAGTTGGAGAGGCCAGGCCCGTGGGACACCTTCTTAACCCCGCTGATCTGGGTCATCACCTGCTGCTTCTTCTTCTTCTCACGGAGTTTGGGCACAGGAGGAGGAATCTCCACTTCATTCTGCTTATCTGCAGAAGAGACAAACAGCATTAAACAACGTGTTACTAAAGTGCTTTTTCGTTTATTGTTCTGAACTGAGGCCTTAAATTCATCTGAACAGCCCTTTGGGGGCACCTCTTTACACCCATACTCTCAAACATGTACATTTCTTCGAGAGCTCATTCAGTAATTGCGCTCAGTCGTCATTTCAAACTCATTCATAACCTGAGCCGGCAGCTCCTCCATTCAAGTATCTCATTTGAACAAAACTTCGATTTTCTGGCAAGCCTAGGATTCCTTTTGCTCTAACAGCCATTCAGATGCAGCAGAGACAAGTATAAACTTGATGCGCGCACAGACCCAGGGGAAAAGCACAGTCTTGCCCAATTTTGCAATGACATCAGCCGCCTACTTCCGAGCTAAAGCAGCCTCGTATCTGCGCAATGCGTGAAAAGCCCTGTGCTTGACTGCACGGGGTGGAAAGAGATGCTCAGCTGGTACAGTCCTACCATGTTTCTGAGGGAATTATCCTGTATTGACATGGACTGAGAACTGTAGTGTATGCAGTTTCTCAACCTCGGCAGAGCTGCCGTGACCATAAGCCCAAGTCCTTTGAGAGTTATCCAATTAATGTATTACAAATTTTTTTTTTAATGGCCGTTTGGGCTCTCTCCCTAATCAATATAACATTACTCAAGTCAGTGAAACAAAAGAGACGCTATTCATTAGCTGTGCAACTGGACACAATCCTGCCAGTTTCTCCATTTTGGAGTCACAACAAATTAAAAGGGACTTAGCATAGCTGAGCACAAAGCGCTGCAATTGAGATAAGGGTGGGAGAGGGTAAGAAAAAAATAAAGGCGGCAGAAATATTTGACGTCTGACTGGCTGAGCAAGAGAAAAGCTCGTGTAATTCCGTGTGAACTGCATGTTTGTTTTCATGCAGGTGGGGTATCGGCCCCTTCCAGACATACGCTGTCACGTGTTCAGCACAGCTGACACACTGGATATTAATTACCATTCGCCCTCCCAGACTCTCTCTCTCTCTCTCTCTCTCTCTCTCTCTCACACTCTGGCAGAGATTCAGGTGGCAAGGCAAGATTCCTTATAAGACTTGTCACCTGATAAACTGCCCCAGCCTACTGCGACAGTAGTGCGAATAGGAAGAGAGAATGAGTCAAGATGACCACAGCTATTCCTGATCGTTCCTTCATAAACGAGGAGACTGGGACATTAACTGGACACAGGACACCGATCAGAATTGAAGGTGCCACAGCTGCCCTTCTCAAATTGGGATGTGATTCATGGCAGCTGGCGTTTGGCTTTTCCGATGGAGGGGGGGAAACCACAGCGCATCAGCTGTATAAGGCTTGAAGGTGGCACATGCGCAGACACGCTCGTGCACTGCAGTGAATGTTCTCCCGTGAAACCGGATTGGGCCAGAATGTTTTCCTGGGGCAGACTACCGCGGCACAACCCCCCGCAAATTCTGCAGTCCCGAAAACAGGCGTGGGGTGGGCCGAGGAATCGCGGCACAATCTCTGGGGCCAGTGAGGACCACCATCGCGGATAATCCAATTAAGTGCCACAGTGCCTGCGACCATTCGAAACGGCAGCAGCATACACATCAGTAGCAGTGTCAATCACGTGGCCCAACTGGCTGACCATGTCCTGAAGCCTATTGATTCCTGTCCCAAATGCATTCTGGCCACATTGGTTGCACAAAGTAATTTGCCCACGTACAGCCACTGCTTTGGTACAAAATGCGGCACTAGAAGACAGAATCAGCAGAACCTCTGTCCCTGTACTGTGCTAAATTGCAAATGGGTAAATGGGCAATAAATGATGAATGTACCGTCCCTGTGAGCAGAGCAGCGAGCCCTTTGTGTGACTGAGTGGACATGAGCCACTGTGTGTGTGTGTGTGTGTGCCTTCCTCTCCTCTTACTGTAAAGCTGAGATGTTAAGCTGGTGCAGTTACCTAGGAAGGTGTTGGAGATGAACTCGGAAACTTGGTTGCCGGACCGACTCATTTCCGACAAGTGCGTCAGCTCCCGGTTCAACATTCTCTTGAACTGAAAGACAGATGAGAGAGAGGGGAGGGTGAGCACATGCTGAATTGTGGCACAGTCACAAACCTGACAACCTTTCACAGACACAATGGCTCGCAGTGATACCACGTGAATTAAACCACACGGGCGGACAGAACAGTAATGCAAACATTACAGACCGCATTCCTCTCGATACAGCACAAACCCTGACAGAGAGATGTCAAAATGGCCGCAGCAGACCCAGTCTGCAGCCAACACCACCACAAATAAATGCTATGTTCCAAACACCCATCAAAATGAGAACGAACAATGGAGAACCTTCTAAAGAGCCTGGGCATTGCATATCTCCATATGTACAGCTATACGGAGCCAAGCGCACGTATGGTCGACACAGACTAGCGCGTCTCACTCCGAATTCAAATCGAACGCAACACAAATCTGCCACTTCCACGATTCCATCCACAAAAACGAAGCACAATCGCTGCACCTTAATGTAGCCCCAGGACACAGACAGCAGGTAGTTGGCCTCTGGCATTTTGGACGCCGTGTTTGAGCCGAAGCCGGGAGCGCTCCTCTCTGTCGGTGCGGACTGAGACGGTGGGATTCCCCAATCGCAGACGAGACGCTGCGTACCCCCCACCCCCTCTTTGTTGTCGCGGCGGTCAGTCACCCTCCGCTGCGGCCGGCAGCCGCCTCTCGCTGACAGTTGCCATCGCTGCCTCCTCTGGCCGGACGGTGTTGGGCGTTGGAAGGGGAAAAAAGCGGGCGTTAAAGACCAAGACGCTCGGTGGGCTCGAGGCGCGGGTTCCTTCGCTGCGTCAGTCCAGCTCAGATGCTCTCCGCTCTCCTCTCGCGCTGCCTGTGCGAGCCCGCCCCCTCACGCCTCTGGCGACTCGCTCGACGCATCAGCTCTGCGCCGCACGCATGATGTGGCAGAAAAAGGGAGGGAGCCCCCCGCTCGCCTGTCTAAAGCTGATTCGGGGAGCTCAGGGATGCGCCTCGCTGCGGCTCGCTCAGGCTGAACACACCGTGTGTGCGCGTGTGGGGGGAGCGTTTGTGCTCGATACTCCCCTCTCTATCGCTCTCATTCAGGAGCACTGCGTCAATTCACCACAGCCTGCCTCAGAAATTAAGCAAATGCCTTCATATGGGAAATAACTCCCACAGTGAACCAGCGGCTTGAATCACCCAAGTAAAAAATGAAAAAAAAAAAAAAAAAAAAACCGTCTAATGAAAGTCAAAATTATCGAGGCAGTTCAGAAGTAAAAAAATAAAGGAGAAGCATTAAAAAAATGATAATGTTATTCTTATTTTTCTAATGATAGATTCCAATAGCCTGAACTGTGTAAAAGCTATTAGCTAAGAAAAGACTGAGCAAGGTTGTTACAGGAATTATTTATAGCATTGCTTCAGTGTTCATTTACGAGCAGTCAAGCTCATTTCTCACACGCAGCGGCAGATAATCGCAGTCATCACCATTTTCGGTGACATCACCTCAGATTTCCCTCCGCTGCAAGAGAATCCTCGTCTATGCAGGCAGAGCGCCGCCAATTGCGCGGTCGTTAGAACGCCGTGGCAACAGCACCACGTGACCCTCTGGCTGCTGTTTCTGAGAGGTTCCCGCTTCCCCGGCGCAGTGCGCTAGACCCATTCAGCTGCTGCCAGTGGTCCACTGTCATCTAGCGCTTTCCTGGGTTTCACCAATAACCATTCCAGGAAAACCTCTGACACACTTTCCACAGAAGGCAGTGCATTAGCGATTTCTGGGGTAATTACCAGGTAGAGATCAGATAAAAATTATTTTAAGCCAGGCGATAAAATTATCAGGCTAATAAGCATTTAAGCTGGTCTAAAAAAAATAGTATATTTTCAAAAAAATAGGCCATAGAATTACCAGTCTAATGACTAGATAGTCCAGTTAAAATAGACATCATTAGAGGAATAGCAATTTTATGAGTTCTCTTGAAAAGTCAATATCAAGGCCAATGAATGAAGGATGTATATTAATACCATACAATAACTGGTAAGCCCCAACCGCCAAATGTATCTAGTTTGAGGCAGATTCCAAAAAAGAAATTAATTTAATAAACGAAATAGCTGAAAGCACAACTTAGCAAGAGTTTCAGATCAGACGAACATGCCGAAGGACAAATTGAAGTATAAGCGAGAAGCTCACTGCCACTTAAGTGTGTTTTCCATTTAATCATCGGAAAATAATACGTATCTTTCATAAATTAGACCTGCTCTGTGAGACAAGCGGATCAAACAAAGAGACGGAGTCAGTGCCCAGAAACTGCCACAGTTCTCAGTCCTGATTGGCTGCAGTGCCTGTACAGCGTCTCAGTGCTTCTGAGTTTCAAGCAACAATGATTCATGTTTGACGCCAAGGCCTTGATGAAAATTGTTGACATTATGGACATGAAATTTTAATTACAACACAAGTCGCACACAAAAAGGATCCTCTGTGTACATAAATATGAAATACATTTTACTGAATGCTGACCTAGAATTTCACAATATGATTTCTGCACAACATTTAAAGTCATTTCAAGTGACTTAGTGGTGGATTTGGTGGGGGGAGGGGATGAGTCAGAGTTCAGATTTCTAGAAGGTTCTGAAGAATGTCAGATTACTCCCATTGAAGATGGTCAGATTACACTCAGTCTTCTCTCTTTACACCATGACAAACATACTGAAACACCAGAATCAGATTTCCAGTAACTGAGCGCCAACTCTTCATAGGATTGGGCTCAGTGTGTCAGCCATGGAAGTCATGGAGCAGTCAGTGACCTTTGCATTAAAAACTAAAACCCAAAGCTGTCATACAATGAATGACGCAAGGAGAAGACCGACTCCTGTTTACAGAAAGAAACCAACACATGTTGACGTGTCCTCCACAAAATGAGTCATCTCTCCCTGTGATTATTTTTCAGCCCCAACCCAAAGAAGTGCGTAGACAAGGTGAGATAGAGGTAGCAGGAAAGGAGGGTTACGTAATGTGTTGAAATGCTTCAGGTTCTAGCAGTTGAAAGTATCCCCAGCGGCACTGCAGACTCCATTCATTCATGAGGCAATTTTTTAAAGTCCTTTTCTTGCGTAATTTCCAGGCAATTACCTGTCAATCAAGTTATTACAGTAAAAGGGTGAGACTCGCCCCCGCTCGACATAATGCTCGAAGATTAAATTTTTAATCCAGTAACACAGTCAAAGTTTTTGCAGAAGTATGTCTTTGTCACCAGGTTGTAATAAAGATTTTTATAACTTCAGTGTTGTAACAGTATGTCAAATGTGACTAAGATCCTATTGACTCATTGAACCAGATGTGCAGGCCTCTCCTTGGATATTACATCAAATGAATTAATCTGTCTTGCAGATCAGCTGGAGACTTGACTTTACTGGAGGGTTTCAGCATCCCATTCCAATACAAAGCTTCACTGCGAAGCACTGCAGTTTACGTGAAACAGAATATGGACCGTTGACACGACGCCTCATTTCACTCTAATTAAATGAAGATACTCATTAAAATACATTCAGCTTCCATAAAACTTCATTCGATAATAGAGAATGAATTGCATTAAGAAGCTTTTAAAATTTTAAGTAAAAGAAACCTTTTAACATAACATAACGTGAATGGCGCGAGAACAGGCCGTTCAGCCCAACTAGGCTGATTTTGATTATTTTTTACCTGAACATCCAATACATCCTGCGGTGTGACTGTAAGGCACATGAGGCAGGAATTGTAAGCATTGAAGAAATAATCAATAATGCCTGAAAATGTGTATAACTGCTTTAAGAATTCTTTCACTCTTTGCAACTTTATCAGTTGAAGGTTTCTTATAGCACAGAGTTACAAAAAACTACTAAGATTGAAGTTAATTATTTTATGTGTAGACAATGATGTCCTGCAGTGCTGCTACCTGAATAAAGCCCCTGGACCCCAGGACTGAGTCACCTCAGCCAGATCCTGACCGCTTCAGGACGGTTAGTGCAGCAGGCCCTGTGCTCTGTTATCAATAATACTGCACTGAATGTGACCACGAGCTATTTGTCCACTTTCGAGTTGCCAGTCAATTCGATTTCACGCTGCAGGCCGCAGCTGAAATTAATCCCAGTTCCCGGCTTTAACGTGTAGTCCTCGGGCGCCGAGTGAAAGCGCTGTGTGCTTAACAGCGCCCTCCTGTTGCCTAACTGGTATAACCGCTAACCGCGTACCGCACTTCGAGGACAGCAGCCACTGTGGGTACTGGCGCAGTTTCTCTCGAGACTACGGAAAATAAAAGTGCAGCGTGGACGAGAGCAGAAAGTCTCCAGAGTTTGGACAGAGATGAAATTGCCAGATTATTCTTGCTCAGAAGACAACCACAGTGAAGGGCACTTATTTATTTTCTCATACCACTGTTAATTAGCCGCTCAGAAAGAGCATTTAGATGATTATCCAAGCAGCAATAGTGAGCAGTTAATTGCACTTAAGCAGATGAGACACTTCCTTCCAAGTCCCAAACTTGCTCATTCAACACCAAACAAAAAGCAATAAAGATGGAATGCTTCAAACAATGCATCAGCTGTCAAAACTTTCGTTTTAAATATTCTGATATCAATTTTTTTAAGTGGCAATTAAATAATGCCATATTTGCAGTAATTTCTTTTCATCGCTTAATTCAAACTATGTGAACCGACACAAACAATAACCACGCTGAATCAATTAATTATAATCAAGATGAAGTGCCATGAAGACAACTGCCCTCTCAAATCTGCTTTTGCAAAACCAGACAAGTTCACAATTTGGAACAAAACTGGTGCAGTAAAAACAGAGTTTCTGTCATGTTGCAAATTGCTGCAACTACTGCAGAAATTATAAAAACAGATTCAAATTTCTCCACGTGAAAATAGTCACAATGCAAGAATACCAGCTCCAGCAGGCAAGTCGAGTCAAGTTAGGGTTACTTGAGTCCATCTACGGAGAAAAAAATTTAATTCCTTTCTTTATGAAGGTAGAACTTACTAGTTTCCAGTTGCGAGGTATTCCGTGTTTCGTCTTCTTCTCTGTGCGACACAGCCGCATTTTAAGCGAAGCATCAGTCCCGCACATTATGAGATGTCTTCTGTCAGACAGTGAGAGGGATTATGGCCTCGTCTGTGCTGCCGTCCTCGCTCTTGTAACAGGGCTGCCGGCAGACTCAACAATGCTAATGACTCACACGCCCAGTCACGCCGCGCTCTATGACACCGCCAGCCAGCTGACTGGATTTGACTAACGCAGCTATGCCTCTGACGGCCGTCCGGGGTTTTCCTAACAGGAGTGTACTCCACCCAGCCGGCACTGTGGAGGTGAGATTAATACCTGTTCAAATAAAGGTGAGGTCCTCAAATTACCGAAATCCCTAAATTATTTGACCAGCTTCAATTCGCCTCCTTTTTTTTTTTTTTTTTTTTTCTTCACTGGAAGTCAGTCCAAGGAGTCACGTACTGTAGGAACCTGTCGATGCTGCAAGGACGTACTGAGGAATGATGTTTTTGTGTTTTCTCCTTGTGCTCGCTTCCGGAAATTTGTTTGCAGTCTAAATACAGAGCTCTATGGCGGTCGATGAGGGAGACCAGCACTTCATGCGTTTACTCAAAACAAAAATCATTTCCTACATTTATTATTCCTAGAATTGTCATTGTTGTTGGGACTTATTTTCCTGGCTTGCTCAAAAAAGGGACTTTATCGAAGTCACTTCAGTCAGAGCAGTTGAAGCATGCCAGTTGTGCCTGATTACAACACACTGCTTCGCAGCAAGACAGTTCAGGTTGGAAGGTGACTGGTAAATTTAGGGGCGGCATTTTTCTTTGGATCCAGAAAGCTTTAGTTTCGGCCCAGTTTAGACCTTTTACGAACCCCTATCACAAGCAGGAGTATTCAAGGTATCTAGAAAGGGCCACTGCTGGTAAAGGCTGTCACTGCAAGCCAACAGTTGCACACCTGATTCTAGTAATCAAGGTCTCAGGAAAAGACTATGCAGGGGACAATTAGAAAAATCTGGTGTATAACTGCATGGCTGGAATGAAAGCCCACATCCATTACTGGTCCTTTCTGGACAAGGTTGAGAATCCCTGATCATGGATGTGTAAAGTATGGAAGCCTCCAGACTGGTTTGTTTTGCATAGCGAAGAGGTCGGAACAAGATAGGTTTCTTCTACGAGGCCGTGAGAGTGGAGGAAACCCTTTGGGAATGCACAGGAACATAAATCGTCCTGGACGGAGTCAGAGTAATTGTCCGCAGCGGCTTGTTTGTGCGGCGGGGGGCCAACGCTCTTCCTTGCGAGGGACTTCTTGCCCTTTGTCTTTGCTCTGATGACGCTAGTCATCCTCAAAAAAAACCAATAAATATGATACTTGGTCTCATCGCCGCCACCCCCACCCCCCTCTGGAGCCTCTGTAACCCAATGAGGGACCTGGACAGGAAGGAGGCAGGAAGTTCGAGTCACACTCGTAGCCGCCGCTCACTCGCCTGTCTCGCCTGCGGAAGTGGCACGCTCGCTTTGGATGCGTTGCTTTAGCATCTGGTGCGCTGCTCTTCTGTGTTCTGATTGGACAGCTTTGAGCTCATAAACAGCTCTGGCATCTGACCTCCTGTTGTCAAGCTAAACTCTTTATCCCCAGCGCACTTTTCTAACTTCAGCAAAAACACTAACTCCTGGAATGATACCCCCCAGTGAAAAAAGTCCATTTTATATCCCCCCCCAAAAAAAAAAAAACCCTAGAGGTTTGGTCACTTTCAACTGGAGACTTTTGGTTTAAAAGATGTCATTTGTTATTTTAAAATAACTTCATACCATTCAATTAAGCCATGGACACTTAAAATACTAAAGAAAGCACAAATAATAAAAAGATATTAATACCTCCACACGTGACCCTGAACTAACCAAACCTTGTAGGAAATTAACAAAAATATGATTTTCACCCATCTTCACAGAATAATGAGATACATACAGTCACTATAAAACCTGAAAATAAAACACAACTTCATTCCCTCACACACTCGTCTCACTGCATCAAAGACCCACACTGTTTTTATTGGCCACAAAGATGGAGTCAAATTCATAGCTAGTAATCAAAACCACCAGAAAACCAGCAGCTGCGTGTAAATAGACAAGAAAAAAAGAACAGCAGCGCACACAGCGCAATGAGCGAGTCAGCCCTGCCACAATGAAGAAGGAAACGAACAACAATGAAAACCATTGCCTTGATAATATTGTTTTTGTGCCCCAAACACCAGTTTAATATTTCCAACTAGATCTGCTACATACTTTTCTTCCTTAAATTCAGCGATGTCAACTTGTTTTCAAAATCTTGAAAATAGTAGGGTTAGCCAGCAATGGTATATGACAGTACGCTACCGTTACGGAAACCTAAACCATGATCTATAGCACTGCAAACTACCAACACCCGAACTTCTGCAAAACAAGGAAAAGTTATTTTAAGCCTGCTAATAGGACTCCTTAGGTGTATAGAAACAGCAAAGGGGTTGAAGGAAAGCTCTTACCTTGTTAGACGCCATCTCGCTGACCGAGCGGTACGTCTGAATGGCCTCCAGCTGGTCCAGACACCAGTCCAGCTCTTCCATGCTCTCCATGGCCAGTTTCTGGTAAGACTCCTCTGTGAACAGACAGATAGACGAGCGGTCAGGGCCGAGGCCGTCCGCGTGCTGGGGTCCACCGAACGGCGAACAGTGCTCCTTCATCACGGTCGGTGAGGTGCCGCGCTGTTGCTTCGCTCGGCCGAGATAGCAGGCTCTTCTTGTGCGCACCCCCCTCCCCTCGCTTTTCCCAACGAGTCTGGCGACTGGAGTCCGCAGTGCTCTGTGGCAGTCAGTGAGCTAGCTGAGGGGGCCGAGGGGGAGGGACCCTCTCTCTCTCTCTCTCTCATCCACACATATGAATTTCGGAAGAAGTACAAGCAGCTTTGACACCCCCTCTCTCTCATCTACACACGTGTATTTGAGAGGAAGCACGTGTAGCCTCTCGCTCTCTTGCTCACCTCGATGTGAATTTTGGAGGAAGCAGAAGCTCTCCCTCACTCATCTGCATAAAAAAATTGAGTGAGCACACACAGTCTCTCTCTCTCTTCCTCTTCCGCTCACATCAAAAACACTAAGCAGTTTTGGGGAGAAATCGGAAGCCACTTTAACACCACATGGTGCCTGTAGGACTCTCTGGTCCCTGATGATGCTGACTAGGGGTTTGCATGCATTGCTTCACAGCCCAGAGGCAGAACACTAAAAGGCAGTGAACACGACAGGGTCAGCGACTCTGTGTTGACAGATTCAAGTCCTGTATATTCCAGGCTGACGTGATGCTAGAATCGGCCATACCAAAGCTACCGAACAGAAACTTTCCATGACTTGCGGTCCCATGCTGAAGGGACCCTGCACTTCCAAACTGAAGGGGCAATCCTTACAATCCTCACGCCTGTTTTCCCAGTAAATCGAAACCTTTCCCGAGCTCAGGGGATTTGTGGATGTAATTTTAGCTACTGATCCAAACAACCCCCAGGCACAGAGTCACACTCTGTGCTTCCTTTTTTAAAACTTCGCGAAATTTACCGGACGAAAAAAAAATACACTTTAGCGGGAGTGAGATAAACAGTTTACATGAACACAAACATTAAGCTTGACATTCCAGAGTTCATCAACAATCTATGCTCAATACCTTCATATCACTTCATATCCAGATCATCTAAATATGAGGCAGTATTAAGAAAGATAATTGAAGACCACAAAGGAAAAACGATCAGTCCACATTTAGCATTTTTGTATATTTTATATATTATTATAACATATATAATAATATGTAATTATATTATATATTATTATAATATTTTACATATTTTATATTTTTTGCATATTTTTTCAGTGCTTTGTTTCCAAGATCGTTTAGAATTTTTAATTAATCATTTCTCCACAATGTGAAAATGTGACTGATCATTTTTCCATTGTGGGCTTCAATTGTTTTGAGTTTTGACTCTTAAAGAAATGATAAGTTGAGTCTTTCATAGTGCTGGATCATTTTAACTCATTTTTCAGGTTCCTCTGTAAGAGATGAATAAGAGGATCCCATTTCAGATAATTCAGTTAGGACAAAAAAAGCAGTAACCTAAACTGAAACCAACCCAGTCACAACTGTACCGCAGAAACTTCCACATTTTCATCACGCAAGGAAGCAGATCAGTGAAAATGAGGGACCGCTTAAACATTTTAGTCAGACATCTGGCTGGCCTCAAAGAAATGAAGCGTTTTTGTGACATTGGACAACATTTGATTTTTGGCATTATTTTTGTTTTATATGATAACAAACATGCCATGTATATCCAGTAAAGACATATCAATATAAGTATAGACAAACGGTACGCTGTCCAAATACTGCTCTTTGAATTTAACATGAATTTTAGCAAAAAATGTGTTACACTCCTGACATGTCTTTACTGGATATACATGGCATGTTTGTTATTATATAAAACAAAAATAATGCCAAAATTCAAATATCGTGCAATGTTGCAAAAAGGCTTCATTTTTTTTGACCCCGGCCATCTAATCAGTCCACATGCTCTGAGTGTTTCCGCGTGCACTATGGCAGGAACAGGTTTTTTCCAGATGCCCTAGAGTCTGGCATAGCCATTTACGTTATTACGATTCCATAAACATGCTTTATATGCCGCCTGTGCTGGGCACGACATCACAGAATCTGGTTTTTAATGGGGGCAAGAGAAAGCCTGGCTCTATGGTAGACCGCACGAAAAGTAATGGCGGGGTTTTCCGGAACCCTCCCGGCTCGCTTTGGCCATTGATGTGGCTGCTGGCATCCCTTCTGAGCAGCAACCAATCAGGAAGTGACTTCCAGACCAGGTGGTCCACTCTGATGGAGTTTTAACCTCACTCAGAGTATAAAACCTCAGGAAATAAAATTGACAGCTGCAACCTTGCCTTTCATAAGTTTCATAAGGAGAGCAATGGTCCTGTCCTAAATGTGAGCGCTAACCAGAGCAGACAAGCACGAGGATTCTAAGAGACTCAAGGGCAACCATCTTAAATGAAACCTCTTCAGATTAGACTAGTTTCAATAGATGAAGGGGGAGCAGTTGTTTACAAAAAGCTAACTATTACGCACTGACAGTGCAAAGAAAACAGCAACACTTCTGAAAACCCCAGCAGGAAAGGTTACGCTATTGGAGGCGTAAGGTCACTTCCTTTCTCGTTTAGCATTTGCGTCATTTCAAATGCGCCCCAGTTACTCAAAGAGTTCTGCCCCCAATCATATTGGTCTCTGAGGCTTTTAACCTGCTGAATGATGCTGGATTTCAGATAAAGCAGAACTGGAATACCAACTAAATTACTGAGCATCTCTAAAAAGAGGATGTAAAACATTAGTACACTGAAAGTACATGGATGGTAACTGTAAAAAAGAAATGAAGAAAGAGTGAAATGCTGAAAATGCAGGAGAAAGACATCCACAATAGGTCTTTCCCAACCCACCTACATGGCTAATGAAAAACAGTGTCACACAAAAAAAAGTTATTAAAATGTTTATTTATGTCCCTGAATTTGTGTCAAACATGTCTTCATGATACCTCCTCATAAGAATGCTTGGAACCTGGGCTTTCTTTTTGAGCACGATAATGAAAATTTGCATATTATATAACACATTAATGCATTTCATGCATGAATATTGATAAGAAAATGGATGAAAACAAGCAAAGTTCATCTGCTTCATGGATCTACGAGAAATAGTACACCAAAAGTCATCAAAATTGAACAAAATATACTTTGGAGTGAGTAAAAGACAAACAAGATGATGTCATGTACTTCGAGGAGCTGAACTATTCCGACGATGGCCAAACACATTTTAATATTTCAGTAGCATCAGAAAGAGCAGGTTCTCCACTTTCTTTTGATGTGTAACAAAAAGTAATCCCAAGTAAAACGGAAGAAACCTGACCGGGATTTAGCAGTGCTGTTGGGAAAGAGTTAATACCATTTCCAGACTTCAAACGGGAGGTTATGAAAAGTTTTGAGTTGGTCATGTTAGGGCGTCTAAGCAAAAAATACTGAGGCCTATGATGATTATTAATTAACTAATGTTTTCCCTTTTAAATTACAGTTTAATGTCACCCAGCAAATATCTTTTAATAGGAATTTTTTGAGGACTGAATTCTGTTTAAACGCAACATTTAATGGGAACAGACAGACAATGGCTGTTAACCATACCTGTTCATGAAATACAATTCCACGGCTCCAAAAGTAAAATCTACACTTTGAGACTTAATAACTCACTTTTAGTACTTTTTGTAAGCTAATTTCTTTTAAACCGACCTTTGACATTTATCCTGAAGCAACAAAATGAAATGACAGGCGAATAAATCGAAACTCAATTAACATGAGGAAAAGCTACGAAAAGGAGATTTTAAAATTGACGTGCTGCAATTTGGTCATTCAAATTAAATTAATTCAACAAGCAAAGGGTATTTTCTCACAGTAGCTTGCTTTCACCTAGTTGCAAACACACAACGACCTAAAGTGCTAATTTACCACCCCGCACAAAACGGCCTCTGTGCAGGCTGCTAGCACTGCTACATTCATTGGGTTCCGGACTGCCAACCCGCAATCACCCTGCTCGTTACCCCCACACACTGCCCCTTTTCTCTTGCACCCATGAGACGAACTGCTCCTCATCAAAAATATTCTGGAAAGAAAAGGCAAGCCCCCCGAGAAATGCAACACATGAAGGTTAACTGTGCAGTGTTGATTTGCACGGAGATTTCATGATTTTGTAAAGCACCGTTTTTGAAAAAACAAGTCCTCAACTTCTCCCGGGAAATTCAATAGTGTTCTGCTGATGTCTTTATCCAATGCTCACTAAATGCTGAAGCGCAGGAATCAAGTAGACAACACATCAGTGCTCAAAAGAATTTCTAAATATTTGTTGCTATGATATTATGCGGCCTATATCCCGATATGACCAGGGTTATTAGTCTAAAATATGCCATCGACAAAAATTCTAGTATCACGTTTATGAAAATTCAAAATGTTTTATCTGTCCAGAACACCCTGGGGCTGCCTGATGTGTCCCAATTTTGAACACGCTGGATTGCTGGATTTGCCCTGCTGCTAAAGAAAGCAAATGCTGAGAAACTGCAGTCCTGCGGGCTCTCACTCGTGAGCGTAAAAATATTTTTTCAAATATATTAGAAAAAAAAAGTAAATAAAAGTGTGCAGAAACACTGGCATCGTTTGTCAGTGGGCTGCGCATAGATGGAAACGCTGTTCATGCTTCACCTAACTTGAACTGGCAGGCCTCCGGGCGAGGGCAGGAGGGGCTGGCCTCAATGAGGGCATTGTTAATACCCCCCCTCTAAACAACTGCATTAGCGCACATTTCAGAGCCTGAGTGAATGTGCGCAGTTGAACCATCCACTTTGATGTGAGTCCTCAACAATTTTTCAATACAAAGATAAAGAGACGAACGAAAGCCCGCACCCAAACTCATTCATGAGTCATTCTAAATACTGCTAAAATCACAGTACAGAGCTGATGGCACGGGTTACCAAGTCCAAGATGGGGGTGCCTGGGGCTTC
This sequence comes from Gymnothorax javanicus, assembly GCA_029692085.1. Taxonomy (NCBI): domain Eukaryota; kingdom Metazoa; phylum Chordata; class Actinopteri; order Anguilliformes; family Muraenidae; genus Gymnothorax; species Gymnothorax javanicus. The sequence goes on along the minus strand of CM056198.1, from coordinate 30,711,877 downwards.
AGTAAAATGCCAAAAACTATTTCCCCCTCCAAGGATGTTTTGATTCCAATTGCACATTAAAATTGAAAGATAGAGTTTAGCATAGAATAAACCTTGCCTGATCTACTAATTCTCGATAATATCCAGATCTTCATAATTCTACGATCCTAAACACCTGCATATTTTATTGATTCATGTCGGGCAATATTTATCAGTAACATTACTTATGCAGGCTTGCATTAAAAATAACAGTGTATTGGATGTTGGGCGAACGTTGGCACACCTGGCCAGATCCAGCCTTCTAGCTTTCTGGTCAGGGCACTACCGGCTCTCTACGTCGGTGCAATTTTTGAAGGCTAATATGTAATGACGTTGAAACGGCTGCAAATCTGTGATGTGTGAATTCCTCGCGATTTGCACATTTGTCTGTCAATACAAGACTCAAGGACCGCTGTCCAGAAAAAATTTGAAGAATGCCACTCTACATACACTGGGTCAGAGACAGTCACAAGATCTGCAAGCTTCTTTCACGGTGAAATTTCCGACCACTTGAGCCCAGTTAAACCAGGCAATCAAATGAGTGCTTTTACAAATGATAAACGCACAGCTTACAGCATTAATAACTTAAACCAGTACAAGGACTTGAGATGCTTCATTGCCTAGGTTCAACACCCTCATCTGCAAAGCTAAAGTAAAAAAATATATATAAAAAAATCAGAAGTGAACTTTCTCAGGGTGCCAAGGAAATTTAATAACAATTAATGAAAAAATTTACCAGCCTTCTCTATTCCATGTGCAGGGAGATAGGGCAATGAGGTTTATCAGCCCCCCCCCAATAAGAACAGAATTTCCCCCCCAGTAGGGTTCTGCACGCCTAAGACGACACGAGTGACATTTCACAGTAACTCCCCCCCTTTTTGTTGTTTTTGGCCTCGCAGTCGAGCAGGCAAGTTGAAACCACCGAAAATACAATGAATCAGTTAGTCGTCGTGCGTCAGTCGTGCTAAAAACATAAACGAAAAAAACAAGTTTCTTTTTTCTTTCAGTTGCTTGTTTATCTAGTTTCCTTGATCTGTGCAGGAGTTAGGCAAGAAGTGAGAGAGAGAACTTAATAGAATTGGAAGCATCATTTCGTTTTATCAAGGAATTACACCTACATTTATGGCTTCCACAGTATACTGTACATATATGCCACTGAATGTACATTAAAAAATAATTGTGATGCATACCTGCTGCCACAAATTTTTAATAAGCATGCTACTTTTCAGTATTGCTTATATTCTTACACATTGAATTGGCTTCACCATATTCTGCCATTTTATAGTTTTCCTTTTAAAGCAAATATTGGCCTGAATTTAATTGGCATGTACATGAAGGAACAGAAACTTCAAAAGCATTTTCTCCCTCTCTTTGCCAACATTTCTGTTCATATGTTTTAGTACCGTTTACATGGACATTTCATCTCTCCACAGACGATAAATTACCGTTGCATTCTTTCGCGCCTTACTCTGCTGCATAGAGCGCTTTGGCAGCCCAGCACCTCAGGAATGGGCAGCCGACTGCTTTATGGCTCATTTGACGTCAATGGCATAATTCAAATGCTTACGATGGTACACATTGCCAGTTTTCAGTGGTGCCTTTGAGGCCGGGGGAAAACCAGAAGCAGACTTCCTTGAACAGGTTCTGGGCTTCGGCTACACAGCAGGCGAATGCAACCAGTTTCATAAAGCACGTGGAATTCATCGTATTAGAAAAAAGCAGCATTCCTCCGGATATTTATTAATGCCATTCAGACTTTGACATCATCCAATTACATCAATCACAGTCTGGCTGGAACTGGGTAATTCACAGGGGTATCTTTCTCATAGTAATTCTTGCCATCTCATCTCAGCATGAATTACTAATCATTATCTCATCTCAATGACAAGCACTGCCGTACTTGTCATTGTACAGCAAGCCTTAGTGGTGTATTTTATTGTCCACGTTCGGTGGTATATAGCAGGCATTTTGAGGAAGACAGCGGAGAATTGCTGCTGGGATAGACAGTTCTGAGATGCACACACCTGATAGAGTAGCAGGTACCATGACAGAAAGTACAAAAAGACGCAGGTCTGACAGCAGCACAATGGAACTGCAGTGATTTTTTTCGGTCTGGGTCTGGTTTGTCACCATGTCTCCAACATGTTCTGTGACAAGGCTACCTGTTAACCCCATAAAATGCAGCACCTGGATTCAAATCTTTTGAAGTTCAGACCCATTTTAAACTCTAGTGGAGATCCCGAAGTTCCCAACAATCCCAAATATGTCCTGCTGAATCACAGGAAATGTGTATAAAATGAAGCACAAGATATTTTCCATTTGATATAATGTTGCAGCCATAGAAACACGGCGTCCTGGGTTTTAGTATTTCTCTCAGTATAAGGCAAAATCTACACTAATACATCTTAATTTTAATACGCATAACTTTTGCAATGTTTTCACCTAGCATCTTCACTAGTCTGGCGTTTTCTAACCCCAAAAACAGAGATTTCTGGAAACGCTGCTGATTCTGTTATAGTTTGAAAACTCTAGCATTGCATTTTACAGTGGACAGCGCTCGTTTTCATTTTAAAGTGCCGTTTAAAAATGAAAACATATTTGTGTGGACTTAGCCTAAATGTGACATAGCATCAGTGTATTGCTACAACCACCAGATACAGAATATGTATGTGACATTGTCCAACAATATGAAAAAAATGCTTTTCATGACTTTTAACTTACTGTTAGGAAAACTTCAGTGAAAAGTTAGAGTTAATGCAGTGAAGGAGAGTCACTTCAGAAGACAGTCACAGAAGTTACCTCATTTACCCAGTCAGAGCTCCTTGCAGTCATAACAGTCTCTGCTTCCTAACTTCTAATATTCTGTCCCCATTAATTCATGGAATTTGAAGCAAAGTTTCCATACCAAGCTGGGTAGGGTAGGGGGTTAACATGTAAATATTTTTTTGCCTGTTTTATGTATGCAAGCATAACACCAATGGAACCTGTTATCCCTGGCGGCAGATTTCATATGATCCCTTGCACTTCCATGTGCAACAGACTTTTATTTTGCAAAATTCAAATTAGCTGAGTTCACGGAGGCGTGAAAACTGAACCACGACACTGGTGTCAATCAAGGGAGAATTACATGGTCCATCAACACGTACGACCAGATTTTTTAAACATCTTCGCATTTTAGTTTTATGGTGTTTTTTCTGAGATTCTTCTTTTTCTGATACACCCTGTATTACCATTGCGACTTAGAATGGGATATTTTTTAAATGTTCCTTAGCTTCTGTAATATTCACAAAAACAAGCAATAAACACAGTAAAATCCTGACAGCACTCAGGATTTTAATGTGTATAGACCAGGCAGAATGATGAAATGAGAATTCATGCATGAACTGATATGAAAGACATGCCATTATTTAACTACTGAATAGCAAAAAAAAAAAAAAAAACCTTCAATCACAGTAATGCATTGATTGAATAATTTAACTTAGACCCTTGAAGACAAGTAATAATTATCATGACTCATGTGGATGCAGATGTTTCGCAAAACTAGGTTGTGTGGACATTAAAAAAAAAACAAACAAAAACAAAACAAAACAAAAAAAAAAAACAGAAGAAAACCGTTCAGAAAAACGTGTGCACGTGTGGACAGGCCTAAATCAATGCGTCCTGTGGCAAGTTGTTTTCTTCATGTAGGCTGCTGCTCTCGCTGGCATGTCATGTGAGGGTAGGACAGCATGTGTTCACATAAAACCTTGCATGACCAATCATCGCAGCCAAAATTGCATTCTATTACATCGCAATGTAATCGCAAATGCAATTAATCGTTCAGCCCTAATGCCAGGTACTATGCCCAATAGAAATAAATAAAAAGCAAAGTAGAACTGAGTCGTGTAGGACCGCACCGTGCAGTGTAAAAGAGTCAACAGTAGCCACATGACAGCCAAAGTATCCTGATTGGTTTTTGTTCAAACAGAAGCCTTGAGTGCATAGAAAATGACATAAGCAGGGCTTTCTACATAATTGCAATGAAGTTCATGCACATGTGATACTGTGGCATCTGCAGCCACCTCCTTACGGTAAATCCTCATTGATACGGTTTAATATCGGAATCTTCAAATTTCACTCGTCAGGCTCATATAATTACTTAAAATTTCCATGGGCTAACAATGCAAAGCCATTACAATAGATTGACATGAAGTAGCAGAGCTCTGCTATGCTGCTCAGAAACCTTTGGATAACAGCCAATTAAAACAGGAAATAGTTCATGCAAGGGGTTTGTCAGCAGTGTGGAACTCTCAGTGAAGTCATTAAACAAAGCCTGACAAAAACAAAATCATGGTGCACAATCATTTCCCATCAGCGACGATACTGGAGGCTGAATGAAGAAGTAAACAACTGCCAAGGAATATAATCTCAGCCACAAAGCTTGTTCATGCGGTTAACAACATGGAGCATTCTTTCAGTTACGACACGTGCAGCCAATAAGCATGCAAGCATAGTAGATATTGCTGGAGATGTTTCAGGATACCGAAATGCTCATCAAAGCTTGCCACCCATGCAAAATGCATGTAGGGGAATTTTAGCACACTGGAGGTGAGGGTTATTGGTCAATCTGATCTGCTTGGTCACACTGTCAGAGCACTTGAGGAGACACAATGGTCTACACAGCATTATACGAGTGCAGGGAGCGACTGGCATTGCATTGCCCAGAGAACTTATCCCCAGGCCGATGCTGCAGTTTGGTAATCCAGCGTCCATTCATGATGCAGTTTTGATCGGTCAATAGCAGGGTTATGAAGAGATATGTGTCTTCAAGTTGCCAGGCTGATGCCATGAACACTGAGGAAAACCATAGGCTACTCTTAATTACCAAAGCAACAGTCCTTCTACCCTCCCCCTCCCCACTTCTAAGATATTTACAGTGCTTTTTGTAGACTGAAACAGAGGATATAATATCGACTGCTTGGAGGACAAAAAGGTTAAGTGCATTTTTTAAGTTCTGCGAAAAAGCAATGTAAAACTTTGAAACAATATTAAAAATATGATTTGAATCCAACTTACTAGTTTCTTGGCAGGTAACTGTGTTTAATAAGCATGTTTCAGGTCAGTATAATTTTGCATCAATAATTTGACAAAAAGCACATTTTTTTTTTTTTTTAGCAAAAAATGCATTTAACCTTTTAGTACTCCAAGCAGTCGATATGTATACCAATTCCAGGGTCTGAAGTCCTAAATGAACTTTGCCAGGACCAGAGCCACTGACATTCCTATATTAGGGCCGGTAGTGCACCAGCCTTTATATTTCACTAATCCTGGCCAATCAGGGGATCACACAATGATTACAGAGGCTTGAAGAGAAACAATTGTGGCCCCCTGACTACATCAAACTGCTGCTTTCCCTCATATACAGTGAAAGAGGTCTTAGGAGGGGCAGGATTTGCTTACATCAGATTGGGGTGGGGTGTGGGGGGTAATGTCTGGGTTGTGGTAGACTGGAGTCATCAGATTTTCATGGGTGGGGTCCGACTTCCGGAGAGCTGATGTTTTGCAGAGATTGGATATCGGTGACGCATGTTAGCAGCAGCCGTTTTTAAAGTGGAGGACCCTCAGCGAAGGGCCGCGATTAGGGGTGAGTAATTTGACACTGCTCAGTGCATGGCTATGCAGATTCCATGGGCTGGGGTCACTGCTATACAGTGAAATAACATTCTGCTCCTAATGACAAAAAAGTACAGTATATAAAGGTTTTCCAGAAAGCATTGGAAATACACCTGAAATGACCATCCTCAACTTCCAAACTCCAACCAAGCATGACGCAATTTTAACTAGGATCCTGTGACAAAAAACCCAATTTTTTCAAACATCTCATCTCAATATCTCAAATGTGCAAAAAAATGAAAACGGGACACACAAATAGGTTTGTGACGAATGACATCCAACTGAGGAACTGACAGAATCAGCTCTGCGGTGCGTGGGATGCCAACCTGCAGTTTGTGACAAATACAAGATGGGGCAGTTGAGGTGGTACAACTACAACTTCACAGACCCACATCCTGTTCCACTATAAGACCAGGCTCAACAATCGTGTTCAAATCTCTGGTGAGCCACCTCTTTCATGAGAAGCGGACTACCGCAGAAGAGATGTTTCTGAAGAGCATGTATTATGCAGATATAATCAAGATGTCCGATCATGATACATTTCTCAGAGAGAAAACAATAGCAAAGAAGAATTCACACGGATATGATTCTCAGAAAGCACGTCAGAGGAAATTGTATAGCTTGGTTTCCGAAAAGCGACAGAAACAGGTAGGGCAGGTATTTCTGCAGTGAGCAGCCAAAGAGCTTGTGTGAGAGAGTATGTGAGAGAGAGAGAGAAGAGAGAGAGAGATTGAAGCAAAGAGCATTAGAGGGCGTGTATAGGAGTTTGTGTGTGGGTTAGGGCAAAATCCTGTTTATTTACAAAAGCGAGAGGGTGGAGGAAGCTGTTGTCTTTGGACGGGACCCACGTCCTCCTCTTTGGAGTTAGCTACGTAAACCTGCTCACCATGAGTCTTCCTGTAGCTGCAAGTGTGGTAGAAAAATAATACCCCAAAAGACAGAGAGGCACCAACTACACTACAGTCCCACAGAGACATACTAAATATTACCACAGACCCTCTACTGTCCTACAGGGACATGCTATAAGTTCCCATACACCCTCCATAGTCCCACAAAGACATACTATAGGTTCCCATAGACCATCCAATGTCCCAAGACACACAATACAGTTCCAAAGACCCTCTAATGTCCCAGAAAGACACATTACACGGTCTTATCGATCATCTACTGTTCCACAGAGACATACTACACAATCCCATAGACTGTTAATTGTGCAATAGAGGCATAACTTATGTCTCCACTGATCTACCACTGTCTCACAAAGACATACTACATGTTCCCAGACTCCCTACTTTCCACAGAGACCCTACTACACAATCCCATAGACTGTCCATTGTCCCACTGAGACATAACTTGCATCTCCACTGATCTACTGCTCTGTCCAACTAAAACATACCACATGTTCCCATACTCTCTACTTTTCACAGAGACATACTATACAATCCCATGAACCTTATACAGTCCAACAGAGACATATACCTTCCCATAGGCCAGGGGTGGGCAATTCCAGTCCATCAATTACCCTGAATAATTGAGCTAACTGGTTGCATACACAAATATAGATTTGTGCAAAGATTCGATCAAAGAAAAAAGATTTACGTAGGGAGACGAGAACAATCTTTGGTGGTCATTCTTGATAATTTGAAGAAATGTGTCGGAAATTTCAGATTTCTGAAATATCTAATTTAGATGATTAACTAATTAAATGCCAGAAGTTGGTGCGAAAACTAGGTACAGATACGGCCCGCGTTACCCACCTCTGCCATAGACCCTCTAATGTCCCGCAGGGATGCACTATGCAGTCCCACAAACACACTACACTCTCCCACAAACACGCATATACTGTCCCACAAACATGTATGACACTTTATAATAGAAACCCTGTATGCTGTTCTAAGGCACACACTATATCCTGTCATAACTAGCTGATGCTGACTGCCAAGAGAACCCCACAGCCCTTAACTAATCATAAATAAATAGCGGCATACACCTATGGCAATGCACAGGTATGCTAACCACCATTCCTAGTGTTCCTGCAGCGGTAATTCTTATGCATACCTGTATAAAAATTCGAGGTCACTGTGCCAAGGTCAAAGGTTAAATCCACTAATGACCCTTACAGTGCACACCTACCCCTCATAAGGAACCTGCACATCAAATTTGAAGCAATGAAAATATTAAAGGTATTTCAACTGGTGATCGTGAACACTGCATATCGAGGGTTTGGAGCGCAATGGTTATATGTCCATTTTAGAGGTTTTGAGAAAAATTGATTTTTAGGTTTGCAAATGTTCTATTAAATCAGGTACATCATTAACATCATTTTTATGTCAGTCACTCTTTTACTGCATGGTTCAGAAGTATACTGAACATGTAAGTTTTCATAAGTGTGGTACTGCAACATCATGGCCAAAATTGCCAAAATGGACATGTCACCTCCGTGCTCCAACAATTCTAGCACTTGATGTGACATAACACAATGGTGATAGATTGAAGTTAAGTTTGTTTGCAATGGAAGACAGATGATTCTGTAACACTATTCATGTTTATTCATCAAAATATCAACGTTTAATTCATATAAGCAGATTTTGTTGGACATACCACAAAATGAAAATGTGAATTCTGTTTAAAACTGAGGTGCATGGACATATAATTATTGTGCTCCAAGAATTAGCTGATAGAATCGTGTGACAGGAGGTAAAAGTCTCAAAATCACAAAATTTGGACATATCACCATTGTGCTCCAAACCCTTGATATCACAGTATGCGGATGATACAAGTTTTATTCTTGATGGTAGTGAGAAATCTTTCTGATCAACTCTGAACATCTTGAGCCAATATGCAAAATTATCAGGGCTTAACATTAATTTTGAAAAAACAGACATTATATGGATTGGATCTCGGAAAGATATTGACCAAAGGTTTCTTCCTGTGTATCATTTTAAATGGAACCCCAAAACATTTAAAATTCTTGGAATTACTTTTAGTACAGAGTTGTCTCATATGCCTGAGATGAATTACAAGTCAAAATTATCTGAAATACAGGAAATAGTGACTAAATGGATGAAACATATCTTGACTCCTCTTGGTAAGATTGCCCTTATAACAGCCTTGCTTTCATTTAAATTGAACCACTTGCTGCTTACTTTGCCCACTCCCACTGATGATTTTCTCAGTAAGTTACAAACATGTTCTTTAAGTTTCTGTGGAATGGAAATAATGATAAGGTCAGAAGAGATTTAATTTGTAAACCTACCTGTGAAGGTGGCCTTGGTATGATTGATATTAGAAAGTATGTTCTATCGGTGAAGATTACATGGATTCGCAGAATTCGTGATGATTCGTGTTGGAAAACTATACTTGAGTCAGAATATTTTCATTTATCTCATAGAATTACATGTTTTGGAAGTGACTATGCAAAACAGCTTTTTTGTATGTCAAAAAATTCATTCTGGAAAGATTGCTTCCATGCGTATTGGCTGTTTGGTAGAAGTGTCACTGTCATTTCATTTCAAGACTTTTTGTCAGAGCTTATGTTTTTAAATCATAATATTTGTATCAACAAAAAGTCGTTTTTCTATCCTAACTGGTTTACATCGGTAACTCAAAATATCTGACTTGGTTGATGAAAATGTAAACTTTGTGTCTTTCAAAGAATTTGTTGATACTTAAAATAACCGGGTCCCATTCATCCAATTTTATGGTGTTGTCAGTTCAGTTTAATTTTATATGAAAAAACTCTATCAAAAAAAGAAAATACTGGTATCCCACTTGATAGAACCCCTATCCAACGGAAACGTCATTCTGTTAGAAAGGGTTCAAAAGTATACTATTATACATTGATGACATCAAATTATATTCCAAATTCAAAACTGAAGTGGGAAAATACCTTCAGCCACACAGATTTTGAATCGAATTGGCCTTTTATTTATATAAAAATGTTCAAAATTACACAAGAAACTAAATTAAGATGGTTCCAGTACAAGATTATTAGTAGAATTCTAACTAACAATAATCATCTTTTTAAAATGAAACTGACTGAAAACTTTGCACATTTTGTAATGAACATGATGAGTCTTTGATGCATTTGTTTTGGGAGTGTGATATTGTACAATTATTCTGGAACAATTTCACAAAATGGGTCACAGAGAAATGTGATCACGTTTGTAATCTACATTTATCTTCACAACTTGAATTACTGGGAGTGGATAATGTAATCAAGACGGATCCTATATTTGATTTATTAATCTTGTTAAGTAAGTTTTTCATATATAAAAGTAAAATATCAATGCACCCAGCCACATATCAAAGGTTTTCAAAATGAATCAAAATTACATTATCAGATAGAATGAACTATATGCTTTAGCAGAAATAACAAGGCTAATTTTGATACAAAATGGGCACGGTATTACTGTCTTTTTGAAGAGCAAATTTGAGTATTTGTTGTTCAGTTCCAGATTACCAGCGACCCTACAAATGTTTTTTTTTTTTTTTAATATGCTTATAAAATTGGTGTGAATGGTGAAAGAATGTGTGTAATAATGTAAAAATTCATAATTATCCATTGTTAAATTTATCTTCTTGTCTAAGAGGAGCATATTTTCCCTGGGTATGCTTCTTCATTTGTAACAGGGATTTTTGTGGAAAAAAAAAAAAAAAAAATAAAATTTGAAGCTACTGTGGTCAATACTTCTGGAAATATAGCCCAGACAAAATTGTCAAGGTCAAGGTCACTTTGCCAAGGTCAAAGGTCAAATCCACTAATGATTCTTACACTCATACCTATCCCTCACAAAAAACCTGCATACCAAATTTGAAGATGCTGTGGTCCACAATTTCAGAGATATGGCCCGGATTATAGAGCCGCCACCCGCCTGCCTGCCCGGCCTTTATGGCAATACACAGGGAGAAATATAACAAAACAGCAGTCATCCTTGCACCAAGCTCACATAGGCATTTGAGGCATCTCCTAATAACTCAATAAAAAGGTTGAGGTTTGATGGAGCAAATGAACACACCCTCCGCCATCTGACAGTGCCTTCACTCTCACGCACTTGCTCCTTAAACAATGGTTTTTAAATGTCTTAATGGTCTTGCAATCTGTCAATTTGCATCTTATGAACCCTCCGGACCCTGAGATCCTCCGGCACCGGTCCTTAGTCATTCCCAGAGTTAACACAAAAACCTACGGTGCAGCTTTTATGGCAATGGAACAAGCCGGAGAACCTGAGGGCCATGAGAAAGGTTTTTAAAAGCAGGCTCAAGACCCACTTTTTTTTAATTCAACTAGTTACAAACAGCAGGGTTTTTAGGCAGATTCTTTTTTACTTGCACCAAGTTTGTTTTTATTACTCATTTATAGGCATTTGAGGCATCTGTTGTTCATAATTTTATTAACTTAATAAAAGTGGGAGGTTGAGGTTTTGATGGAGCAAATGAACACCTTACCCTCCGCCTGGGGTCTGCCATTTTACCTTCCTGGAAGAGGATAGTGTTTCCTCCTAGGTTCTTCAGCCAGCCTTAGTATTCTTTTTAGTGTGCTTGTTTAGAGAAGTGAGGGTTGGAGTTGGAAGGGGAGGGGAGTGGTGGTGTGGGGGGGGTTCCATTTTATTTACTTATTTTATTGTTTTAATACCTAATTTGTCTATGTAAAGCACTTTTGTGCTACATTTATTGTCTGAAAAGTGCTCTATAAATAAAGTTTTGATTGATTGATTGATTGATTAACTGGAATATTTTCCTAACTCAATTGTTACTGGCATTTATATTCTTCAAATACCAGAGCCACACTAAAGCACATGTACGAATAACCCGTGACACCATAAGGATATCACAGTAAAACTTTAGCGTTAGAGGTGCTTAATCTTTGCAAATGTCTGAAGTTCTTTCAGCTTTTAGTAGTGCAAACAAGGAGCATCTTTGCAAAATGTCAGTTGTTACATTTACTTGTGAATTCTTACCTTAAAGAGCTTGTGAGCGGCACTTCCCATGTACATTTTGCAAAACAAAGACTATTTTGATGATATTAATGACATTGAAAGTTCATATCGGGCCTCCACAATCACTGCAGCTGCAACAGCACTAAAAAGAAAGGACATGTTTACCAAGAGGCTGCTGGGTCCAGACCATGGAGCAGTGTGTCTCTGTGCCCCTACTGAGGCCACAGAGTGGGAAGGAGCAATCAGCAAAAACACAAGAGCAGGTGTTGTATTTGCGCAAGTAAACTGAACTGCAAAACCCACCACCCATATACGTCTTACAGATAGCCCTAGCACTGTGCCTCAGAAAACTGTCAGCTAGTCCGTGCAAATACATGCCTTCCAGTGAAACTGCACATACACCTCTATGCCAGGAAGCACATTGCAGTTCTTACCTAATCACCATCTTTTCTCCAACAGAACCACCCTTTGAGCTCAATTAGTCCTACTCCTGCGCCAGATACGGAGTATGATCTTCCAGTTGGGATGAAAGCAATCTCTACTGCACTAGCTCATTCTTCCACACAGGACAGCAATGCAAAAATGTCCACCTGCTGGGTTAAAATCTCAATATGGATGACTAGGCTTTGCCTAAAGTTCAACCTGGGGCCCTATTTATGAAGGGATGATATTGGTGTTAATGAGACACTTAACCCTTACGTCCCAGGGGTAATGCTATGTTACTACACCCAAATCCCATGGGCTTGATAAAGAAACAAGATGAATTATGTATGGTTAACAATTTACTCTATATCTCTTTATTTAGGCAATATCAAGCCTTGAAATATACAGAAACGTTGTTTGCCTAATAACAAGGAACATTTTGATTGATAAATCACAGATATTAATAAAATATTAAAGGACTACAGCCCTTTCACTCTTAGACATTAAAACATTTCCTCATTTGCAACAAATGAAACACTGTGTCATTGAACAATAAAGGTTGAAATTTTTTCGATTTATAAAAATGAGCTTTATAATGACACAAAACTATTTTTAAATGATCTTAGATATTTCAGGGCTAGTTATTCTTGAGTTACAAATATATGTATATATACACACACACACAACCCCAATTCTGAAATAGTTGGGACGAAGTGTAAATTGTGAATAAAATCAAAATGCAATGACTTTCAGATCACATGAGCCAATATGTTATTTACAATAGAACATAGACAACATTTCAAATGTTGAAACTGAGACATTTTACATTTTTATCCACAAAATGAGCTCATTTCAAATTTTCTGGCTGCAATAGGTCTCAAAAAAGTTGGGACACAGGCAAAAAAGGGCTGAAAAAGCAATTAACTCTTTCAACCCCAGATATTCTAGCATCACTATACCCTTCAACCCCACAGCCCTCTGTAGAGGGCTGGTCATTATCTGGACATTGTATCTTACTGTTATCTCTGGAATCCCATTAAATGTAACCTGATATGCTCCAATCAATTAGTCAGATTGTTTGAATTTTCCCTACAGGAATTTGGGGTTGAAGGGAATATGTTGGTCAGCCCTCTGTAGAGGGCTGTGGGGTTGAAGGAGTTAATATATAAGAGAATCAGCTGAAAGAACATTTAGCAAGTAATTACATTAACTGGCATCAGGTGTGTAACATGATTGGCTATAAAAGGGATGTCTTAGAGAGGCTAGTCTCTCAGAAGTAAAGATGGCCAGAGGCTCTCCAACCCTTGAAGGCTTGCGTAAAAAAAATTGTGGAATACTTTAAAAACAATGTTCCTCAACGTCAAATTGCAAAGGCTTTGAAGGTCTCATCATCGACAGTGCATAACATCATCAAAACAAACAAAACATACTGCAGCTATTACAACAGCATGGCTTCGTAGTAGAAGAGTCCGTGTCCTGAACTGGCCTGCCTGCAGTCCTGATCTTTCACCGATTAAGAACATTTGGCGCATAATTAAACGAAAAGTCCGTCAAAGGAGACCCAAAACTCTTCAGCAGCTGGAAGCCTGTATTAAACAAGAGTGGGATCAAATTCCAATGGCTAAACTCAAGAAACGTGTCTCCTCAATGCCCAGACGCCTCCACTCTGTGTTAAAATAAGAGGGGATGCTACATCATGGTAAACAGGCCCCTGTCCCAACTTTTCAGAGACATGTACCAGCCATCAAATTTATAATGAGCTCTTTTTGTGGATTAAATTGTAAAATTTCTCAGTTTCAACGTTTGCTATGTTATCTATGTTCTATTGTAAATAAAATACTGGCTGGTGTGATTTGAAAGTTATTGCGTTTTGATTTTATTCACAATTTACATTTTGTCCCAACTATTTTGGAACTGGGGTTGTATATACACACAAAAAAAATTACGATACAAACTATTCCGTGTCAATTTCAAATTTTCTTAAATTTTTTTTTTTTTAAAGTTGTTTGAGCATTGGAGACCACTTTTTCAAGTGTAAAAAACAACATTTAAAAACCACAAAATGCCACCATACTGCTCGTGTGGCGTAATCCAAGTGTCCGTAAGCCCCATATTTTTAGCCTAAATGTCCACTATAGCCACTTAGCAAAGAGCCCCGTTTATTTTCGCGGAAGAAGTTGACCTCGCTAAGTTGGCCGACCATAAAAATGCGCTGTTCAGTCAGTGAATACGAACATTCAAAACTGCAGTGCGTTTCTCCAGTTGGAGATATTTAGGGCCTTCGCAGCATTATTTGCCCTCGTTGGCCACCGTAGCTAGAGGTCTTGAATTTTAAACTTTTTCAGTGAAAATGAACAAGACTCCTAGCTAAGTGGCTACATTGGACATTAAGGCTAAAAATATCGTGAAAAGACGTCTTTAAGAGTCAAATTTGAATGTCGGGGCTTACAGACACTTGGATTACGCCGCACGAGCAGTATGGTGGTTTTTAAATGTTGTTTTTTATGCTTGAAAAAGTGGTCTCCAATGACTTCAATTGATTTAGATTTGTCTTCAATGCTGTTTTTCTTTGTAACTCCAAAAGTGTTTTCAGGAAGAAAGAAATTCATGGACCATTCGATTTGCCTAGGGGTCAGAAGATGATGAGTGAATTTTCATTTTTGGGTGAACTTTGCCTTTCAGTCTATTGTCTGTCAACTCACACAAAGGCAAGTCACAAGCAGACATTTGGTCTTATTGGCCCTCCTTAATGTCCGGTAAGTTAGAGGCAGGAAAATGAGCCCATAACTCTCACGAAGAGACAACAGTTGAAATTCGAAATGGTGGTGGCCTTGATTCATTTGATGCAACATAGAGGAGAAACCACATTGCCCTCAATTCTCCCTGCATTTTGAGTGCAGTTCTGTCTGCCACTCCAAAAGATGAATATCAACTTCTGTGAGATTTTCTCCCACACTTCCTCTCTTTTTTGGTGTGTGCCTACAACAAACACCTACGTTTGAGGCGTATTTCCTCTAATAACAACACGACTCTGCCGTGTTGCCAGTTCAGGATTCTCGATCGACTCATCTCTTCATAAGAAGAGCAACTTAGTTTTCACTTTTTGTACAGCATGTTTCTTGTGTCTTCTTAAGCAGTTCTGTCCTACATCTGAGCAGGTGACAACATCCCATTGTGCATCCACAGCAGCAAACTAGGTAATATTCTTTAAATTAATGGGGCTTTTGCTGTGGCCCCTGCTGACTGCCGTTGGTGAAAACTCATCACATTCTGAAAATTACAGTCTTTTAGTTATCAGGATTTTGGGGATTACCAATAAGTCCCTTCATTAATAGGCACCCTGGACAAGAAAGATTGGCTGCATCATTGTCAATAGCGCAACAGTGGCTTCCTCAGTGAAGAATCTGACCCTGGACAATCAAGCAGACTTCAAGTGTAACTGCTTTAACAACAGGGTCCGTCAGATTCCTCCCGCACAATGTCAGAAGGATATGACCATATTAAATTACCTAATAAATGCAGCTCCTCTGCAAGCCATGGTGATTCCTCACCCACACTGCAACTCCCTGCTTAAAAGCCAACCATACTGTGCCATTCAGCTTCTGTAAAACATCCAGAATGTAACTACCCAATTTAACTTTCACCTACGTATTTAAGTTCTCCCAGGTTACTGGCTGTCAATTTCAGCCTTGGTCTTCTCTTAAGTCTTGAGAGTGGCTTCTGCTGCAGTCAACAAGATGTATATGACGATATATCTTATTATCTGTAACATCTCTGTTTTATGCTGTGTAGCTGTTTCAATGACTTGACAAACACTTGTAGCGAGTCACTTCAGATAGGAGCATCTGCAAAATAAATGTTCCGCAAGGGCAGAAAACTCTAAGACGGTGCAAAAGGAAGCACCTAGAGGAAGCAGACTTATTTCATCATCCACTTAACCTGGCCTGTTTTTGCGAGCCGTAAGGTAGGTACATGCTGTTCCCGAGCTACCATGCGCATTCCACACTGTACATAAAGAGCAACTTAGTCTTAGTCTTTTTGTACGGCATGTTTCTTGCGTTCTATATGGCAGTTTTGTCTTACATCTGAGTGGCTGACAACATCCCATTGAGCATGCACAGAGGCCACCTGGGTCATATTCTTAATAATATTACTTGATCATTAAGCATTCATGAATTAATTGCAGGTTTGGCATTTTTCTGATCCTTTGGGCTTTATTTTATAATGCATGTTAGCCATTTACAACCAAGTTGACAGGATTTACTGAATGTTACAGGCTGATGTAAGCCACACAGCATGACAAATTACAATGCCAGAATTTTTCTAGAATGAGTTGGAATTTTCTTCTGTTAATTGCCCCATAAATTACACACACACACATATATATATATAAAAAGCTGCTCCACAAATTTTTTTCAGATTTTTTCTTGTCCACATGACCAAATTAGGCTTTGAATTCAGCCATTTTTGGGTGTTTTTTTTTATCATGAGCATTTTCAGATGCAAGTTACTCCTAATCTAGAGTCAGGAGACTGGACTGGGTTTAAGGGGCTAGTGCGCTGTAGCTGCTGAGGGTGAGGCTGCAATATGAACCCCTGAATATGCATACTTCGTTCACGGGGAACAACTAAAAATTAAATTAAAATTTTGTTTCTTTAAAAATTGTCATTTTCAACAGCCTATTACAGGAATATCAAATGACGTGCCAAATCTGATTGCAGATTCATTTCAGGTAATTTCACCGATGTGCAACCATTGACATTAATTTAGGAGCATTGAAAAGTATACTTGTATCCCTTCAAAAATGCTTATAAGTCATTGTTACATTGCGAGTGAATAGACCTTCCTTAAATTGGCAATTACTCCATGAAAAATTGGAGTTGGAACTGAATATTTCGGATTTGACCATTTGAAATGATGGCAAACACCCATGATTTTTTTTTTCAAATTTTTCTGAGACAGTGTGGTGCAAACTTTCGGAAAACTGGTGCACTTGGCATGGAGTGACCCCATATTAATTTACATACTTAATGCAGCTCCTTGGCAAAGCCATGGTGATCCCTCACCCACAGAACTGTAACTTTCTGCTTACAAGCCAACAATCCTGCGCCATTCAGCTGCTGCGAATCATCCAAAATGAAGGTGCACAATTTAACTTTCACCCATGTAAGTTCTCCCAGGTCACTAGCTGTCAATTTTAGCCATAGCCTGATCTTAAGTCTTGACTTTGGCCTCTCCTGCAGACAACAAGATAGCCCCTTCCTACCTGACGAAGAAATGACAGTATAGACCAGCTCAATTACTCTAATTGGCTGCAGCAGGTCCACTAGATCTCCTTTCCCTCAGGATGAATGGTTCTAGCCCTTCCCATCCATGGATCTTCTCCACCTGAGCTCTCCAGTGGTGGATTGAACTCCCCATTCCTGGAAAACAGCTCTCAGCCTCTGCTCTGCCATCTCAAGATGCATCTCATCAGACAGCACCTGACCCAAGTCAAGCATTGCTCTTCTCTGAATCCCCACCCCACCCCTATCTCACATTATCTTCAATCTCTCGTGATTGTACCGTAGCACTAGTATTTTACTTCATATTTTACTTGCTGTTCTTTAGTGGTTGTTACTTCTGATCATTCTGTTTGTTTTGTTAGCTGGTCATTTCACTTGGCCCTGATGGACTTACCTTGCACCCATCATCTGGTTTCCGGTTTAAAGTTAATTACCAAGTTGTCTGATACATCATATTATTTGCAACTTATCTGTTTTACGCTGTGTAGTTGTTTCAATGATAAACACTTGCAGCGAGTCACTTCAGATAGGAGCATCCACAAAATAAATGTTATGCAGCAAGAGGCAGGACCTAGAGGAAGCAGAGAGACTTCTATCATCACCCACTTAACCTGGCCGTGTTTGCGAGCCGTAAGGTAGGAACATGCTGTTCCTGAGCTACCATGCACATTCCACACTGTACATAAAGAGCAACTTTACTTTTTGTACGGCATGGGTCTTCTCGGCAGTTTTGTTTTACATCTGAGTGGCGGACAGCACCCCATGGAGCATGCACAGCCGCCAACTAGGTCATATTCCTAAAATAAATGGGGCAATTGCTGTCAGCCCTGCTCTCTGCTGCTGGTGAAAACTTCTTGCATTCTGAAAATTTCCGTCTTTTAGTTATCAGGACTTTGGGGATTATTTCCTCAATAAGTAAGAGTCCCTTCAAAAAAAGGCACCCTGGACAAGACCGAGCTGCTCTCCATTCCCCACCAAATCTGTGCTTTGCAAGAGATTGGCATCACTGTCAATAGCGCAACAGTGGCTTCCTCAGCAGAGAATCTGACCCTGGACAATCAAGCAGACTTCAAGTGTAACTGCTTTAACAACAAGGTCCATCAGATTCCTTCCGCACAATGTCAGAAGGATATGACCATATTAAATTACCTAATTAATGCAGCTCCTCTGCAAGCCATGGTGATTCCTCACCCACATTGCAACTCCCTGCTTGCAAGCCTACCATACTGTGCCATTCAGCTTCTGCAAAACATCCAGAATGTAACTACCAAATTTAACTTTGACCTATTTAAGTTCTCCCAGGTCACTGGCTGTCAATTTTAGCCATAGCCTGATCACAAGTCTTGAGTGTGGCTTCTGCTGCAGTCAAAAAGATGACCTAGGTCAAGCATTAGTCTTCTTTGAATCCGCACCCCACGCCTATCTCACATTATCCTCCATCTCTTGTGATTGTATCTCATCTCTTGTACTTTACTTCATCTGTTCTTTGTTGATCTTTAGTTACCTCAGATCATTCTGTTTGTTTGGTTAGCTGGTCATTTCTCTTTGCCCCAATGAACTTAACTAGCACCCATCATCTACTTTACGGTTTACTGTTAATTACCGTGTTGACTGATACATCTTATTATCTGTAACTTATCTGTTTTATGCTGTGTAGCCGTTTCAATGACTTGAACACTTGCAGCGAGCCACTTCAGATAAGAGCATCTGCAAAATGAATGTTATGCAAGGGCAGAAAACTTTGAGACAGTGCGAGAGGCAGGACCTAGAGGAAGCAGAGAGACTTTCTTTCATCACCCGCTTAACCTGGCCGTGTTTGCGAGCCGTCAGGTCGGCACATGCTGTTCCTGAGCTACCATGCACATTCCACACTGTACATAAACTGCGATGACCTGAGCCCTGGCTGAGTTCAGCACATATTGACTGTACATCCCACTGCACAGTATAGCTAACACTGCCGGAGTCGATCCTGCAGAAACCTGGCTAGCCAGTGTAGCAACACATGCAGGCAGACCAAAAGGCTCGGTCCACACACATCCCAAAATGGAGAAGCAACGCTTCTGCTAAAGCACGCCTACTTGTTCCGGGCTACTTTGTTAATTAGCTTGTGAAAAACAGACGTCGCTTCCTTCAGGGATGGGTTACACTGCGGATGGAAAAACAGGAAAAACCTGCTCAGCTTTCCTGCCTGGGAGGGTGTTTTGGTTAACACGGAGGATGAAGCCCCCAAACAATGAAGGAAATCATTTTTTTCTTTTTCTCATTGTCTCTGCAGTAGCAGACAATCAGGGGTCTGCATTACATCACGTCTGTTTTTTTACTATGGGATTTTAATGAGTTATGGACATCCAAACCATACGGCAGGAAAAACACAAAATAATGATTCAGAGAGAAATTACCTACAATTACTTAAAATGTACAATCTACCACGTTCATCTGACTGGAGCTCAAAATGATTTTCAGCATGGAGGAAAAAAAAAGTACTTATATAATAATGGGCACAATTTTGCCGAATATTTAAAAATGAAAAGGGAAGTAGACGCATACAAAGTACCATCCAGCTAACGTCATTGCTTTCATTTCTTGTTACTAAGCGCTGATTAATTTCCATGAGTTTAGCCGATTACGGTTTCTTGAGAATTGAACGTCAGTGCACTGCTGAAATACACACATGCCAGAACTCATTCCCCAAAGCCTGTTTTTCATTTGCTCTGAATACTACATAATAACCCCAGAGCCTGAGGTCTGTTTCCCCTACTCCCACACACCTGGTAGCAAAGGAAAAGAATAAAGGCTCTGCTTATTTACTGCCACCTGATCTACACTCCTTTACCTCCACAGGATGCTTTGGCCTGTTTTGTAAGCGCAGGGAGGAAGTCAGTGCAACCCACATGCAGGCACGCTGACGTCAATAGAGGCTTCGACTCCCGTGAAGCAGAGGCCTGCCAAACGGCTGACAGGAACCACCCCCCTCCCTTCCACTGTGTAGCGGCCCAGCGAGCTAACAAAACTGCCTCTGTCTGCGGCTACTGGCCCACTCTGGTCCTTCCTGCTGCAAATGCCATCCACCGTCCGTCCCCAAGCCTGTTCGGCCTCCTCTCAGCCCAACGGGACCGCTTATCTGGAACCAGTTCTTAACCCCTTTGCGCAAAATAGAAATAAATGCCAATTTTTCCTGTTATGCATGAGCCTATTTAGGCTTTATAACTCAGTATTTGTGTCACAGAGACTCTGGAAAATTATTCCAGAGAAGCTAGACATTTGCATATTCCATTACAGAATTATTTAGAAATTAAATTTCGGAATTTACGGACGCCGGCGTCCATATCTGCGTAAAGGGGTTTTAAACTTTATGATGCCTGGACTCAAACTTTTGTAAACCAGACCAAAACAAATACAAGCACAGCATGAGGTGGATTGCAGCCGCTGCGTCAACCCTTATTTTTGGGTCGAAAATTTAAGAAACAAAATGGTACAGAATGGACCGGCAGATTTAGTGCACAACGCAATCTTCTCTGGTGACACGGCTCTGAAAAAATGCTAAAAGAATTTGGACAAATTCCAATGGCTGTCAACATTACTGTATTAAATCAGGCTGGATAAATGGCAGACATCATCTTGTCAATTTTACTGTGGCACAAGCAAAACGCTAATTTGATGAACTGAACTATTTCACTCACACATGCTCGCCGGCACGTATTTCAGCTGGAACACACACAGACTGCTCCACAGCTCTATTGTCCACTGTTAATTTGAGAGCTCATGCTTGCGGACTCCGCCACACACAGGCCTGTAATTACTGTGCACCACCCTCGTTTAAGGGTGCAGTGAGGATTTGAACTGGCAACCACAGAGCAAGATCTATGCCAATGTCATCCATCTTTTCTTTATACTGCACAAGACCGCTTCACGTAAACGGTTCTGTAAACACAATAAAAACAGTGTTGGCCAAAACCAAAACCAAAATCAGTGACTTTGCGAGTGTTGACAAAGCCAGAGTGTCCAAGCAATGTTCTTTTCTCCAGAGACCTGCATTCTACGCAGTAGTGGCATACCAAATGAAACCTAATCAGATATCACAATGAAACAGAATTTCTCAGCGACTGTGCTTCTCCAGAATTTGTGTTAAATTTTTGCATCCAGATTATATCATAAGAAAAAAAAAACTGATGGCTGATTCATTACTAAATTTCTAGTAAATAGCATTCATCATCTTTCAAAGTAAAATTAAAAGGCAGAAAAAGTACAATCACAGAAAGATTTGCAGATAAATTAAGGATCATAGTAAATTTTATATGAAGTCCCCTCTCTTTTAAGACACCATTTTGGACAACTGTTTGCACAGCAGTTTCCAGTTTTGTGTTATTGCCTGTTTATTTCATTTGCAAGTAAACTGATAAACGGGGACTGATTTCAAGAGTGGCTTTTCTATTTTGCGCTTGTTGCTGCTCACTTGCAATATGAAGTCTAAAGATCACCGCCACTCAAGCAGCCCATCACTAGGCTAAAAATCAAAACAAATCCATCATAAATATGGTAACTGGTATCTAGGTATCTGGTCAAATCAATTGAAGACCACAATGGAAAAATGATCAAGTCACATTTTCAGGATGTGGAGAAATTATGAATTAAAAATTCAAAACGATCTTAGAAACAAAGCACTGAAAAAATATGAAAAAAAAAATTTATAGTAGTATATAATTATATATTATTATAAATATTATAATAATATATACTATATAAATTGTACAAAAATGCAAAATTTGGACACTGATCGTTTTTTCCTTTGTGGTCTTAAATTATTTGGTACATTCTTAAAGGTCCCCTATTATGCGGATCCTTCTTTTAATACATACAAGTAATGTTATAATGTTGGATACTCAACCTCAGTTGCAAAACATAAGATACAGGGGTTTTGTCGTAATCCAAGAACATAATTTCCTGAACGTGATTTCCTCTCTGAACAGCTCATCCCGA
The DNA here is from genome assembly GCA_029692085.1 of Gymnothorax javanicus. Classification (NCBI taxonomy): domain Eukaryota; kingdom Metazoa; phylum Chordata; class Actinopteri; order Anguilliformes; family Muraenidae; genus Gymnothorax; species Gymnothorax javanicus. Next base: position 30,689,583 of record CM056198.1, on the reverse strand, counting down.
GATCTTAACGAGATCTGGGCAAGATCTGTAAGTAACGATATAACAGCAAATAATGTAAGTGAAGCTAACATGTTACGGGTGGCTAGCAGGACCGCTAACGATAGTTAGCACTAACAACTGGCCTCAAACACAGGCTTTGTAAAATATCTGAAGATAAAGCCTGGATCGGTACCAACTGTTTGTGATTCACAGACGCGGAAGCAGTAATTTTTACCATTTTGTGTTGCTTTCCTGCATAAGCCTACATAACATGATAGCCTGTTGAATGTTGCTGTAGCACTGCGGCTAATGTAGCTAAGTTACTCTTGCTAATGTTTGTGTCCTAAATATGCAAGAGTAAATAATATCAAGGAGACATTCAACAGAAGGTGTGTCAACATAAACCTCATTTGAAGCCAACTTTTTATACTTGTTTGTAATTTGGATGCTTGGTACAACTCTTCACGGTAACGGAACTTACTGTCTGTAAAAACAGCATTGCAGAGTAAGTTTGTCTCTGTCGATGTTATGACTGCTCGGTTACTATCGTATGTTAGTTCGCGTTCCGCGCTACTTAAAAAATGCTCCTGGTTAACTTATATGCAGTAATTCAGACTGGTATGCTTCTGTTACTTTGGTTAGCATCAAGGTGTTAGTTTCATCATATTGTTACCTGACTATAGCCGCTACAGTTGAAGCTAACCGGAGAGGTGTTGTGCGTGTCTGCAAAGTTGGGCTGATAAGGCTGCAGTTAGACCAGACGTAGGCTTTGCGGAGCTTAGGGTACGCGTTTGGGTTTGCTGCTGTGAAACTATCATTGTACTTATCCATGACCGGGGTCAGCCGGGTACTTTGCTGTGGTGTAGGATAGCTCTCTGATCCTACCGCGGTGAAAGCAATCGCGAAACGCACTATAACGTGTCTGGTATAACAAACAATTTCTCTGCATTGCCGTGGCGGAATTTCATCCACCTTTGAAAATTGTTCTGGCTAATAAAAAGCCGAAAAAAAGTTAGAAGTTATTGATTCGCTAGCTCCACATAAGCAACGCTTACACGGTTAGTGTGTTTTTGCTACAAATTTATTTAGTAGCTTTGTGTCGGAATTGTGTTTCGTTTTGGTAGAGATGGTGCTTTTAGCAAAGTTTCCTCCAGATAGCTAAGTGGGTATATAACATGACTATATAACAGTACAGCTACAATCACATGCATGCAAGGTGAGACAGTAGGAGCAAAACACTAAAATTTCAATTTGCCACTCATTGACATCTTGCTGTACACGTTGCGGCAATAATTCAATTGCTTCCCCCTCCCGTTCGGGGTCGGATTCGGGATCAAACAAGTACGGTCTTACAGATGCCACAGAGAGCTGTCCTGAAATACCTGCCATCTTGGTTTCCTGGTTTTTCGGGTCGGCACCCTCCCCTGGAATCGAAGCGGCCAAGCAGCCAATCAGAGCAGCGCCTCATTAGCGTAGCCTCCCCGCCCACTCAAAACAGCTTGTGTTTCAGGCCGGCACAGACGGGGTGAGAGAAGAGGTCTCACTAGGCCTGGATGTGTGTGTTTTTTTTTTTTTTTTGTAACTGATTTCTTAGCAATATTTTAGACTCATTGGACATATTTTAAACAATAAAATACAGCATAATATGGGACCTTTAAAAAGAAAAAAGCAACGGTGAGCTCTGTAACACCAAAAGACAAGAATGATCATGGATATCAACTGTGGTGGATGACAAAAGAATTCTTTGCAAGGTGAAGAGAAACCCTGTTTCAATAGTTGGCCAAGATTGAGAAGAACTCCCTGGAGGTAGGCATATGTGTCAAAGTCATCAATCAAGAGATGACTCCACCAAAGTAAATATAGAGCGCTTACCACAAGACGTAAATCATTGGTTTGCCTAAAGAACTGGACATTCCCCCCCCCCAAAAAAAATCTAAAAAGGCCTGTATACTGTAGTTCTGCAACATCATCCTATGGAAAGTTGAGACAAAAATCAATTTGAAATAGTTTTTCAGGGCCTTGGGCAGAACACTGCCGCTGGGCCCCCCTTCAGAGCCATGTTACCGCACTGGCACATTAATTATGAAAGAGCAAATAACACCATTTGATATTGATGCAACATCACAGCATAATAAAACCAGTCAGACCAACAAGTGGCACACTGAGCTACAGTAAAGCTAAGTACACGATTAAATCATAAACTCACAGAGTGGCCAAACAATTTCAACACCATAAAATGATTTATGGTTGAGGCCTGCCCCCCTCCAACAGTTCACTGTTGTCCTATTGTCTTTGTAAGCCTATGCATGTACACAGGCAGGAGCTAAGTTATGCATCTGTTGCTTTCATTTGGCTGCTGGTAACAGAGAAAGAGGAACTGGATTGCGAGTATGGGACATATAAAGAGATGAAGGATCCGGAGATATTCTGTCAATGCAAACCAGCTGCAGTTGTCCTGTGCATTAAATTTAATGCAGAATTCCAATATAATATTTTTTCTAGAGTAGAAACCCAAGTTAGCATATCAGCAAACTGGAGCATCAAGTTCATTGACAACCCCAATTCCATAGTTGGGACAAAGTGTAAATTGTGAATAAAATCAAAACGCATTGACTTTCAAATCACACCAGCCAGTATTTTATTCACAATAGAACAGAGATAACATAGCAAATATTGCAACTGAGAAATTTTACAATTTTATCCACAAAATGAGCTCATTTCAAATTTGATGGCTGCTACAGGTCTCAATAAAGTTGGGACAGGGGCCTGTTTACCATGGTGTAGCACCCCCTCTTCTTTTTAACACAGAGTGGAGGCATCTGGGCATTGAGGAGACAAGTTTCTTGAGTTTAGCCATTGGAATTTGATCCCACTCTTGTTTAATAGAGGCTTCCAGTTGCTGGAGAGTTTTGGGTCTCCTTTGACGGGCTTTTCGTTTAATTATGCGCCAAATGTTCTCAGTTGGTGAAAGATCAGGACTGCAGGCAGGCTAGTTCAGCACACAGACTCTTCTGCCACGAAGCCATGCTGATGTAATAGCTGCGGTATGTGGTTTTGCATTGTCCTGCTGAAATACACAAGGCCTTCGCTGGAATAGATGTCACCTGGAGGGGAGCATATGTTGCTCTAAAACCTTTATATACCTTTCAGCATTCATGGTGCTTTTTAAAACATGCAAGTGTCCCACACCATATGCACTAATGCACCCCATACCATCAGAGATGCTGGCTTTTGAACTGAACGCTGATAACAGGAGGGGTGGTCTTTCTCCTCTTTAGCCCAGAGGATACGATGCCCATGATTTCCAACAAGAATATCAAATTTGGACTCGTCTGACCACAGGACACTTTGCCACTTTGCTACAGTCCATTTTAAATGAGCCTTGGCCCACAGAACACGGCGGCGCTTCTGGATCATGCTCAACACTGGCTTCCTTTTCACATTATAGAGTTTTAGATGGCATCTGTGGATGGCACGGCGGACTGTGTTTACAGACAGTGGTTTCTTGAAGTATTCCAGGGCCCATTTAGAATTGTCAATGACAGAATCATGCCGGTGAGTGATGCAGTGGCGTCTGAGGGACCGAAGATCACGGGCATCCAGTGAAGGTCTTTGGCCTTGTCCCTTACACACAGAGATTTTTCCAGTTTCTCTGAATCTTTTGATGATGTTATGCACTGTCGATGATGAGACCTTGAAAGGCTTTGCAATTTGACATTGAAGAACATTGTTTTTAAAGTATTCCACAGTTTTTTTATGCAAGCCTTCACAGGTTGGAGAGCCTCTGCCCATCATTACTTCTGAGAGACTCAGCCTCTCTAAGATATCCCTTTTATAGCCAATCATGTTACATACCTGATGCCAGTTAATTTAATTACTTGCTAAATGTTCTTGCAGCTGATTCTCTCCTATATTAATGGCTTTTTCAGCCCTTTTTTGCCCATGTCCCAACTTTTTTGAGACCTGTTGCAGGTAGAAAATTTGAACAAGCTCATTTTGTGGATAAAAATGTAAAATGCCTCAGTTTCAACATTTGAAATGTTATCTATGTTCTATTGTAAATAACATATTGGCTTATGTGATCTGAAAGTCATTGCATTTTGATTTTATTCACAATTTACACTTCGTCCCAACTATTTCGGAATTGGGGTTGTATCAGTTATGGAAACAATTTTCAAATTTCAAACTACAGAGGAAAGATATACGCATATACGTTGTCACAGCTTTTAACAGTTCTTTTTGTGTCGACTTTTCAAGCTTACGTTTCCATTTCTGCCACCCAATTTTCATACAACTTTCTGCTCAGTTTAATGCCATATTCACCTTGCCCAAGAAGCAATACCTCCGACTGTTATATTTCTCTGGATAAAACTAAAGATAACACGAGAGGACAAACCTCAGGAGGCCCAATAACATTAGTTGATTGAGTTTATTGTCAATCAGTTCACCATCAGGCTTGCATCAGAACGTCCCCAGGAGGCAGGGGCTTGGGGCTGGAGCTGGATGCATGCTGCACAGTAAAGCGCTATTTTATCAACAACCCCAAATGAGAAAAAGTGGAGACATTAAGTTAAAATAAAAATAAAATGGAAATCAGTGCTTTGTAAATGATCTTTGACCTGTAGTTTGTTGAAAACAATACAAAATCAGATTATTTGAAGGTTCAACGCATGAATTTTATTGATTTTTCCAAAATAAACTTACAGGGTTCGACCTTCACTTTTTCAGCTGTCAGCCAGCCGGGCTGACAGACCCCAAAATCTGTCAGCCCGGCTGAGTTTTTGTCAGCCCTGATTTTTTCAAATGCAAAACCCAAAAAAAGGACACCTTTCTATGAACAAAATATTTATTTCTCAGAATATAGCAACAACGAGATTTTGGGTATCATACACATAAGACAGGATTTTTAAAAGTCAAGTGCTGTGGCAGCTGGCAGGCTGTCTTCTGAACAGACAACAAGACAATCAGAGATTGCAAACCCTCGCCCCTTTGACATTTGTTTGTGACTTTGATTTTTGACCTAGCAGCCTGACCTTAGAGGAGGACCGAGCCACGGGTAGGACCTTTCTACTGTGAAAGTTTTATGTAAATCGTGCCAATAGTTTTTTTTTTTTAGATATGCGTCCAGACAGACAGACAGACGGACGGACCCGACACAATACCCTCGGAGTCTTTTCTCTTCTCCTTTTCATAAATCTGAGACCCTTCACCATCTTTCTTTTTTGCCAGTTTTTCTTTGCTCAGCCACGACATTAACCCTCCCATTCGCTTCGCCATGCTAAACTCAACTGTTCTTGGTTAAGACGAAGACGGAGCCACGTTGCAAAAATATCTCCATATTAACTTTCATACACGAAAAGACGAACTCAAACCTTCAGTCAACAAAGTAAAGTGTATTTTCACATGCCAATATTTAGCAAATGTATCGAATCCCATTTAGTCGCATAAATTGATCCGAAGTTCGATTACTCGCTAAATCGTGTGAATAGATGGCTGGCAGCATATTTTGTATTTACAGCACAGCGACGGGCTCACACAGAATTGTTATCTTATGAACCTCCGCTAAGGGTTCTCTCGCGATTATGGCCATATATGCAAAGAAATCAATGGATAACGGTGAATTACTTTGCCATTTAGTTCGCTACCCAGCATTTACATGCACCAAAGCAAAGTCGGCAAAAAGCTTTCCAGCTTTCCAACATTTACTAAATAAACCAACAAACTTGCTTGCAAGGCTAGCAAGCTAGTTCGCCTGCTCAGCTAGCTATTTGTGGTGCATATAAATAAATAAAAACAGTGAATTGCAATTATTCCGCTACTTAATTAGTCTGATTAACGACGAGAATTGCGATTAAGGAGCCAAATTCAGCCTCGTGTCAGATTAGTAAGTAGTCATGAATTAGCTGTGTTGCTAGGTCTAATCTGGGGACACACTGCAAGATTTTTGGCCAGATTTTACCCACGATTTGCAGTTGGGGCTAGTCTGCACCAGTCAGCTCTAGTTGGGGACAGTCGTCATGACAAGTCAGTGCAGAATCTGTTAGTGTGTGATGTGGTACAGACTGGAATCAGCAAGTGTGTGAGGTGAACAGACTCTGCCCGACTTCAGTCGCCGAAATTCAAACATGTTTGAATTTTTTGAGCCGACTCTGGACGCAGTTGTGTAGTGTGTGATCCCTCATCTGCTGCAGTCCTTAAATGTGTGATCCCCAGTCTTTACAAGAATCTGCTGAAGCCAGTCGTGTAGTGTGTGCTCCAAGTCTTTTCAAAATCTGCGAAGACTGAAAATCTTGCAGTGTGTCCCCAGCTTTACACATTGAGGAGACTGATCAGCTCGTTCGCTGGCTGCAGAGTTTTTACACAAACTAATGTTTGCCAAAGATCCTCGGCTATTCATGTAAATTGGTACTTGTCGCAAAACTTGATATCTAGGAAGGTAAGCCGGACTAAGTATGTTAGACCTTGCAGTAGATAACAAATTAGCATAGTCTCATCTGGCTAAACTATCAAGTAAGTTACGGCAAGGCATAATTTCTAACCTTTAATCTAGGTTTTTTTAGTCAGCGTCCGTCGGCAAAATTTTTTTTTTTATTTGGTGCATTTTAATGCCAGCGAGCAAGCTAAATGCTTGCAATTCAACTCAAGCTAAATTAGTTTGCAAAATAATGGCTATTCACTTTTTCCTATTAACCTTCATGCGTCAAATAGAACTCTTGGCTAGAGAAGCTAGCAAACTTTCTAGCCACGCAAGCGAACTAACGTTTGCTTGAAAGCCTTTTTTGCCGACTTATTTGGTGCATATGAATGCTAGCAAGCCGATTACATGGCGAAGTTAGAACTCTTGATCGCTATCCATTGCTTTCTATGCCTGCCATGTTAAAGCCGTAATCGCAAGGTAACCGTTTGCGCATGCTCAGTAGGTTACAATCCTGAGCGAACTCTTCGCTGTGGTGTAAATACAAAATACGCTGCCTGGCTTTACTCGAGGTGGCGTCATTGGCCATAATGGCGGACAGACAGAGTGAGCTCGACTCTATTTTTGTTCCAGTTCAGTGGAGCCAATTTCGCTGGTAAAAAATTCTGTCGGCCCACTGGACCGACTCACCCAGAAAATTGTCAGCCCGAAATGAAAATCGTCAGCCATTGGTCGACGGACCGGTGTTAAGGTCGAACACTGTAAACACATATCAATTTTGATTACTGCAACATATTGTTAGCCTCATAGCATAATTGCCTATCTAATTCTTTTAATTTTTTTTTTTTTTGCCATTTAATTATTTAATTTAAGGAATGGTTTTATCTTTTTTTGAGAAAAAAGGAAAGAAAAAAACATTTTTTGCCAACACGAAAGAACAGCAGCCGACACCTCAATTTGGCTAAAATATAACTTAGGCAATTATGCTATGAGTTGAATGATATTTAAAAAAAGTTGGGACAACAAAGTATTTGCCACTTTTTAATGCTGCCATTCCTTTTTGCAACACTTGAATAATCATAAAGGGACAGAAGACATCAAGTAATTAAGTGTTTCAGAAATAATTTCCTATTCCTCCTGCAAACGAGACTTAAAGTGTGCAACAGTGCGAGGTCTTAATTGTCACATTTTGCCTTACAAAATGTACAACACAATCTCTACTGGGGACAAATCGGGACTACAGGCAGGCCAGTGCAGAAACTGCATCCCTCCTCTCTCGCAGCCATGCCTTTGTAATAATGTAATAGTGCTCAGAATGCGGTTTTGTATTGTCTGGCTGAAATATGCACCACCGTCCCTGGAAAAGATGGGATCTTGAAGGCAGTATATGTTACTCTAAAATCTCATTGTACTTCTCAACATTAATGGTACCTTCACAGAAGTGCAAGTTACCCTTGCCAAGGCCACTGACGCAACGTCATGAAGTGAAAGAGCATGACTGTCGGACTTGTTGCTGGTAACAACTGAAATATTGATTCTTCTGAACACAAAGCGTGTTTCTACTACTTGATGGTCTAACACAGCGGCCTCAGACCCCAGAGAAGTCTTCTGAACAGTTAACATAAGGTTTCCTCTTTGCACAGTTAAGTTTTAACTGGCATTTGTGGATGTAACTATGTATTGCAATACATGACAAGGGTTTGCAGAGGAAATCCTGAGCCCATGCGTTTATATCACGTATAGATAAGTCAAGGATATTAAGCTCAGGTTTACACTTTAGCCCTTTACGCACAGAAATTCCCCCAGATTCCTTGAAACCTTTAATCATATTATGCACTGTAGTGGGTAAAACATCCAAATCCCCTCCTATTGTGCCTTGAGGAACATTACATTTAAACTTTTCAATTACTTTCTCACTCATATGTGGGCTAACTGGCAATCCACTGCTCATCTTTGCCCATGAGGACTAGTTGGCCTTTACTGAGTGCAGCTTTTGTACCAAATCATGATTATTATCCCCTGCTGACATCAGCTGTTTTAAATCAAATTCAAATTTTTTACTTCATGCACTGCTGGCCTGAATGGCAGGAATGGGTACACATTTCTAAATGATATAAAGTTGGCCACGCACAAAAATTAAATATCTTGTCTTCATGCTGTCTGCAACAAAATAGAAGCCAAAGTAAATTTAGAATTCACTGGTTTCTGTTTTTCTGTGCATTTTCCATACCATCCCAACTTTTCTCAAGGTAGGTTTGTATTCAGATTCGGCGCTTACTGAAGCATACTGTGAAAGCAGCCCAAGGCTTTTTTAAGGCAAAGAACTGGGGAGTTGCACAGTGGCAAATTCAATCACCAGCCTTGAATCCTCAAAAATGCATTTCACTCGCTGACAGAAAAACTGGAGGCAGACGTCCTAAAGAACAAGTGGGAACTGAAGACAGCTGCAGTGAGGGCCATACAGACCATCACCCAGTGTCTGTTAATGTCTGGGAGCTACAGACTTCAGGCAGTCAGTATTAGCCACCAAGTATTAATAACAATAATTTTAGTTTATGATTGTGTTAATTTGTCCAATTACCTCTGAGCCCCTAACATGGATGGTGGGGGGTGAGCATATATAAAAAACTGTGTTATTCCTCCACGGTTTATACAATATTTTTTATATTCTCTTAAATTAGAGCAGAAAGTCCACACTCTAAGCATACAGAGCCAAAATCATGAAAATTGGGCCACTGTCCCAATTTTGAGGAAACCAAACCAGCTCCACAGAGTGCCATCCCAGAGCGTCCTGGAGATTACCATCAAAAAACGATCATATGAACCAGGATCGTCTGATTCAAACCTTGTTGTCTCCCCGCAACGATTCCTCAAATACCCAGAAACTTCTTCAGTGAAAATAGTGTGAAATATAGGGGAACATACCTGGCAAACAGACTTTGGTGGTCTGTGGTTGGTTGGCAGCAGAGGACCTCCTAGAAACAAAGGGCAGAAAGATCTCAGGCAAGCCTCAAATATTCAAGCCCCCTAAAACCACATCCAATGGCAGTAACTGTTCTATTACCAAAGTTCAATTGGATGGTTGAGGGAATATAAAATCATTTGAGGACAGAGAGGCAGTCCAACACCTTAACACAAAGTTATGTCTGTGGCAGAGAATCGAGGTGTTGGGGTGTATTGCCAACACGTGGTGGCATGGAGTGAACAATGGTGACCAAGAATCAAGGCATGAGGGTTGGTCTCCAATGAATCAAAGGTCACACTTTCTGTGTACTCATCAGTGCATTGCGGGAGTTGTCATTACAATGCTGCCACGTGAGAAGCATGACAACTGAACTCTCCTGAGGAAAATGTACACATAGACACAAGTGCAAAAACACATTTGCACATGAAACACACAAGTACAAAAGCCTGTATGCACGAGAAACTGCACACTTTTTCCCAAATGTCAACCAATTCACAGCAGCAAGTGTACACATGAACACACACACACAAAACACATTTGAATGCACACAGGTACACATGCTGGCACACTAAGACGATGGCCTTCATGTATGCGCGCGCACACACACACACACACACACACACACACACACACACACCCATGCACACACCCACTATTTCAAACATAAGTGTTCTTTCAGTTCCGGCTATGATATAGTGTAACAATAGTCCAATAATGACTGTGTTTGACCAAAGATTAAAATATTATTGAAGCAATCCAGATAATAAGTTGTCCAAGAATCAGTAAAAATGCACGTCAATGCATGGACCTCACAAAAGACTTGATAAACATTATGTGACAAAGCACTAAGCAAATACTAACAGTCATTTAATCAACGCTTTAGTCATTGTCAAACCAAGTTCATCTGAAGCACATACCTACTTGAGTGGAAAACATTTTAGCAGTTTTTTCACAGCACAAAAAAAAAAAACAAAATTGCCCAAGTATTTTAGTAAATATTGTACAGTAAATGTTTTAGTACAATTTTATCGTTCCTAATCATTTCCCACCAAGAGGCTTTAACAATGCATATTAGATTCAAAACACCTTCACTCCCTTAGTTTATTTATTCAAAATTTATGTAAACATAACTGAGACATTTTTCTTTTCATACACATTCACACTCACACACGATGTTCTCTTGAGTTACCATAAATGAGCTTCTCTTCCTCTCAAATTGATTTTTTTTTTTTTTTGCAGTTTTATTAGTGTCCTTCGAAACCTTACAGATTTGATTTGTTTTATTGTCCTGCAACATAATCCTCTCTATACTCAAGTAACATTCATCATTTCTTTGGATAACTGCACAGTAGGAAAATATGGGTTTTTAAAAACATTTGAAGACAGTCATTTTTTAAATCAGTGATAAAAATACAATTAGCCATTCATCAGATAGTTTGCATTATCTGTGCTCTGTAAGATGCATAACAAAGGTGAAAACATTTTAGCATTACAGACGGTGGACATTCACGCTAAAATATCTAACCAGACTTGATTAGCTTTTTTTGCAAAACCAAAGACATTGATAAGACTATCAGTACTTGTGCTACATTTTACACGTTTGTTAGGTGTGCTACGTGTATTTTATCTCTCATGAAGTACACTCTTGTTACCAGCTGTTAATATTGAATTGACTAAAAGATTTCATTGCCTGTAATTTCGTTAATCATAAACAAGCAGTCCTTCCATTTCAATTTAATATCTTTAGTGCTAAGGTCATTATTCCAATTTCTATAGATTTTTTTCCCCCAATAATCATAATTACAACCCCAAATCAGAAAAAAAAGTTGGGACAGTTTGTTAATTAAAATTAAAACTGAGAACAGCGATTTATAAATTATCTTAGACGTGTATTACGATGAAAACAATACAACAGCACAATATTTACTGTTTCACCATCTGAATTTTATTGATTTTTCATTTTGAACGCTTAAATTTTGGTCCTGGCAATATATCTCAAAGAATGTTGGGACAGTAAAGTATACACCACTTTGTAATGTTGCCATTTCTCTTCATAACACGTGAACATTCAGGGACTGGAGACACTTGATGATTAATCATTCCCCCCCCGGGATTTTCAGTGACGTGCTGTCGGAGGTATAAAAGGTCATTCAGTAACCTCGCCTGAAAATGCAAGATGACTCTAAACCGGTTCTTATTTACTTTTCCTAATTAGGAGAGAGCTCAAACACCAGTGCTGGGGAAGGGTTAGTGCACAGTCATGGCCACAATGCAATAATAACTAATTTATTAAATTACCAAAGGTTTCAAAGCAAGTTTTCATCAGTGTATTGAGTCACCCCTTAACGACGCACGTGGATGTCAATGTCTTTTGAAGATTCTGAACTCTTGCAGCTCATAAAATGGTACATATAGGCTTATAAGGGACACTTTTAAATTAATCATTTTTTAATAAGCTTTTTCAGAAAATGTTTCCCATTTTAAATACATTCTTTTCATCATAAAAAGCATGTAGAATTAATTGCAGTGTTGGAATAAACAAATATTACTACACTCGTGTCACAAATTTGATATCTCAAGCTCACTCATTACAGACCCTTTATAATATCTGTCTAATTACAGAGACTAATTGAAACTACAAGTTCTGTTATCAGATTCAAAATTTTCAGGAATAAGTAATGATAAGTTCCTTATTGATTGGCATGATTATTAAACTTGTTTAATAGTATTAAAAGCTTTAACATATTAACAGTGGACTTGAGGTTATCATTTCAGTCGCAGCATTAAATCATTTGCAAAAAAACTAAGTTCATGACTTGCATTCCCAACTTGTATACCTCCAATCTCCGTTGACTAGTTGAGAACGTTGAATTATATCATCAGGAAATTCACATTTGATAATACCTTCTAAAGAAATACCCATTCAAAGCAATTCAATTGTCAGTACTGACTGCCATCAATGGTGAATCAATTTTTTTGCTTTTTATTTTATTGTTTCAGTAGTAAGCAAGTTCTTATATTTGTCTTCAGGTTTCAGTATAAAGCTACTTTGATTGTATTGAATGACGTTTGATGGTTTTTGGCCATCGTCTAATTGAAGCATTTTTAAATAAACTTATTGCATTTAATCAAACTAACAGGCCAACACTCAGAGGATGGACTAGTGGTCTTACCTGGTATAAGCATTACACTTTCAACTGCCTGATACACCGTTAGCGGAATAGTCTCTTTCCATAGCATCAATTATGTCTTTCAGAAACACTGAGGCTATAGCTGAGTAAAATTCTATTGGTAGGCCCTCTACTCCAGGTGCCCTTGAGCTGTCTATCGCTTCTTTCATTTCTGAAACAGCAATTTCGATCTTCAGTTCCTCTTTATGCTCAATTGTCAAAAAGTAAAGTTTCACAAAAAACCAGACTTGAGTCAACTCTTTTTTAACATGGTCTCAGAAGTATAGAATTTCATAAAACAATTTAGGTTTGTTTTTTATTACCACTTATTGGAGCATTGGAATTTGCATCTCTGAAATTATATCTCCTCTTTCTATTATTCCTATTAAATAATAAACATAACTGCTTATCTGTAATATTTGACGCCATATAATTTGATAAATTTAAATAGTTTGGAATCACTTATTTTAATTGAAAGTTGGCCATGTTCCGATTTCGATTTTTGAATTTATTCAAAGTACTTCTTCACATAAGTTTTCTTGTGGGCCTTCAATCTGAACTTAGTTATAATACTGCTTTTTGTGAAATGAGACTAAAAGATTGCCAATGACATGACATAGTTTGATTCATTTCAAGATCAGCTCAAGACAATTCCACTTCACCGCAAAAAAAAAAAAAAAACATATTAAACAAAAGGATGCATTAATTGAGTTTCGTAGGGAGAAACTTCATTTAAATCTGATCTAGTCTTGGACGAAGCTTAATCAATGTCTGTGAAACTGACCTCAAAATTCATTAGTGGTCAAGAAATGTGGTTAAAGAGAACCATTTTTTAGACGCTGCAGTGCAGATCGTTTTGGTTTGTTTAATGGTGCCCAACTTCATAATGCCGATAAATCATGAAATGATACTACAAACAAAATATCTATCATGAGATTTGTGTCACGGCACAGATAAGCCCTGTGTTCATGGCCAGTTTGAGTGTAGAGATTGCCCTCTAGTGGCGAACTTGCCCGAGTACAGAAAAAAGAGAGCTCCCCACGAAACTAGAATTCTTTAGCTCACACATTACTTTCCAGAAAAGCTTTCATACACTGGCTAAAATGATCATTACCTTTTTACAAATGCACTTCACTATGCACAAATATGTACATAAAACCATACTGAGGATGGGAGGGCATCATGCCATTCGATCGAATCCAGAACATGTCAGTGCCGGCTAAGTCCACTAGTTCCACAAGGTGATGCTTGCCTCAAGCAAACAAACATGAAAAACTCAGAACCCTCACCGCGGGATGGCTAATATCTGGACTGGAAACAAAATATGGTGGGGGGAGGAACAGAAAGATATATCCAGATTATAATTCCGCAAGGAAATATTGACCGGTTTAGGAGTTCTGGCCCGGAAAAGTGTGACGGACAGAAAAACAGACAGACAAATTGACACGCAAAAGGACAATACTCATTCCTATATCCCCATCCACTTCGTAGCAGGGGATAAAAAAGGTGGGCTCAGCCATGTAGTGTTTGTATGCGCTACAATCCAGCGACCCCGACTAGTCACTTGTCATTTTTAGGTACCATCTGACAGCAGTCCCAGACGCAAGATCTTCCCCAGACTGTGCTCTGTTTTATTCCGTGGAATGCAAAGCAAACTAGAGGCACTCGTAGAGAGCAAACCTCCACCAAGGCAGCACAGTCCAAATCTTGATGAGTGGGAGTAAAGTTCAGTAATCGCATGTCATAGGATTTCAAGATTGCTGCCGTGGCGGCCATACTGTTGGACTGATTGCGGTCAAAATCAATAGGGTCCATCCCTGATGTCATAGCGACCCACCCACGAAATTTCAGAGATATCCGTTCATTACTTTTTGAGTTATGTAGTTCACAAACAAACAGACAAACAGACAAACAAATGGCACCAATCACATAAACTCCTGCCAACTTTGTTTGGTGGAGGTAATAACAAAGATTTTTGGACATGAACTCAGTATATCTGTATGGAGCTGAACTGGATTGCACCTACAGTTGACTGTGGTAGCGGACAATGGGCCATTCTGAATTAGGACTGGTATTATACAGACTCGGTTCCAAGTCAGGTGCCAAATGAACTTTTTTCAACTATTTAAAAACTACAGTGGGAAAAAAAAAATTCCCACTTACTTGTTAGAAGCACACTGTACATTGGTCAGGATGGTGAAGTTGTTTCGTACGCTTCGAAGGCTTGCAAGCACCTACAAAGGACCACAACATGCAAAAATTACGCATAGGAAAAAGAACATGCATAAATGTGCGCCAAGTCAGAAAACCAGATGCAAGAAGGGAAATTCATATTTACCTGGGCAAAAGGGGTAACTATTAGATCATCTCCATGGCTGTGAATGTAAAACATACAAGTTAGTCATGATTTGAGTTCAGCCTCACATCCTACAGTATTAAACACTATGCTATGCTGGCAGGTCTTAAAAACATCAGTAGAAAGACAGCAATGGAAATACATTTTAAAACTCCAATGTATTCTCCATCCCAAACCCACATCTGAGACATAGTAAGCCCAAATTCAATAAATATTATAGTCTCGTCTGACTTCAAATTAGTACTCATTCAGTTTTCAACCTCAGACTGAGTTGTGTTTACTATAACCACGTTGTTTTCCAATGAAGTTAAACTGAAAGCAATCTTGTTTATCAGGTTAAAAATCTGTACATCATGAGATTCAAAGCACCCAAGCAGAGTCGCAAGGCGCCTGTTCCCTGGACAGCCTTTCCGAGGAGTGTGGGAAAAGATGGCGGAGCTTACAGCTCATTGACGATGGAGGAGTTGCGGGACATCGACTTGGGCGAGAGGTCGTAGTCACTGTCAGAGCGGTACAAGAAGGACTCGCGGCGCTGGCTGTGTCCTGGGAAGTTTGTGTGGAGGACCAGGCCAGACCCAGGGGAAGCCTGCGGGTCCAAAGGACTACAGCTGGCGGCAGGCCCATTCTCCACGTCAAAGCTGGAAGACAAAAATTATACAGAAATCCTTAGTCACACTCAGAGCACAAAGCGAAACCTCATGCATTTATTACAACAATTGATGACCAAGCCCACTCCCATTTCCAGGATATTAAAGAGACTCTGGGCACCACACTTCCCAGTATCCCGCCAATTCTGAAGCACTTCAAAGCACTTCACCCAAAACTTCAATTTTGTCTAACTTCATTTCATTTAGCAAAGCACTTTGTAACATTAAGAAAAGCACTATGTAAATAATGTTATTATTGTCATTATTATTATTATTATGACGTTTCCACTTAGCCAAAGGGATATTCATCCATTTTCCCAGAGAAGTCTCCTGGGAATCTGGAAGAATATGCAGCAGCTCTCCTTGACACGTGGTTTTCCTGGCATCAAAGCACCAGAAATGTACATTTCAAATACTCAAAAGTAACACTTTTACCACATACGATGCAATGATCACATTTCCCAAAGTGTGCTATGTTCATCCACGCAAAGCCTCAACAAAAAGCTGAATGCTGGGCCGCTAAGTCAACATTGCTGAACCATGTTGAAGCAAAGTTTCATAAACAGAACAATGCGAAACTGACAGACCGCACACAATATCCTGTGCATGCTTCTACAAACAATATAAAGGCTTTTTGGGCACTGACTAGAAAGAGAGACTGAAGGACTGAACACAAAAATTACAGCATGGTTTCACAAAGTAAAATCCAACTGAGTAAATAAGATTGTCTCAGATGAACTATTACAAAGAGACTATTAAAAAGTACTCACTCAATATAAATGTTAAAAATAAAAAAGCCAACCTAAATATAATGAGGTGAACTCATAATATGCTAGTACTGCAACAAAACAAAGCAGGCCTACTTCTAATATTCTAAACTGAGATGGGCCTGACTTATAGAAAACATGCACAACAGCCACCGAGAACATGTTTTCATTCAAAATGGGAACAAAAACATCCCAAGCAATGACATGCTGTCTCAGGGCACTGTGAACCAGAAAACACCACAATTCCTAGAACCCCAGTGACAGCACACTGAACAGTGCTGTCTGCAGAAGAACTGGTACTCCTCAGGTTTTTCCATGGGGGCGGAGGGAGAGAAGACATGGACCCTGGAGACAAGTTCCGGAAGTTTTCATCCAGGTTTTCCCAGGATGCTGAATGCGGTAAAAAAACTAAAATCAAAATGAACTTTGAAGCAATAACGTCACCTTGTCCAGCATTTAATAAACTGAAAAGCAAACCTAACTAAAACAATACTTGGGTCAACTGTGAGAGAGGATGTCAAAGATGGGAATTTCATAAAACATAGCTAGAGGTACTCCGAAAGTGCAAACCTCCACCAAGGCAGCACAGTCGAAATCTCGCTGAGTGAACATGGCTCATGAGAAATTGAGGGTATCTGCAACATAGGATTTCAAGATGGCTCCCATGGCTGCCATATTGTTTGATGCAGCACGTTCCAAACTGATTGGTCTGGCATCAGGAGCGGAACCTATCAACCCACAAAATTTGAGTGATATCACTGGGAGCAAAGGTCAGTTATCGCGTGTCGTAGGATTTGGCAGCCATATTGTTTGACCAGTTCATCCCTGATGTAATAGCAACCCTCCCACAAAATTTCAGAGATATCCGTTCATTACTTTTTGAATTATCTTGTACACAAACAGACAGACAGACAAACAAACAGACAAACCAATGTCGGAAAAAGCATAACCTCCCTGGCGGAGGTAATTATGAGAAAACATCCAACCTGGGGCCACAGAGTAGCCTAGTGCTAGTTGCTAGACTGGTAACTGATGAGGTGCTAAATTGAGGCCCCGGTGGTGTTTGGCATTCTGTTGCATCTAGAGTGTTGAAATTGGAAAAAGAACTCATTGAAAGGGGCCAGCACAGCACAATGGGCTTTTACCCATTTCTCTCAATCCCTCTTTGCTGGGAACTGTCCTATCTGGCATTTCTCCCTGAACGTCCTTGAAAAAGAGTAGGCTAACTTACCGTGTTCTCAATGAATATTCCCTGGTTAAATAAAGGTAAAAAAATTTCATGCCATGCTTGATATACATGTCAAAGTAAATCAACTTCTGCTCAACAGCACGCTCCAAAAGGGGCATCATCAACTAAGATATGATCCAAGAAAGATCTGATGCATGAACAATTTAAAAATGCAACAGGTAAAAAACCTGTAGTATGCTATAAAAAATGAGGATGTAGCAGAAATTCAGGATGATTAGAAACTAGCAATGACCAGGGTTAGATCTGCACTGCCACGACAGGTCTATGAGGCATTTAAGGGAAGAGTAGCTTCACATTCCATCTCATCCCTTGTAACTGTCAAAGCCAAATGGCTAAACTCTCGGTCAGGTCAAAAGTAGCAGTTAAGGCTGTTGAGTGTGTGAATGACGATTAAATCCTTCATGTGATAAGAGATTAAACATACTAGGGTAAACGCACATCAAGTGGACGAAATTTCAGGAAGTTAGAAAATTACCTGCCTCATAAATTCTGGAAAAATATACACACCTGGACAAAAGTGGAGAAGCAGAAAGTTCATATGGAAATTTTACAAAAAGTAGAAAGTCCTGGACTTACAAAGTTTTAGCCTGCATTCCATGAGCGTGTCACATTCAAACCGCTTTGTCATGAACTGTGCTTCATTGCATGTGCTGAATATTAGCAGTTGAATGGCACTTCTGAGAACACAGGTTTCATCTTACAAGATATTGGTCCTGTTTCTTCAAATTTAAGCTCAGACTTCAGGTATGTCCAGGCCATACTTCAAAGAATTGGGCAATGTTTCTTGATGTTATCAATTTAGTCCTTAGCTGAACTGGAATGTGTTTTCAGAATTGGGTGGTGCTTAACTTTTGCCCAGGAGTATATGCACTAAATGAAGAAAGGAAAGAGCTGCCAAAATCTTAGGCATTCGTCTTTGAAATTGGACAAGACATGGCCCCTTGAAATTTTGGTACTGAGCCCTTCAATTTTGCTCTATTTTCAGGTACTCAAAAAAATTTAAACAAACAAAAATATTAAGTCTTATCCATAGATTATAAACTTAATCTATTGAGGGGTTTGAAGTCCAGTCACGGTTTAACACTGCAAGTTCCTCTGATAATTTCAGGATTTTAGCAACTTCTAGAATGGAATCCATACGCGCTAAGGGATTATTTGGCATATAAGGAGACTTCTATCTACAGTACCACTAATTTGCAAAACAAAAAATGAACATCCAAAACTAAATTTAATTAAAAAATGAATTAGGGGCCTAAAACTTCAGTACAGTACCGCTCATTTTTTCCAGAATTTTTGAAGGTGGTCGATTTCCCACCCTCAGTCCTCCTGTCATTGAATGATCCAACACAACACACGCCATGCCACTTTCAAACACTGAAGTTGTGTATCTCAGGATATTGCACAGTAGCCTCCCAGTTTCCCAGTGCTCTACCCCTCAAACATACTCACTGTGCTATGCTGTCTGTTGGCTACATCATGAAAAGGCTGCTGGTTGCACTGTCACATTTTTAACCCCTTAAACTCCAAATTTTCTCCAAGTTTTCCTTTTGGTAGGCTCATAGTCTTAACCCCATAAAACCTAAGGACCCATATGGGTCTGTCAAATGCAGTTGCAGTATTGTGACTAGTGGAACTTCAGGCCTATTTCAAATTCTTGTTGAGATCTCAAGATTTCCAACGATCCCAAATATCTCCTGCTGAAATACAGGGAAATGTGTATAAAGTGATGCACAAAATCTAGATATTTTCCATCCGATTTAAAGCTGTGGCCATAAAAACATGGTGCCGAGTTTGAACATTTCTCTGAACGTAAGTATGGTGTAGCTTCATTGAAGCGC
Source organism: Gymnothorax javanicus (assembly GCA_029692085.1). Lineage (NCBI taxonomy): Eukaryota > Metazoa > Chordata > Actinopteri > Anguilliformes > Muraenidae > Gymnothorax > Gymnothorax javanicus. Next base: position 30,670,197 of record CM056198.1, on the reverse strand, counting down.
TGCAAGCAGCAGATACAGAATATGTTTGTGACATTGTCCAACAATATATGACAAGAGTCATCAGAAGATAACATACCCCACCCCTGCTATATAATCTCAGAAATCCCAAAATATCAAAAGGCACCAGTCCTAGGGCCTGATTAATACGCACAGCCAGTTTCGTAAAAAACATTGAACGGTATTTGCATTCTGGTCCGAAAAGGAAAGGATTACAGACAGACGGAAGCACGGACGGATACATTGATGACTATATCCCCCCGCATTATATGCCTGGGGGATAAAAAATGCTTCTTAAAGAGGCAATGAATTCTTGCACAAAGGAGTCCAAGTTCTATGAGCATGTGATGTTGACTAAAGGCCAGCAGAGGGCATTAGAAATTTTCAATTCCCACTACTGAACTATGATCACTGCAGCCTACTTCACACTGAAAGCAAAGACCTCAGAAACTCACCTGAGATCAATTAAGGCCTCAGGCTAACCAGTCAACCAAGAGACTCAGACTGGGAAGTGAGCTGCTGGTAGACATTGCCAGTCTAACTGAGAATTTATCATGCCTACATAAAGTGCGGGTCAAAAATACAGGCTCTCCCAAAAAAAGCATGGCAAAGACCTTAAGCCATGTAATGCCTAAAGGCTCCATCAAAACAAAACAAAGGTTATCTGAGAAATCAATATAGGATCTAATTGATTTTTTTTTAGGGGGGGCTGTTCAAACCCAAGCTTTTTGCAACAACAGAAAGCAAGTTATTTTCCATTACAAGTCAACATTCCCTACTGCTTGTGAGGAACAATTCATGTCACCAACGAAATACTACAACCCCAACTCGGCAAACGTTGGGACGGTGTGGAAAATGCCCATAAAACAGAAAGCAGTGATTTCTAAATTTACTTTGATTTGAAATTCTGTGTCAGTGCCCTTGGACTTCCATGAAGGTGCCATTAATGCTGAAGAGTACACTGAATTTTTGGAGCGACACATGCCTTCAAGAGAAGAGGGCATCTTTTTCAGGGACATCTAATCATATTTCAACAAGCATTATAAAACTGCATTCTGCAGGCATTAGAAAGGCTGTTTAAGAACAGGGAACTGGCCCTGGACTGCCCAGCTTGCAGTCTCAACTTGTCCCCATTAGAGAACACAGTGCATTTATCAACGCAAATGCTGCAATGAAGACCTTATACTATTTGCACATGTTAAGACTTGCTTGTGGGGAAAAATGGAAGAAAGTTACACCTGAAACACTAATTCACAATCCCCAAGTCTTTATAAAGTGTTGAAAAGGTTGGTAACGTTACAACTGGTATATACTTTCCAAGCTGTTTTTGAAATACGTTGCCAGAATAAAGATTAAAATCAGAGTTTATTCATTGAAAATCAATAAAATTCACGTCGTGACACATCAAATTTTGTGCAGTCATATTGTTTTCAACGTATTCAACAAACCATCCAAAAATTTTAAGATTTAGGGTTGTAGAATTGCAAAAATACAAGCGGGAGCAAGTTACCAAATGGAATAAAAGAATTTCAACGGCGTAAGGGTAAAATCTTGCCACGTGAACTGGAGGGGAAGATAAACAGATTGAAGTCATAATATTGAACATTTGGATGGCCCATCTTTGGTTGATCACAGCGCTTAAGTCTCGGTTTGTGGGAGTCAGAGAAACACGAAGTAGCCTATGCTCAACCATGACTGGACAGCGAAACCCGGATCATTCAGCGCTCTTACAGGATCTTTGAGAAGCGCTGACTTTTTTAAAACAACATAAGCTTTTTATTCCCGGCGTTTGTTTTTAAATTTCACATTAAGATAGTTCTGAGGTCCACACAAATCTAAATTACGAACTTGGCCAATCCGTTCCAGAACAGCGAGGGCAAGAAAACTGTCCATCCGTGCGCTTAGTGTTTCCATCGGTGCGCTGCATTGGACCAACTCAAGCCAACGTGAAAATAGTTTGCTTTGAGCGATGACAGACTGACAAACAACTGACCTGACGCCGCCGAAGTTAACTCTCTTTGTCACTTCTTCGCTGAAGTCAAAATGCACTCTGCTTGCGCTTCTGTGGCAGGGAGACCTCCGAAACATTTTCTGGATTCCACTACCTATTTTGCTTAGCGCTACACCATACCATGCGACAAAATCTTTTCTACAACATTGCACGTTGTTCCGCGAGGAGTACACAGAGGGAGAACAGGTAGGCAAAGGGTACCCACAGCGTTTGTAATGGGCACTCCCCCTCAAAACACGAGGTGGGCTGCAGCTAAATGTCACAATTTCATGTAATCGACAAGGAAACGTATAATTACAAATATACTCGATGCCACTTGATACCGGACGAATCAGATCGACTAGTTTTTTTTCTCTTAATCGAAATTAATAAGCAGATTTATTGGTACGGCAGTCGATTTGAAGGGATTAGGATAATGATTAGGGATTATGGTTGAAGGAAGGGTTAGATTAGGGGTCAGGGTTAGGGTTAGGATCAGGGTTATGTTAGGGCAGGGTTTGAAATGGGAACTGCCGTACCCGTAGCAACTGCTTAATGTATTTTATTAGGAATCTATGACCTAACAATTGCCTCGCAAGGTTAACTTGCTTGACTGGATTCACAGCTGTCAAGCGCATCCCCCCCAAAAAAAAAAACGATCATGCGGAATTATAGTAACTTGAACCAACTTGAATCGACAGAACTCTTAAAGGACCAGTGTGTAAAATGGGGGGGAAACAGTGACATCCAGCGTTCAGATTCTAGACTGCAGCGCTCACTCACTCACTCAAACTCACTCCTACCGTCAGCAAATAGACGGTGGCCTCCGAGGCCCAAAACACTTTTGCGGAAATGGCGTCTTCTACGACTGGGATTTATACACGCGAAACGCGTTCTCTAGCTGGCTGGATTGTCCGGTCGGGCTGCCGTACCAACATGGCAGTGCAAGATGGCGACGTCTCTAAAGCAAGGCCCTTGCTATATGTATATATAAACGCATAATTATAAGGCTACGAAAACCAAACGAATTTTATTTTATAGTGATTATACACTTATATAAACATATTAATGGGTAGTATATTCAGATTTTGCCAATACACCATGCCAAATATTACACACTGGTCCTTTAACCCCAAATACTGCTGTCAAAGCAGCGAGGGCACAGGGTTTAGGTTTCCCCGATACGCTCTATCCCTTCACAGGAGGCCTTCAAAGCACGTTGTTTTTTTTTTCCTTTTTTCATTCAAGTACCTTTATCAATAGGCTTACTCATGCTTGTACGGTAGCTGCTCCATATTACAGTCGGGGATGAAATTTATTCAAACACAATATGATAATTTCCCATTCCCGCTCCGTCCAAAGAACATGCAATATTAATATTGTTCGATTCACCGCAGCAGGACACATTAATCACAACATTTAGCAAGGAGTGTTAAAGTAAGTACACTGCTATGCAAAAACATCATGAGCACCAGCATAATGCAACTGGTGCTCAGCATGCCACCATAACAGCAATGTAAAACTGACGTCCACATGAAAACTCGGCCTGAGGTCTTCCCAGCAAAACATTTCCCAGAGCATCACACTCCGGCCGCCAGCTTGTCTTTGCAAGATGCTGAAAAGTTGGTCCATGGTTTTGTGACATGTTGACTAGATAATTACAATGCCTTTTTATCTGGATGTTCAGTAGTGTGCAGTGATGATTACACACTTATCAAAATGAAGATAAATCAGAAACCAAGTATTACTTTTATGTAAAATTGGATCATGTCGATGAAAATGAGTAAACAGATGACAATATATAGTAGAAACAAAAATAATAATGTCTTTCTGAGAGGAAAAGTCAGTATCGAGTGTGGGCACACTTTACTTTAATTACAGCATTTAATCTTTCAGGCATGGTTTTTGCAATTTTTTTTATTTCCTCACTTATTAAACCATTCCATATGGTTTGAAGTTCATTCCAAAAAGATTCTTTCGATGTTACAATAAGTTTGCTCAATCGGATTATGGTTCAGACTTTGAGCAGGCCAAGTTATAACTTTTATGTCACCAGATGTTTCTCTCTGACTGAGATAATTCTTGTGCAACTGAAGTGTGTTTAGGGTCATTATCTTGTTGAAAGTACAATACAAAGCCAATCAGTCTCTATTCAGATGGCAATGCGTACGTTACAAGGATGCTGCGATACTTCTTTTGATCCATGATTCCGTCGATTTTTATGAGATCACCGGCTCTTTTTGAGCAGACTGAACCGCAAACCACAGTATTACCACCTCCATGTTTTACTGAAGGGGTTAAACAGTCATTTTTGAAATGTTCTTCAACTCTATGATGCACATACAGTGGGCTCCAAAATTACTGGCACCCCTGACTGGCAATGCACAAACAATACAAAAAAAAATATATTAACGATATAATTATAGAGAAACAGAATATACCAACATGTGAATTACTTTACTTTATTAACGTTTTGATGGAAACAACCTAGATCATAACAATCATTTAATACAAAATAAATTTCAACAAATTCAAGGTTTCATAATTATTGGCACCCCTCATTAAGTACTTAGTGCAACCACATCTGGCAAGGATAACAGTCTTTTCCTGTAATTTTTGACAAGTTCAAGGCACACATTTGGGGGGACTTTGGACCATTCCTCTAAGCAGATCCTTTCAAGATCCTTCACATTCTTGGGTTTGCATTTATCAACTGCCCTCTTCAACTCAACCCACAGGTTTTTAATTGGACTGAGGTCTGGCGACTGAGATGTCCATTGCAGAACGCTGACTTTGTTGTCACAGAACCATTTCTGCGCAGATCTTGAGGTATGCTTTGGGTCATTGTCTTTTTGACAAAGTCCACCTTCTGTAAAGTCTCAGCCGTCTTGCAGAGGTAACCAGATTGTCAGCCAAAGTACCCTGAGACTTGTTAGAATTCATTATGTCATTTATCTTAACCAGTGCCCCTGGACCTCTCAAACTAAAACAGCCCCAAAACGTGACTGACCCACCCTATTTCACCGTGGGTATGAGGAGCTTCTCCTTGTATGCATCTCTGTTTCAACGCCAAATATGCAAATGCTGTATCTGACCGAAACATGCAATTTTGGTCTCATCCAACCAAAGCACCTTGTTCCAGTCATAATTTAAATGACGGAAGGCAAAGTCCGAGCGCTTGCCTCTGTGTCCTCTGGTCACAAAAGGCTTTCTTCTGGCAACCTTTCCAAAGAGCCTGTGGTTGTGGAGGTGGCAGCTGAGGTGCTCTTTGGAAACCTAGTGACCCCAAGATGCCACCAAGTCCTGCAATTCCTTCACAGTGATTCTTGGGGATTTTGTTGCTTCTCTCACCATCCTGCTCAGTATTCTGAGGGGTAAAATACAATAGCGTCCTCTACCCTTGAGGTTTTCAACAGTTCAATATCTTTGGAATTTTATAATAATTGCCCAGTCAGTGCTCAGTGGCATATTCAATTGTTCATGAATCAGCTTGTAGCCATTACCAGATTTGTGAAGGTCTATGACCATCTGCCTCTTTTGAACTGTCAGTTGTGTTGTTGTCTTCAAGGTGTTGGATGACAAAGGGATACTGCATGTTTGTCACCTCATTTTTATACCTTAGTGAAACAGGAAGTGACGTAACACTTATATAAAACTTAAGTGGAATTTAATACCTGGTTTACTGTAATTTTGGTAGATGTTATTTGCAATAATCTTTAACCCTTTGAACCCTGTATTATATAAAGGGGTTGTGAGCCCCGCTAATGCCAAACGCAGCTTAATGTGATGGGGAAACCTCATAATCATAAACAAGGTCACATGGCAACAAAAAGTCATGTAATCAAAGTCCCATGTTTGGAGGCCTGTCCTCCAGCATTTCATGTCATCACATTTTCTCTATGCGGCCACTAAACAGGCCTTTAGGGTTCAAAGGGTTAAGGGTGCCATTAATTGTGAAACCTTGATTTGGAAGAAACTGATTTTTAATTCACTCAGTAAATGATTTTGGTTGGTTCCAATGGAACATTAATATCGTAAAGTAGTAGTAGATCTAGTAGTAGTAGATCTTGATACTTTCATCTCTTCAATTCTGGCACCATTAATATCATTACAGAGTTGTCATGCTGTCAACTGCCGATTTTTTTTTTTTTTTTTTTCTTGTCATACACAGATAATGAACATCAGAGGCACTTAACTTCTGTTTTGCACCTGTATTGCCACTAGTTTTTAAATGCTTGATGGTGTTTCTTATAGTGCCATGGCAGCACTTAATGTCTTCAGCATCATGTAAGGGCACAGTGCGGCCATGAACAATCTCAGAGAGCTCCTTCCGTCATGCCATCGTGTTTAACGCTGTGACACTGCTCAAAGTTCATGTCCCCTTATATACTGGAACAACTGACCATCAGAGGAAATTTTGCAGAATGATAATGCCTCAAACCAGTTCAAAGAAATTGTTTTGTATCAAAAATCACAGAATGAGCATTCAAGCATGCATTCAGACTATACCAGAGTCAAGCAAAGCCATCAATGTTGTAACAGTCAGTTAGAACTACTTCTTCGATACAAGTCATGAACTTCAAAAAGATGGCAGATTTAATATAAGAAATATGCAACAGACACAAAAATTTTAGGTTTCTGAAGGAAGAAAGCTGTGACTCAATATAGAATCGCATAGTTGGTTCACCTCATTATTTAAAAAATTTTGACAGGAGCAGATAGTTCTCTTTGGCATTATTATATTTGCCTGTTTATTGCTCTGTGGGTTGGTGCTTTTAAGTGTTATTTCCAAATCAGTGCCATAGGGACCTACGCTGTTTGGTTGACATGGTACTTTACGTTACGATACAGAAGACTGGACTTTTATCCAAGTTTTCATGAATTTGTGGGTTTGTTCAGTTTTTTAGCTACTGTAGGTATCCAATTAGTTGGCTGCACTATCAGGGCTTAACTGAAGTATTGACAAGATGGCTCCATATTGAGATTTGTATAGGTGTTCTGAGGTCTGAATTTCCTGTAATCACACTTAAAATAATCAGACAAAATCAGACAAATAATCCATGACTGCATACAAATAACAGGCTGCTTCATTTGGAATAAGGCCACGAGAGAGCTAATCCTCGTCATTCTCAAATTGTTCTTAAAAATAAAATGGTAATTTATAAACTTGTGCCTTCAACAGGTGTTTGTGTGCATGAATGCATGACAGGCGGTGCCCCTTCAGCTATGTAACACAAGTGTGCAATGCTGAGACCCTTTGGAGAATGTAGGACTTCATACTGCACTGCAACTGATGTTGATGAATTTTTGTGGGACTTGGTCAAGGTCAAGTACAAATGTTTCAGTGTGGTTTCTGCACTCTTCCTCCAGTTTCCAGGGGTGAAGTAGCTCATAGCAATTTGGCAAAGCACTGCACAACCCAGGCCCCCAAAGTGCTAAGGGTAATGTTTAATATTATTATATTTTTGAATAAAATATCACAATATCAACTCAATGAAGTCACACAGCAGATTAACAAGCTTAACATGGAAATTCTTGAAAGCACACTGCTCTCAGAGCATTGCCAAAGATCCAAACTGCACAGCATAATATTTACCACTAGATGGCCCTCTACGCCCGTGAACGATTGTGCTCATCATGACTCTTCTTCCCTTCTCTCTGAATCCGAGATGTTTAATTCCAACCCTGATGGTCCCCAGCATCAGCAATATTACGCGGTCTCCTTTCAATCAGCGGGCAATTAAAGCTTGACGAGTTAGCAGAGTGGACTCATTAACTAGTCAGTCGCTAACTTTCCACTTGCATGGAAACACACCAAAAACCAGCCGACACTGTGGCGCCCCAGGACGATAGCTGCCCATCCCCTGACCTAAATGATTGCAATGCATAACTATAAAAGCTGAAAGTAACACATGCCACTAAGCAAATGCTGGGGTCAGATGAGACTATTATCCAGCATCAGTAAAAAATTACAGACAGTGAAGCATTTATTTAAGTGACCACAGGTCAACAAGCCACTTCAGGGGAACCGAGGGCACATTCTCCATAGAATCACACAAATTGCCATGAATAGGTGAAACTGACCTGTCAGTCTCCACTGGCAGCCAAAGAATCAGCGCCTGCACCTGTTTGACCAATCCTTTAAAGGCATGCTTTGTAGTATGAAGCTTCTATGGTCTGTCATTCTATCTGCACTTGGTCAATAGCAGCTCTGGTCAGCAACTTCAGTCACTGGGATGCCAGCATTTATCAAACACCTCTAGTCCCCAGTGGTTAATCAGGCAGCCACAATGTGTCAGCAGATACAATGGATTGCTCTCCCGTGACAAGCTATTTCTGCGTCCAATTATAATTCAATGACAACATAACAGGTCCGAAGAGTGACAGTCACGCTGAACAGAATCAACAGTCCGTGTGAGCTTTTCTATGCATGGCTTTTCACTTGTACAGCATGACCATGCAACCAAACAGTCTTCAAAAAATGGATGTAGTAGGCTTCATTCTTACATTTACAAAGGCCAGTATCGACATAACATCAAACTCATGATTAATGACACAAATAGAAGTCTGTGTGCAAGATCCACAAGACCATGATATCCGGAAGATCAAAAGCCTTAAGTAATTGGGGGCATTTTTTATTTATTTATTTATTTAACCTTTATTTAACCAGGTAAAATCCCGTTGAGATCGTGATCTCATTTTCAAGGGTGACCTGGCCAAGAAGGCAGCAGCACACATCGTAGAGAGCATTCGTAAAATACAATAAAATAAATTAATATACAAATACATTGAAATAAATGGAGCACAGTTGAATATAGTAACAGCAAAGTACAAAGGGGTCGTGGTGACAGAAATAATTAAAAGCAGAGGCACTGTCCAGACGATTTTTCCTGTTGATCTTTTAGGAGACGACGGAAGACATTAAAAGAAACAAGTTCAGACATTTTTAGATCGGCCTGAAGATTGTTCCAAGAGGCCGGGGCAGCAAAACTGAATGCTTTTTTACCCAGTTCAGTCCGAACTCGTTGAATGAGTTCAGTCAGCCAATGAACACAGCTATGGACATACAAGCTAAGTAGGTGTGGGTTTGGTTAGCACTTGGATGGGAGACCACCTTGGAAAAAACCAAGTCGCTGCTGGAAGAGGCGTTGGTGGGCCAGTAGGCTGCGATCTTCCCTCTGGTGGAGGAATCCCCAGTGCAGTGACAGGGACACTGTACTGAAGGAGACGCCGTCTTTTGAATGGGACGTTAAACCGAGGTCCTGACTTACTGTGGTCATTAAAAATCCCACGACACTCATTGATAAGAGTACGGGGTTCCCTGATGTCATGGCGAAATTCCCAACTTGGCTCTTTCGACCTGCCACCTAATCATCCCCTGATCTAATTGGCTGTGCAACTTGTCCTCTCCCTCCCCACCTCAACCCCCAGGGCTCCCTTGAAAAAGAGATTTCAATCTCAACGGGACTTCCCTGGTTAAATAATGGTAAAATAAAACAAAAAAAAAAAAAAAAAACATTGAACACTAGATGTGCTGCAAAGGAAAGAAATGCGTCAAACATTACACACACACAGTTTCAGATACAGACGGGGGAGGGCTGATCTGTCACAGGACTTTCACAGACCGCAGAATCATTCAGGCTCAGAGAATGTTGGCCATATTTCCCATCTCCAGCGTGAATATTTTGATGACTAGTGTTATGAGTGCTCAATAAATGATTTATGGCTGAAATCCAAAAATTATATCTCTTATGACACAACCAATAATAAATTGATGAAGGTTCATGTGACAAATTAGGAAATTTAGCCATCTTGAGAAAACTCCACATAAGCAGTATATAATGCATGCTTTCTTGGAGCTTGGCATTTCATACCTTCCTATTTACCTTTCCTAAGTAACATGGCGGTCCCTTAATTACTACAGTATACTACACTAAGGCCCAATACACGACCAAGTTTTCTTCCTGGCACCCGCAGTTCCTCAAAACTGCCAACATCAACATGGCATAGCAGTCTGCTGTCACACACGTTCAGGCAGCACTGATATGAATCTGTATTCCACGCAGACACAGTCCCTGCAGTATGCCTCCAGGAAAGGCCAACAGGCAGAACTTCTAGTCGTAGTTTCAACTCCATGGCGCCAGTGACCAAAAACAAGGCCCATCAACTGATCACTGCATCAACACATTTGTGACACAGCTTGCCTATACAACGATGTTACCATTAGAGCAGCTAATAGACTGGTATACTGTGTGATTATAAGAGGTGTTGTTAATCATTAAGGTGATGAAGTGAACTAAGCCATTTCTAATACAGTCATTCACTGCTTCATACCCGCCCACTGTTCCACATGTGAAATCCCTTCTGTTTGACAAAAAATATACTACATTAAGATTATAATAGATAGTCCTGCTATAAACCATGAGAAACATGTAGATGAATGACATTATGCTTGCCTTGGAAGCCCCTGCTCTTGATGCTTCTGATCTCAAAGTCACAAAAGCACACAGCCTTTCTTGCTGTGCATTTCAATGGACGTATATAGTTCAGACTCACACAGATGCACCCTCTGGTGTAGAGTGAGTCGTCTCGCAGGCAAGACGATGCTGATTCACATCACCAAAAAATATTCTAAATTCTCTAATTCTTATTAAACATAGCCAGATGCAATGAATGGGCAAAAAGGGAACTGCATGCATTCAAACCCAACCCAAAGACCACAGTGGGAATGCATGCAGTCTCTGGGAATGCAAGTCGTGTCCCTTCGACTAGAATTTTTTAAAACTCGCATACCGTGCTTTCTGCCATAAAAACAGATCCTCAAGTAATTTTTATGTTCAATTTACTTAAAAATCATTGATTTAAAATTACTCATTCAAGCCTCTTTTATCTGGAGGTAAAAACCAGGCGCATCGGCGCATCAAATGTTCAGCTGGTTCCCGAAAGGCTGATTTGGCTCTCCAGGATAATTGAGCGCCACAGGCTAGCACTGAGAGCGGATAATGAGAGAGAGCTCAGCAGCTGGGCTCTCCGTAGAGACCAGCCTCTCATGGCGCCTCCTGACGAGCATGACGTGTGTGTGGCAAGGACAGGCTGTCTTTGGCTAAGTAGAGCTGCACACTTTCTGATGCAACAGTGGCTGGTATGGAAGGTATGGGGGCTGTACATAAATGTCCCTTAGCATTCATCTCCCGGGATAAATACCAGGGAATGTACGCAAAAGGTAACGACAATCTGTCTGAAATTAATAAAAATAATAAAGGACCAAGTTTGTCCTTATTCTATTATCCAAAACATAACACCTAAGACTTAGCAGCTATTTATCAGATAAACACTACTCACGGCAGCAATGGCTAACGCCGGAATAAAAATCATGATATTTCAATTAAACGCCATGGCAGGATCATGTTGAAAACTTAGGTATATCGAATGTCTCAAGCTGCTTCTTTTCACTAGTTCATTGGGGTCACTTTCTCTTTTTCAATATTGGGTATTTCCAAGTCCATTCTAAATGGTGTACTTAATTATTTTGCAAAGCTCTTTTGCTAAAGCTGAATTGAGAAGTAAAAAAGAGTCAAATCATTTGTGTTACATGGAATGCACTACAATGACAATACTTCCAAAGTTATCGAGCACGGAGATGCAGGAGATACGTCTAGCCTAAAATCCCAATCAATAGATGCCACAGAGTCAATTAATGAGCAAAGAAAGAAGCTCTGTAGTTTGAATGGATTTTGTCTGAGACTGCTTTTGATGGTGACGAAAGTGACTGGGGGGGGATCACTTTGGGTAGTCAGGGAGTGGAAAAACATTCTATTGCAGTGCACACCGTCACAGTCTGTTGATGTAGATCAATTTTCAGATGTGCTTTCGCTGATTATGAATGCCCGCATTTCAAAGGGTATCTGACTGGCAGTCACGGTTCTTTGATTTCTCCTCGCATCTGAAGTCACTCAGTAAATTAAGCAGTATGTGTCGAGATGTGGTCTCTATCTTGCCATCTTTCTCTTGCTCTTTCTCATAGAGAGCAGAGCTGAGGAGAACAAAAGGCACTGGATCAGAGGGTTTGAAGGCCCTCGGGCTTCCTTCCAAATGGGATCAAATGACACAGATACTGAGAAAGTCCCAAATGCAGCCGAACAACCATGTCGCTCCTCCCACACACAGCAATATGACGCAGCCATCCATGGGCATATACAATTCACACGGGTCCAGTGGGTTTGTATCTCACCACCCCCAATTCCAACTCTTACAATGCTGCCCTACATGAAACTGCTCACTCAGTGTTGTTCTTCCAGACCACTGAAAGAATAGGGCTGTTCTTTTGAAAAGTACTGACAGTGCACCATCTCAACCATCATTGAAGATTTAGGGGTTAAACACTGGGCGTAACTGACGATTTTTTCAGAAGATTTGGGCGGATTACTTTTCGGGGGTGATATATGACTCCTTCAGGTTTGACAGTTTTTTTTTTTGTTTTTTTTGTTGGAAGGCTTGTGGGTGGAAAGAAAAATCCTAAATTTCTAGGTCCCTGAAGCAAATGCTTCTTTTTTTTTAAGAACTCTAGAAGGGTCAATTTCTTGAGGGAAAAAAATGACTTCTTAAAAAAAATTAGCTTTTGAAATCGTAATATCTCAATGCGCTAATGACTCCCCAGCTTCATTTTGATTGATGTCAGTCCACCATGGAAAGAATTCTGGAAAATTGCCAAATTTCGGTGGCCAATAGAAGGCACCGCCAACAAGAAGTGCTGCAAATCATTACTTTTTGCTGAAATTACAATAATATTTGAGGAATTTCTGGACTGAGTCCTCAATTACCCAATCTAGTTTATGCATGAAATGAGTCCATTAGCAAACCCAATTCCATGTGGGATAATGAAGGTGTGAGAGTATAGGTAGTGCTCCAGTTGGTCAAAAAACAAAATTAATTGTTTTTGGTGGGGTCACATATCTCAATGCGCCCTCATCTGATCAGGTAGCCTGTTATGTCAACTAACTGCCATTTAAAGATTATACTGGGGTTTATCAGTATAATTTGTTTATCAATTAACAAAACCATGGCTGACATGCCAGTAGATGGAGACATCTATTGTCAAATTAAGTAACTACACAATGACATGACTGCATGGCGTCACATACTTGTGGAATAATGGTCAGAATAATGGTCAGGGTAAGGATGACAAGTAACCATTAATGATAAATTCTTAATATGTACCATAAGGGAACACAACCCAACTCAGCAGAAGTTGGGACAGTATGAAAAATGCACATAAAATGAGAAAGCATTGATTTCTAAATTTACATTTACATGAATTTCATTGCAGACATAATGAAGACAAGGAATTTAATGTTTTCTCTAGTCAGCTTCATTTTATTTGAAAATATACATCCATTCCTTCCATTCCAGCCTGCAACGAAGGAAACATCAAAGCTGAAAAGTACACTGAGATTTTGGAGCAACGTATGCGGCTTTCAGGAGGACATCTTTCGCTGGGATGCCCAAGTATATTTCAACAAGACAATGCAAAACCGCATTCTGCATGCAATTCAAAGGCAAGCCTGCATTAGAAGAGGGTGCAGCTGCAGGACTAGCCTGCCAGCAGACCCGATTTCATCCCAATAGAGAAGATGTGATGCATGAAGAAACGCAGAATGTGACAACAAAGAACCCTCACTGTTGCATACAGAGTTGTTAGCAGAAAGAATGGGATAAAATTACACGTGAAACATGTAATCACATGGTGTCTTTCGTCCCTAAAAGTATCAGTGATGTGAAATGGACTGGCAACATTACAAAGTGGTACATACTTCATTGTCCAAACTTATTTTAGAAATATGATGCAAGAATCAAAATTAAAATTTTTTTTTAAATTAATAAAATGAATGTGGTGAAACATAGAATAATGAGTTGTTGTATTGTTTTCAATGAAAATACAGATGAATAAAAAAATGTAAAGGTCATCGCTTTCAGTTTTAATTATTATAGAACTTAGAATCCAAACTTATTCTGATTTTGCTTTGTATTAACAGACATGCGGGTCTAAGAAGCAGTAAAGAAAAGTAATGTTACAATGCTGAATAGGATGCAAAAGGTAGTTGATGACAGACATCAAATAAATTAGGAGCATAATGTTTTTGATGAAAATACGAAAAGAAAATCCAAGCGTACATTTCCATTACAATCCAATTCACAGAGTGATCTTTCATGAATTATCAACTCTTCCAAAAACAGGCCCAAGGTCACAAACTAATATTGGTCGGGAGACAAGGAAAGCAAGAGCATTCCTGAATGCCTCTTATCTAAATTAAGAAATGTCAAGGCATAAAACCTTTGTCCCTTCCCACTCTCATATTAAGCCTCTTATAATCCGCAGTCCTTTGATTGGGCCAGCTCTGAAGAGCCGTCGTAAATCAAGGACAGGGAGAGGTGTGCTTTTATTCTTTACTGTAACCATGGACTGCATTCAGTTGGAATTTGGCTATAATTTTGGCTTTAATATTCATGGTTCCAAAATCAACATCATCAAGTTTCATGAATAAAAAAAATAATTATCAAATTCAGTTTATGAAAAGAATAAGACATATGATTGTCAGGCAAATGTAAAAATAATAAAACACAGAGGGATTACCAGTAGATTGAAAAAGCTGCCAATTTTTTGTAAAAAAAAATGCTGCCAACTTGTCATATAAGTGTGATTCTGAAAGCAAGTCTTTTTTGCCTCCTTGAAAGATCTATTCATTTGAATGCACGGTGTGTGATGACATTACACATCAGCAAGGCTATACGAGGAACATACTGTACTGTATTAAAACATTATCAAGTAATCGTGTCAGCCATCAGAAACTGCGAAGATCTGTAATGCCTCTCATTCAGACAAGCCATGGAGCAAATATTGTCTATAACACTACAGAGAGAAACTTGAGGCCGTATGAAATAGAATACGTATGGATCCCAATAAATACAGGACGCAAAAAATGTGTGACATCGCATTCTATTACCTAAACATTATATCACATTACGCAGGTTATCTTTGAACATAAAGGCAAGTACAAATAATCAAAGACAGACAGACAGACACACACACACACACACACACACGCATACAGAATTAACTACTTAGTTTTATATAGTAGTGACCTGACACACCAAACAGCACCATGGAACTCACCTGCAGTTTCTGGCGCCAACTGTAGCGGCCACCAGGCAGCAGCAGTGACATCACTGCAGGTGACATCAGGAAAAAATTGATGCTTAGTTGCCATGGGGATGTGAAACAACGTGCTAACTATCACTTCCAGCTCACCTTGATCCACCAGAAGTCAAACCTTCACAAACAAAACCTGCCAGCAGTCCACTTGCAATGGGGAGTGCCCTAATCAAAACACCATAAAGGGCTTCATCTCTCCGTGCAATCAGTACTTTCCTAACATTCAACAGTATTCACTTGAAAATGAGGCTTTGTGGAAAAAGTTGACCTTCATCGGAAGCAGCAATGTTCTATGAAGAAAAACACTTGATCCATACCATTACTGCACTTAAAATGCAATAGAAGGAGACTAAAGAAAGCTCTTCTCACATACTACCCACAACCAGGCGGAAACAACCAACAACAGACCTGCAAGAACACGACCACGGTACTCTCAGCTAATGTTTACTGGCTAAGTTGAACAATACATTGGTCACTAAAGTAAGACCAGGACTTCAGCTGATTTAAATTCAATTCAATTTTTCCCAACAGAGCACTGCTGAGCTGATAGCAAAAGTGCTTTGAGCAACTGGAGGCTAAAGTAGCGGGCCATGCTGAATCAATCTGCCTCCATTGTGAGAAGAAGACAATGAGGATTGGTGGGAAACTGGTTCCAGCAACACTTTGAGGCTGTGACTACAAAGCCTTGACGTTTCTGAAGCTGTCGTAATGAAATGAAATACACAGTGCAGCTATGAGGTGGGCACCAGTAGCATTCTGGGTAAGCAGTAGTATATGGTCTTTTTCTGCAAATAAGACTACAATACTTATGATGCATTCGATTTGCAATGGTTACCAGGGAAAGTAGGGATTTCGGTTTCCTCATGGAGAAAGATGTCAAGGAACACCACATAAGTAGGAACCCCAAGATGGGAAATTCAGACCTCTGCTAGCTACTTGGAATATCCCAGATAATGCCATTGTCATCAAAGCAAGTCTACAGTGATCCAGTATAGTGCAGTAAGTCAGAAATTTGAGCTGTCGAGGGGAGATAAAACGCACTTGAGATTGTGTTTTTCCAGGTTAATAGCAGTAAATGGCATGCTTTTTATTTCATTGTGATTCATTTGTTATGCATGGTAAAATACAGTATGTCCAAATGCACCGGCAGTTTGACAACATATAAATTGTGACTTACTGCATTTTACCAGATCATAGAAGTTGTGAATGGTACAAAAGACATTTGAAAAATTGTAAACACAATGGAAAAACTTGTTAATTTATAATGGTTAGGCTTTACTTCAGGATGCAAATGTAGAAGATAATCAAACTTCAAATTAATTGCTTGTAAAGTTTTGCAATTTTGAAAGCTACTGAAGGAACAGCATACTGAAAAAGCAGTTGTCGTTGCCTTGACAGCAAAGGCACTCAATGACGCGAGTCCATGTTTCCACTCAAAGCAAATGTCTGGACAACTGGAACCTAAATTATAGCTTTACCTTGTTAAGTTACAGACATGAGGTTTTCAACCTGCTTCGAATTCCAACTTAAAATTGAATTCACCTTAAGTTACAGGGGGAGCACTCCCTATGTGACATAGGCAAACACTATTCATAGCACTTCTCCATATTAAAAGCACCTCTTCACTAAGAACTTGAATGCAGTTTTGTTATATTATGGTATAACAAGACACAATTTTGATTTCAAACTGAAAGGCAGTTTGGATAATGTCACAGATCAGGAGATTTAATGATCCTGTATGACAGTAAGGACAAATATTGGCAGAAACACCAAGAGGAAAGAACATGAATATCAAAGGATTTCCAGTGATTCTGAGCCTAGAAATTTTCACAGTGGAATAGGAGCCAGTCTGGTGATTTCTACATTATTAGATGCCTGCACACTAAAACTATTGGGGCATATTGCAATGTTACTTCAGCTGCAAGAGTCTGCAAAGCATGGCACTGATTAATACTACTGACATGAAGCCCAGCATGTTTCTCATCAAGCTACGCTCAATCTCTAACAATCAGTGAACTTCAGTTACTCGTCTGATATTAAAGTAAAGCTTCACCTCAAAGTGCCAAACAGACAGGGATGATATCACAAGAGGTACTATAGCCTGTGTATTTATACCACTGAGAAGAAGATGCTGATCCCATAGTGCAGATTCCAAAGTTTCCAGCGATCTCAAATATGTGCTGCTGAATGACAGGGAAATGTGCATAAAGTGATGCACAAGATCTAGATATTTTCCAACTAGTGTCATGCTGCGGCCATAAAAACTTGGAGTCCTCGGTTTAAATACTGTATTTCTCTCAACAGATGTGTGATGTAGCTTCTGTGAAGCGCTGCAACCAGCGAATAGAGAATATGTATGTGACACTGTCCAAAAATACTGAAAAAAAATGCTTTTTCTGACTTTGAACCTAATTGAGGGAAAACTTATGGGAAAAGTCAGAGTTTAATGGGGTTAATTTGTTCTTGACGAAGCCATTCATTAGGCTTGGTATGCTTAAAAGGTTTACATGACAATGAAAAACAATTTTTTGTAAGTAGGATATTTCTTCCTAAACTCTCAAAAGTCAACATCAGTTGGAGGTTTTGGGCAGTCAGTGTCAATCTGTACCAAAAAGTTTCACCGCAAAATTACGCTAAGCTAAGAAGGAGGGGCCATTTTCCGCAGGTAAATTCAGCATGGGACCCAAAGACAGGACTGAATATGTATTACTCATATAAAGAAACTCTTATCAGTTTCTAAAACCTCCTAGAAAGAAAGCAGTAGCTAAACATGTCCGTACAACTCTTACTGAAGACAAAACAAAATTTTATTGCAGCTCATCCAGATCAGACAGACCACTGAACAGGTGGGGAATATGACCGATCATGAAATGTGCTGTCATTGCATGACTAATTCCTTCTGGCTCGTGGCACGCCTTCCATCTCGCTGCAATGGCGCTCAGTCAACGGGACTGCAGTGCAGTTCATTCGGCTGCTGAGCGATGCGTTACTTGTTTTCCTGGCCACACAGAATGAGCAGCTCACTGAACCCAGACTCAAACCCAGTGGGCACAGATAGTTCTTTAACTAAAAGACGCATGCTGAGTGGGTCCAACCCCGGAGTCAACCAGAAGCAAGCAAACTAAATGTACACAACAGGACCTGCAGTACCCCAGATTGTGGCACCATAATAACAGGGCTCTAATGCCTCTACCACACGTCCACCCTGGTGATGATTACACCCATTGATGCCAAAAGGAGGTGTCAAAGTCTCTTGTTGCTCTGGTAACCGTATCTAAGGACCTCAGCTGGAATTAACACAAGCATACTGAGCCTTCATTTCCCCTTCACAGCAAATAACAGGTTAAAAAGCCATACTGAGCCACATACTGCAGTGAGAGAAAGCATATTTAAGGCAGCCTTCCTATTTAATCATTCAACGTTTGAAGCACACTTAAAACGATGCGTTCACCTCACTGAGGGAACTGTTCAGTCACTCACGCGCTCTCAATCGCCTACGAGGCCACTCACACATAATTTGTTTTTTTTTTCTGCACTTGGGTGAGAGAAGGGTTTTGCAAGTACAACTTGTGCGAAATCCGACAATAATCGTGCCTTACACTCATCAGTTGTGCTGAAACCTACTTCCAGGCAATAAGCTACGGCCATTTCAATGATGCACCCAAACCAGGTCGCATTCACAACAAATAAATGGCTCTAATTTCTTGGCGCAGCGCAGGGTGGCGCAGCCCACGCAGTGGTAATTTCGTCCGGTGCAGCCCGCACAGTGGTAATTTCTTCAACACCGTGTGCAGCCACTTTGGCAATTTGGTAGACGGAGGTGCGCCGAGATGGGTGTGGCAGCGTAGTAGGGGGAGGTGTCACATATTCATCATGACGCAGTGACAATTTTGTGGCAAAAGGCTCCGCCGAAAGTGCGCAGAGAGCTCGCCAGCTCACACCTGGTTTACTTTCTGTGCAGTGATAATTTGGCTGACCGGCGCACAGTGCGCACACGTCACCGAAACCTCACAGGCAGGTTTCCAGAATGTCAGGCACATTTCAATGCAATAAATAATTACAGCAACCACTATTTAATGTAACTATCTGAATCAGGACATAAATTATAGTATCTATATCGATTGTCCTGATGTCAGATCAAAGGCGGTTGGCACGCGTAATGGAAACTCGACCTGGCTTAATCAACGCAGCTGAATCTGTGATGCAAACTAACGACTTCACACCTTTCTCACCCAACCACAGTCTGCCTCGGCATCAGGTAGTGCGTATATATCTGGCTTCTATCATCTCAAAAAATGCAAAAGAAAAGAGAAAAAGAGAGACGCTTGGCAATGCGTCCTTTAAGCACAGGTGCTTCTGATTTCATCCGCGTCACGCATGGTATTTGTTTATGTTGTGATCTGTGCACACTACTTATCTTTATTACACGGGGTTTAAATATAGGTTACTAATAATATGAGCGTCTTTATTAGCGGGAACATATGTTTGCCTTACCCGTAATGCCAACCTCAATCCCACCAAAGCCCTCGACACTGACGGCTGAGAGGGCGGAGGACGCAATGTCCTCCGCCGCGCTCATGGCCGCGCTGGTGGAGGGGCCGCCTCCGGTGGCCATTTACCCCTTTTCCGCCAAAAAGAACCTGGTGCTAGTGCCGTGCTGGTGCTAGTGCCAGTGCTTAATTGGTTCAACCCACGAACCTCCTAAGAACCTGTTTGCTTTTCAATCGCCGAGGAGGCAAATCAGAGCCACGTGATAAGGTCACTGTAATTTAAGACCAACAGATCAGGAGAAAATAAACTTCGTTTGAGACCTGCGTCTCTCTCAGCAGCGCTCTCGTAACAGCTGGCAATACAGAAATACAGTATGTACTGCAGGAAACCACAAATAAAAATTTGTAACAAAAATAATGCTTGCGTTCTATGCTCAGTAAAGCCGCTTGCACACTGGATGCGAAACAATTTTTTCGTACAACTGATAACATTCAAAGTCAATGCAAAGACGGGAATACACGCGTGTATTCGCGTCTTTGCATTGACTTTGAATGTTATCTGTCGCGTGAAAAATTTGTTTTGCATCCAGTGTGCAAGCGGCTTAATACTATTATTGTCACTTAGGTTTTATCGTTTTTAGTGGGGGAAAGGAATACAGCCTGATTGCTATAATCTCGTACTAAGTTAAGATCACATATTGAAAATAAATGTGTAACTTATCTTGCATTTTTGTCCATGCATGTTAATCCCAAAATTTTAAGCAGCAACAGGGTGTAATAATAGGAGCACGCTATCCATCGTTTCTCTTCCCAATGATGCAGGCAGAAGAAATAAATGAGCAACCGTCGTATTTCGTTCCAACTTCATAATTTTGAATGATCTGACGTAGTTTCGTTTTGAAATTCCATTAGAGTTCGCTCATGGTAATTATTCGCGAATGCCCAAGCTAGCCAGCTAACTCATATTCGAAATGCTTAATATAGACTTAAGCGGTGCAGAAAACATGCCTGAAGCAGCAAAGTAAAATGCAACATTCACGCATCATGCAGATATAGGACAGAGGCTTCTTTGTTCCAACATTTTAATTTAAAGGTGAGGAGAGGAGCTCATTTGATTGGTGAAGATTTGACTCGGCTGTGTAAAACCCACTCACGCCTTCTCTCCTCCCTCTTTGCCACTTGCGCCGGCAGGAGGGACAGAGGTGGGACAGAGGAGTACTTGCGCCGGGAACGAAATTGCAAAATACGCCTGGATACACAACGTTGGCAAGGCGCTCCCCCCATTCGCCGCGCCTGCGCCTGGTCAACGAATTTAGAGCCCAAAAACACAAACTAGAGACACTCCGAGAGTGCAAACCTCCGCAAGGGCAGCAAAGCCGAAATCTTGCTGAGTGAACATGGCTCGTAACAAATTTAAGGATAAGTTCCGTCCCTGATGCGAGACCAATCAACCCACAAAATTTGAGTGATATCACTAGGAGCAAAGTTCAGTTATCACGTCATAGGCTTTCAAGATGGCTGCAGTGGCGGCCATGTTGTATGACTAATCGCGGTCAAAATCAATAGGATTTATCCCTGATGTAATAGCAACCCACCCAAAAAAATTCAGAGAGATCTGTTCATTACATTTTGAGTTATCTTGTACACAAACAGACAGACAGACAAATCAACGCCGGCAAAAATATAACCTCCTTGGCGGAGGTAAAATGCCATCCAACTAACATTGAGAGAGTCAGATGTTTCAGAGAATACAGAAGCCAATAAGACAGCGAGTCTCCACCCTCTATTACAGGCTGCATTGACCAACACCTTTGCAGCAAACAGAAAATACACAGCTCTGACAAGCTGGCACTGTATAGTTGGCCTGGGTATTCTGGGTTTGAGAAAAAAAGTATTTTTTTTAATATTACTAGTATTATTAGTTTGATCAGAAATCTATCAGAAATTACCAACAACAAAGTAATATGCATTTAACAGGCAGGATTTTGTCTCTGCAGATTGTTGAAGGAGTTTGATTCTGTTTCTGTGATTATTTTATCACACTGAGTCCATTGATTGCACCAGCTGAAGTTCATACAAGTCCACCAGGTAGTGTGACTGGAGTATTTTACCGCAACATTTTCACCCCATGGAAAAAACACTTTTTCTGTCACTTGCTCAGAAAAGGTTTAAATGTAAATAACAGCACATTTAAGTTTATAGAAAATTTACAGTTGGTAAATGTAATATACTAATTATTCACCAGTTCAAATTTCTAGCACCCTTCTTATTTAAATTACCGCCATTTAGAGGACCAAATTAATAATAATAATTTTTAAAAAGTCAATAATGAAACAAAAATGGACCTTAAAGCATAGTAATTCCTTACTGGCCAAAGTATAATACAGAGAGAAGAAGTGAGTACAAGACTTGCAGACCTCTCATCTTATAACTGACCCTTTACCTCATTCGACCAAGTCAAATACATGAATAAAACAATCCCTACACTAGATTAAACAGATAGCAGATAGAGTAAACAAATAACAACCATGAACCAGGCTCTGAAAACAAAGAAGTTACATCTGATCGAATGTTCATTGTAGACTATACTCCATGCATTCCGGTCCACCCAATGCCATTAACTTGGCAATGCATGCAGACATGAAGAGGGAGAGTCTGTTGGCACACAAATCAAATGCTACAGATGACATTCACATTGTCAACGAGAAATTGCATAAATTCAAGCACTGTGCTTGAAGCTATGGAAAGGATCTTGTAGCGCCCTACAAGCCGTTCATTAGATGTTCACTCTCAGCATTCTACACATGCAACTGAGCCGACTCCATTGTGCCCTGGGGAGGACGATTTTGATATATATTTTTGGCCACTGCACTTCTGAAATTATACCAGCGCTCTTGCAATATAGGTCAAGGCCTCAGTCAGATACAGATCTTTATCAGTGAGTTAATGTAGGTGGTGTGACAGAAAATATCATTAAGAGACATGAGTGTAGCTGCCATCTGGCAGACGGTACTGGACCATCCGGTCTCCCACCTGCAGACTAAAGGACAGTTTTAACCGAGGGTCATTAGGCTTCTCAACAGCCTGTGCGACAAAGTTCACTGTAATTTTGTACACTTGATATAGGATTTTAATTTTTTACCTCAACAAATGCAGTTTAAATGAAATTTGTGTATAACTGGACTATTTTGCGCATAGTTTCTTTGGAACATATTTGGATTCGATATATAACTGGATTTAGTTCGTAATTCGATTGATTTCGTGTTCATTTTATTTTATTTTGCTGTAATTCTATTACATTATTTTCTTTTTCAGTATCTACAGTACTAGTCTAATTTCAGCTATGCAATTTCTATTTGATGTTTATTTATTTTCTTTTTTAGTATTTTGATACATTTTCATCCGACACAAATTATTAAGTTCTATTGTACACTAAAGCTAGACGAGGGGTGGCCTGGTCCAAGGCAACTGCTGTGTCCTAGTGCAGAGTTTTTAGGTAGTTATGGGTGCTTTATCCAAAGAGTTTCAATGCCAGTCTGACTCTGTGTTTTCTGTGCATTTGGCAATAAAAAGATTTGAACATGAACTTGACAGTTCTTTGTTTGTGTTAAGATGACTGACACCCCCTTATTGATTAGCCCATAGATTGAGATGAACCAAATGCTAATGGCCGCTGTCTAGCCCACGCTACGTTTTGGTGAAGCTGATGGCTTGACAGCTCGAGCGCTAATCACTCCGCCTCCACGGGCTCCTCTTGACATCTGTATTCAGGAAAGTGAAATGTCGTTCCAATCCATGGAGGCAAGCATGAAGCGTGCATTCAGTCCGCAGTGACATGACAAACACTGAAATGCAAGCACAAGAGTGGGATGCAGCTATTTGACTCCAGAACTATTGATTCGCATACAGAGGGTGCTTACTTCCCGAGAATTTGCCTGAACTCCTGATAACTGTTGATTTTTTAATTCACGACACGGGCAACATTTACATTAGAAATTTTTCAGTAGTTTTCCATAAAGCAGGACACAAATAATTCTACTCCAACCTTTACAGGGTTTTCAGTCCTGTAAAGGGCCAATGTGATATAGGCTGCCAGTTCCAGCCATGCACTTACACACCTGATTCTAGTGATACCAATCTTTAGCAAAATCGAAAAGGCATCAGTCTCCAAATTTGGACCTCAAACGCAAATCTAGCCCCAGTGTGTCTGATTGGCCAGACTGTATGTACACCTGACTCCCAGGTAAAGGGAGGGAGGAGAACCAGTAGTTCTCAGACCTCAAGGACCAGGCTGTGTTCAAATAGTCTTTTTTGCTTAGGAAAGTTCCTAACTCATAGAAAATGACCCTGAAGTCTTTACGTGGCAGCCATGATAAGAGTGTTTAAATTCTCTAAATAGTTAAGGAAATGTGCTTCAATGCCTCCTCACTTATCTCCAACAGCATAGGGTAAACTGAACCACCCTTTATGAAAAGACAGGAGATAACACCATCCCACAGTTCTGTGCGGCAACAATATTTAAAGCAACGTCCATCCATCCGGCCAATCACGAAAACAGACGAACATGACGGGCAAGAGCCGCATGATCACGTCACCTAGTAAGCGCATTCAAATTCTCTTGGCGGCGCTGTGGTCTTTTCCAAGCCGTTATGAATTCCCCTTTACACCTTCTCTGAACCTCATGACATTTTCCATCGAGGTTAAAGAAAAGTGGCTAGTAAACAAGACGACAGGATGAAAATTTTTGACTATTCGAACACAGCCCAGGATTTGTCGCTTCCTGCTCTATGGATTCATGAGTAAAATTGGGAATATTACTGCTTGGTTGGAATGAAAGTCTGTACCCACACCGGCCCTCTCTGAATAAGGCTGAGACACCCTGCTATTATTTCTTTTGGATAGTTCAGCTCCCCCAGGTCACAGAATCTGCTGAGACAGTAAACCTATTGTGAAGATTGGGGAATTTTTTGCAGAATAGTCTCTGCACAGCCCTGGGGATAAGTCCTGGGCTCACTGCCCCTCAATGTTTCCTCTATGTGCGACAGAGAGAACCAAATCGTGACACAGAGCTTCAAAACCTACAGTATCTGGACATGAGTCACTGCTACAGCTCAAGCCCCATCTCCCACCAGGGTCAATAAACAAAAAAACTCAACACTTATAGTCCCATGCATTTCAGATGGAAGCTAGCATTGAACTAGTGGGCTCAATGAAGACAAACACACGCACGCAAGCTCAATCAAGTTCACTGTCATATCAGGTAATGTCTGCTGCTTATTGTCTTGTGCTTTTACCTGCGGAATTTACCTCATTTCCACTCACCAGGCCTTCCACATCCGTGCAGCCCTTCTGTAAGCTGCCGTTAAATTGAGTTAACTGTGTCGCAGGAACAAAAAAGGATGTTGGTCTGAAAAAGGACGCATATATTCTGCCAAAATGGACTCACTGAATCATTTTGATGTGATCCAGGCGGAAACTAGGGGAATCTGGCTCTCTGAGAAAGACATACGGTAAACCCGTGAGCTTAGTTCCAGGTTAAACATTTTCACAGAAATCAAAAAAGTAATTTCAAAGGACAAAAGATGCACCCTGGCTTGGGAAAGGAGTTGCAATTCTGAAGCCATGACTGAGAAATACTTTGTTCGATAGGCAGATTTACTGCTTGGTTTTCTTCAACATGGAAGAAGTTTGCAATAAAGAATAGGCTGGGTGGGATAGTCTCCACAGGCAAATGACAGCACACCATCATTTGCTACGGCATACAGTGCTTCACAAATTTATTAGACCACCTGTCATAAAAAAACTAGAAAACACGAATATTTAAGAAATTTGTCAAAAATTTGTCAAAACTGAAAATTATTTTGTTATTTCTTTGGCAAATAACAAACTGAAATCACTAAATAGTCCTTATTCACACATAAAAATAAAAAAAAAAATTATATTTTGTCTGGCCTCCTTTGGCCTTGATAACAGGTTGCATTCTTGCACTCAACCGCTAAAACTAATTTTTATGTTCAGGAATGCAAGAAAATAACTGTTATTTGGCATCTTAATCAAAAAATAATAATGTGCTTAACCATTTTTTCCTGCTTTTTTGTACAACAGTAAATTCAAAAATTCATGGATAACAAAAAAAATTATATTTTAGCATTTAAAATATAATTTCAGTTAAAGAGCTTGCGCATACTGGTGGATGAACCATCACAGAAACAAAAAAATGATTTTGGTAATTACCAACACTGTTAATTTAGGGCAGCTGTGGCATAAACCTTACATTGGGTGCTGGTCTAATAAATTTGTTAAGAACTGTTTATCATGCTTACCATGGTGAAAAAAATTCCTGGATCATAATTAGCTTCCCTGTCTCCCAAAAAATGAGTTGCTATGTTGGATGCCAAAATGTGATCGCATGAGGGAAAAGTGAGTCCTGCTGATTTTGGTTCTGGGTGCAAGCCTTCTGAGCTCAGGCAATATGAGCATCTTTAATTATCCGTTACATTATCAGTGCAAGTCTGACAAACAGTATTACCTCAAAGCTCAAAGATTTGGCCCAAACAGCGCAACACCTTCCCACCAGAAGCACTTTATAAAATCATCTTGAACAGAGCGTGGGCTAAACGTTGACATAGATTATTTTTGAAGGATGCTAACCCAGATTTAGCCGCTAATAATAATATTCTAATTGACGGCGGCATTTTTTTTCTACTTTTAATTTTCTGCTTTCACCGCTTATTTTCTCAGACAAGAACATAAACGCCTTTGGAAATGTTGTGACAAAGGACAACTAACCAACCAATTACCTGAAAACAATCATTTTATAAAGTATAAGGAGACTTTCTAAACTTATGAACTGAAAAATACTGCGTACATTTCAGATAGAGGTATTCAAAGACAACCCAAACATAGTGGCTGTTTCAAAGCTGATTCATTTACGCCAGGTCTGTGTGATAAGTTCACTGGTTAAAACACTGTCAGAGAACCAGGCCATTTTGATGAAAAACACTACTTGGAGTAAGGCAAAAGCAGGAGGAGCACTCATCACAGCCGTTCCGGTATGACACTGCAGTGTAAGGAAAAATTGCCAAAAACGAATAATAAACTGAACTGCCATTCCTTCAAAATGGAAGAAGTACATTTCCGCACTTCTTTTAACAGCAATCTTATCGTCTCAGGAGTCAAGTAACTATTAAAAGCATTTTTTTCCCTTGTCAACAGCATGCAGGCCAGCAATGCATAGCAGGCCTCAGTGCATATAATGACTACTTTAGACTTGATGCAATTATTTGCATGGGACACCAAGGAGGCACAGTGGGTACCGCTGTTGCCTCACAGCAAGGAGGTATTGGGTTAGAAGGTTGTCAAGTTGTGGGGCCTGCATGTACTCCCCATGATAAAGTGGGTTTGCTCTGGTGCTCTGGTTTCCTCCCACAGTCCTAGACAGGCAAGATAGGCTAATTCAAGGCTCTAAATTGCCAAAAGATATGAAGACCACAATGGAACAATGATCAGAGTCACATTTTCACGTTCTGGAGAAATGATTAATTAAAAATTCAAAACAATCTTGGAAACAAAGCACTGAAAAAATATGCAAAAAAAACTAAACTATATAAAATATTATAATAATAATAATAATAATAATAATAATAATAATAATAATAATATATTATTATATATTATTATAAATATTATAATAACATATAATATATAAAATATGTGCAAAAATGCAAAATTTGGACTCTGATTGTTTTTCCTTTGTGGTCTTCATATGAGTATCTGAGTGAATAGAATGTGATTCAATTCTTACACGTGTTTAAAAGAGTATAATGGACAACAAAATATAGCCATAAAGAATAATGCGCAAGAAGTGTCCTTGAACTACTAATAAACAGTAAACAAGAATTTGCAAAAACAGAAATCCATATGATGGTAACTCCAGAAGGTTGAGCTCCTGATACCAATCTAACAGCAGAAGCTCTATCCATCAGTACAACAAATGGCAGTAAATACTGGAGCATAAGCACATGAATTTATTCCATTCATGTCCATCTGCGCCACAGAAAACAAGCGCACCCTGCATAACAAAAATAACAAGCTCACAGAATGCACACTCATCCAGTGCAATTTTAATTACTAATGTTTCAAGCAAATTAGAGCAAGTATATGACCAGACTGCTAGTACCCCGGCCACTTGAACGTCTTCTGGCTGCATCTGATCTTCATGCTTCCTCGTACTTCACAATATGTAATAAACCTAAACAGACTCAAGTTTAAGGCCACACTAAGTAGTTTAATTTGCAACCAAACGAAAATAACGTGACAAATTTTAATGGATGAGAATGAATGTGCCCACCTGAAAAAGACAAAAATTCCCTGTTTCACCAGTTTAATCCCAAATATTTCTTTGCAAAGTAAGTACATGCATTTTACTCCATAGACCCCCCTAACACATAAAGTGTGAGTATTTTTTTGATTTCATGCTGGTTAAGTTCAAAGTTGCATTTTTTGCCCAAAGCCAACAACACTTTTAGAGCTTTCAAATAAAAAAAAAAAAAAAAAAAAAATATATATATATATATATATATCGGTCAGAAATGTGACCAGTGGGATTAAACGGGTTAAAAACCGAGAGATTAGGAATTATTTTTCAGACATGCTACAAATGGCCCTGAAAGCAATATGGTGGCTTGTTTGTATAGGCAGATCTCAAAGCGGTATTTTAAAAGTGATTAAAACACTTGGAATTTCAGGGCAGTAG
Source organism: Gymnothorax javanicus (assembly GCA_029692085.1). NCBI lineage: Eukaryota > Metazoa > Chordata > Actinopteri > Anguilliformes > Muraenidae > Gymnothorax > Gymnothorax javanicus. The sequence continues at coordinate 30,641,755 of CM056198.1, read as the reverse complement.
GAATGGATTTGTCACAGGAGAAACAAGAATGAACTAAAGCTAAACAGAGGGCCAAGTAGCATGTAAGCAGCCTTTTCTAGGGTCATATTGAAAAGATTTTCAGTTTGCTTGCCTTCTTAAATCTAACTGAAGGGCTTTTGAGCAACCAGTATTATTTGTTTCAGGTAAGTATGGCTGAACACAATTATAAAGTTGACAAAAGCCCAGTAATAATCAAGTCGTACGATTGCTGCAAGCTCAGTGGTGCAGCAAGAACTGAAAATTTGGGGGGGCACAGAACCTCACTTAGAAACAATTATTATTCCTGACTTGTTTTCTCAATCATTTTAATAATTAACAATAGATTCACTCTGAGAACACTCCACACTATCAGGTGTTGCTTGTTCTCTCCGTTTAGGTAAGACGACGATCATTCATTTGGACGTGGAATTTGGTGCATTTAAATCAGCGTCATTCAAAATTGCATACTGGTCAACTCTCACGCATATGGCGAGTCTCTCACGCTTTTTAGTGGCATGTCACATTCTCACACAATAGTAAGCAATCTTACAGTTAATAACAAAAGTGAAGATTGAACATTTTAAATTGGAGAACAAAATTATATTTATTTGCCAAGTCCCACTTTTTAATCAACCCATGCTGTATTGAGCGAAAGGTGATCTTTCATTGGAACGCAGATCAGTCATTATTCAATCTATACGTGTATTTAAGAGATTCTCATCCGGTATGATCTACTCTAATATTTTTAGCGAAAATTAATCTCCACTACTTTCCTGAGTTACTTCGCCTGTCAGCAGCATATTACTGCTTGAGGAGTCATCAGAAATGGAGCTTGAATCTTCCACTTTTACTGAAGCCATGTCTATGCCTGGTTGTCAAAGAGTCTGCCTCCGATACGTCATTGCTGAGAAGACGAAGTTTATTGCGCAGCGTTTTCAACATCAAATTAAGCACCTTTCTGACGGCTTAAATTAATTTTTTGTACGGAGCGTGTATTAATAGGCACAAATAATACCTTTAACCACTCACAGAATTGACCATCGGGTGCGAATTAGCTAGAATAACTGTACGCGAAATAGGCCTTATACAGCAATGTCGTATACAGTGTGTCATCAACGAAAAAAAAAGGCAATTGATGCCTGAAATGACAACCCAGACATTCTGACTGAGTCAAGCAAATCCTTCGGTGGATCTTTTGTTGTCACAGTTGATCCATTCAGCATGGGGGTATCACAAAGCAAGGCTCTTTAAAATAAAAAAAAAAAAAATGCCTATCACAGGAGGCTTACCAACAAGACAACGAGGCAAAAGCCCTGGCAGGCACTGAAAGGGACAGAAAATGTCCTCTAAAAACAAGCAAAGTAAATCAAGTACCCATGTCAGAGGTAAGATCAAATGACCTTTTTGTTCCCTTTAAACTTATAACCCTGGCCATGTAGTTTTGATTTAGAATGGAAAAGTTGCAAAGTAAACACAAAGGACCCTTAGAGGAAAAAAGTAAAAATGTTCTTTTTTTGGCAGCAGGAAATGGTCTGTAACTCTCACCACAATCCCTGAAGCGAGGGCAGACCGAGACAGCCTGCTAACCCTCTAAACAAGCCAAAAAAAGAGGGCCTCTATGAACCCCCGGGACTCACAGCCCTGTTGATACGTAGTCCCCCCATTTTAGTTGACCAGTCCTAATGGACAGAACTCAAACAGAACATTTTAACAGTGGCACCACCACCATCTACAATCTTAATGGACATGGGGATGCCAATTTTCTTCCAAAAAAAAAAAAAAAAAAACTACCCAAGATGGCGATTATGCATGTAGCTTTCACACTAATGGATATCCTAGTTAATAATGTATACTTCATGCATTAACTGAAAGGAAGCCACTGAGCAGCATATCTTAAAGGGGGGGAGATTGGAGTCTGGTCTGACACAGGACACATTTAAGGTAGCCCTGGTCTTAAATCTGACCCTTTCCAAACGCAAATAATCTTTAAGAGCATCCTTAAATTACTGCAAATTAGTAATTATTATTAGTGCTTAGTGGCAAGTTATTTGCTTTCCATAACTACTAAGTCAGTGAACCAAAGACCTGATCTGACAGGTGATTTAAGACTTCAGTCTTGCACACAGCCAGCGATATGCATGTTCATTTGATCTCAGGTTAGAAAGCAGGTCAAAGAAGTCAAAAGCATTTCATTTTAAGGCCCTGAAAAAAAAAAAAAAAAAAAAAAAAAATGGTTGCATTAGCAGTATGTTGGCGCCCATTTTCATGTGGAAAGGTGAGGTGCTCCTTAATAAGGTTTGACATATTCTGGTGGATATCAGCTGTTTATGTCCACCACAGATTTTACACTTCCGCTAATTTTAAGTCATATTTTGGACCCCTATTATGGCGGAACTAGGGATAAAAAGCTCTCATTTATAAACAGAACATCCAATATGGATGTAAATTGTCCACTTCCAAAGGCTGCAATAACCACATTGATTCTCCCGTTTCAAATCCAATGTGCTGGAATACAGAACCAAAACAAGTAAAATTTGTGCAATTGACCGTAAATTACGGGGCTACACTGTATTTCTGTATCAAAGGCTGAGAAGTTTCCACATTGCAATGCAGGTACAGTACGTGGTCAGGTGTACCCCTAAAACCACATCTGCGCATTTGGCATATTTGGTAAATACTGGAATAAAGCAGAAATTTTTTGTGGGTAGTATTCCATACAATGTTTCCTGGTACAGACTGAATCCATGTTGTACCTGTATATATATATATATATATATAAAAAAATGTACTCAGAAATGCAATTGGGGGCTTATTAGCAGGGACACTGTAACTGGCTACGATGGCAGGGGGCTGAGCAGATGGATGTGTGCTGAAGGCATAAGGGACCTGCGTAGGCGAAGACAGCTGTGCCGTGAGACAGTGACTAACAGGGACTGGCAGACTGAAGGTCCTTGAGGCCTTCGTAACACTGATGGTGATTGGCACCTAAGTTGTTTGGCGATTTTGCGTCTCTTCATTTTAAAATCATGGCACAGAAGAGCAGACAGGGTTTCCATCTAAAAGTCGACCAAATCCAATAAGCCATCACTTTTGAGAGCAGATGCAGCAATGCAATGGAAATCATTGGTCATATGAGCGATTCTATAGTGAGGAATACATCAGCAGGAGCAGATACAGTGGAAGACAGCGTTTTCAGTAGTGCTAGCGCAGAGCGGACAGAACACTAAATGCGGTTTTCACAGACATGGATTAAGCTTAGGCAGTCCTGGGCTAAACAGAGTTTTCTATTGAGATTTTCCATTGAAAACTGAATTTAGTGTGGGATTAAGCTTTATCCGTTTCTAGGATACTGGCCTTCAGACTATGCAAGTTGTGGTCTTCAGCTGTCCAGTGTTTCAGTTCCAAAAGTGAGTGTGTCAAAAATTACTTTCCTACCTGTATAAACATTTTTTTCCTGTACCTCATGAATTACTACACATTAGAGCAGACTAGATGTGTTTAATAGATAAAAAAAAAATACTGAAATAAAAGATCCATAATCATTATGACTGCATTTTCACGACCCGTAACTTAAAGCATGGCCATTCACAATGAACAAAATAGTTGGTAATAGTTCTATGAGGCTAATGTTAATTACTGCCATGTCACTAATAATCGACTCTGGTCACACCAACATCAGCACAAATGGTGGATCACTCTTCGACAGTATCCTCTAATGCACCACGATACACTCAAAGGAGACAATTCTGACTTATAGGCAGTTCCTGCTACTTGTCAGAAGCCTTGCAGCATTATCAAACTTCACGTTAACAAGCTATATTTTGCGTGTCACTGCAGCACGCTGAGGACAGAATAGCAGGGTCCCATATCAATGATCTCAACCTACAACCCAGTGGTTGCCACACTTTTTTTTCTCTTGAAGAAAAGCGCCAGACCAGTGGTTTGTGCTTCCCGTCATTTTATCCATCTTAACTCCCATCGTGCCATCTCTCAGCAGAGTGTCCTTTCATACGCTGTGCAGGAACACAATATGAAAACCTGTGACATCTGCTGCATGATAATTAATACCAGGAAAGATGCTGTAGGTTCATTATACCCTCTCTCTGAATCCAGTAGATTAACTTAAAAGCAGAGGCACCGTAGGCAGCACAGAAAAGAATTAATTCACTGAGCATGTTGGACCGACTGACATATAATCCCAGGTGTGAATCTGATCTAGCTGCATACTACAATGGCCTTGACTTTACACGGCAAAATTCAATAAGCTTCATGTTTAGCTCTCCAAAGTCTTCCACCTCATAGGAGATCCCAATCTAACCATTAAAAGCAAGCCTAAGGGAAAACCTCCCTGTATGGAACAGATAAGAAGAAATCTTTAGAAGAACCAGTTCCAACAAGCATGAAATACTCAAGATCCCCCACCACAGGATGGGTGATATCTGGATTGAAAGCAAAAACGCAAGTATAAAAAGACACATCCACGCGATATGATGTATCTTTATATAGGCCTAAATTTCATAGAGAAATATTGAACGGTTTAGGAGTTCTGGTCCAGAAAAGAATGGGATGGCTGATATCTGGCCTGGAAACTAAATGTTGTAGAGGGATGGACTGATGGACAGGAGGACGTACGGAAGTATGAAAAGGCACATCTACACAATGGCGTGTATACATACACCATTGGATCCACTGATTAGTTTTATACAGTAAAGCACAGAAGTAACTCAGGGGAAAGACATTCTCTCTTCAGAGTTACTTAAGTGATTAATTATATAAGATGTATCATGTCTTAAATTTTGTCGAGAAATGTTGAGCAGTTTAGGAGTTCTGGCCCAGAAAGTAAGTGTAACGGATGGACGAATGGAATGGTGGATGAACACATGGAAGGACATCACTCATTCCAATATGCCCATCCACTTTGTGACAGGAGATAAAAACCCACCCACCTCTGGCCAGTCCAGCACGTGTTAGCGATCACGGCAAGCAAACCAATCATCTTTGAAATAAGTGAAATGTCAGTGAACCATAGAAGTTGGTTACAACATTGTTGTAAGCAATAAAAGAGGACCTTTTTTAATGCAAATAACGAATTTGGTTATAGTCAGGGAGACCAAAAGGACAGACCCCATGTCATAAACAGTGAAACAAGTACAAGGCAAAGCAAGGACTTTCAAAGTAATAAGGTGAACAGAACCTAATGTCCAAATATTGAAGTTGAACCTTTATAAAATTCAACTTGCGCGAATGCATACAATCCAGTTTGATGTTATTGTAAATGCAAACTGACCCAAAACTTGCCACAATAGCCTGCAAAATCAAGCTGAAAGAGGAAGAAGCATAGAATTAGTGGGTAACTGGTGGCCCTCTGAACAACGCAAGCAGAATGCGTGCAGCAGTGTTTCGATACCGTATGAATACAAAAGCTCCAAATTCGCTGCTTACTCAATGAGCTCATGTACATAAAGGCATTTTGTTTACTTACGTAGTATAAATAGCCTTGGCGACTGCCCTTGAATGAATTGCAGTTCTGACGCAAATCCCTTTGTGCCAGATGGTTTCAAAGTCAGATGCTTTATCTCCATGGGTTACATGTCTGGTGAGCTCTGCAATAAATCTAAAAAAAAAAAAAAAAAAATTTCCCTCCCCACCCCAAAATAAATTCCACTGAAGTAGCATATCCCAGCAGTTAATGTTGTATGACAAAAGTAACTGAGTAGGTTAACCAAACTCATGAACAAATAAGCAAATGTTCTGCTTTCCTATTGACAAAGTGAGGAGTTGTGGGGAGTTGGGTGGGAATATACATGGGACCCCAGCAGGTCTAGGAATGACACCCTAAAATTAACATTTACACGCAACACTCTTTCTGCCTTCAAGGTACAGGTTGCTATAGAGACAATGGTCGCCAAGCACACATAATTAACACTGATTACTACCTTCTCATTGTTTCCATGGCAAAGGGGACTGCCACCACTCCACCGTCCCTTCACATTGATAGTAACACTATTCTTATGACCTAAATCTCTGCATAATGTGCTGTTTCATAATAGAAATAGTACAAGTACAAAGAGTAAGACATTAAGGTGTGGTTTAAGCTTACTGGAAAACACCAATTATCTCATGCTATTTATGTAGGCATGTATTTGCAATTTTGTGTCACTTGGTGTTTTCTCAGTCAGAGCAGATTAACCAGGTTAGCTTTTCAGTATAAAATAGCAGGCTCAGCTTTCAGTGCATAATCTGTTCTTGAAAACAGTAAGCGGAAAATTATACAAAATAACCAAGATATTGGATGAAGATCCTGCCACTTCTCAATGGTAAAATCAGACAATGCTGTGGATGGACAACTGCCAGGTTACTCACAAAACTATTGCATTCTCCCCGTGGGCAAAATTCAAAATTTGACGAAATGGTGCCGCTATGGGCAATCAAGAGGGAAAGTACTCAAGACTTCAGGAATATTGGCAGCAAATTTTACCCGATTCCCATCAGTACTGTTTGACCTATTGCATTTTGAAAAAGTAAAGTCTGGCCTAAAGGCGGTGCCACAGGAATGCTCGTTGTGTCATCCGCAGAATAGGATTGCTCCAAGACGTTCACAGCAGAGTTGATGTCAACAGTTTGACTTATTGCATTTGCAAAGGTGATACTAGAAAAAAAGTAATACTGCCATCAAAATCAATAAGGTTATCCCGCAAAGCACCAGGAATGTCGACAGGGGATTTGCCAGGATTCCCATTTGAACTATTCTTGCAGTTTTTAACAATTAAAAGTTTAGTCTGGTGATGGTGCACTAGCAACAATCATAGGGTGTCCAACATCAATAACAACCCCTCTCTATGTACCACAAATAATCACATGAAGTAAGACAAGACTGGAAATGTAAAGTTTGGCTGAGTGATGGTGCTAAGCGCAACATAATAGCCTCCTCTATGCACCAGGAATCTTGAAAGCAGATTTGACATGATCCCAATTAACACTATTGCTGTACAATTTTTGAAAATTGAAAACTTGGTCTTGTGGTGGCACTACATTAAAGGTCACAGCATGAACAATATCAATACCAGCCCTTAACATCATACATATTAAAATTAATGAATTCATTGCCACTTCGTTTACAATTTTTACGGAGAAATACCGGAAGTTGGTTTCCACATGCCTGGTTTTCAATCGGCTTTTAGATTACCTTCGGCAGACAAACACAAACCAGCCCAGTTTGAAGACATGTCATGCCTGCCAAAATTTTGAAATGACCTCACTCAGTCAATATTAGAGATATCAGATAGATTTTTTCACAGAATATTCCTTCCATGATGTAGAATGACTTTGTGTAAAAAACTGTACATCTCCAGAAAATGACTTTAGCTGGGTTATCGCAGGCAGGGTCACAAATTATTCTAATTAAAGCCGTTTAGATAATTGCAATTTTTACTAATTAGAAGTTTGGCCTGGTGGTGGCACTACAGCAGAGGTTAAAGGGTGACCAACATCACTAACAGCCCTTCTCTATGCACCAGTAAAGATCATAAGAAGTGTGGCATGACTCCCTTCAGAACTGTTTGAGTTACTGCATTTGGAAATGGGTCACTCCATACTAAACTGTACAATTCACTGTGTAGTATAAGAATGGTCAATAACATTTTTTCTGGGAGAATTAAATGATTTGCATTGTTTCTTTTTATTCACTCCCAGATTGAAGATATACATAAGAAAAAAATCAGAGCCATCCGTCCAACAACACAGCAGAAAAAGTGGTTTCCCGGTGTCAGCCAAGGCATTGTGAAGGACATATTTTGCCACAAAATTTGGCAGCCAACTTCATGAAATACTCATGACATGTCTGTTGATACTTCGGAAGAAAGTGAAATGAAATATTGCAGAGAAATACCCATAATAACGGTTTCAATTGTCTGCACTAAATTATTGGGACTGGTCTGATCAGAAATGCAATTTGAAATTACCGTTGTGAGCGTAACCAGTCGCGTCCTCACGTGTTACGTCCATCCCTGTGGGTTAATTTGCATAATATATGCAAATAGCGTAAAGATGACCTCGGCAAAATAAGGTTCTCACTTCCTGCATCAAAATTTTACAAGGCGTCAGACAATCATATATACCATGCTTCTAAAAAATAATGAAAAATTTTCCGTGTGTAAATATTGTGTTACGACCATAAAAACATAAACAATCTGTGCGCTATCACCATAGACTGTATAAAAAGACGGACGCAGCGCCCGGGTCTGAAAAGTGAGGCCATTGGGGAAATTGAATTCCATTTAATGGCCAGCAGATGGCGACGTCGGTGGTTGCAGAATTGGAAAAGGTGTATTTGAATTTTCATCACCATTTTAACACATTTGCACAGTTTAGCATGGAATGAGCCAAATACAAAGTTCCGCCTAGTGGTGTTGCAACAGGAAAGGTCATAGGGTCACAAAAAAAAAGCAGTTGGGTTCTCCCCCTTCCACCAGGAATGTTGAAAGAAGATTTGACATGATTCCCGTTGCAGCTGCTTGAACTGCTGCCATTTTTATGATTTGAATGGCACGATAATGCAGTGGTTAGCACTGTTGTCTCGCAGTAAGGAGGTGCCACAGCAAAGACATTGGGTGACTAACATGAATAGCAACTCTTCTCTCAGCACAGAGAGTGATTACGCAAAGTGTGACATGATTCCCTTCAAAACGGTTTTGAGTTGTTGCCTTTGGAAATTGATCAGGTGGTAGCACTACAAGAAAGGTTGTAGGGTCACACCAAACAACAGGGTTCAATAGGGTTTCAAGCAATTTCCATATATATAAAAAAAAAACTATTCATGTTATCACACCTATAATGTAACTCATATGTTGAAACTGTATTATTATTAGATCATCAGGCTGAGACCCTCACCCTCAGCTTATTTGTTCAAACAATGCACAAGCTATTACACTTCATTAACTCAGTATCAAATTACAAGTGTAAAAACAGTCTAGCCGACTCTTAACAGCAGCTCATCAGAGCAGAAGGCAATTAGCTGTAGCATCACCCAGGGATAGAGGGTTTCATTATCATCTGTCTTCCTCTCATGACAGTAAGCGACTACAGATACAAATGGGCATTTTCATCCACGCCCCAATAAATTGCATTTGGGGTAAATATAAAAGTTTAAAATAATGTATAAAGAAATTCCACTTCAAAGTTTTCATTACGTTTTCATCAAATTCAGGTATCAGAAGTCAAAAACAAAAATGAGGCCAAGATCTGACACTGAAGCAATCCACTGAAATACTTGAAGAGATTTAGTCTTCAATTATTGAATAGCTTGCTGGGGGAAACATGATTGCGCTCTTGTTCGGGATTACCACCCTAATGGGACGGCAGTTAGGGCTTCTGTTAAATATCACTTGCCCTTTAAAGCATGTAGGTAAGAGCCTGCACTATTTGCCAGGAAGAAAGGGTTCTTCATGGAGGTTATGGATTGATAGATGCTCATCAGCTGGAACATACTTCACAATAAAGGACTTGGAGTATTCAAGGCAGGAGATGGCATGAGACTCATCCCCCACTAAACTTGGGGCCCTGGTGCACAGAAAGATTTTCACCAATGAAACAATCCACCATTGCTTTGATTTGAAGCAAGGTTAAATCCCAACCCCATAAAAATGACTGTATGTCTGTATGAAAAGTGAAATCATCACAGCACGTGACATGAATAATTTTGCTCTGCTGACCTCTAAACTAATTTCAATTCCCTACTCTCCTCAGCAGCTAGAAAAGACTATTTAACGCTTCACTTCTATGGCCACACAACCATCATAATATTTCATTTACAGAAACAGTTTCCGTCCATCATTAAGCTCCCCAGTAAGTATTTAGACAGTAACACCACACCTTTTCAGCTCTGTCCACAAGTGCATTGGATTGGAAAATAAACAAAGAATATAATGCCACACTGCTTATGTTCTGATCGGAGAATAATAAGGATATTAACGGCCTTTTATCCTGTATTTAGCTCTCAGTTTTAGGGCTTAGCACAACAGCTATCATAGCAGCATTAACTAGTGTACTTTAAACGTGAGTTTATAATAAACATTTAATGCAAAATCAATTTCAACAAAATCAAGGTTTCATAATCATTTGCACCCTTCATTTAGTACTTACTGCAGGATAACAGCATGAAGTCTTTTCCTGTAATTTTTGACAATGTTAAGGCACACATTTGGGGGAATCTGGGACCATTCCTTTGAGCAGATCCTTTCAAGATCTTTCACATTCTTGGGTCTGCGTTTATCAACAGCCCTCTTCAACTCAGCCCATAGGTTTTCAATCGGATTTAGGTCTGGCGACTGAGATGGCAATTGTAGAACACTGATTTTGTTATCACCGAAACATGTCTGTCTAACTCTTGAGGTATACTTTGGGTCTTTGTCTTGTTTGAAAGTCCACCTACAGCCAAGACCCAGCCTTCTGGTGGAGGCAAGCAGACCGTCAGCCAAAATATCTTGATACTTGGTGGAATTCGTCATGCCATTAATCTTAACCAGTGCCCCTGGACCTCTTGAATTAAAACAGCCCTAAAACATGACTGACCCACCATCATATTTCACCGTGGGTAAGAGGTGTTCCTCCTTGTACGCATCTCTGTTTCAACGCCAAATATGCTGATGCTGTATCTGACCGAAACGTGCAATTTTGGTCTCATCTGAACAAAGCACCTTGGACCAGTCACAATTAAAATGACATTAGGCAAACTCCAAGCGCTTGCTTCTGTGTCCTCTGGTCAGAAAAGGCTTTCTTCTGGCAACCCTTCCAAAGAGCCTGTGGTCGTGGAGGTGGCGCCTCATGGTGCTTTTTGAAACCCGGTAACTCCAAGATACCACCAAGGCCTGCGATTCCTTCACAGTGATTCTTGGGGATTTTGTTGCTTCTCTCACCATCCTCATCAGTATCCTAGGAGGCAAAATGCAGTTGTGTCCTCTACCTTGAGGTTTTCAACAGTTCCATGTATTTGGAATTTTTAAATAATTGCCCTGACACTGCTGAGAGGCATATTCAATCGTTTGTGAATCTTCTTGTAGCCATAACCAGATTTATGATGGTCTATGCCCATCTGCCTCTTTTGAACTGATAGTTGTTTTGTTTTCTTTATGACGTTTGATGACAAAGGGATATTGCATGTGTGTTACCTCATTTTTATACCCTAATGAAACAGGAAGTGATGTATTGGCTCAAAATTAAATAAATGCAATTTTATACCTGGTCTAATTTTGGGAGATATTTGATATAATAATTTTCAAGATTGCAATTAATTGTGACACCTTGATTTGGAGGAAATTGATTTTTAATTGATTTAATTAAATCAGTAAATGATTTTGGTCAGTTCCATTGGCACATTCGTTTGGTCCAGTATTTTTCACATCCTACTTAGAGTTTCTCAATAAATAAATTTTTAAAATGTTTTTACTGTTTATTTTGAAGCCCACTGTACATATGCTACAGGCAAACTGTGTTTGTCAGGCATCTCACGAAATGCCAGGAATTTTGAATCAGTCATTTCATGAAATGCCTAAAATCTGTTTGCCAGCAACATATATAAAGTACATACATATAAAAATGCTTCAGGACATGATTTTCTGATGGGAAATAGACCTTGTTGCTGACTCAACAGCAAAATAACATGTTTTATTATCCTAAGTTAAATACTGACAATTTTAGGTCAGTATCACAATTTCAGAGACATTGCCAATCTGAAGACCAATTATCATGCCAAGTCAACAATTGCCTGGCAATTCCAGTTTTAACAGCCTATGACTCATAAAATAAAGCGACTTACAAATTTTACTTTAAATACTGGAATTCTATCCAATCAAGCACAGAGCGTTTGACAGTGCACACAACCGATAAATCTATGTTCCATTTTCAGAGAAAAAGGAAGAAGAAACAACGTCTTTTTCAGGCCACTGAAAGGGAGACTGGTTTTGGGTGAAAGTTAAAGAGCAAATGACATAAAACATGTAGCTACAGCTTAGGGGACATGTAAAAACCCGAGGTAATGTTGTGCAATATCGGCTCAACTTGGGCTTTGAGCAGCATGTGAAAATGTTGATTATTTGGAATATTTTTGTGCAATGAGGAACTCCTTGGCTCCACCCCACCCCCCTCCAATATGAGGCATGAGAAACTTCCCAGGAACTCCTGGTTTAAGAAATCAGGCTGAAAAATCATGTGCAGGGGTGGTACGCTAAATTTTCACTCTGAAGGTAAACAACAATTCTGATTCAGTGACACCAGCACGGCGATCTGCTTGCCATCCTGGTATAACCGAAGGCTTCAGGAATAGCATGCAAATGCGCCATAATTACATAAATTACCGCAACGAAGAACAACATGGTTATGTGAGTAACAAAAACCGATTGCAATAGAGACAACATAATAGGAGGCTGTTGTTTTTTTTCAGCATTTCACAAAGGCAATATAGTTTAGAACATCTTCTAAAATGTATGCCACAATAGCTTGAAGAGTAAATGAGCACTCAATGCCCCTCTAAGAATATTGTTTATCGTGGGAAGACGCAGCTCATTTTATTCTCGCCTTGTTTTCTGAGTGCATATTCACATAAAAAAGACTAAAACACAAGATACCAACTGAGGGGGATTTCAGTCAAAACACCCCTTATGATTTTTTTTATTATACTAACTACATATTGTAAAAATTTATTATAATTAGGTTATTTCTGTCTCTGATTGGTCTCTGTCAAGTTGTGGTCGTAAACGTTTGCTGATACCAAGACATCTGATTGGCCGTAAACAAATCACAGGCTAGTAATTCATTAGTATAGTGTATATGAATCACATAAAAATGGACTACAAACTGGACTACAAGTATAATAACTTTACATTTTTAACAATTCACGATGAATTTGATATGCCCACTTATATCTACATACCCTGGAATTTAATCTTGGAGCACACCAGCACAAAAAAATAATTTCTAATGGTGATTAAAGTCCCAACCCCATAATAAAGAGTCAAAATGAAGTTATTCAGAAAATAATCAGGATGAACTTTTCATTAAATACAATATTTTATTTTTTGCGTGTATAGCCAACTCTGCCAAAGCATCTTCAGTTTCCAAATACAGACAACAGTTTCAGCGTTTCTATGGGCCATTTTTCAATTTGTATGTTCCCTAGATCAACATCCCCCAAATAAAAGCCATTTCACCAAGATGAAAATGTATGTGGTCAAACCTTCAATTCACAGAGCTTCAAGCACACAGTAAATCTGAACTGTATGACACATTTACCAGCATAGTGTGTATCATATTAAAATATGTGAAGAGGTAGGACCAATATGAAGCAAAAATGTGCAGTCCAAACAAACTGTTGTACACTCATAATAAATAAAAACTTAATCATTAAAGGAGCTGTAACACGAATACTATGCACGCTCAGAACTTTTAAAATTGTTCAAGAAATCAAATGAAAAGAACTCCTTCTATGATGTTCATTGGCAGTTGGCAAACCAGCTTACATTCTTCATATCCTTTGGCTAAAGTGCTAAAATAGTGCTTTGAATCCTTGCATTTTCATACAAAACTCTTTCATATAAAAAGCATAATGCCTGAGTACCTAAAATATATAAATACAATGCAAAACGATGACGGAGTAGCGAGGATGGAATCAGATTTTGAAGTGCAGTTGAGTGGATTCACTTCATTTGATTTCTTGTTCGGCTGAACAGTTCTGAGCATGCACAGTAATTGTGAAACATCTCCTATAAATAAAAAAAGTTTTTATTTTATTTTGAGTACGCAACAGTTAGTTCAGACCTCTCATTTTAGTTGGCTGATAAATAACCCCAGCTTGGAAAAAGTCGGTACATAATGGACAATGCAAATAAACTCAAAAAGCAGCAATTTTTACATGCAATTATTAAACTAGCATGCCCTTAAATCCAAAATGTGAAGACAGTGATTTTTCGCGATGTCAGTGGAAACAAGGCACGTGATAGTATAATGCCGCTTTTCCACCAAGCGGAACGGTTCGGTTTGGTACGGGTCGTGTCACATTTCAGAGCGTTTCCATTATAAAAGTTGTGGATGGTACCTTTGGAACCGTTCCTAACCGTTCCCATTTTTCGTCACCCCTCCGGTTGTGGTACCAAGGGTTACCATCTGATACTAATGAGGCAGCGCTAAAACACGCCTTCTGTATTGGTCGGGAATCGTCATCACTGCCGTCTGTTGATTGGCCAACAGAATCGTCACTCTAGCGCGACTTCCATAAGGAAACGGCAGGAAAACATTCGTCTCGCTTACCGTTTTGAGAAAAACATTTTTGGAAATGTCTGTTCGCAACAACGTGCCACAGAGCAATAAGGAGGTACAGATGTATATTTCATGCATTTAAATTTAGTCAATTTAAAATGCATATAGCCATTATTATGCAAACTAATTTGGCTGGAGTTGCACCGCGAGCATTTAGCTCACTAGCTGGCATTAAAATGCGCCGAATAAAAAGGTTGCCAGCTAAAGCCGCTTTCACACCGGACGGGAAACAACTTTTTCGCACGAAAGATTACATTCAAAGTCAATGCGTTTCGTGTGTATTCGCATGTTTGCATTGCTTTTTACCATCCGGTAAAAAGAAACCCCGCCTACATTTAAGGGTACTGTCTGCAGTGGAAACGCAAACCAGATCTAGGGGTTTGGTACCAAAAGTACGGTTCCAAGGGTACTGCACTGAAAGTACCCCAATGGAAACACGGCTTAAGAAAAACCATTAATAAGATTAATGGGGTAAAGCCTGAGACACGGTGCATCTGAGAATAATAAATCTCTGGAATTCACACTCATAAGATAAAACACAAAGTCCATGTAAGCATGACCTTGATTAATTGACATTCATTTTGCACAAATTTGATTTGGCCTATAAAACATTTGACACATGGGGCACCCAGGTGTTTTTCCAAAAGTACTGCCCTGTCTTGTAGTAACTGCCTCAGGTCCTTTGGGCTGAGAGATCCAGCATGCCAATGACTCACCAGAAACATTTGGGAACTCAGACTGTCCTGCTGATATACACAGTCACACTTCACCCATGCTAAGGCCAAAAATAACTATTAATCTGAGAGGAATTGGTAGGGGGTGAATTGAGCTTTTTTCTGTTTAAAACAAGAAATCCTTATGTAATGCCTGGCTCACAGCAATGATTTGTTTGCCCACTGAGCAATGAAAAAAGACGGAGAGCGAACTGACAGTGGAACTCCCAGAGGGAAGAAAGCGCACGGTGCTCGGCGAGAGAAGATTCCAGAAATGTGTGGGGGTTCCGTTCACATTCAGTGGGAAGTGAAGGGAACTTTTAGTCATATGAAATAATGTTCAGATGCTGAACATGCAGGGGCCAACAGAAGAGCAAGCATCCTGAGGTGACTGGATAATAGACAAACAGGGACTAGCAGCATGGGGCAATTCCCACGTAATGAATACGAAAGAAGCTTGCAGACTGTAATGGAGAAAGAGAAACAAGGGAAAAAGGGAGAGAGGAAAGAAGAACAGGAACACTGTTAGACAGAGTTTAAGGCAATAGAGAAAGAAAGAAAGACAGAAAGGCCCTCTTTGAAATAATATTCCTCAAAAATATATGAAACAAGCATGAAATACTCAGATCCCCTGCCACAGGATGGCTAATATCTGGCCTGGAAACAAAATGCGGTCGAAGGATGGACAGACAGGAGGAAAGACAGAAGTATAAAACCGCGAGTCCGCATCATAAGATGTATCCGTAAGTATAATTTCGTTGACAAATGTTGAACGGTTTAGGAGTTCTGGCCCAGAAAAGAACCGGATGGCAGATATCTGGCCTGGAAACCAAACATGGTGAAGGGACAAACAGACGTACTGGAAGACAGACAGAGGTATGAAGGCAATATATGAAAAGATATATCCATATATCCAATTTTGTTGAGAAATATTGAACGAATTAAGAGTTCTGGCCCGGAAAAGAAGCGTGCCGGACGAACACGTAGAAGGACAACACTCATTCCTATATAATATTATTGGCAATGCCCAGCTCTAATGCTGCTGCCCTGATACTTCCGTATGGTGCTCTTCCCTCGCTTACAAAGCAAGGAGGAAGAGCTTCAGAGATGTATTTCTACTTGGCCGCCTGGGCGATTTCAGTTCGCCTTCATGCGCTAGTTCTCTCTGCAGCTATTTCCAGAGGTAATTGCCGAACATCACTGACTAACATACCCCCCTCCGCAACCACTATACCAAGTCCCTCAAGCATGAAGGATCATGGGTACTGGCATACATGGCCCTGCCCTTCAGCACAACAACGTTGTGCCTTCAACTTCGTCGAAGTAATTACTATATTTCAAATCAGAAGCGAAGTGATGAGAAAATAGAGTATCAGGTCGGCTCCCCTCCCATCCCCTCCCCCAGGACAGCAGTTGACGTCAGAGCTATCGCTACCTCAGCTATCGCTCCGGATCTGTGCCAAGGGATCAGACAATGCGCTCAGCGGATCAGACAATGCGCTCACTGGCAAACAGTTATGGGTCTCATTTCAGAGACCGGCATTCCACCTCCTCAGTAACTGGGCTATTGTTGAGAGCTGTGATACCTGAGCCTCCTCGTCCAGTGGGTTTTTCATCAGCACAGACTCGTTTCTGCGACAAAAACACTGTGTGCCTTCCTGAAATGATCCAGAGATTGAGACATTTAATGGTAAAAGCCGTAATACAAAACAGGGCACGGCAGAAGCACCGCATTAGCAGTACGATTATGCCATTAATTAGGAATTAAATAGAGCAAAACCAAGTTAATGGTGGCATTTTTTGTAGCCAAAACAAAAGAAAATACTTGAGGGTGCCCCTGTGCAATATAGAGGATGATACTGGGTCACGCAGGGCAAGATCGATAAATGCATAAACTAATGGGCCAACGTTTAAAGCAATGAAGCTTGCATTCCTTAAAGCACATCCAGAGTCAGCGCCTCAAAGTCTGTTCGAGACTTACTGCCATGTTTAATATTAATAATTTCCAGCAAAAGACAACTATGTTACACAAGAAGGAAATAACCACACAAAGCTCCTCCTTGCATGTCAACATTCATAATCATGCAGGGCCTGGATATGGGTATTTCTCTGCGCCGTTTCCCGCAGACTCGTTCCTTTGATGTTGACGCTGTCAGTTCCCAGGGGTCACGCTGTCTGTCGTTGATGTTTGCGAACCGTGACTGCTTCCTACGCAATATTCCTTCTGGATGCACACAAAGACACGCCAGCGTGCAGTAAAGCCTGAGAGCTGAACTCGTGTCCGATGATGGCTCCGCCAGGTCAGTGTTGTAATCTCCATGAAACTGACAAATAAAACCCTAACCCTCCGGTGGAGAGCTATACAGACTGGAATGAACCGGTTTTGAAATCAGTAGCTGCAGCCCCTTACCCTCATTCAGAGCAATCACCTAATTATGCATGCCCACATACACACACACACACACACACAAACAGTCAATGACAGGCAGAAAATAAACTTGCACGTGTACATAATCAAAAATTAAGTCTTCAACTGCATTTCCCCCTCATTCTCATGCAAGCGCTCACACAGGGAAGCACACACTCTCTCACACACACACACACACACGCGCACACAGGCACACACACACACACACACACACACACACACTTTTGCTTTCTTGTTTTGCAGGGACATCCCATAGACTTACATTCAGTCCCCAATCACTTACCTTAATCTTAACCATAAACACTACATGCCAAGCCCTAACCCTAACCCGAGCTTTAACCTCATCCTAGCTCATTTTAGCTGTAAAATAGCTGGTTAACTCATGGGTACCAAAATAATTTCCCCACTTGATGGAGAAATGTGGTATTCCATGACTTGTGGAGAAATTTGGTCCCTCTAAAAGGTACGAAAAGCTGCCCCCACCCACCCACACACAAACATATCGTGGAGCTCCTGTTACATTATTGTGCGGAACAACCACTGATACACACCAGTAAAATCTGTTCTTTAACCACTCAGTCTCACTAAATGGAGCAGCTCAAGAGAACACTCGCCATCAGCTGTGCTTGTACATATGCATATTGGTGGCTATTCCCCAAATACATTATTAGCTGTCGGTTGAAATTCAAGCTCAATGGAAATGTTTACACACTTGAACAGACTTTCAAGAACCTAACATGATGCATCAACAAATAAAGCTGACGTCTTTGATAGTTCATTGAGTAATGAAATGAAAGTGAATTTGGCTAAAACAACAGTTAGTTAACACTGCGTCAATGATTGAAGCATTAGATATGATCTGAAACCATGTAGAGGAACTCTCCTCTCCCCAGTTTCTCCCCAGACTGCTCCCCCCTTTGCCTTCTAAACAGAATGTATACAAATAAATGTTGAGGACAACTTTGCATGCATGTGTATACTAACACTGTATATATTCAAGTATACAGACACACAAGCTTACATTTTCAATTATTTTTCAGCAAGTGTTCACACGTATTTGTGGTAACACTTTATTTTCATGTTGGCTAAGAGCCTGAGCAAAACACACATTTTAAATTTAGTTCCACCAATTCTCTGCAGGGGACTGAGCATTAAAAAGGGCACATGCACTGGTAAGCCAAGAACACTTGGCAAAGCTTAAAAATTTAACGGCAGTTAAATTTAAACAACCAAAAAGATATAACCCTCAGACTGAAAAAAGTGTTGCACCAAGAGAATGTAGTCTCACGGCAGCCTTTTCAAACGTGTGAACACGTCTTGCGTACAAGGTCCTAAACCATCAAATTATTGGAGGTTGCCATATTTGCATACACAGGTAAGTGTTTTCAGACACAAAAGTAAAGCAGCTCAACATAAATAAGTTAAGGACAGCTGTCATCCCCCCGCCCCAGTTATGCACAATTAATGCCTCAACACTCAGCAGAGAAAGGACATAGAAAGGCACTCATGCAAACCAATGCCCGCAAGTACAAATCTAAAGGTGCCACCCTCACCCCTGTGCCCCCCCCAGCATACCCGCCCTTACCAAGTGTGAGCGACTGTGAAGCGTCGGCGCTGCCGGATGCTCTTATTCACCGCCAGCTTCCTGAAGAAGCGGGGGGAGCTTCGGGGGGAGATTTTGGGGGAGCCGCCCCGCGTCCCTGTCGGTCTCGGGGGCTCCAGCTCCAGACGCATGTGCTCTCTGATGGTCCGGACAGCCGGGTCCGGTTTAAGCTCTGCCCCTGACATGGTGCGGCAGTACCGAGGGCCGGTGCCTCCTATGCCATGCGGTTTGCCGGGGTGAGAGGAAGCGAGCGGTAGGACCGGCGCGACGAGACGCGGTGATGGGTTTCCTCCGCTGTGGCGCTGCCACTCTGCCAGACCCGCTCCAGCACTGGCTCTGAGCGAAGTCTGTTGTGAAAGCAGACACTGTCGCGGGAGGGAGAATAATCTCCACTCGTTCAACCCCCCACTACCTCCCCATCTCCTCCCCTCTCTCTCTCTCCCCCCTCTCGCTCTTTCCCTCCCTTCTCTCCACCCCGTCTCTCACTCTCTCCCTCTCCACCCAACCCTAGTCTCTGTATCTCTCTCTCCTTCCCTCATGCTCTCTTCCTTGTCCTCTCTTCTCTCTTTCTCCCTCATTCTCCTTCTCTCACCCCCCCCAGGGCACAGTCTGCTAGGAGTTGGGTGATTGCAGTCATTGCTGGGTCCTCCCTTATGAAATATTTGTTACCTTCTTGAATCAGCACTCGTCCTGATCCACTGTTTAAGGGACTGAGGACGCATTCCCAGCCTCCATTACCTTCTCTGATAAAGGGGAGACTAGCTTCCTTTAACAACCGTGAAAGAAGAACAGGAGGGAAGCAAAGTGCTGGTGTTCTGTACGTCACGAGGGTGCACCTTACATTCTGAGGGACATTTCAGAAGTCAGTCCACAAAACGGCAAAAACCAAGCCCATGGCATGCTGATCGGTCTATGTTTTGTCCTACAGCAGGTATGGGAAGGGCTATCAGAGGGATGGGGGGGGGAGATCAACAGTACATTTCTGGGAGGCAGTGAGGTACAGTGTATGTATGCTGATAGCCGGTGACCTTTTCTCAGTGCAACCACTCCTTCCTGCCAAATAAACTAACAGGCGTCTTCTAACATAAAGCACAGTGCGTCTCCTTAATCTGTAGTTTGCGAACTTGGTGGAGGGGGAACCATCGTGCATGGTTTTAATTCCAATCACAATCGTAGTGCCAGATTTTAACCAGTTGCTAATTTATCTTAATTGCGCTATTTGAGTTTATGGGGATAATTCACTCTTTAACGCTTTTATGTCATAACTATGAATGCCATGAAGAATTCCATATTCATATTTAATTATGTTGCAAATTAATTTCTTGCATAAAAGGAGGCCTATTTTTTAAACTGCTGAAATTAAAGAATCAAATGGATCGTACTTGGTGAAACTGCAGACACGTCATCATTAATTAGATAATGGAAGAATTCTAGAGACATAACAAACTAGTCGAACCTGCTCTGTTTTATTTTTGTGTCACGCTTGAGGGAAGACATTTTGAAAGAAGTTGTGTTTAAAAACCTAATTAGCGTCATACTGATTCACCATTGTCATGCTACCATTTTTGTGTAGTTCCATAGAAAACAGCAAAACACAACATAAAGATTAGGCTTTTAGTGTTCATGGAATGCACACCCACTTTTGTCATAACAAGGTATTTAAGGGTTAATAATCCCTGAAGCAACGACTAAAGGAAAATTTACAGCTTGTTGAAATTTTGGGATTCCAGTTATGATTGGAAGAAAAACCAGCATGCGAAGCAGCCCCAGAGACCCGAAATTTGAGAACCACTGTCCTTAACCTATCCCAATGTGCACGTGGGTCTGAAGCTCACGTGGGTCTGAAACTTAAGTGAAACAAAGAACAGCTTGTTCGAAAGGACTCGACCTCAGGTGATCATGGCAAACTGAGGGGCCTAACATGATTTTTTATTTTCAGCTGTGTTTGCCTCATTATAAAAAAAGAACAATCTCACAAACAATCCAAAACATTAACAAAACATAATTAAATGTCACACTCTAAAGCTGAGCAGATAGGAGTATTTAAGGTAGCAAAAAAAGAAAAAAAATGAATAAAGAAATCAAAGGAGGTCAAAAATCCACCTCATCGGTCTCCTCGACTTCTGGTGCAGCAGAAATCATACAGGTAGTACACCACAGTAATACCCCTACCCACCGCCACAGCAACTCCCCACGGTGACAAGAATTATCGATGGAAAGTTAGCAGTGGCAGTGGCTGCCACAGGTCTGTCAGGACATTGAAAATCCAAGCTGCTATTGATGCCAAGGGCATAGCCTAGTTCCAAAGACACCTGGGCCTAAGAGAAATGTTGTGTGAAGCTTTACCCGTCGACCAACGATGGACATGTCAACAGTACACTTTCTCAAGACAGAAAAGGTCATTCTCCGGATACTGAAAGACAGTTGGCTCGGTTGGAAGATAGCCATTTCACAAGGTTGTTCAATACCGAGCAAGTTCATTCCTAACAGCAGCTCATCCTTCTTGCTTTGCTGTGCAATATTCTAGACTGCACACAGTCAACCCTAAAATACCTCTCGAGGACAGCTCACAAAATACTAAAACTGCACCATGTGACAGAAGATGGATGCCTTCATTTGTGGTGCTTGTCCTTCCAGACTAACAGGAGCCAAGTCAGGCGAATACATGAAAAATATTTTTTTTTAGCCCAAAGTTTATTCTTTCCAGGGAAGTTTTACATCCCCTGGAGAGGCTGCCAGAGCTCCATGGTTAAAAAAAAAAGAACAGGCAAACCAGCAAAGAACATATCCAGAGTACGGCTATCACAACCTCAGCACACATCAATCACCCTGACAATGAGGCTATCACATCAACGATACAGTAATGTGAGAATCACTTCAAGGCTGCCGCATACACCACACTGCAATGTGACATTCACGGAATCTGACTAATCTGCATCGCAATTCTGTCACATCCAACCAATGCCCTTCATTCTGACTCAATGATAATTGGACCACTTGCACCTGACTGAAAGAAGGGTGAGCCACAGGGCATTTCCAGCTAGTACAATAGCATCCTGTAAGCATGATTACTTTCCAGAAATAATTACTGACCGATCAGCTTCTCACATCACACATAGCGCAAATCCAGGCAAGAACTGCTGACCCGGGAAAATGATGGAAAAGAGAAAATGATTCTTTTATCTAGATGGATATCCCCTGTTAACAGCATTTCAACTGGTAATAACCACAATGATGCAACAGCTAGGTCATACAAGATGGTGAGAAGGCACCATCAATTATGTGGAACCGAGTTGTTGATGAATTGCCACTGGATACTTATTTAGACTTAATTTGAAAGTATTACACATCATTTAGCATTATAACTATTTTACACTTCATTAATAATGCCATTAAGTGAGCAATAGAAAGTAATCATATACTGCTTAAAATCTTTATACTGTTCATTTCTGCGCCGGATTGTATAAAATAGGTTCTTGAGCAAAGTAAAATCTGTATGCTCTTATCCAGAACAACTCGCAGACAAAGCTGCAATTATCCACTTCCTCAAATACAGAAAAACAAATATACTGAATATGTTATACAACCCCAATTCCGAAAGAGTTGGGACAAAGTGTAAATTGTGAATAAAATCAAAACGCAATGACTTTCAAATCACAACAGCCAGTATTTTATTCACAATAGAACAGAGATAACATAGCAAATGTTGAAACTGAGAAATTTTACAATTTTATCCACAAAATGAGCTCATTTCAAATTTGATTGCTGCTACAGGTCTCAAAAAAGTTGGGACAGGGGCCTGTTTACCATGGTGTAGCATCCCCTCTTCGTTTTAACACAGAGTGGAGGCGTCTGGGCATTGAGGAAACAAGTTTCTTGAGTTTAGCCATTGGAATTTGATCCCACTCTGGTTTAATACTGGCTTCCAGTTGCTGGAGAGTTTTGGGTCTCCTTTGACGGACTTTTCGTTTAATTATGCGCCAAATGTTCCCAATCGGTGAAAGATCAGGACTGCAGGCAGGCCAGTTCAGCACACGGACTCTTCTATTACGAAGCCATGCTGATGTAATAGCTGCAGTATGTGGTTTTGCATTGTCCTGCTGAAATACACAAGGCTTTCCCTGGAATAGATGTCGTCTGGAGGGGAGCATATGTTGCTCTAAAATCTTTATATACTTTTCAGCATTCATGATGCTTTTTAAAACCTTCAAGTGTCCCACACCATATGCACTAATGCATCCCCATACCATCAGAGATGCTGGCTTTTGAACTGAATGCTGATAACAGGAGGGGTGGTCTTTCTCCTCTTTAGCCCAGAGGACACAACGCCCATGATTTCCAACAAGAATGTCAAATTTGGACTCGTCTGACCACAGGACACTTTGCCACTTTACTACAATCCATTTTAAATGAGCCTTGGCCCACAGAACACAGCGGCGCTTCTGGATCATGCTCAACAATGGCTTCCTTTTTGCATGATAGAGTTTTAGGTGGCATCTGTGGATGGCACGGCGGACTGTGTTTACAGACAGTGGTTTCTTGAAGTATTCCTGGGCCCATTTAGTAATGTCAATGATAGAATCATGCCGGTGAGTGATGCAGTGGCGTCTGAGGGCCCGAAGATCACGGGCATCCAGTAAAGGTCTTCGGCCTTGTCCCTTACGCGCAGAGATTTTTCCAGTCCCTCTGATTCTTTTGATGATGTTATGCACTGTCGATGATGAGACCTTCAAAGCCTTTGCAATTTGACGTTGAGGAACATTGTTTTTTTAAGGATTCCACAATTTTTTTTTTATGCAAGCCTTCACAGGTTGGAGAGCCTCTGGCCATCTTTTCTTCTGAGAGACTCAGCCTCTCTAAGTCATCCCTTTCATAGCCAATCATGTTACACACCTGATGCCAGTTAACTTAATTACTTGCTAAATGTTCTTTCAGCTGATTCTCTTATATATTAATTGCTTTTCAGCCCTTTTTTGCCTGTGTCCCAACTTTTTTGAGACCTGTTGCAGCCATAAAATCTGAAATAAGCTCATTTTGTGGATAAAAATGTAAAACGTCTCAGTTTCAACATTTGAAATGTTATGTATGTTCTATTTTCAATAACATGTGATCATGTGATCTGAAAGTCATTGCATTTTGATTTTATTCACAATTTACACTTTGTCCCAACTATTTTGGAATTGGGGATGTATAAATACATATTATATGTTTATGTCTATTACATATAAATGTAATAAGCATGTCATAACCCATGTGTGAATCCGTTTTGTGTCTCGTCCCATCCAGCTGCTTGCATGTCCCATGCAACTTCCCTACCAGCCGGTATGCATTCATGGTTTCCTAGGGTATATACAGGAATCCTGGAGTTGAATTTAATACCTTTTAATACCTTCACAATATTTTTTTAAAACCAACACAACGTCGAGCGGCAACCTTTCTAACTCAAGTGAAGTTATGCATTAAAATTCAAATTTTATGCCTATTTTACAGTTATGCGACACTTTGTTAGTTTTGTCTCAATAGCAACACTGACCTATACACAATTTCCCCATCCTTTACCTAAGACAAAATGTTACCCCACTGGGTTACAGTTACGGTATCAACATAAGGGTGACATGACACTGTCTTAACTATGACATGACACCTGTCATGAGCATTAAGTACACTCTGGTCATTAAGTGTCAACTGGTCTTTGTAATGTCAAGTTGACTTTGTTAGGGTTGGGGTGAAGGTTATGGCTAGTATAACACAGTATAGTATAACCCAAACAAAGTCAACTTGGCACCACAATAACCAAATGACACTTAAAGGGTACCTCCGGAGGTCAGCAAAGTATATCACAACACAACCCCTGTGGTGCCAAAACATAATTTTTTTGTTTTACTTAACCACAGAAAGTTTCAGCAAAGCCACACAAGGATGGGAAACATAGCTTGTGTCAAATTAGAAATCCATCATGATGGACCTGATCCGGGCACTGCCTGACGTCAGCAAGTTGATGCCTGCCTGTAACCCTTCCTAGTACTCTTTATCGGTCAGGATCCAAAACTGTACTGATCTGTACACGGTACCCGGGAGCCCAGATCCTGAAGGTGCATTCAAATGAACAGAATTTATTTTTCATGCTGACGTGACTCAGGACATAATTAATGTCTCACATAAAATGTGTGAGAATTGGCAACCCTGGAATATGCACACATTTAATGAAGTGTTGTTCCTGAGAGGCCAAAAAAAACCCCAAAATCTAGTTACTTTTCATTAATTAATTTCATAGCTGGGAAATGGTAAAAATAGCCTTCAAAAGCTATAGTCATAGTGTAACTTGAGTCGCTTCAACATTTTGCTCAAACCACGAACGTCCTGAAAATGGTAACGTTGCTTGACAATTTGCCGCTCTGGCTAGCTAGCTTCATTTACCAGTTACGACAATGGTAAACTTCAATTTGTAATCGGATCACCATTAAAATAAAATATCCAAGCATTTTACATCCAGTTATTAAACATGTCAGCTTCTAATCTATTTCGTCCAGCCCTGCTATCCACCGATCACTCCCCACCTGCACTGTCTGACACGATACATGTCTGATACTCAGAGATCAATGGAATAATTTGTGAGTAGTTACATTGGCGTGGTTATCACAGAACAATAGATCAGTGCCGTGACAAACTTAGAAAATGTGGCTGCGATATTTCAAAGCGCGGGACGCGATGCAAAAGTCTGGCGGCTCAAGTTATAAGAAAGATAAATTTTCATGGTATAAGGCTGTGGACAGCAAAATCAGCCATAAACACAAGGGCAAAAGAATTCCATATTCAACATCCACCAATATCCAATGTAATCAGTAGCCTACTTTTTCGGCTTACCTTGATGTTTGGATAGCTACCCAGAGAAAGATTCGGGTGAGTGAAAACATCAATGTCAAGCATTCAGTCAAAAAAATTTATGCTTGATGTTTATGCCCTTCCATTTTTGGTCGATTATGCTGTCCACTGCCTCATACCACGAAAATTCATCTTTCTTATAACTTGAGCCGCTGGACTTTTGCATCGCATCCCGCACTTTTATATCTATGAGCGAAGGTAAGCATGAACGGCCCGGGCCACAGAATATGACGTCAGTGTCAAAGATATCGCTGCAGGTCCTGCTCGCACATATTAAATAAACTCAAGTGAATTTCAACAGTTACATATTTAACACGAATTGAAAACTCAGTTTTTTTTTAGGGGGCGATGGAAAATTTAATACCTCGTCATATTGCGTTTATTACATTTTAATGGCCTTATTTTTTCCTAATTACATTTACTACATTTAAATATCTTTTAAAACCTCGCAGACACCCGGATTTCCTCACGTGTGTGTTTATATCTCCAGGATTGGGACCGCGACCCAATTAATCATACTTCAGTCTGTTCTTCTGCCCTGTCTATTAAGAACACTTCCCAAGCCTTCTGTGGTCACCAGGATTGGGACTGCATTCCTGCTAAACTCTTTGTTCCTGCCAACTGACAGTTCTGCTCTGGCGAGTGCTCTCCATCTGGCAGCTGTCCCTGAAAGCCACTGGCCGGGCACAGACATGCCCAAAGCCCTCAGGCCTGGACCATCTGTACTGATCTGTGTCATTCTGCACTGGTCTCCATCCCTCTGTCAATACCGTATTACTATCAATAAACACTACTATTGGATTGTACTCTGACTCCACATTGGGTTCCTGGTCTGGATCATAACAAAACATAAATTCACAGAAATAATAACATAGTGACAAATCACAAGTGAAGAGGATTTGTCATTGTGGCATCATAAAACCATTCAGATTCAATATTTTCATGAGGCCATTTTCAGATGGAAAGACAATATTCAAAAATGTTAAGAATAATTAACCTCAGATTAATTCTATTTCCACATTGAAATTCGAGTGTCTTCATGATTTATGGTTCCATAGTTAGCGCAGACTGGCTAGCCTTTCATGACAGGGCAGAAATTTTTAGCAGGGTAAGGGGTCAGCAAATGTGTTGTAAGCACTTTTGCATGAACTGAATTGAACTGGAATAGTTTGCATCCTGTGACTAAAATACATTAAAATGATATGTCACACTACTGCTAAATGTCAAAATGTGCCAAGAAATTAGACCTCTATATTTTCTACCCAAAGCCAGATGCCAGAGTTGAGTATGTAGAGAACAAGACAAACGCACAAAAATAGCAGTACAAACCAAAAAATGAATGTTTGGTCAAATACAGTAGTGTGTTTAGTGTGAAAACAGAGACGCATGCAAGGAAAGGTACCCCAGATCCACGATAAAATTTGATGGTGGATCAGTGATGTTTTTGGAGCTGTTTTAATGCCAGAGGTCCAGGGGCACAGGTTAAGATCAATAGCTTATTTAATTCCATCATGTATCAACCTTCTAGCCAAGACAACCAGATTATCAGCCAAAATTGCCCAAGATTTACCCATACATAATGGGCATTTCAGTTACAAGACCTCAATCTGATCAAATACCCGTGGGCTGACTGAAAACGACATTTGATGAGCTCAAACACAGGAATGTGACAGGTCTTGAAATGATCTTCACAGAAGAATAGTCCAAAATCCCTCAAAATGTGTGCCATAACCCTGTCAAACAGTACAGGAAAAGATTACACGCTGCCATCCTTGACAGAGGTGGTTTGAAACTAGAACTATGTAACCAGGGTTGCCATGTATTGTGAAACCCTGATTTCAAGGACAGTGAATTTTAACTTCCTCAAACCCAACGTCCCCTTAGCGGTAACTTCGTCGTTACAGGATTTTCAATGTCGTGCCATGAGCCTCGGACCCTTAAACACATAACTGCTTTCAAGCTCTTCCTGTTTATGATCGCTTGGTTGATAATCACACAATTTAATTACTGAACAATCAAGACCAATATATAAGCCTGTAGTTATTAAGAAATGACAGAGATCACCGATGGGCCACACTGACAATGATATTACTCAAATATTTTCTCTGAATTCCTTCTCCCCTTTCAGCATTTTTTCTTTCAGCAGTGCAGTATAAAGATTGCATTCAATCAAAATGTTTTCAGTGTTCGAAAGAATAGGCTACATTTGCAGGGAAGCGCAGTTGCATACTGGTTGCTGCGATGCAATAATAATTAATTTATTACATAGGCATGGGCAATACAAATGAATAAAATGACAACATTTCTTGAGTTGCTATTAGTTATTATTTTCTTATGATTTTTTGCAGGTAAGTACAGAAGACACAGACGAAGAGTTTGCCACAAGTCCAACGCCTTTACAGGAAAGGGTCTCAGAGCCACAGAGTCCCAAAATGGCTGATTTCGGCATTTATCAACAAAACCCATTCTTGAAAATTGGGGGTGAAGCCTGAGGGCATTTTCGAAAAAATGCAGTCTACTCAGAAATAAACCTGGCCAAATTATCCATTAGGGTACCCTAACAGAAATAATTGATGCTAAAGTCATCAACCCCTTTTCTGAAGTACAGCAGCGCCCCCTAGGCCCTTTTTAATGGAAAATGCATTGAATTTCACCCAATTATGTTCAACAAACATTAGGTTTTGCATTGATATTAAAAAATGGTATGAATGGGGTGCCTGTGAAGTTTTTTTTTTTTGGATCAATGGCCTGCAAAAATGTCAAAATTATCAGTGGGAGGGCAAACATTAACGCTACTCGCCCATTACTGTATAAAATGCAGTGAAGTCGCTGATGCCGCAGTTGTTTGCCCTCCCACTGCTACTTTAAACGTTCCCCCTTCAATAACCCGTGGTGATTAAAAAAAAAAAAAAAAAAAAAAACTTACACTGTTTTTATAATGTCCATATACCCTCCTCCCATGATAGTTTCAATGAGCTACTGTGAATAATTCATAGTAAAACACAGTGACGTGCAGTCGGAGGTTAGTTTGGTGAGGCAGAAACCTCCCCTTGCTTGATTAGCAATCAGACGATTAACTAGTTTAGTAAGACTATTCGGCAGAATGACGGGCCAGTTTAGGTTTCCGCGGCGTTATTACTCAGTATATGGAACCTGAAATGCTCACAGGACAGCAGATTTGTGCGTACTTACTTCCAGGAAGCCGAAGCAATGTCATCAACAAATATTAAAACAGTTCGACTTATGCAGAGTTCAATGCTTAATCAATATACAATGTTATTCTCCTTTAAATACGCGCTTTTACACCCAAACAAAAAGCGGGCGCTTATTTTCAGTCTTCTTTCATAATCCGATTAACAATATGTTTAAACGATATACAGAATTACCGAGAGCCGAAATTTTTCCTAATTGATTATTCAGATTTCCATCCTCGCAGTCTCGAATTGAAGGGTATAAGTGAATGAATCTTGTGACCGTGTTCGCGAGGTGGCATAGGTAGCAAAATTCGTCCAGAACACTGGTAGGTTTTGAACGCCTGGCGCTGGTTTATTCCTTGGTATATTTTACTGAAACTTCACAAATAGGGTCACAGGATATTCTGTCAACTATGTATGTTTGCAGTAAAAATACACTCACCTTTCTTGCTATTGTTGAGAAGAAGTCACGGCGAACTCTCGACGAAACTTCAACAACTTCTGTCGAACTAATTTCACATCCCCTGGAGGTCTAGACTGGACGAACAGACTAGTAATTTCTCAAATTAGATGGCTGTAAGGCAATAAGGGCCGTAGCTGGGATATCACGTCAGCGCGGGCTGTCTGAAATCTACCTCCAAAATGGATATTTTTGCCACGCCGTGCACTTAAAAGTTTGTAAACACGGCGCAAATTGAGGTCACGATTCATCCAACGGGCGAATAATAGCTCTGTTCAAATCGCGTTATTGGCGTAATAGGCAGAGTTCACGATGAAATGCGGGTATCCTATTGAAAAGGTTGCTTTTAATCAAACCATGGTGTTCTTTTTGTATGAAAATGGTATTTACATCATTTTTTTAATAAGTTTTCTGAGGCTTGTTTACCGCCCCAGTTCAGCTGTTACGCATTCCATTAGAGTTTATGCAGAGCGTTGCCCGTGCCTATATTAAATTAACAACGCTTCTGAAGTTGAAACATTGGCAATTGAATAAACTGGTTATTAGTGCATCGTGAAATTTTCAGGCATGGCATGCATTTAAAATCATGTGAAATGCATGCCATGCGTCAAACTTTGATGGTAGCAAATTCACTGATGAGGTCTTTATAGTCCAGCTTATGGGAAAGTTGTAGGAAGGCTACAATATGAGACTGTATAAAAGAAATAATCGAATTAATTAATAAGAAACAAAATCTAAACCTCATCTAAATACCATCTTCAACAGCATTTATGACATTCATTCTCCTTCAAGATGGAATTTTGAGAAATTTCATTTAATTGCCGTCTATGTAATCTCATGTTGTGGCCTCCCTCATAGACGCAAAGCTGTATGTCTTAATAATTAAGGGCTACACAGCTTAATGGTAGACAATTATCTAAATAAATTAATTCAATTAATTGTCCAACACTTAATTGGAAACAGGTTGAGAGTTAACCCGCTGTCAAGCCCTGACACCCCAGGATGTTGAAGAGGGTGCCAGGGCAAGGAGTGGAGAGGAGGATCCAGACACAGGAACGTGGAGTTTATTAAATAATGAGTGCAGGGAATGACTAAACAAATACAAACTACAGGAGACCATAAAGGGGAGTGCAGCAAACACAAAAGGGGAAATCAGAAGAAGGCTACCTGCATGAATGGGGAAAAACTAAGCAATAAATACGCATAGTAATCCAGTTAACTAAAAAGAAACAGGTGGGCATAATCAAGCTGGAGGAAAACAGAAAATTGGATAATTGGTGCAGGGCAGGTAGCCGGGGGAATGGAATGCCATAGAGGAGGAGCATTACACCCGCATTATGGTAATGTCACTGGTTTCAATGCAATTCAATTTTATTTGTATAGCACTTTTCAGTGAGTCTGTCACAAAAATGCTTTACAGTGAGAAAATAAATAAATCAATAATCAATAAAAAGGACAGTGCCCAGCCTAATCCCCACTTGAGCAAATGAGGCAAAAAAAAAAAAAAAAAAAAACTCACAGTATGGAGAAAAATCCTCAAATAGTGGTGAGCAAAAACTCCCCAGTGGGAAGAAATCTCAGGAGGAACCCGACTATAGTGGGGAGGCCCATTCTCCGCTGGCTAGATAATAATAATAAAATAACGTGGTAATAAAGTTCAATTTAAGTCCATTAAAACTGATTAAAACATCCAAGCAGTGGTATCTGTAGCTCCAGGAAGTGGCATGGCAAGGATGGATCAGAACTGGATCAGGACCGGATCAGGACAGCATTAGCCAGCGCTCATGGTGAAGGACAGGGCTTTGATGGTCCAGCACTCAGAGTTATGGAGGAAAAAGATCCCCGGAAAAAGACAGAAAAAAGGGGGGTTAGGCACTGAACATATCTACTGCATATTAATAAAAATTCTGTCCTGTGTCAGGTGCCAAGTGACAATTCAGGAGCAATTGGTTGAGAAACAGTCAACGCTCCTCCATCCACTTACCGCAGGACAGAGGCCCTACAATTTTATACAAAGCTGTAAGATCACATGGATTTTCTTAACAGTAGCCACCAAAAGTACCATGTGGACCTTCCCAGTGACTAAGGCTGTGGGTAGCCCCACTGGCAGTGTTAATGCATGCTCAGTGCCACCGGTTCTACATGCATTTACTTAACACTACCAACAGTACCATATGGACCTCCCCAGTGACTAAGGCTGTAGCAAGCCCCACTGGCACCTTTAATGCATGCTCAGTGCCACCAGTTCCACCTGGATTTACTTAACACTGGCTTACAATACCATGTGAACCTACCACAAAACTAGGCTGTAGTCAGTCCCACCAGAGCCAAATAAATATACACAACTAAAGATGAAGTCATTAGTCATAGGCTTGACTAAAGAGGTACGTTTTCAGCCTGCTCTTGAAGACAGAGACTGTCTTTGAAGCCCAAATTTGTCTCAGGAGATTGTTCCATAAAATTGGCGGTTTGTAAGAGAATGCTCTGCCTTCCATTGTAACTATATATATATATATATATATATATATATATATATATAAAATTGTAACATATAAATATATATGGAATTTTCAAGTATTCAGCACCATGTGAACGAAGTCATCTTAGTGGGGAGTAAGGAATGAGAAGACTGCAAAAATATTCTGGGGCCAAGTTGTTTAAAGCTTTGCAAGTTAGCAGTAGTATTTTGAACTCAATTTTAAATTTTACAGGCAGCCAATGGAGATTTTTGAGCACTGGGCTAATGTGATCATATTTCTTAGTCCTAGTCAGAACCCTAGCGGCAGCATTCTGCACTAATTGAAAACGTTTCAGGGCAGAGCTAGAGCAACCAGACAGTAAGACGTTACAATAGTCCAGCTGAGAGGACACGAATGCATGAACCATTCTTTCAGCATCCTGAAGGGACAAAATTTTTCTGACTTAAGAAATATGTTTCTAAGATTGAAAAAAGCTACTTGTATAGTGTTGTTGATATGAGCCTGGAGAGAGAGAGAGTTCTGAATCAAGAGTGAAGCCAAGGTTTTTAACAACAGCTTTGGCAGAACAGAGAGGCCATCTAAATTGAGAGAAAACTTAATGAATGAGTCTCTAAGAGATTTGGGACCTAATACCAATATTTTAGTCTTATCTGGATTCAGTGAAAGAAAATTTTGTGTCATCCATGCTTTAACAGCTTTAAGGCACATCTCTAACTAGTCACCTGATCGTTTTCACCTGGCTTAAAAGATAATTAGAGCTGTGTGTCGTCTGCATAGCAATGGTATTAAACATTACGTCTACTTATGATATTTCCACTGGGAAGCATGTATAGAGAAAAGAGAAAAGGGACCAGAACAGATCCTTGAGGTACTCCGAAGTTTACCTTGGAGTAGGGGTGACCTGGAATAGTCGACTATTCGACAATTCGATTCGGAGGAGTCTGATTCGACGATCAACCTTGTAGTCGAATCGTCGGAAAATGTTGTTATGTGACCAAGATCGTACCATTCTGACTACATGGGGGTGCCCAGGCTGCTGAGCATAAATCTTTACATAGAATGTCTTTGTTTTCGTTATACATAGCCTACTTTGATACAAAATCAGCTTAATTTCTGTTACTAAAGAATTAAAAATGACGTGTGCGTTTAACAGTAGACCTATACTTACTACTTATTACTAAATCACCCACTGCAGTCAGCACAGTCAGTGCGAGGCCCTGTGCTGACTTGATGCACAAGGCCCTGCTCACATACACGCGCATTAATCATGTCAGGCTGCAAGCACATAGCTGTTCTAGTTATACCCGATGAAATGACATTCATTTTTAGACCAAAATAGCATTATTGTGGCAATAATTTCAACTATGATTTTTTGGATATCATAATCTTTCAAAGGAAAAAAAATCAATTGCACAAAGATTGGCTCTCATCATCAAATCAGCTCAGCTGTCACTTTATACTGGCATGTTGAAGTATGACAGTGTGTCACAAATTACAATTCAACAAACACTAATACCTAATGGCTCACACTCACTGGTGACAATCGCTTATTTTGACTCATTTCTATGGAAAAATCTCAGATCAGCAAAGGCGTAGTATCCGCTCACACCCGCGACAGTTCAACATTTGATTACGATGCAGTATATTTTCTAATACTAGTCAGTCACAAACGTTCTGCTGCAGTATAACTTTTAAACATCAGATTCCCGCTCATCATTCATTGATTAGGTGATGGTCACTTTCCTTGCCTTTTGGGCCGCGAACTAGGCAATTAAATCCTTATAATCCAGCCTGGATGCAACGTCTTTTTCGATAGACAGAAGGGCGAGCCCGCATAGTCTCTCCTGCGACATGGAGGTTATAACAGTGCCAGTCCTAGAGCTGAAAAATCGGGGGCAAATATCCATCCCTTTATTGACAACAATTAGTCCTGGCTAGTCCTAGATGGTTTTTCTTCATTAACACATTTTCCAATTGCGATCTAACAGCGACAAATGGGCTACATTCAGTACAGAAAAATAATTAAATTATAATTAGGTCTGTGCACTGGCACTCAGCGGATGTAACTTTTTTCCAGCGAAAGCGGCATTTCAGAACTGTTCAGCGAATGAAGGTAATTCTGGTGACAAGTACATGGTTTAGTTCGTTTACATTTTCCAGTCGGACAGCTGTCTATTTTTTACAGCAAACTGCGTGATCGTGCAGCAAAAACAGGTGTACGTACTTGTCACCGAAATTACCTTCATTCGCGAAAGAGTTCTGAAATGCCGCTCTCGTGGAAAAAAAATTACCGTTGCTGAGTGCCAGTGCATAGACCTATTTATAATTAAATTATTCTTCTGCACTGAATGTAGCCCATTATTTTGTTGCTGTTAGTTTGCATGGGGGAGAGAAGCCGTGTCTTCAATTTTCACTAGATTATTCTTAAATTGGAAAACGTGTTCATAAAGGAAAACCATTGAGAACTAGCCAGGACTAATTGCTGTCAATAAAGGGATGAATCTTTGCCTTCGAATTTTCAAGGTAAGCGCCAGCCCTGGGTCCGAAAATAGTTTTAAATTAATTTTAACTTTGAAAAGCTTTGCTACCCCAATGCCAATTGTTGATATCGTCAATAAGACCCTGAGCAATCTCACAGTTAGGAAAGGCGAGTGAGCAGCGAGACAGAGCATGTTACGTATGACGACATAAAATTAAAAATAAATAAATAAATAAAATAAGATCAGGGTAAGCTTTTATCGAGATGAAATGGTAAATAATGAAACTGACACAGAGAATTGCCATTTTAGGAGCATGATGAGTCAAGTGCAGTGATGCAAAATATGTATTCATCTATCCAAAAAAAAAAACATGATTCGACAATTAGTTGACTATCGGCAAAATCTGACGAATCAGATTCGACTATGAAAATCCTTAGTCGAAGACACCCTTACCTTGGAGTACTCTGAACATTTGTTATTTACCCGAACGAACTGAAATCTATCAGACAGATAAGACTTAAACCACAAAAGGGCAAGTCCAGACATACCAACTGATTTTTCTAGCCTAAGAAGAAGGATATGGTGGTCTATGGTATCAAAGGCAGTACTTAAATCAAGGACAACAACAGAGATGCCACCACTATCCATGGAGAGAAGTAGATTACACATTACAACAGTGAGAGCTGTTTCCGTGCTATGATGCTTTCTATAGGCAGACTGAAAACTCTCATATACCTTATTAGTTTGCAGGAAAGAGGAAAGCTGTTGGGTGACACATTTTTCAAGGATCTTAGATAAGAATGAGAGGCTTGAGATCAGCCTATAATTGGCTAGGACTGTGGGATCCCAAATTTGCTTTTTAAGAAGCAGCTTGATTTCTGCCATCGAAGTGGGAACAAAACCTGAAATCAGTGAAGAATTATGTGTAGAATTGGACCGCCAAGAATGGGCAGGAGCTCCTTCATTAGCTTTGTGGGGATGGGACCACGGACGATGGACAACGGACGCCAAACCACCACAATAGCTTATCGGCTGGTAAGCTAAAAACAGTGTTCCTCGGAGTTGGGCCCTTTGGAAACTCAAAGATTCAATTATATTAAGTCATTAAAAACAGCACCCCATGAGAGGACAAAAAGTGTTCTGGGTTGGTAACAAAAAAAAAAAAAAAAAAACTGTAATGGTTATTCAGTGCACCATGTTGTGTGCACTGAAATAAAGGCAAAGGTGATTGGATTCACATGCAAAGAAATAAAGGCATTGTTTATTTCCTCTGAAGTGGAGGCTCAGAAGTGAATAATAAGAAAAAAATGCAGGAAACAACAATTCCCAATTCAACTCCATGAGCGCATAATGGAGTCCATCAGGGTCAACGCCTTAGGGGACAAAACTAGAAAGTCCGGTTCTTTCCATCCCCGCAAAGACAACCGTGAAGCTGATTTCACCCGAAGGCTTATGGCAAGGTCCAGCAATCTCATGCTGCCACAGAATAATGAGAGAGGGATAAGCAAGAGGGATGTTGAGCTTGGGTCCCAGAACCGTGTTAAAAAGAAGGCCATTCAAGGGGATAGCACCTTAAGTTTGGTACAGTGTTGCAGCTCTGGCAACACCTCAGCTGGATCTACACCACAGCTGGCAAGGGAGAGACCCCATGTAAGCGCGGCCGCACCATGTGCACAGGCTAAGGTTTCTGAGAGAGGTGAGCAAAGTTCCCGCCGCTGGCCATCTTCTCCATCCTTTCACCAAAATGTATGTTCCCTGACCAAGTCCCCCCTCATCCTGGAGGAGTCTACACGCATCCAGCCTTGGCACAGGGAAGAAAGGAAGGCGATGAAGAATGGGGCACAGAGAGAGAGAGAGAGCAGGCTGCCAGGGTGACAAGAACGGGCATAGACTATATTAATGGGAGAGAAAAGTACAGAGAGGAGAGTACCCTGTATAGCTGCAAGACTTTGAACTTCCATTCTTAAAGTCAATCTTAGAACAAAACTATAGTGACTTATAAATTTTGCAAAAAGTCAATTTTATGAAATAGTGATGTCAAACTGTAGAAAGAATAGCTTAAAATCAGTTATTGATACAAGGCAATGAAAAGAACTCAAATAAAATAGTATAAGAATGAACATCTTATCTGTGGCCAAATTCAAGGTAACACTGCCCTCTAGTGGCTGCCTTTCTTTCAGTTTGTCGCGCTGTGCCTGCGCTGATTTTGATTTTCTTTTCATTGACAAATTCGTCCTTCAGACTTACAGCATTACTTTTGGCTTTGATCTGCCGTGGTTTTCTGAAACAATAAAATCTACTCTAGCAACAAGACATACATTGGTCTTCATGCTTATTTAAATATATAACACACTCACATACAGGCAGGTGACAAATTAATGGAAAAATTAATATAAAGTCTTAGTAAGGTCCTGGCCTACCACAAGCTGCCAGATTAGCTGTAACACACCTTGCCATAGAGTCTACAAGTGAATAATTTTACTGGAGGGATGGGGTACCTTTCCTCTATGAGATATTCACTCATTTGGTGTTTTGATGATAGTGACAAACTGCACTGTCGGACATGTTTCAAAATCCCGAGTTGCTAGTTTGAGATCTGTGAAGGTGATGGTGCTTGGTTAGGATCATTTTCAAACTCATAAACTCATTTAGTGACCCCTTGTGCCCTAGAGGACTCATCCTGACAAAGACCATCCCACCATGATAGGAATGCTGAACATAACTTATCTGGAAGACTTTTTTTTTTTTGGCAAATTCAAACCTGGCATATGCTATTGGTATTTTTCACCAGCCAGAAGGTTAGCAGGGGTCCTCTCAACCACTTCACTGTATTCAGTGTTTCCTCTACATTCAGTTAGGAGTGGCGGGCCGCCATTCCTAAATCCCAGCCGCCGCTCCTTTAAATTTCTTTCTTTTTTTTTTTAATCGTCGCAAATACATCACCGCCGCATGTCTCCACCTTCACAGCAGAGTCCTGCACTGGGTCGGGTACTCGCGGGTACTAAGGTAAACTACAGATAACTATCTTGCTTATTATCTGCTCTGGGGTGGGGAGTTAATACGACTTTAATTACTCATGAGCGCTGCCTTGAAAGTGACATCACGTCACCCACCCAGGCACCAGGTCAGAGAGTCAGAGGAGTGTCCTCCTGGAAAATAGTGCAGCGACGTACCGGAGAAAAGGTAGACTTATTAGCTTAAGATTACCCATAATAGATTTTACAAGTTAAATAGACCTTCGCAAAATGTTGATGGCCAGATAACGTTACGTAACATATCGGTAGCTTAAGTTAATTGGGCCCGGTTCCAACTCAGTGTCGCTAACGTGAGTAAGCTAATTGATAGCATTTGCAGTGGCGTGCCGTCAGATGTCAGGAAGGCCTTCAGTAACATCACCCTTTCCCCATATAATTGCTCTTAAACTGTTTTGCGATCAGGTTTGCCTGATTAACAATCAAACAGTTAATTAACTGAACAGCCACCACCAATGCGACACGTAATGATTAAGAAATGCTAATGACAAAGCGATTACCTATTGGCTATGTTGATATAATTGATGTGACTCCACAAGGATGACAATCTGCAAAAAATCCGAAACTTTCGCTGACTTCGCAGCAATTATCACTCAGCTGTGCATCGTACCTAACAACGCACTTTAGCTGTCACTACTTTCAGACTATAGAACGGATTCTCATGGCTTATTGCTCAATGATCCTCTCGAACTAATTTACGCAAATCCAGAAATTATAAAGACGTAGGCTATTGATATTTTCCATAGTCATTGATGTGCGGAAGTAAACGCCGTATAATTTCGTAGCGCAATGTATAACAAGGCTTTCAAAAATAAATTAGATTCTCGTCGGTTCTTCCAATAAGTCTGAGCAACTGTTTCTAATCGGGGAGGTAAAAACTGCGAGAGGTGTCTGTCATTAAGAAGTGAAAGGTGAGGTTATTGCTGGCTCTGTGTTTCTGCCGACGGACCGTCACTGGCATTAAGCTAATATCTACACGCCGTGATGTAACTGCTGACTGCATTTTCAGATGAGCTTGTTCAAATATTTCTCTTTGTAATCAGATGTGATGTGAGTGTAAATTATCCAACGTTAATGTTTTCTGTAAT
The DNA here is from genome assembly GCA_029692085.1 of Gymnothorax javanicus. NCBI lineage: Eukaryota > Metazoa > Chordata > Actinopteri > Anguilliformes > Muraenidae > Gymnothorax > Gymnothorax javanicus. The sequence goes on along the minus strand of CM056198.1, from coordinate 30,603,088 downwards.
CGTATAAGACAAGTAACATTAGACAGGGGCGGCAGTGGAACAAAGTGAAGGAGAGCAGAGTACAGCACGGGAGAGCTGAGTGAAGGAGCAGGAGAGCAAAGTGATGGTGCAGGAGAGAGAGAAGAGAGTAGAGGAGAAAACCTAAAGGGAGGCACAGGCTATCAGGCTGGGACCCTAAATGGGTTGAAAAAAAATAGCCGGTTCCACTCATGGCTCCACCACACTGAGAATGGTGAGTGTTGATGACCCTTTTTTCCTTTTATTTTTTTTGCATAATATCCATGTCAATATTTCTATTAAGTAAATAAAAAATAAAATAATAAATAAATTTGGTGTATTTCCATTGTAAGAGCAATGATAAATATTTAATTTTATTGTTTTATTTATTTATTTATTATTTTTACATTCAGCCTTTAAAAAGCCATTTTCAACTGGCCATTCAATAAATAGGTTGTAAAAGTAAAATCTGGAGTCAAGTATCATTTGTTTACACCGCCACGGCTCCCTGAAGAGCCTGCCCCCGCTGCTGAAAAAAAATCCTAGAGGAAACACTGGTATTGATGCATGGATTGCATTGAAGTTACACTAAGATTATGTAATATTTAGCATGTCACTGGCTGTGCTGTGTGTTTTACAACTTTGAGGTTTCTCATTGTGCAAATATTGATCTTTGAATGTGATTTGTATTAACATATAGCATAAATGTTCATGTTCAGTCTTTGTATCTCTGTAAGTTTTGATATGATTAAGATTTTGCAATTTGTGACTGTTTTCAAAATGCTGTACCTCGAGAACTGTTTGTCATACAGACTTGATCTTGGGCACAAAATGTGTGGAATGTCCATGTTTATATGCATCAACAACACATTATTATGCCTAGAAGAATAAGCAAAAACGTGTTTCTCGGTGGCCATATTTGGACGCCATCTTGAATAATGCAAGCACCAAACAAGATCCGAGGTGAGCCTTGCTCTTATATGAAAGAGGACATATTTGACTACATTTGTGCCAAATTTCATGCTTCTATCCAGAAGTGAACAATTCTTATCTAAATTGGCCCTTATCTGCTTGACTATTGTGCAGATGGTAGATCATGGGTGCACCCTTGCTGGGACAACTTCTGGACGAGATGTCCATTTTTCATAGTTTTATTGTTACAGTGCACTTCAGGACCATTGGTCTTTGCATTATTAAGGCCTTCTACTCATCAATCTTCTACTCTGAAATTATTTTCCAGTGTCTTCATCCCTGGGCTTCTCTAATTCTTGCAACACTTGTTTGTTACCTGATAAACTCCACAGCATCCAACATCTACCCCGTGTTTTCAGGTTATTTACTCAATTTCTATTAATTTCCCACTAAACAGATTGGAAGGATGGAGTTCCATTTTTTAACCTTACAATTTCCTACAAACGACCCTAAATGAACTCCCAGTTTAGTTTTGGAAAGGTTATTACTTGCATGGTCACCAGACATATCTCAACAGATGGACTGAGATGACCCATATCAAAAGATGCTACTAGCTCAACACAGTGCTCCATTGGTAATTTTTCTGTTAAGTCTGCCAGTGAAAGTCTTGCAAATACATCTAATCTGTGTAACTATCACAACAGACAGTCAACTTGAAGCTCCTGTATTCCTATGTACAGCCCCATTTCCAAAAAAAAAAGTTGGGAGGCAGTGTAAAATGTAAATAGAAACAGAATGCAATGATTTTCAAATCATTTGAACTTTATATTTATTTGAAAATAGGACTAGTTGTTGCAACCAATTTTATTGTTTTTTGAAAAATATCTTCTCATTTTGAATATGATAACAGCAATATGTTTTTAAAGTTTGGACGGGACAATAAAAGGCTGGAAAAGTTGCGTGATGCTTAAAAAAAAAAAGAAAACTGGTAGAACATCTAACAGTTAATTAGATTGTTTAGCAACAGGTCAGTAACATGACTGGGTATAAAAAGTCTTTCATGGGGCTGCCGGATAGCTCACTCGGTAAAGCATCGTGGGAAAATAATAGTTGCCTTGTTCGTTGCTCAAACGCCTCCTGTTGGCCAGAAGGCGCTCGTCAGGAAGATTCTGAGCCTGTTCATGGCCGGGTATCCTCCGCCCTCGTTCTGAACTTGCGAAGATTCAACCAATGAGTGTATAAGAAGCGGTGGCTGACAGGCGCGTGCTTCGGAGGAGAGCCGCGAACTGTCCACACTCTCCTGAATTGGCAGCAAGGGGTCGATAATGAGCAAGCCTTGTACATAGTTCACCAATTGGGCATTCCAGATTCGGGTGGGATTGGAGATGCCAATTTTTTTTAAAAAAAAAAAAAAAAAAGTCTTTCATAAGTAATTATGGTTAGGGCTTAACCACTCTATGAAATTCTGCATGGGGAAATGGTTCAACAATGTAAGAACACCGTTTTTGACTCAAAATTGCAAAGAATTTGGAGATTTTATCCTCTATGGAACATAATATCATTAAAAGATTCAGAGAATCTAGAAAAATCTGTGCAAGCATGGGGAAAGGCCAAAATCCAATTTTGAATGGCTGTGATTTGCAGATCTTTTGGCGGTACTCCATTAAAAACAGACATGATTCTGTAGTGGAAATCACTGCATGGACTCAGGAACACTTCCGTTAACTACTGTCAGTAAATACAGATTGTCACTGTATCCACAAATGCAAGTTAAAACTCAGCCATGCAGAGATCAAACGATAAATAAACAAGATCCAGAAACACTGCCACCTTCTCTGGGCCCGAGCTTATTTAAAATGTACTGAGGCGAAGTGAAAAACGACCCTGTGGTTTGACGAACCAAAATGTGAAATTCTTTTTGGAATACATGGATTCCATGTCCTCTGGGCTAAAGAGGAGAGGGGCAATCCGGGTTGTTATCAACAAACAATTCAAAAGCCAGTATCCATGATAGTATCGGGGTGCGTTAGTACACATGGCATGGGTAAATTGCGCATCAGTGAAAACACCATTAATGGCGAACAATATATACAGGTTTTGGTGCAACATTTACTGCCATCCAGATGCCTTTTTTACGGAACGCCTTGCTCATTTCAGCAACACCATACCAAACACCACACTCTTTACGTACAACAACATGGCTCTGTAGTAAAACAGTCTCGGGGCTAAAGTGGTCTGCCTGCAGTACAGACCTGCCACCCACTGAGAATTTTTGGCGCATTATGATACAGAAAATACAACAAAGAAGGCTACATTTTTGAAAATGGGGTTGTAAAAGGGCACTCTATGCATCTTAATTTTCCCATTTTCTTCCTATTAAAATTCTTGCAGGGTTAAAGTCAGGGTAGGTAAAATAATCAAATATATAGTTTTTGAAATGGTCTTTGCACACCAAAAGCAATAAATAACTTGGGAATTATGAAAAAGGACTGAAAAAGATTTGGCATCTGTAGCTGCTGTAATCTGGCGCCAATCAATCATACAAACTGGAAATTGAAAAAAAAGACATAATAATAATAGTAAATGCATCTTTTATGCTGCTTCTTCCTCACAAGGGTTTCAGGGGAGCTGGACCGTATCCCAGCTAACTGTGGGCTAAAAGCTGGGACACACCCGGGACAGGTCACACTCTCATATCTATGGTGTCACGACCTGGCTCAGAAGCCATAAAAAAAGAGAGGGAAATGTAGGCTGAAGGCAAACAATTGAAGTTATTTATTTAAAACAAAGGTAAAAAACCAGTACACACAAAAGAAAACTATGGGGTGTGGTTATCAGTAAAGTCAGTAGTGTAATGCGTGTATGCATGAGGGGAAAGTGCAGAAAAGGTAACATGTTGGATGTGGAAATGCAAAACGATTGGGCTGCAGCAGGTGAGAGCGAGCGTCTCAACCAAGGAGGTAGGCTTTAATAGAGAGCACCAAGCCCAGGTGCTTCCAACTAAGGTGATTGACCGGCCTCCGCCCCAAGTACCTGCTGCATTACAAAGAAACAAATTAATGGGCAATCAAGTCAGTTACCTGTCACAGCCCCCTACGCAAAAACAGGGTCCTGAAGGGAATCCTGGCATACAATGCCTACCACGGCTAAAGCTTGGTCAACTTATTTTTACAAATCAAAAAATCGGCCTAACCATCAGTATCCCCCCTGAACTCATAGACATTACCAATGGTTTCTTTTTCCAAAAAAAAAAAAAACACGCAATCAGTAGTGAAATGGTAGCCTGCTCCATGGTCCAACATCCCCTGCACCAGATTCCGGCTCCCACAACTGGTGCACCTACGAAGCAATTTAAGACGCTTAAGAGAGGTAAGAGGAGAACCACCGTTAGACCATTATTTATGGGGGGCTCTGGACGACACATCAGCCACCACATTTCTGTCCCCCTTCACACTGGCAGCAATACAGTCTCGATTATCGTTACCGCCTCGGGGCTAACCAAAATTGCCTTAGTGCGTCAGACTCAGCAGATAATCATCAGTGAGAGCCGCTGCTGCAACCGCAGAGTTTGCTGTCTGCTCGCTGATGTACGTTGCACAGGCACAGAGTTTTTAAATTCCTCCAGCACAAGAAGATTACAGTCCATCAAAATCCTTAACAGCCGAAGCAGAACACCAACAAGTGAAATGAGCAGTCAGATCACGCGCAAACTCAAGATGGCTCTGCTTCTCTCCTTTTTTTCAAGTCCTAAACCGTTGCTGGTAGGCTTCAGGAACCAATTAATAGACCACAGCTGACTTTACAAAGGAATACTTCTGACTGTCAGCGTCAGTTAGCGCTGAGTATGTCTCCAGCGCTCTGCCTGTTAACACACACTGCAGCATTAGCGTGCGCGCTGAGTCAGGCCAATTACATGCATCAGTGATGCGCTCAAACAACGAAAAGAACGATTCTGGGTCTCTTTCAGAGAACTTACGGTGACGGCCCTAAATTTGCCAACACGTCCAAGGCATCCAAAGACTGCTCAGAGGCGAGAGACGGCCTCCTATTCAATTCAACAGCTGACAACTTGCCTTCCTTAATATGCTTTGATTTAGACTGTTCCATATCCAATTTGGCTGGTTCGATTTGATGCCGCATTTTCTCCACACCTAATATCCTTCTCCAGCTCCAGGCCTTGCCTTTTGAAATGTGCAGGAGCTCAATTGGTTACTCTCCTACACTGGGCTAGGAGGGCTAATTGCTCTCCTACCTCTCGGGGACCACTGCTCTCCGTGAATGATCCGAGGAGTGTGTTCATCCACTCAGCGACATTTCTGTGTTGTAGACTCAGGATTTTCATGAAGATGCAATAACAAGCCGCTGCACTGATGCTTGATTTGAATATATACCAAAAAAGCAACTGGATTGCTTTTTGTGCCTTTTATTATGGCAAAATTGTAATGTGGAATAACAAATACCTCACTGAGATAACTTTCGAAACATTAATATTAAAACAACATTTTACAAAATTTCTGTGTGTTAACACAGAATGATAAATTTCTCCAGCACCTGCCGTGGAGCAGCACTCACTGACAGTCACTCCCTAGGTTACTCCCAACTGAAGTGAAGTGAACTTAACAAATAACTTGTCTCTACTTCTGGACTAGCAATAGTAAAAGAATTGTAGGTAAAAAAGAAAATAATCTCATATTCATAGTATATCTCATATAACTCTCAAATCATATTGGAAATGCGAGGCGCGCGATTGATTGCGCCCCTCATTTGGTATTTACGGGCGTTATGGGGCGCGAGCGCAATCGAGCCCGTCAAAGGCAAGGGCTGCAGCTCCACTTTTAATTTGTCATGATCAAGTTGTAACATAAATAACTCTTCTTTTGCAGTTCAAATATAAAATCCGTTGTCGTTAAGGGCGGGAACACAATACCAGGAGAAACACTTGATGAGTTTTCTGTCAAAACCTTTTTTCAAATAAATTAGATTTCAAAATGGCATTGACTCTCTCTTTAACCCATTTCTCAAGAATATCAGCATCATAATATTCTGCTATTTTCAGAAGTTGCTCCATTGTGCACAAATCTCAAATCTCTGAGGGAGAAGTAAAACTCCTGAACACTAACCATACTTGCTCAGAGTGAAATCAATGCAATTAAAAGTGTGAGTTATGCCGGTGCACAAGCCAAAAACTGGCATAAGCAGTTTACCAGTGCGCCCCTCTAGCTAACTGCCAGACTGTATTCTACCTACCTAAACTCAACCCTGGTCTTCATGCAGTTACTGGTGGTGGGTAATTATGCACTGAAGCCCAGTGGCGAGGAAAAGCAACCAAAAGCTGGCGACTCCTCCTGAACCATGGATGTGCTCCCGAGACAAGTTGCTCTAACCACGGTCACTGCAACACTAGTAAAACAATAAACAAGACGAAACCCAAAGGGGTAACGCCACTAAATCTAACAGGGGAACACCCGTTCACTTCCAAAAATCTTTCAGTACACCAGCCAAACAACACTTACTTTACATTGATTTACTTTTCTTTTTAAAAACACAGTCAGGAAAGAAACCTCCCCTACTTTGCAAACCACAAATCTGCTGATCAATAATAAATTCCAACTTCTGCATCTCCCCAACAAAAGTGCCTATTTGCCAGCTATAGGACACACAAATGATTCATGAATACAAGACGGCACTATAGTGAATCCCCAGGACACCATCAGCCCTTATGTCCCTTCCAAGGTGATGATGTGGCACAGCTCTCCTGGTCATGCAGCTAGTTCAGATGTCCAGCCAACTCTTGTGGAAAGCAAATGAATTCTGCCTCTTCAGGCACAGAGCTGACATGGATTTTGTATCTTTTCACGGAGTTCAAGGAGATAACCACACAGATACAGTACCCTCCAAGCAGCAGATAACGGCCCAGGTCCATGGCAGTCCTAAGGTCCAAATCAGTCAGCTGAATATTTTCACACTACACAGTCTGCCTGACATTGAGACTGCAAAGGAGGTTAAGGCAGAGTTGGAAAAGAGAGAACCAACAAAACAGGGCCAAACAAGGAAAAGAGAGGGAGTGCCAGAGATGAGGAGGAAGAGAAGGATAAAGGGCAAAGCTGATGGAAGTGAGAATGTAAACAGGAACATCATGGACCAGGAAGAGGTCCCAAGTGACTCAAAACAAGCCCACTCAGTCATCACTGCTGACAGACAAAGCAATGCAGAGCATTCAATGGTCCAGCCTCAAGTGGGAATGCCCAAGAGACAGGTGCATGACCGCATAGCAGAGTCCATAAGGTCTCTTTCACTGCCTTGGGGACAAAACCAGAAAGTCAATTTCTTTCCAGCCTCCCAAAGATAACCGTGAAGCTTATTTCACCTAACAGCCCGTGGCAAGGTCTTTCAAAATTCCATGACGTCAAAACCGTGATGGCAACTCCCATTTAGATTCAGTTCCATGTCGCAGTTTGCCATTTCCAAACCAACAACTGTAATGAAGTACACCAAACATTTACAAAAACTAAAAGCAAATTAAATATCAAAGCTACAGTACATACCCTTATCTGCAAAAACAGACCAACAGTGCAGACTAGCCCCAAATTTGTCACAAACTGGCTCAGAAGCAATGACAAAAGAGGGAGATGCAGGCTGAAGGCAAACAACTTAAGTATTTTAAACAAAGGTAATAATCAAAACAGAACACACAATAGAAAACTATAAGGTGTGGTTATCAGTTTAGTCACTGGTGTAAGGCATGTATGCATGAAGGGAAAGTGCAGTAAGGTAACAGGTTGGATGTGGAACCGCAAAACAACCGGGCTGCACCAAGAGAGGGTGGGCGTCTCAACCATGGAGGCGGGCTGTATTAGATAGAAAGAGCACCGGACCCAGGTCCTTCCAACTATGGTGATGGATCAGGTCTCCACCCCCAAGAACCTGCTGCATTACTAAGAAACATACTGATGAGCAATCAAGCCAGGGAACCGTCACAATGGGAAATTTTGTATCTCCCATTAGTGTGACATGCATGTCTTTGCACTGTGAGAGGAAACCCATGCTAAAGAAGGGAGAATTTGCAAACTCCATACAGAAAAGCCCCAGGCCACATTCGAACCCGCAACCTTCTGGCTGTGAAGCTGCAGTCCGTATTCAAACCCACAACCTTCTTGATGCTCCTGATACTTAAGTACAGACATTGACATGTGCACTGATTTTATGAATGAAAAAAACATAACCATAAATCGCTGCAAAGAGGATCTTACATGAGTGGGCGTGTCATATGAAAGTTATAAAACAAGTTGAGTAAATGTTGCGTTTGTTGAGAGCTTTAGCTAGCAAGAAACACAAAACTTACTCAACGAGTTTCATAACTTTCATATGAAGGACCAAGAGTTTAAGATTCTATTTATCACATAACTGAATTGCGTAATTTAATAGAAAACAAACTTAATCTCCGTTAGTGCCAAAATGGTAGATTATTTGCATTATGTTACCACTGAGCTAATGCAAACACTCATATACTCTAAGTCACTGAATCACAGACATTCGCGGTTGAATTAGCTATGGTTTTTAAATTCACAGTCAATGCTAGCGAGCTAGCCAACAAACTAATGTTAGATAATGGTCATGGCAAGGTACTCCACGCACCCTGGCTAGCTAGCTCAGTAAAGATAACTCAGTTGAGCCCAATCTCATACCAACGTGTCATATAGTGACGCTACGCGACCAAGCCTCGATATGCAACACAAAAGATGGAAAACGAACCCTACCCCCTAACCCTTAACCAGAACCCTAACCGTAAGCGTCAAATAAGGACACAAAAAGCCACCTTTTGCCTCGTAAGACGACGCTTGGTCAGGTAGCGTCATTATATGAGGAGTCGGAATGAGAATGTGTTGACTCAGTTATGAGAGTGGTACTTAGCTGGCTCGCTATAGTGCAATACCATGCCGATTTAACCGATGTTGCACTTGGTATTCAGTTTCGCTAACATATTAAGAGCGTGACATAACACGGAGCAATTTTTTTCTTCCACGCTCTCTCTGTTTTGAACCTAATGGCATTCCATATTAATGTGTATTTAATGTGCACTATTTGAATGAAAAAAATCTGCGTATTTTTGAATTGCATGGCTTTCCATAGAACTCAAAGTGTGTAATCACTGTCAGAGGAAAGTAGTTCCGCTATAAAATCAAAAGAAAAGGTTGTTGGAAGTCTACCAGAGAATGGAAGAGAAAACTCTGCCAAAACTACCATTGCCATGATTACTTGTGACCGTTCGCCCTGCCAAAAAGGCCAGGAAAATAAAGTTTGCAGCAGAAGAAGCTTTGACTAAAAGGAAGCAGATACAGCAAGAGGACAAATGTGAAGTCAATATCAATGTAGCTTTTCAGCGATGGAGGCGACTAAAGGAATTGAAGGATTATGATGATACTCACTTACCCATGATGATTACCACTTATTACTACTATCGCAACCACTTACATTGACACTAGATTACATGAACATTTGATATACCTCAAGACTAACAAGGCAACCACAATGAGATTCAAAAGGAATTCAAAGGATTAGCAGAGTTGTTTGTAAGAAGTTCTCTCAAGATTTAAACTCATTTTCAGAATTTTTAAAAACAACAAATTTTTAGTCATCTAGTCATTAGAAGTGAAACATTAACTAGTGATCTGACAATAGTTAACTTGCGTGCTCAAATGCTATTTGTGTGAAATTCCCTGATGGTAAATTAATTCCTTATTACTGACTTGCAAATAAAACATATAGAACATCTTCCAGAAAATAAACAGTCAGTAAACATAGATATTCATAGATGTCAATTCTATTGCTGCCAAGCTTAGAGACGACTGTTTGGCAATTTCCAAAAACATCACCTCATTTAATTCTAATTTTCTGAGCTTTTCAATCACTGAATAAAGCTCACAATTAAAATAATGCAAAAGATATGACCAGTGGAAAATACTCTGCTCTTTTTCTAGGGTATTATGGGCCCCCTCATCTTGTGATGCTGAACTCCTGGACACCGTGGCAGTCACAAGGTTTTCAGTACTCAGAGAGGTCCCTGCCAGTCTGGGTGCAGCCCGCCATACCACAAACCATCAGCCCTTATGTCCCTTCCAGGGAGATGATGTATGGCACAGCTCTCTCAGGTCATGCAGCCAGTGCAGGTGCCCAACCAACTCTTGTGGAAAGCAAATGAATCCTGGCGCCTTTTCAGGCACAGAGTTCAACATGGATTTTGTACAGATACAGTACCCTCCAAGCAGCAGTTCAAGGAGTCCATGGCGGTCCACAGGTCCAAATCAGTCAGCTGAATATTTTCACACAGCAGATCTGCCCAGGTCATTGAGACTGCAAAGGTCCAAATCAGAGCTGAATATTTTCAACCAACAAAACAGTCTGCCAAGGACAAAGAGACTGCCAAGGAGGTTAAGGAAGAGAAGGATAAAAGAAAGAACCAACAAAAACAGGGCCAAACAAAGAAAAGAGAGGGAGTGCCAGAGATGAGGAGGAAGAGAAGGATAAAGGGCAAAGCTGATGGAAGTGAGAATGTAAACAGGAACATCATGGACCAGGAAGAGGTCCCAAGTGACTCAAAACAAGCCCACTCAGTCATCACTGCTGACAGACAAAGCAATGCAGAGCATTCAATGGTCCAGCCTCAAGTGGGAATGCCCAAGAGACAGGTGCATGACCGCATAGCAGAGTCCATAAGGTCTCTTTCACTGCCCTTGGGGACAAAACCAGAAAGTCAATTTCTTTCCAGCCTCCCAAAGATAACCGTGAAGCTTATTTCACCTAACAGCCCGTGGCAAGGTCTGGAAACACCATGCTCTTGCAGAATCATAAGACAGGGATAAGCAAGAGGAATGGTGAGTTTGGATTCCAGGACTGCGCTGAAAAGAAGACTATTCCCGGGGATAGCACCTTAAGTTTGGCATCAAGTCGCAGCTCTGGTGACACCCCAGCTGGATTGGCTCCACAGCTGGCAAGAGAGAGACCCCATGTCAGCACGGCCGCACCATGTTCACATGCTACGATTCCTGAGAGAGGTCAGCAAGGTTCCTGTCACTGGCAGTCCTCTCCATCCCTACCCCAAAATGGATGCTCCCAAATCAAGTTTCCCTTCGTCCTGGAAGGGTCTACTCCAATCCAGCCTTGGCAGAGGGAAGAGAGGAAGGAGATGAGGAAGAAGGCACAGAGACAGACAGAGAGAGAGAGAGAGAGAGAGAGAGAGAGAGCAGGCAGCCAGAGTGACGAGAATGGACATAGACTATATTAATGAGAGAGAGAGAGAGAGAGAGTACAGAAAGTAGAGTAGCCTGTACAGCCCAAAGTTTCCGGGCTTCCATTTCTCAATAAAATCTTACACTGAATATATAAAGACTTATAAAAATTGAAAACAATCACATTTATGAAATACTGTAGTGATGTTAAAATATAGAAGTTTAAAACCAGTAAATGACATAAAGCAATCAGAAAAGTATAAGTGACTAAGAATCAACAACTTAACTGAAAGCAAATTCCACATAAGACTGCTCTTAAGTTTCTGATTTTCTTTAAGTTTGTCTAAATTGTTGATCTGTGCCTTTGTTGAGTTTGACAGTCTTTTCATTGACTGATTAGTTATTTAGATTTGAAGCATTACCTTTAGCTTTGATCTGCTGAGGTCTTCTGATATGCATTGTTTTTTTCTGTTTACTTACATAGAGTGAATCCTCACATACAGAAGGGTGACAAATTAATGTAAAAATCAACATAAACAGTCTTAGTAAAGTGTTGGGCCTCTCCATGCTGCCAGGTCAGCAATAATACATTTTGCCATAGAGTGTACAAGTGTATAATTTTACTGGAGACATGGAATACCTTTCTTCCAAGAGTTTTTTCCTCATTTGGCATTTTGATGATGGCGAGGAACTGCACTGTCCAACACGTTTCAAAATCTTGAGTTGTTCGTTTGAGATCTGATGACTGTGAAAGCGATAATGTACAGTGGGCTCGAAAATTAGTGCCACCCCACATTCATTGGATTATTTTCATACTCATAAAACTATTCAAAGATCCCTTATGCCCTGTAGGGCTTGGGCCATCCTGGAGAGACCAGTCCTATTATGGTAGGAATGCTTCATAATAGGATATAAAGATTTACACTGACCATTCTGCCATTAAGGAGATGAGTGGACTCAAAAATACAGGGAAAGGGAACACAAGCATCTGCATTAACTAACATCTAAAGAACTGCAGGCCTCAAGTACTGCAGCTGAGGTCAATGTTCACAATTCCAAACTAGAGTGCCAAGGGCCCTGAAGGTTGCCGGCAGTTACCGCTCCGACAGGAGAAAAGTAACTAGCATCAGTCCGCGGATTTTTCTCGAATTTCGGCGGTGATGGCGAATGGTCCTGTACCACTGCGAATCAATTCACGGTTCTTCGAATCAATTCTTCTCTGCGAAAGAAGAGAATTGTTTCATCCGCACACTTCCACGGGCCAACGCAGCTCAGTGAGAAAGGGGTTTTAGTTACCATTAACGGGCAACTCGACTGAGCAGTCACACTTTTTCATGAGTGACAGACAGCAACATTTCTGCCATTTAGCAAAAATATAATCTTGAAGAAGTCTAGATCATGAAATCTGATTAGATTTTTTTCTAACCTGAACTTTCACTGTCGTCTGCTGTCAATTTGTGAAGTGCGCCCTCTTCTCAATTCACTTCTGGTTCTTGTTCTGCTTTCAGACACTGATTTTTTTTTTTTTTTTTTTACAACACTGCCACCGAAAGTGGGTCTAATTAGTATTATTCTTTCTATTCCATGATGCTAATAGGAACAAACATCCAAAAATGGGTTTTGACCAGTTTTTATTGCCGCAATTGATCGTGAAAAAAGGTCGACCATGCGGTTACAATGCCTGTAAAAAATTTTAATCATATATAGGTTAGTGCCTAACACACACTAATTTCTAAAGACATTATTAAACGAGGAAATAAATAGATTGACTTTGTCACATGACCTTGAAGACCAAAGTCAAATCCAATACGGTGTGTTTGATCAGCATACATGATTTGTCATTAGTATCCAATACATACCGAAGATCTAAAGCCAATATTAAAGGACTTTTAGGCCGTTTTGTCATTACCTGGACCTTGTTGCCCAAGGACAAATCCAATATGTTGAAAACAACCAGCATACATGATTTGCTATTAATGCCCAATACATACCTAAGCTCTACAAACAATAATAAACAAATATGGGCCATTTTTGTCATATAACCTTGACCTTGAGGCCCAACATCAAATTTGACTAACAGCCTAAGAATGTTCAATACATGTTTCCTAGATGCCCCAAACATGGAGCTTTCCATATAGATGCCCCAAACATTTGATCTTGACGCTCAATGTCATATTCAACTTGCAAATGTTTGGCTTACATGATTTTAGGTGCCATTTGTTATAACTTTTGCCATTTGCTTTCACCTTATCATATTCAACTTGCAGAGAATGTTTGGCATATATGATTCCCTTTAGGTGCCTCCACATTAAGCTGTTATAACACATTTTTGCCATTTGGCCTTGACCTTGAGGCCCAAGGTCAAATGTGACTGACTCACAATGTTTGGCATACCTGATTCCCTTAGGTGCCTCATACATATCTTAGCTCTAAATGTCATATTAAGAGAGTTACAGCACATTTTTTTCCATTTGACCTTGACCTGGAGGCCCAAGGTCAAATGTGACTGACTCACAATGTTCGGCATACCTGATTCCCTATTGGTGCTTCACACATACCTAAGCTCTAAATGCTATATTAAGAGAGTTATAGCACATTTTTGCCATTTGACCTTGACCTGGAGGCCCAAGGTCAAATGTGACTGACTCACTATGTTCCGCCTACCTGATTCCCTAGAGGTGCCTCATACATACCTAAGCTCTAAATGCTATATTAAGAGAGTTATAGCACATTTTTGCCATTTGACCTTGACCTGGAGGCCCAAGGTCAAATGTGACTGACTCACAATGTTCAGCATACCTGATTCCCTAATGGTGAATCATACATACCTAAGCTCTAAATGCTATATTAAGAGAGTTATAGCACATTTTTGCCATTTGACCTTGACCTGGAGGCCCAAGGTCAAATGTGACTGACTCACAATGTTCGGCATACCTGATTCCCTCAGGTGCATCATACGTACCTAAGCTCTAAATGCCATATTAAGAGAGTTATAGCACAAAACACCCCGAAAAATGATGAAGTCCAGACACTTTGCCTAGGTGGTGCTATGAAGGAGCGATTCAATCAAAACGCCGTTTACACCGTTGAAAAGCAGGTCATGATACTGATTCCATTGCTGCGATTAAAAAAAAATTCATCAGACAGTTTTTGAGAAAATTGCACCTAAGTGCCAAAAATGGCCATTTTCCACATAAAAATGGCCGCCAAGTCTCAACAAACGATTCAATCAAAAATTTTTTGCTCGGGCATTAACTCGATGACCGATTTGATCACATCCCCAAATTTAATAAAAATTCATCAGACCATTTTTGAGATATGGCTTTAAATGGACGACGCCGCCGAACGCAAAGTGATGACAATAGGTTACTGGCCTATGGCCGGCAACCTAAAAACAGAGAGAGTGGGGAAGAACAGCTTCTTATGGAGAGCTGCTAGGCAAAACAGCAAAGTAACGGACTCATTGTCAGTCATTGCAAAAGTTTGATTGCAGCAATTGCTACCAATGGTGGCAAAACCAGTAATTTGGTTGAAGGAGGTGGATGTTTTTTTACATGGGTGTTACTGATTTTGAAAAACTCCCCTTCAATTAATGAAATCATCATTAAAAAGCTGCCTTTCCTGTTTACTCAAGTTGTCTTTGTCTTATAGCAAAACTAGCTGGTTGATCTGACTTATTGCTGACAGATTTTGGCTTCTCTTCTTAAGCTTGAGCGCTAAAAATATGTTTTCAGCTGTGATGCATGCCATTGATAGAGCCAAATGCCAACAACTATTCAGCTTGCCCTCAGTAAACATTGCTCCCCCAGATAAACCTCTTGTGATCAACATGTTGCAGGGAAACTGCTCAAGACTTCCACATTAGCATGATAAGCAAAAAAGTTTCATAACTGTATGAAATGGCAAAAAAAAAAAAACCCTCAAACTTGCTCTCATACTACAGCACAAAATAAAATTGAGCGTGGTTCCAGCACATCACTTGACCTGTGACAGAATCAACATAAAATAAGTGGAATAATTTGCAATAGTCGCAACCATGTGCACGCATTTACAGGCACACAACTGCACAAATGCTTAAACCCCATGGCAAATTTAGGGCCGGAACAAACCCACACCACACACAAAAGGAACCTCTGCTGAGTCCAATGATGCCTCCCATCAGAGTCAAGGACAAACGTTTCTTAAGTTGTGAAAGGGGGTGTGGCTAAAATATCGAAGGCAGGGCAACTTGTTGCCAATGAAAAATGAACTCTGCTTAGTGCAATGAAGATTCTCACAAGTGCGTACAACAACCAGTCCATGAGTTATGAAAGGGGACGTGGCTAGTTGGTGCATTCGTATGTGTCTGCATGTGTAATTTGATGTCTTTTTATCTGCGTATGTGTTTGTGTGCATCTTTCTGCTAAGTTTGGCCATTTTATTTGAATCTGTTCATAAGTTAAGCGCCTTTTTCCTAAGTCCCACTGCCACACCCCATTTTTGCCAATTGGCATGAACAGTAAATCAGCTGTCCTTTGGTTCAAGACCAAACTTCCCACAAAATCTTGTGGAAGTCAATGAATCCATTTGGAAGTTTCATGCCTTTTTGCAAATGGCTACACCCATTGCAATCCCCTTTTAGCCAATTGGCATGAATACAAACCCACACCTTCTCACACACACACACACACACACACACACACACACACCACACACACACACACACACACACACACACACACACACACCTACTTGATGTCCACGCCAAATTTCAGCCTCCTAGGGAAAAAAAACTGTAGCCATTAAAGGGTGTTGCAATTTTTATGGACCAACCGACTGACTGCCAAAAATACACCTCAACAACCACGTAGACAGCACACCATCTATTCTGTTGATGGGTCAGGAATGAGGTCAGTTTTACTTCATCAGTCAATTCACAAAAAAGTCTGAAAACATTGAAATGCATACATCCTTCAATCCTACTCATTCATCAACATACTGCATTTAGTATAGGCTACACGTCACTGCTTGAAAAGAAATGTTTGCTTTGCTTGAGCTAATAAAAGACGCAAGAAAATCATCATCTCTGTCTCATTTTCCATTCTGTCAGCCCAAAATCATACTCAAAAATCACATACCATGTCCAAGCCTGCAGTGCATTACTGCACCTACAAGAAAAAAATAGTAATACTGAATGCCTCTATACATGGAAGTCAAAGCTAGCATGATTTAAGCAAGCCTTGCGCTGCTTAAATCTCCGGGGTGAGAGTGAAGGAAGAGGAGGGACAGTAAGCGGAAATAATAAGGACAAAACTCACCCTTCCGGCTCAACGGGAGTGATGTCAATGCGGGGCGGGGCCCCGAAGGGCAGCGTGTTGGGTCGGGACAAGAGGTCCTCATCTGGGGTGCGGGCCCTCTCTGCCTGGCGCCAGGACAGCGGAGGTAGCTGCAGGCTGCCAGAGTGACGCCTGCGTCCCCTGACGCAGATCCACACCCAGCATGCAGCGGGACGGGAGGGGTCACGTGGGAGCCCGCCTCCACCTGGAGGCTCTTTGCCTTCCTACAGGAACAAGGAGCAAGGGTCAAACCCCAATGAAAATTTCCAGCAAAAACATCCTCTCACAGCCATGTCAGCATTTGTCCTTTACTTGAATTTAGAAGTATTGAAACAATCGATTCTATTCAATTCTATATCGATAAACAATCCTCACTAGGCTCGTGGTTGAGCAATAGCCTATTCGAGCTGACCATGGGCAAAAGGTGGCGACCCACCCTGCATAGCTTGCCAATCCATCGCAGGGCACACACACCATTCACACACCATTCACTCACATACTCCAACCTATGGTCAATTTAGTCTCCAATTAGCCTGATATGCATGCTTTGGACTGTGGTAGGAAAGAATACCCAGAAGAAACCCATGCGAACATAAGGAGAACACGCAAAGTCCACAGAGAAAGACCCCAGGCCAGAATCAAACCCATGACCTTGTTGCTGTGAGGCAGTAGTGCTACCCCAAACACAACCAGTAGTAAATTTTATCATCTCTGAACCCTCCAGCAGTTGTGAAATAAATATTAGTTTTTATGGCTATTCAAATGAAAAATGCTGTCAAATCCACCTATTTTAAACTCCATGATAAATTTCACACTATCCTTCAAAACTAGACAGTCCAGTCATCCGCGACCGCATGGGTGTAGCCAGAGTACCCACTTGTTCCCTTTTCACATTTTGTTGAAAATTTTTCAATTTGCAGAAATTGTGCCTTATTCAGCAAAATCTGCCATGATGGCAACCAAAATTGTTAGGTGTCCTGACCTAACCATAACCAACAGTAGTGTGCAGTGATGATTATACACCACCACTCTCGTCTATAAGGGGTCCTAATGTATTACTTCTCAATAATTTTTTGGTGAAAATGTGTTGAGAAATACTATAGTAGGCAACGAAAACAGAAATATCATTCTCACAGTATATAGAGGTCAAAATATGGGTAATAAACAAAAACACTGAAAACATCAATTCTTTTATAACAATTGAAAGGTGTCTGAAATTTTATTCTTTTTGCGTTTGTGTTTATTTGTGTTTATTTATTTTTGAACTAAACACAGTGTTTCATATTGATGGACATTTTTTTTCTGCAAAAAGAAAAGAAAAAATGTAAATATGCAAGATTATATGAACTTTGGCTAATTTCCATCTTTAGTCCCATATGGCAGGTTGTAGCCTATCCCAGCAACTAAAAATGGAAACACAGAGCAGAATCAATAAGGAAAAGGAAAATATAAAATAGCATACACCACTGAGATAAGACCAAAAAAATAAAAAATATCAATATAACAGGATAAGACAAAAAGCAGAATAAATAGCAAGAGTGCATGGCCAAAGAGCCGAAAGTTAAAGTGCTGGATGCCATTGCATAGTCAAAAGTGCGGGCATTGCTAATCAGTGCTAAGTGCAAAAATGCTGAGATATCAATATATTGCACAGGGGTTGGAAGCAATGCATGAGTTTCTTTAGACCTATCATTTAAATAGTCTAAATGAAATAAGATCATTTGAAACGTCTTTATGCAATTCCATTGCTTCCAATGATCTTATTTCATTTAAAGTATTTAAACGATCATGAAACACACGCATTTCTTCCAACCCCTGAGTAAAGAAAAGTGTGAGAAGTCCGGAGTCATAACGCAGGTGAAACTGATAAACCTCCATGCACAAGGACTTATATTCCGTGCGAGAATTCTTACACATACGTTGATTGAATAATTGCGGACTACAGCAGGGGAACGTAAATATACCACTAAACTCACGCGGAATGCGTGAAAGTTGACAGGTGTGCATTATTAATGAAAACGGACCACACCTGATAATGTTGAGTGTTTTCGGAGCTTTTGTAATGGTAATTTAAATGAATGATTGAAAACAGGTCATGACCAATCATTATTTTCAAGTAATGGGTTTGAGCCTCCCCTATCGCCAGTTCACCGGCCGCCACTGTCATCAGTTTACTTATTTTCATCAATATGACCCTACATTACATGAAATAAATACTTGAATAGAACCTGGTTTCTGATTTATCTTCATTCTGTTACGTGTATAATTATCACTGCACACTACTGTATGCCAACACAAAATATGAAAGGAACTGGTTAAAATTTGTGGCCTGTAGAGCGTCCACAAGAAAATCTTGATGGCAGTGCCAGCGACAGGCGTCAGAGAGCATGACCAAAGTTTCTGCCCGACTTCGTCCAGGGGTACAATTAATTTATTGCTTAAATCATATCCAAAAACTTATACACATGGGAAAAGACATAAACATCTATAGGACCCTACAGGTTCCACCAAATATTCATAATGAGAATTATGAGATCATAGATTAAATCTGATCTTGAATAGTAGTTATTCGCTCAAAAATTTTATTTGTTAAATAATCTCTTACAGCACACCAGAGGGCGTACTTATACTTTGACAAATACAGTTCACAATCCCAACCCCAGAATCTGTCTTCAGCATTTCAGAAACATTAAGTGGGAGATTTCACCTTCGTTAAATTATTGAGGTAATCATTTATCAAGACCTTATACAAAATGGCAAAAACAAGTCAGTTTCTGAGACACATTTCCCTGTTCACAGCAGCAAGAAAATATACAGAGCTTATCTTAGTTACATAAGCATTACAAGTCATTAATGTTATTTTGTGAGAGAGCTTATAAGGAACACATCCTTGCAAGAATCTTTGCCAGCTTTTCTTTTTCTTTTTTTTTTTGGATGGGGTCGGGGAGGGCTGGTAGACAGTCAATACGCTATGAAAAAGGAAAAAAAAAATATTTTGCTCACTAAAGGCATTTCAAAGACGTCTCCCATAATCATCACCATAATCATCATCATCATCGCCATCAATCCCCTGGCTCAATAAGTCTGTAGTGACATTAAAATTGCCTGCTGTCGGACAAAGTAGATGTGCAGTCATGTGAATCGTTCTTCCATCATTAAGGCCACGAGTGACGCAGCAGCCTACGCATTTGAAGCCAAGATCTCAAGCACATCACCTGTGAGAAATTTATTCATCAATAAATTCACAAAAAAAAAAAAAAAATTAATATTGCAGTCTCCAAATTGTTATGTATCATGACAGTATGGTCATCCTTTAGCCAGAGTAGGAACTGGCATTTAACAGGCATGTAACATGAGATAAGCTCAGCACCAGACTCAATGCAGCCAGCTATTGGCTTTAAGATACGATACACTTTTACATTCATAATTGCAAGTTAGAACCTCCACACATAAAGTATTATGTATCTTATATACAATGTAATCAGGGAACTTTCATTTTTCTGTGGGTCAGCGAGGCAAGAGCACAAAAAAAGAATCAGCCTTCATAATTAAAGAATGATAAGAAATTATCACAAACTAAAAGCTTCAAGTAAAATGCAGTGACCTTTTGCAGAACAACCACAGCTGCAGTCCCTGAACAGCCATTCAGGCTCAGTATGAGCGTACGATACGAACATTGCACAAGAGGAGTGAATTACTCTGTGGATGCACGCAAGTGTATGCATACGCGTGCATGTGCGTCTTTGTGTATGACAACTTTATGAAAAGTGAGCACCCACCGATAGGACTGTTGGCCAGTAGAACATGCCTGGAAAGCATCTTTGTCATGGAAACTTTGATACAGATAAAAGAATGGAAAGAAGAGCCCTGGAGCGCACAACCCTCGTGATATAAACATTTCACAGATCAAATCCAGAGACATAAACAGAACTGCTGAGTACCAGAGCATAAGCCTAAAATCCATTTAGCACATTATGACTGTCAAAAGCTAGAGAGCATCATTTTGTGCTTCTTTATAATAACTGGGCTCAAGTGCTATGGGCACAACATTTTTTACAAATTTATTGTGCGACTCAGACAGCTGCTCCAACTGAAATGAATGACACTGTGAAGCCCACTGGGCTAATGGGCGTATGAGCGTGGGAAGCTGTTATAGCTCAGGCATCATAATTACTCCTCGAGCTGCCAACAGAGCCAAAGGCAACACAATCTAATCTAAATCTCAGGGCAAAAGAGGAATTCTAGAAAAAACCTTAATTAATTTCATCATTCTTTCACACAGAAGCCACAAAGAATGCTTGAAAGATAGTATGACAAAATTAAAAGTTGCTGTATAAGGCCGTCAAATTAGCACTTGCTCAGCAGTTCTTCAAAATATCACTTTTCACTATGGCACAGGAGTATAAAACCTATAAAACAGGAGTATAACCAAAAAATAAAAACCCACAATAAGAGGCTCTACACGAAATATAAAGCACAAGATGTACGTTTGAAATCTGCAGCCTATCACATTCACCACGACAAGTTCAGCGGGCAACCAACTGAAACAGGCCTAGCAAAGAAAATGGCCAAGCTGTAACAAAAGTTTGTCAGAGGTCTACCTTCTTCAAAGAACCAGCAACACACAGCTGAAAACTCAGTTGGTTCGTCTCTGGGTTTGTTACAGGCCGTGCGATTTTTTGAGTTTGGCTCGGGTGAAAATGTATCAACTTCATAGTGTTGTGGTGCGAAGTTTAGCGGGAATTGGCATGTTTTCGATTTTTTGTTTCTGGCTATTTGAAAAAGGTAGACATCAGACAAACTTCTGTGACAGCTTGGTCATTTTCTTTGGTAGGCCTGTGAAAGCAGCACTTCTTTAAAGAGCTTACTTCCTTGCTTTGATTGGGGCTGTAAGTGACCATTTACCCCAGCCGATGTCCAAGCCACATCCACCATAACCAAAAAAGACAAAACTGATCTGAGATCAGTCCCTTTGTTCATAAATTTTTTCATGAATAGAGGGCCAGATCCACTGAACTACAGAAGCCACAAACGGAGGGAGCCCAAACTTTAGATATCAAGTACTCCTCAATACATTCTTGCTTCAAACAGATTTTTTTTTTGCAAAGAAAACCACAAGGGATCACTGATATTTTGAGGTTAATTTAAAAAAAAAACTACCAAATGTCAAACTGCATTTGTATGCCACATGTATATACAATGCTTTTCAAAGGTTGAGAATCAGTAGGGATTTTCGCATAGATTAAACGGAGGAAACTGTGTTAGAGCAAGACAATGACCAAAAAAAAAACCAAACAAAAAAACCCCCAACAAATTCAAACTCCATTGGGAATTACAGAGAAAGAAAAGAAATACAATATAGAGTGACCAGCTCAATCACCAGATTAAAGCCCCACAGAGCTGTTGCTGGATTACCAGGTTTGAAAACTTTGCAATATTTCCTATACGTTAAAATGTTTTGTATCTATAAGCAACATACAACATTTTCAGTCATCGGTGTCTCTTGCAGAATATATCACTTCTCTGTTGGCCAAATTACAGCACATATGCGGGCAATTTTGTATGAAACCAATACAGTACATTTGTGTACTTAAGGTGTCACCATCTACATGTTTTAATGTCTTTTGCAACCTCTGCCAAATGTTGTTGTTCCTCATCACCTTAAGAAAAGCACACAGAAAAACGCAAAACTATAGGCTTAAAGCGCCAGCTCACCCCAAAATCAAAATATATATTTTCCCTCTTACCTGCAGTACTATTTATCCATCTAGACCTTTTGTGTGAGTCACAGAGTTTGTTGTGAGTTTGGGCATATCTGCCTTCTCTCAAAAATAATGAAACTAACCTGAATTCATCTTAAGGAGCTCAAAGCACCAAAAAATTATTTAACAAAGAAAAAAACTTTCTTTCTACCTGACTTTCTGCCATCGGCAAGTGTAGCTCTGTAGAAAGAATGAACAGGAGAATACAGTAGAAAGTCAGAGGAAAGTTCCCTTATTAAATTGATCACCACATGGACTGTGGATTATCCGGTTATGGATTAACCGGGACAAGATTTGTAGAAAGAGACATTCGTTTTGAATTCTTCAAAAGTATTGTTTGAAATCTTTGAGCACCACTAGACAAATGCAATTTCAGTTTAATTACACTCAAGAAAAGGCAGACATCCCTACAGTCGATAGCTCAAATCTTGGCAACTCACGCCAAAACAGTCCAAATGGATAATACCACTACAGGTAAGAGTAAAAATATGTATTTTATTTTATTTATTTTGGAGCAAACTGTTGCTTTAAGGCTTAATGCTTTGCAATCTGGGACCATGATAACAAAGAAGCTGCCTGGCCTAATTTATATTTAAGCCCTTGTTTCCAAGAATAGCAAATAAAATTTGCCCAGCAATATCAGCAGCCCATCAGATCACCCATGCCAAAAACTTATTGGAATGAAGACAGATAGCTTTAGGGTACTTTTTCAGTTATTCCTGTCCCAGTGTTCAGTTTTAAGTAATGGTGAACAAGATGCTATGTGGCACTGTTCAGTGGCTTTGCTGCTATCAAACAAGCAAAGAAAAAAAGCACAAGAGTAATTGCAAGGACAAAAGAGCCTGTCAGTGAGGAGAGTAAGTCATGAGATGTTCCACCAGTAGTATGGGAGGGGGGAATAAAAACCTCAGCGGGATTCAATTTCATGAGGAAATCAAGGACTGGAAATTTTTTTTTAGTTTCCAAGGCTGTTCATCTGCAGGAAGATAGGTTCCTGTCAGTGGCGCATGGTGAGCTGAAAATTGGTAAAGAACAGAACATCCCTTGAAAATAATGTTTGGTCTTGAACTGAAGAGTTTGTTTCCAAAATGCAATAAGTGCCAGAATTACAAAAATTCAGATAATACCATAGAGCAATAGCCCTGTGCTTCTTACACATGCTGCACAAACCCGTTTTTAGAAATTCATATTATAAGGTGTATTTTTTCATGGTAAAGTGTGTGTTTTTCTGTAAAATGCAATAGGTGCCAACACAGAAAAAGCTGATTTACTCAAAATGAGTAAAATGGATATGTTGTGTTTTGGAAACAAACTCGTCAACTCTTTTTAATCATACATTGCTTAAACTCAGAAAACACCCAACATTATCAGGTGAGGCCAGTTTTCCTGAGTAAGGTAATGGGAGAAAGGAACCGAATCATTTTGATGCAAAATTGCATTTAATTTTGCAGAAATTTGTTGGTAATTTTTACTTTCTTTGTTGTAATTGAACAATTATGAAGCTAAGATCAGATAGTGCAGGACGTGCTAACCTTTAAAGTTAACAGAGTAGCTTACCTTTTTTGCGAAGTGAATAAAACATTTCACGTTTAATCGTTGCAACATTGCATCAAGAAGGAAGCTGTGTGTTTAACCGCTGATGGCCTTTTCTTATTATTGGAAAAGTTGCTAATCAAGAAAGATGATTAAAAACAGATCAAGACTTAATATTTCTTGTCTAATCTTAATATGAAAACTGAACAAACCTGATTTTTCTGAGTGCTTTCAGAGTTTGTGTAATGTCAGTTTAAATAAATTACTGAAAACAGGTCAAGATCAATCAACATTTTCAAGGGATGTTCTCAGCTTCACCTATTTTCAGTTCACCAGCTGCCTCTGGTTCCTCTGCATCTGGACCTCCCCGGGCCCTGTGACACCGCAGTCAGTGCTGCCCATGCTCCATGCGCCACTCGCTGGGGAGCTGGTAATGCTCAACACTGCTGCATTAGCCCCCACTAGAGAGCTCAAGAACTCGCCCAAGTACCTTTGTAAATAAAAAACAAAGAATGGTTCAGTTTACTGCTTCTAGGTTGCTTTTTTGTTACTTTCACAGTTGGTTTTACTCTTGGCACTTTTTCAGGGGAAATTCTGGGGTGCCATCATTCATGCTCCCAGTGCCATACTCAGAGCAGCTGACACGCTTCACCAAAATCACTCGGAGAAGTTTCACTCCCAGGCTTTCACAAGGCAAAGCCTAGGACCAAAACCTATGAATGGGTGATTGAATAGAAACAAGAAATATGCATATGGCCAAAGATCTCTCTATAAATTTAATACAAGAGCTGCATTTTCATAGCATTAAAACGTGAAAAACATGAAGCGGTAACGTTATGCATAATTTCGTCTGTCACAAATGGCATATTTATCACCTTCGCATGTTTGGTAGTTTCATGCTCTGATATAAAGTCTTTTGCTTCACAGTGGGTTGAACAGCCCATTAGGGGGTGAGTCAATGCCTGAAGTCGGCACTTGAGAGTTTTGTATCATAAAGCTTGTTTACGTTTTGACTCACGAAGATCACCTTTTAATACAAACCATATCACTCTATGGTACTTCAATGGGGATTGAATCCCAGCAAGTAGAGCCGTTCACAAGTAAAGGCAAATTATTCATATTGTTCTCCTTCCCTTTTTAAATTTTCACTTTCATTATGTAGGCCCACCCATCAAATAGCGCCTATAAAATATCAATGGAAAGAAATGGGAAGAGGAGGGGGAATCGGCATATTTACAGATATTAATATTTTCTTTGTGAGAGGGAAAATATACTCAGAGGCAATGAAAACGCAACACCAGTTTGGATTCAAATAATTTTGTGACTCAAATTTATTTTCTTATTTTAACAATTCAAATATGTTGGGTGGGTTGACTTTGATGAATTAAATGTGTTAATGGGCCGATTTGGACAATAATAAACAGATGCATTAAACATAACGAGCACAAGTTGAAAATGAAAAATCACAAGAAGACTGAACGGAACACACATTTAAAAATGAACTCAAAAGAACAGTCAGTATCGGGTGTGACCCCCACGAACATCCACACAGGCAGTACAACGTCTCCTCATGGACCTGACTAAGCATCTTAGGTTGTCTTGGGGAAGTTGTCGCCACTCTGCCTGTAGTGCATTCTGGAGTTGCTGCCTGGTTTGAGGTCTGGGTACTCTTGATGAAAGAGCTCGTCCCAGTTGGACGTACTACACCCAAAACGTACTGATGCTGGACGTACTACACCCAAAACGGTGAGCCACTTGCCGGGCACTTACTCCCGCCTCCAGCATACCCAGGGCCCTGTTCCGTTGTTCAATCGACAGACGTGGCATTATGACACTTAAAAATGTTTTTTGTGTGGCTTTTATCATGCCTTTATATGGGGAAGACAACCCCTCCTTCATTTCAACCACTGTACTTGCACAACTCCTAATCCCATATGTTGTACTCAATATGGATTAATGAGAGTCCAACTCACACTGTTGAGTTACATGATGATCATTCATGTGTAACGAGGTACACATTGTGACCCCACTGGTCACTTAAGAACTCAAATTGGACTACTCAGGTCCTGAGCAAAAATAAACCAAAATTTAGAGTGTTGCGTTTTCATTGCCTCTGAGTATATAAATAATGAGCTTCAGTCTCACTCTAGTTTTAAAACCATGAGTGCCATTTTGTATAGTTAAAATGGCACGCATCTTTTCAAGCAAAGCGCATTACCTGGTGAATTGACCACTATCCCCCAAATCCCTCGGCATAGGGAGGGTAGAGGCAGCCATGTCCTCTGCAAGCATGAGGGGCTTACTGCTGGATGCCCCACCTCCAATGGGTCAAGTCTCCCACTAGCTTGGCATTATACTTCCCTTTCCTCTTCACCTCGCACCATTGAACTGCTTACTACATTGGAAAGTAGTTCTCAGATGACCAAAGCAGGAAGCAATAAAGCAAGCTAGGTGCTCTGTCTTCACGCAATTTGCTAACGTGTTAATGCACTTATTTCAAAGGGACTGACAATAGTGGATCTGATTGGTCTGAATAGAACTAAATCCTCGCCACACCAACAAGTAATTATTTGGTCTTGGACCAACTTTTTTGACAATAGAACCACATTTGCACAATTGCCTCCTCTGACGAAATTACTGGAATGGAGTTAGACACACCCAGGTTTGATCCGCAATACCATTGACACGTGTATACTCTGTGTTCTGGGGGGCGGCACGGTGGCGCAGTGGTTGGCGCTGCTGCCTTGCTGCAAAAAAGGTCCTGGGGCCTTTCTGTGTTGAGTTTGCATGTTCTCCCCATGTTCATGTGCGTTTCCTCTGGGTACTCCAGTTTCCTCCCGAAGTCCAAAGACAAGCACATCAGTGTGAGTGTGAGAGTGAATGGTGTGTGTGCCCTGCGATGGATTGGCACACTGTCCAGGGTGGGTCACTGGGATAGGCTCCAGCTCCCCCCGCGACCCTAGTGAGGAGGAAGCGGTTGAGATAATGGATTGATGTATTCTGGGGTTCAATTACTATCATTGCAACACATTTGAAGTGCTCCATTTTGTACGTTCAGTGATAGACATTCAAAAAGCTGATGGTTGAACACGTTAAATCAATATTGAACTCTGATATGGTAAGTGTCGACGAAGCCCGTGAAAACATGATGGTGAGAAGTGGAGTAGTCATCGTTGTAATCCTTGACTAACCAAGCCCTGCAGTCTGTGTGGAGGCCTAAATTATTTAGTGAACTGCAAACACATGCATCAGAGGTGACAGCATTTTTCCAGAGGCAAAACTGTGCGTCGTGCCCAGAGTCTCCACACACATGCACCTCGGCAGGGAGAACTCATGACTGTTAATAAGGCAGACAGAGGCATCTACTGGGGGTACTCTGTAGGAGAGTGGGGTTCAGTCAAATAGAGAAGCAGCCCAGGGGAGTTTGATACATACAGCAGAAAACACGTAAGCAATTGGGACCTTTTTGAGTTACCATGGCAACAGCATCCAAAGACTGCCACAGGCGGAAAAATAAGAGAGCACTTCTTTCATTCATATTACACAGGAGGAAAAATTTTAATTTGCTCATAAACAAATCAAGTTCTCATTAACTAGAGAAGAATTTGAAACTTGCATCCAGACATGCCCCAGGGACAAGCCAGCAGTGGCAACAGATTGATGAATCATGCCACTATGCAAGATGTTTCACACAAATCACATTTGGCACAGTCAAGCAGTTCAACTCAGAGAACATTTACGATGCGAAACAGAAATCCTTTTACACAATATCACTTCAACTGACCTGTGTGGATGAAGGAAGCCTTCCTCCCCTCCCCCTTCAACATCATTCTGTGTCTGTACCTGGCAATGCCACCTATCCCCTCCCATGGTTATCTTTTTAATGTCCCTCCAAGACCCCCTGTTGGTCATTCATTGGTTTTTCTCTCCATTTGTGTTTCTGAGTCCAATCAGTGTGAACTTCACTGTAAAGAACAGCCCACTTTGTTCCAGTATAAACTTCTAGGGGCCCATTCTGGGGGCCTCTTTTTCCTACTGCTGGGCAAAGGGCCACATACTTCAGCAGTTGGTTTTTCTTTGTGACAATTGTTCAGTAACTTGCTCATAATTTTACCAGCACAATAAATTTTATAAAAGACATTTGGCTTTAATCAATCGGTTCCATCACACCTGCATCATGTATGGAGTTATTAAATATTTGAAGGGTTTTGGGGCAAAAAGGGCAATGGGATATGTCTCGTTTTGCCCCAAAACCCTTCATTTGTCAGAGCTGGCCAGATATTCTTTTCACTATATCCTTAATTAAACCTATATTGGACGCTATGGGTACAGTTTTGCAGCCAAGCTAATCTGGTAGTGCTGACTGCACAATACAAGACAAGAGATCACCATTAATGCCAATCTCAGGGACACAGAGGCCATTATTCTGCAACCAACTCCATAACTACAGTTTGACATTTTACAAATAATGACCTTACGAATGCAATGAAGTCCTAATTTTTTTGACTGGCAACAGCCAACAAGAAAGTATACTGGCAGATGCTGATTGACTAACAGAAGTTCCAATGTTGAAATCAAGCCCCAATCTACAAAACACAAATTAAATGTTTCTGTTTCAGTCTCAATTTACATTCCGCCACCAGATTAATTCATCAACAGAACGAGAGAAAAGTATACAAAGAGGAATGCTTGAAATAAAGAAAGACACGTTCACATACCAAGGAGAAGACTCAAGTACGATTAAAATACTCACTAATACCCCTTTCACGTGGAAGCAGTTTGTTGACGTCCTGGATAATCATTGGTGCAAAAGGTTTGACCCAGAACATTTGACCTGGGTCAACAAATCTGCTCACAACCTCAGAATTTCCCGGGATGGCTTCAGTGTGAAAGGGTCAACCCCGGTTTTTTGTCTCAGTTTTTAATCAAGGAACCTCACTGGCTACAACTGCAGAAGGTTGTTTGAGAGAATGGCCAATATTTTGCATATTGTACATCTGCTTCATGCAATTTCAATTAAATTTTGTTTGCCAGCAAATAACCAAATGCAATACCAATTTTGTATGATTTATTTGCTACTGACATACTATAACAAATCTCAGCAAGGTAGTGTATACAGTAAACTTTATGTAATTTAATCTGTTCTATGTCACCTTCGACATCACCCACAATCTTGCATCCCAATCCTTAAGTCATCAGATGTAACTGAATTAATTTTCAACAATCAAACCTGTGCGAAATTACCTTTTGTTTATTTGCGCAGTTTCAAAGAGATTAAATAAAAAATGACTGTGCCTAACTGCCACTGAAAACTCTGAAGCAGAATTTCAACTTTCAAACTAATTTTTCACCCCAACAGTTACATTAATTAGCTTAATAGCGAATGTCCTATTCCAATGATCTATCACTCCCAACCATGCTGTTCTTGGGAATTCACCAAAATAGCACAAATAAATAGGAAACATATTGCTTTGATTCCAGTGGATTGCCAATGCTCTCTCTTTTAGGAATTAGACCAGACAAAAAGCTACTAGGATTAAAACAGCACCATCAATAAAGGTGTGAAATGGGCACATCAGTGTGCAGTTTCCTTTGCTTCAATCATGTGCTTTTCAGTTCAGCAGCTTATTAAATGAATACGCGAATGAACAGCAATTTCGATTTAGGAACAAAGAGAATAAATACAAGAAAATCCAGAGAAATGACATCTCAAAATTCTGTTCTGCTAAAGGAGCACAGAATGAAACTTGCTAACCCCAGTCTATTGTGAACAATAATGACCCAGGACCTTCCCAGGACTATTACATAGTGCGAATAGGTTGAATAAAGGTTGATCTTGTGTTCAGTATCCAGTGAATATCCCAGATTGTGCTTTCTCACAATTGGGTATAAATGGTAATACCAGCTGTCAACAAAAAAGCTAAAGAAAGCAATTTAAGAAAATAGGGCTCAAAAAAAGACTAAATAAGGACACAGAACCTCAGAGTATGATTATGTGTCATTTGAACGAACACACAGAATTAGAATTGTTCAAGCATGGTACAGCTTGCCAGGTCAAGTAACAGAAGCGAACCCTTTATAGGGTGTTTGAGACAAAGGCAGACATTACAGAACTCAGATTTTCATAAAAGAAAATGAGAAACAGAATGAGCCAAAACTATCTAATTTTTACCTAGTCTAAATAATCCTGTTCAACCTATTACAAATCTTTTTACCCTGGAAAATCTGTTCACATTTTTATAGCTATGAGTATCCAGAAGGATGCCATATTGCCCCCTGGTAGTCTAACCATCAACCAAGGCAGAACAGATATGTCAGGTGACCTTTTTGTTTGGGCTTGCCTTGTCAGGGGTCTGTATGTTCCACTTGGTCACATGACCAGCATCCACACCTCCATTATAAAACTAAAAGCATTTTCTTTTCATTCAATTTTCTTGTACAGGGAGGTACTCACACATGTTCCTTCGAGAGGCAGCTCATTTTTCTAGCTTTTCCTAACCTCATAAGTGACACTGAAATTGCTACGTTGATGACAGATGTCAGCTATTCGTGCTCGTATCTCAACAGATAAAATATAAAAATATACACAGGAAGAAACAAAAAATTAAATATTTCCATTTTTCAGTTTTTCCCCTTAATTTTTAAAAATCTCTCAGAATAAGGTATGCACATTGGAATTTGATGACCCATCAAATCTTTACAATGATCTGTACCATTTGTGCATCTTCTAATGCACTTGCAAACAGGATTCTTCTAAATGTACAATGCCATGAAAAAGTCCTCCCAATGTCCTCCCTAAACCACGATGAGCAGTCGTGTCAGCGACAACTGCAACAAAATGCCTACAATAGCTGGTGATCGGTCATATTGCTGTGGTGGGATTATGGCCCTCTCTTCAAGGCAGAATCGCTTCAATTCAGTCACAGTGGAAGATTTTCGAGAATGGCCAGTCCGTTAAAGGTCCTGTCGCAGCATCTCAATGCAGCCCAAGTCAAGACTGTGATTAGGCCACTCAAACCGCGATTTTGTTCCTTTTCAGCCATTCATGGGTTGACTTCCTTGTGCATTTCGGAAAATAGTCTAGCTGCATAACCTAGCTATGCTTGAGCTTTAGATCACAAACTGAAGACTGGAGGTTTTCCTACAGGAGTTTAAAGCAAAAATTCATGGTTCAACAGGGCTGACAGTACGTAATCCAGGGTGTGTCTGGTTTGATTTAACCCATTTATCACTTAAATGTGGCTAATCGGCTGATAAAGTAATGAGGAGGCCATTTACCTTCCCATAGAGAGTCAGTTGGAATGGGGTAACGTCACGTATTTGACAAATGAAATGATTATTCAAGAACTGTATCTTATGTTGTCTTCGTCTTGTATTAAATTTTATTTGAAGATCGGAGACAAATGTGCAAAAATAGAAGAAATTGGGGAGGGGGGGACACTTTCACAGCATGGTAGATACAGCATATATACAGAGTTTTATCCTTGGACTCAAGGACTGCACTTAGACACCCTCCTCTTTCAGGGGATAATGCTGTTAAAATATGCATTTCCCTTATGGATGCCAAGCCAAAGAGTCCAGGCACGGTCTGAATTTCACTCTGGGCTATGGGTCATACCACTCCAGCAAGCTTTATTTAGCACTTTAGCAGGAAATACCAGGGCAGTAATATCCCATACTCACATCACCAGGAGAGATGGTTAGCACACTTCTGCTCTTCTTCATTCCCGATGGCAAGTGGACAGACGGACAGGAGGATGGATGGAACTCCTTTTTCAATTCCTCCACCCTTCTTAAAGCAGCTAGCTGAGCCTGCACCCCTTAGCAGAGGAAAGAGAGAGGAACAAGGTCCCATATTATTCTATTCTTTTTTTTTTTTGGAAATTTCATATGACTGCAAAAGGTCTGCCACACATAAAACACATCTATAAGGTGTCCAAAATATTGTCTTAAAGCATCTAGTAAGTATCTTAAAGGTGAACAAGTTGATTTGGATAAGTACTGCTTTCTTATCAAGTTGATCTGCCCTGCTTGGTTAACTGTCTGGGACTCATAACAGCACCACTCCCATCTCCTGCCCATACAACTCCTATTCAAAAAATTAACAAGGCATCAGACAGTCATCTAGCAGTGAAGACATTAAGACATGCATTACAGGCTGTGCAAAGTAAAAACAAACAAACAAATAAAACAAACGATGTACCTTGTGAGATATTAGTTATTAGAGAATGATATTAGCGAATGAAAGATCAAGCAAAAATCTTGCCAGAAGTAAAAAAAAATATTGAATCAAATCAAATTAAAACCCTTGAATCTGTTTCAGGCCGATTTCATGTTTTTTTTTTTAATTTGGCATCTCCAATCCCACCCGAATCTGGAATGCCCAATTGGTGAACTATGTACAAGGCTTGCTCGTATGCGACCCTCTGCTGCCAATTCAGGAGAGTGTAGACAGTTTGCGGCTCTCCTCAGAAGTACGCGCCTGTCAACCACCGCTTCTTGTGCACTCATTGATTGAATCTTCGCAAGTTCAGAACGAGGGCGGAGGATACCCGGACATGACCAGGCTTAGAATCTTCCTGACGAGCGCCCGTCTGGCCAACAGGAGGCGCTTGAGCAACGAACAAGGCAACTATTATAATCCCTTCCCGGCAGTCCCTTCCCAATTTGCAACCCTGTAGCGCTATAGCCAATTGTGCGCTACTCTGAAAAAGCTGCCGACCACTGCCGGCTGGTACGAAGCGGGGCTCGAACCCGCGACGTGATAGTCACTTCCCGATTTCATGTTTAACTCATGCACAACTTCTATTTAATAAGAGTCTATAATGGTCATTGTTTCATCAAACTAGCCTAGTGGTTGACTGGGATAGAAATACCTTGCACTATTGAGTGTGCCAGTGCTTCTGATAGGCTTAAATGGGGACCCGCCCGATATCTAAAAATAGCCTGTACGTAAGGTGAACGTCATTCTCCCAACCCGGAAGTCGGGCAAGCGAATAACAGGAGGCAATGTGCCGAGTTAGGAAAAGTAGGTTTTTAGGCGATTTTATCAACTTTTATTTTAGATCTAACTTGTGTTGACAATGGGGACCTGGGGTGCGTTTCCCAAAAGCATAGTTTTTTTTTTAACTACGCTAGCAACTTACGTAGTTCGTCCATTCACTGTCAATGGCTCCAACTATGTAAGTTCGCACCTGTTCTTTCGAGAAACGCATTCCTGGCTCGGCAGAGCAAACCCAGCAATAGCAACAATGGCTCTGAAAAAATTCACTTCACCACCGACAGGAAACGGGGAAACACAGATAAGGGGCAGTCCAGATAACACAAACCGCGACAGTAACAACCCTTTTTTCATTTGCGCTTAGCCAGCTACAGAAATGCAAAAGCAGCGTGTTCAGTGCTCGAATCACGGCAGGATAACGGGGGAGACTTCGTATTCATACTTTAATTTGTGACCCCTGTGACAGATTTGTAACGGCAAGCTAGCTTCGTAACAGTTCGTTAACCTACTTGATAATACACTAGTTGTATGATTCTATGCTAGAATTTGAAGTTATTCCACCTATGTCGTTAGGATTTTCTTTCACAGCGGCTGCGATTCATTTGTCCGGTATTGTTCATTTTGGTTCGAAAGTACACATTTTTAGATCACAAATGTGATGCGATACCGCTTCTTTCAAACCTCGCAGTGTATGTAAAATATGTTGATATTCAAGAATAATGCTTGGTAAGGGAACAAAACTTGTTTAGACTACTAAAGGAGTTTTGTACACCTATCGCTTCTGGTGGGTCTTCATAAGTATCAGAAGGCAGCAGGTTAACCAGGTAAGTCGCAGCCCGGGACGGGGGAGAAAGGGAGGAGTGTGACTAAATTTACCGCTCGTCATTCGTCCATTCATTTAGTGTAATCTGTTAATATCCATCGATATATGCCTCGGGAGGAGAAATTCTATTATTAAACTACCTTTGCGCACACATTTCCGCTTCATTCCATGGAGATAAGACAAATAACAAGCAGTTTAGTGCGTCTCGTTTTCAATGGTTCTCTATGGCAGTGGTTCTCAACGTCAGTCCTGGGGACCCCATGTGTGTGCTGGCTTTTGTTCCAACTACAGTTGGAATCGTAGGACTTTAACAAGCTGCTAATTTGTCTTAACTATGTGCATTTAATGTTTAGAGCAGTTATTCCCTCTTAACCCACAACTTAACAGAGATATCTATTTGCCATCAAGAATTTCAAAAATACCATTCGCACGTTGCAGTATATCGGAAATAACAGCATAAAATGAGAGAAAACAATGTAACCAATCAAATTAATGAGGTAGATGGCTCCTAATTAGTGAAAACTACTTGGCTCATCATGACAAATGTAGTCCACAAACAAACCAGTTTTGTGTTATGTTGATCTGATTAAGTTCACCTGAAACTTTTTGAAAGAACTTGAAACAGTTGTGTCCAGCAGCCTAATCTGGGGTTTATTGATTTCCTCAGTGTATAATTTGATCTGTTTGACATGTTATGTTACTTGACATTACTTGCAGTATTGCAATAAACACACTATCTTCAAGGGTGTTTTATTCTTCATTGCATGTATGGATGTTCCTATGTAACATTTGACTAAAGAGATATATTAACAACTCTGAACATGAAAAGCACCTAATTAAGACAGTCACAGCTTGTTAAAGTTCTACAATTGCAATTGTGGTAGGAACAAAAGCCAGCACACACATGGGGTCCCCAGGACCGACGTTAAGAACCACTGCTCTATGGCAGATGCCAGATGCTTGCCTGACATCCGCATCCCGTGACGATTATTCACGTTTTTTGTGATGTCATCCGGGCGGGTCCCCATGTAACTGCAGTGTTTCCATCTACTACATAGTAAACAGAGTCGGAGATAGCATTGTTTTTATACATATCAGGTGTGTGGCTGCATTTCTGCCCTCAACCCAAAATTTTCTGAGAAAAGGACCATATTTGCCCTCACATTAGCACAAGGGCACAAAATGAGGTGCAGAACCACCAACTCATTTAATGTCTACACCATGCTCTGCTTCACAAAATTACTTCAATGCCATTTAGCACACCATCTTGAGAGCCAATTTAAATTCCATTTAGTAAAGCTGCACCATCCCAAGAGCTTGAATTTCAATTTCTCATTGAGACATGTTGACCAATTTGCTTGTTTATAGCTGGCTGGCAGATAAACAGTGTCTTAGAGAAAATTATCCATACTGCAGCGTGTTTGCTAGTCACCAGACGGCCTGGAAAAAGGTGAAGTACAGGGCGACTGTTCCTTAAGCAGGTATCTGCAGACACCACACAAACCACAATAGACAAAATATTAAACAAAAATGAACAATTACTTCTTGCCAGACACAAAATAGTAAACATTCTAAGTGTCCTCAATTTCAACTCCGTAGGGGTCATGTTCACCTCTGGACAACAGTTATTGACAAGCAATTTAAGAGGCATTGCTTTTGGCACAATCAGATTCTGCTCTGTTGGTGTTGTTGCTTTAACATTATGATTAATACAGGTCCAGGACTGTCATTGAAACTGGGCAATTCCAGGGTGACTTGACGTTACATTCAGAGAGGGAACAGGCCCTTCGGTACGGCCTGGTGGTATAACCTGCACTCCTTGGATGTTCATATTTGGTGAAAAGCATACTAGGGACTAGGTCTACTTGGAGGCAGGAGGAAATTTTGCTGGTGTAAGTTAGTAGGATGTGAAATTGTGAGCATGACTGACGTACACAAAAATGGCCATTAAGAAAATTCATGAACTTTACTTCAAACTTGTCTTCAAACCATTCAGGGTTGACAGCTTTTTTCATTCCAAGATAAGGTAACATGTAACTGAAATTCTAGAAATTATTTTTAAGTTCCAAATCAAAAGCATTATTAGAATAGTTACATAATTATGCATGACTGATGTTACGTGACTGACGTTACAGTTTGTCACTCACAGTTCGAAGTTACAGAGGATAGATTTCAGTTGACAAAACAAGAAAATTTGACAAGCAGTTGTCATATAATTCTACATATTCATTTACTTTGACAGCTTACGAAATGGTAATAATGGTATTTGCAGGCTAGTTTTTGCTCCAACCACAATTTTATCCCAGAGTTTTAACAAAACTTCTAGACCATACTAGGTGCAGCTGACAATGGAGGCGTTGCACTGGATGCTGCAACCGTAGTGTAAGTCACGTGATCCCCGAAGTTACCCAGGAAGATGGCTTTGATGGGATGGGAATGCATCGATTCATTGTTATTTATTTATACAAAGAAAAATTATTTCCTTGCTCTGAAAGGTCGCGTGCATAACCGGATATTGAACCCCGGTTGCTCAGGTCCAAATGCTCCGCCTTATCCTCGACACTAGCTCAACAGACTATATATATTCACTGGTCGATTTAGCACGTGTATAGCTGCGCTTTGTTTGAACTTGAGCATACTGGCGCAAGGATTCTCCGTTATAAACCGGCTTTGAAAACAACAGTTGAATATTTAGCGGTTAATTATGGCGAAAATACTAAAAACTAACCATTTATGCGATTATACTGCTGAGGTCTTCAAGTGCATAGCGTAATGGTGAGAGGACTCTCAGATAGACTGGCTAAAACAATAGCAAGCGCAGATTTACCCTCAAACAGCTTTTTATGACAAAATATCAAAGGTAAGAAAAATTTTGGTCATCTCTGTAGCATGTTAAGTGTATGTCTGCTGTTCTTTGAGTGTGGTGTCAGTTTAAAATGACAGGGCATATATCGTTGGATTCTGTGGACTATCCTCTTACATTTGAGTATCGTTTGTATGCATAGCACAAATTCAGTGGAAATGCTTGCGATAGAGCACTGATCTTATTTTATTTAATGTTTTGCTTGATGTTTGTTTGCTTGCTTGGTACTTGAATTGTGTTCAGTTTTGGTAAAAACGGTCATCACGAACTTTTCGCCAAGTTTCTTCACTTTAAGAGGATACGCCACATGGCGAGGTTGTTATTAGGTTCAAAATGCAAATTCATTGCCCCCGGTACTGGGGGCATTCAGGCTTAAGATTAATATTTGTATTTAATATATCTTTTCCACTAATTTCTTTAAATCTTCACTTTAAAACCAGTTTTCATTGCAACAAAACCGCTGACTTACTTGCAAACTTCTGGTATGTGAAGCAGCTTTTCTCAAAGTGCTCTGAGCAAAGAACTGAATGTTTTGTTGGTTTGTAAGGCTTTCCACAGTCAATTCTTCTTAATTTAACAAGCCATTCTTTCAAAAGGGCTTCATTATTTTGTGGAAATTGATGGAAACTTATTTTGCCGTATTTTCCGGACGAGTGAATGGCATCATTATTGGTGCAACCAACAGCAGCACAAGATTTCCCCATTTTCACTATGCTGCGATCAACCTTTGTGTACATTTTGCTTCGGGGATCACGTGACCACCTACGAAGATTGTAACAACCTCATTATCTTCTGGCTTCAAGTGAGGTGTGATTACTCTGTCACTTAATTGAGACAGATTTAAACAGTAAAAAAAAAAAAAAAAATTAAAAGCTTGTCAACTGATATTTTAACCAAGTACCACTGGCTGGCAGGGTAAAAAAAAAAACCCAAATTAATGATGAAGACAAATAGTCTGAAAAAGATGGGAGTTGGGCGAGTTGCCCAGTATTTCAATATGAACTCATTCTGCTGCGCTCTTATGCATGAGGTGAACCCAACTCAGTATTGGACATTTTAGAGGGCCTAGCATTTTTATTTAACTAAAATCATCTTTTCTTGGCTGCTCTGCAGCACAGAGGTTGCCGTGGTATGCCTGAGAAACTTTCCCAGGTGGGATGGTCAACAGTAGGCCTATACACGTACTTTGTGAACATGATGAGATCATCATCTTTGAGTGTATTAACCTACATTAACTGGTGATAACCTGACAAACTAGAGCCAGGCAATGAAAGATACTTATATAGGTATCTGTGATAAATTGCACTTTACAAACTCACTAATCAAGGATGGAGGTAAATTTAAGAGATTTTTCTGAAGCCTCCTCTAGTTTCTTGAAATGAAGCCAGGAAGCGGAAATTGGGAAAATCATAAAGATTCATGTTGATGCTGCTGCCATCTAATGATGATTAACAACACCAGCGGCGTGCCATCAGATGTTCAGAGGGCCTTCAGTAACCTCACCCTTTACCGCTCGATAGACCCTCAAGCTGTTCTAGTTTAAGTTTGCCTCATTAACAATCAAGCTATTCCAATACATAACCAGTAATATGAAATGATAATGAAATAGTGAAAGCCTATTGCCTATATTTATAGAATTGATATGGTATTGTAAGGATGGCAATATAAATGCAAAAATCCAAACCTTTCCCTGACTATGCAACATTTATTTTCACCATTCTTACAATTGTCACGCAGGTGCGTCATGCCTAAAAATGCCCTTTTGCTGTGACACATTCGGATTATGCAACCCCAATTCCAAAATAGTTGGGACAAAGTGTAAATGTTGAATAAAATCAAAATGCAATGACTTTCAAGTCACACCAGCCAGTATTTTATTCACAACAGAACAGAGATAACATGTAGCAAATGTTGAAACGGAGAAATCTTACAATTTTATCCACAAAACGAGCTCATTTCAAATTTGATGGCTGCTACAGGTCTCAAAAAAGTTGGGGCAGGGGCCTGTTTACTATGTTTACCCTCTTCTTTTTAACACAGAGTGGAGGCATTTGGGCATTGAGGATAGCCTGGAATCCATCCGTATCAAGCTTTGGTCGCTCCCAACGGTCACTTGCTTGTACATCTGGCCTCAGTTGGTAGACCAGCGTTTGACTTTCAAATATTCGCACAAAATCCATGCGAGATCTGTGATTGGCTCACAGTTGCAAGGGTGCCCCCCTCCCCCCTTTAGACAGACTTAAAAATAAATAAAAATACCACAGTTCTGCATTCAACGGAAGTCCCGCCTCCTGGCTCTGGTTTATACGAGTATTCATCTGAGTGGCAGCAGAGTCTCTGGGCAATGAATGAGCCGGGAGGCGGGACTTCCGTTGAATGCGCGAGCTTACTTGAAGGATAACAATGGTATTTTATTATTTTTAGCGAAAAATAACCGCGTTTCTAGAGTTCTGAGGATACGAGTGGACAAAGCTGACTTGGATTATACTGGACGATGGTTTGAAAGTCAAAAAACGTTTTGTGGAGTTTTCCCATTGCTACTGCGTGACTCCATTTGCTTCCAGCAAAAAAGGAATTTGGATAATTTTTCAAAACTGGGCGGCACGGTGGCGCAGTGGTTAGCATTGCTGCCTCACAGCAAGAAGGTTGTGGGTTCGAATCCGGCCTGGGGCCTTTCTGTGAGGAGTTTGCATGTTCTCCCCGTGTCGCGTGGGTTTTCTCCGGTTTCCTCCCACAGTCCAAAGACATGCATGTTAGGTTAATTGGAGACACTAAATTGCCCATAGGTATGAGTGTGAGAGTGAATGGTCTGTGAATGGTGTGTGCGCCCTGCGATGGATTGGCAAGCTGTCCAGGGTGGGTTCCTGCCTTTGCCCGTAGTCAGCTGGGATAGGGTCCAGCTCGCCCCGCGACCCTAGTGAGGAATAAGCGGGTATAGAAAATGAATGAATGAATTTTCAAAACTCTCCAGTGGCCATAAAGTTGCGCCAGGTGAAGAACAACTTCGTCCATTCAAGACATCTAATGGTGAGTAATTGATATACAAATTATAGGTTTTGGGTGGAGTATCACTTAAATCTAGCTGATGCAATCATGCCCTTCGAGCTATAGCTAATGCCAATTACTGTGAAATACATTATGTAATTTGAGTATTATTTAATTTAGCCTTCATTATACCGGGGAATCCCACTAAAATAAACAAAATGCAGATATGGCCAAACATTGTCCTGTTCAAAACCTAACAACCACTCCAAGAGTAAATGCAAGCAAACCACAATCTAATTTTTAAGCTCATGTCAAATAACATTCACGAATGTCGTTGCTGGCCAGCTAACTCATATTCAATTGGTGGTTCTCGCCAAGAGCAGAAAACATGAATATTTATAAAATCACTTCATTAGTGACGTAAGGGCTAAACGCTGGCTGTACGACTGACGCCAGACTGATAAGTCAGTGACCGTTGAGAGCGACCAGCACTTTATCAGTATGGATTCCAGGCTAATTGAGGAGACAAGTTTCTTGAGTTTAGCCATTGGAATTTGATCCCACTCTTGTTTAATACAGGCTTCCAGCTGCTGAAGAGTTTTGGGTCTCCTTTGACGAACTTTTCGTTTAATTATGCACCAAATGTTCTCAATCGGTGAAAGATCAGGACTGCAGGCAGGCCAGTTCAGCACACAGACTCTTCTACTACGAAGCCATGCTGTTGTAATAGCTGCAGTATGTGGTTTTGCATTGTCCTGCTGCAATACACAAGGCCTTCCCTGGAATAGATGTCATCTGTAGGGCAGCTTATTTTGCTCTAAAATCTTTATATACCTTTCAGCATTCATGGTGCTTTTTAAAACATGCAAGTGTCCCACACCATATGCACTAATGCATCCCCAAACCATCAGAGATGCTGGCTTTTGAACTGAACGCTGATAACAGGAGGGGTGGTCTTTCTCCTCTTTAGCCCGGAGGACACGACGCCCATGATTTCCAACAAGGATGTCAAATTTGGACTTGTCTGACCACAGGACACTTTGCCGCTTTGCTACAGTCCATTTTAACCCTTTAAGGCCTAATGCAAAAATCCCAGCAGAGAATCATGCTGCCATGTTTACCATAGTAACCTGTATTTGGGCTGAAGCACAGCTTCTCAGCTTTCAGGAACAGTTGGAATTTTTTTCTATTGCGCAAAACTTACAGTAATTACGGTACTTTCAAAATTATGCGCATATCTGTGTCGGCAACGGCACGTTCTTAAAATGCGCACGTTGTCCCGGTTTAAATGGGTTAAATGAGCCTTGGCCCACAGAACACGGCGGCGCTTCTGGATCATGCTGAACAATGGCTTCCTTTTTGCATGATAGAGTTTTAGGTGGCATCTGTGGATGGCACGGTGGACTGTGTTTACAGACAGTGGTTTCTTGAAGTATTCCTGGGCCCATTCAGTAATGTCAATGACAGAATCATGCCAGTGGCGTCTGAGGGCCCGAAGATCACAGGCATCCAGTAAGAGTCTTCGGCCTTGTCCCTCACGCACAGAGATTTTTCTAGTTTCTCTGAATCTTTTGATGATATTATGCACTGTCGATGATGAGACCTTCAAAGCCTTTGCAATTTGACATTGAGGAGCATTGTTTTTAAAGTATTCAACAATTTTTTTTACACAAGCCTTCACAGCTTGGAGAGCCTCTGGCCATCTTTACTTCCGAGACTCAGCCTCTCTAAGACATCCCTTTTATAGCCAATCATGTTACACACCTGATGCCAGTTAACTTAATTACTTGCTAAATGTTCTTTCAGCAGATTCTCTGATATATTAATTGCTTTTTCAGCCCTTTTTTGCCTGTCTCCCAACTTTTTTGAGACCTGTTGCAGCCAGAAAATTTGATGGGAGCTCATTTTGTGGATAAAAATGTAAACGTCTCAGTTTCAACATTTGAAATGTTATCTATGTTCTATTGTAAATAACCTATTGGCTCATGTGATCTGAAAGTCATTGCGTTTTGATTTTATTCACAATTTACACTTCGTCCCAACTATTTCGGAATTGGGGTTGCAGAACAGATTCTCGATGCTTATTGCTTAGTAAGCCTTGAAAACTAATTAACGTAAATCTGCGCCGTTTCACGAGACACACAAGCGCAGAAATGATAAAGATATGATATTTACGTCGACATGTATGTGCAGAAGAAAACGCCCCATAATTTTGTGGTGCAATGTATAACAATGCTATCAATAATAAATTTGACTGTCGTCGGTTCTACCAATTAGTCCGTGCAACTGATGCTAATCGGGAAAAGTAAACTGAGAGAGGTTTAGGTTATTAAGCATTGAAAGGTAAAGTTTCCAAAGGCCTTTGCTGCCGCCGAAGGACAGCTACCAAGGATTAGATTTTTTTCCACTAGACATCTGGACTAGTAATCACTCAGGTTTACTCTTCCACCCCATCTTTTACTAGACAGCTTTTTTTTTCCTTTAATTTACAGCACCAATAAGATATCTGTATCTCAAATCTTTTTATTTGGTTTTGTACAACTGAAACTCACTCCTATGCTAATTTAACTCCAATTATGTTCTCATACTAATTAATAATCAGTCATGCCAATAAACGAAAGAGACAGATGACACAAGCCCTTCAGTAAAACAGAAAGTAACTTTTTCTTCATAATTAATAGCAAATGATAAAACTTCAAATTTCAAGGCCCTTCAGTACCTTGGACAAAGAGAAATCCCAAGCTAAGTACTGATATGATCTCAAATGCTAGTTTGTCATTTTGTCGGGTTAGAATCAATGTTGTCAGTGTGCAGGTGTTTGACCATTGCCCAATATTTGCAAAACAGTACTCTACAGCGACACAATACAACAGAGTGCCAAAAATCCCATCGTAATAAGGGGTTAAAGACAAGTCCAAACATCGCTTAAAAGTTGAAACCATGCTCTAATTTACAGTGAATCACTCATTTTTTAGGTTCTGAAAATGTAAGCAATCTTCTGATTGTCCAACGTCCGTCAATCCTCAAATTCCAACGCGGGATGGTCTGGACCTTGACCAGTACACAATCAATAGCATTTTTTAGCGCAAGTGGCACATCTGGAAATCGTCATCATTATTTTAATAATTAATACCTGTGTTAGAGGACACCTAGCGAGGTTACTGAGTGATAACAAAAAAAAACCAGAAACACAAGCATACGGTGACAGAGTAATTTCAAATTTCGCCATGTATTATATGATCTTTCGCAGATGTTCACCTTTGTCCACAATGCGGCAATGCCAGTACAAACATATTTACCATTTATTGGGGAAAGAATTCCAGATTCA
The DNA here is from genome assembly GCA_029692085.1 of Gymnothorax javanicus. Lineage (NCBI taxonomy): Eukaryota > Metazoa > Chordata > Actinopteri > Anguilliformes > Muraenidae > Gymnothorax > Gymnothorax javanicus. The sequence continues at coordinate 30,560,343 of CM056198.1, read as the reverse complement.
ACCTCTACCACTATCAAATGAAATCAGTACTTTTTCGGCTTACCTTGGTGTTTGGGTACCCAGAGAAACATTTGGGTGTGTAAAAACATCAAGCACATCCAGTCAAGAAAATGTAGAGTCTAATTTCTAGTGCGGCTATACGTGGTAAAAGCATATAAAGGCGGCAGCCATGTTGCTGATGACAAAACGGGTTGCCAGAGCATGCAAAGCCTTTGCATTCACAATATTAAATATTAAAATTAAATTATGAACCCTTCTCACTAATAAAACCCCCCAATTCTTCCAATTTACTGGTAGTTGACAATATTTTACCAGACATACGGACTAGTTTGAATACAAGTTCAAGTATTTTACTGCACCTTTTTGCAGCTTGTTGTATTCAACCATGATTAATGTTACAGACCCGGGTTTACTCGTGACTGACATTACCAACTTTATTGCATTCTCAGGCAAGATATAAATATATCTAGATATAAAGTGAGGCTAATTTATGGATATTTTGACGGCAGAAAAACATGAAAAAGCATTTCTCTCTATTGCACCATAGCTACCTTCCCCATATCATCCCAACCAAAACAACTTTTGTTCCACAAAACGAAACATCTGTTCATTTCAAGTACTGTTTTCCCCAATTTCTGGAAATTAATTTTTGGCCTTTGAGTTTCTGAAAAATGGAATTGCCAAACTGACCAGACACATTGTTGTGATGTCACAGCTTATCTAATTTAGCTAGAAACAGCAAACTAAATTACATTTCTCTGGTTCTTCATATGATGCAAATGTACTGAAATGTATGTGACCTATCATGCTATTTGAAGTATTTTTAATGCTTACTTTTTGTTCCGCCAAGCTCCAGAGCTGTGACATCACAACAAAGTGATAGTAGGTCAGCTGCAATGGTGGTCCTGGACTAACATTCATTATGATGTTTTACACAGAAACCACCAACATGGCAATATCAGATCGTGTTTTGTTTTGTGTGCTAGGCTACAGTAAGAACATGAACAACAGAAGGCTGTTTCCACAATCATCTTTTGTCAGAAGCAAAATCCTGTGACCCATTTCAAATCCTATACGTTGACTTTTTGTGTGCTTTGCAGTCAATCGGCATGCGCAGAGCCTGTCAGTTTCTGATGCAGTGTATCAAAACCTTGGATTTTCAATTTCTTTTTCCTCCTAACACACAATGGAACACCTGCAGCGTGATTGTGTGTTGAAATTACTACCCAATTCAATTCTGTTTTGCGGGTGTTTTTTTTTTCTACTGTCATTTCTATTATCTCCCAAGGGCACATGCCTACAGCATGCATGATTCCCAGACGAATGAAGAACTCATTGTATTAAACAAAAGCATTACTAATATATTTGAAACAAAAATCTTGCCTTCTTGCAAAGCATTAATATTCCAATATCTATAATGTTCACAAACTTCAGACAGACCTCAACGAAGATAATAAGCTGACAATGTACAGTACCTAATATGAAGCAATAAAGTCTTCATAAAGTCATCAACATTTGTTGTCTTATTGTTCCAACTGACTTAACGGCTCCGGCAAAATCCTCATCGTCACTTTAACGAAAACAGACAAGGATCATAAGCATCGTTCCATCACATTCCATACAGAAGCAAACTTACACATCAGCCGACAGCCAGCAGTCTGTTGAAGTGCAAAGGCAACTGCTGGAGGGGCTGGATCCCCCAATATCCTTTCTTTTTTCAATGTGTTTCATGTACTGAAGACTGATTTATTATGCCGTCTTAGCACAAAGGGTCGTCTGCCACACAGGTTTTTGAAGCCCGCCATCAAATGTAAAGTTCTTTGCATGCTACTAGGCCTGAGGAAATACCAGTTACAGCATCCTGATCATGCCTGTTATGCCTGCCAACATTACAATCATCAAAGAGGGCTCCTCTCCACCCTTGGCCACCCGCTGCTGCAGTAGATAGCTGGGCTTGAAAAGATCTGTGGTACTGCTACCTCTGTCTTCACTGAAGTGCACACAAGAGACATCAAACAGTGGCTATGCGGCATGAGAGGGGTGACAGAGTGGAAACATTTTTTTAATGCATATTTTCAGTTGAAAATTTTTCACAAATTTTGCAAATTTAGCAGAAGTCCTGTCCTGTTAAGATTTAAGACAAAGCATCCATTCTATAACGGCTATTGAGCAAGCCAGCCAGCAGACTGAAATCATGCTAGAAGACAATGTCATGCAGATGGAATCTTGATTCAATTTAGTCAGACTTTTTTAATTTAATAATTGATGTTACTTTTTTCCTATTTGAAACATTGACTACTCTCACGTTATTTATTAATCCAACTACCATGTATTTTTAGGATCAAAAATTTCCAAAATTTCCATATAAAATTCAAACAAAATTTACATAGTACTTTCCATTTTCCCATTACCTAAGTACATGATTCAAACACACCTCCAACCACTTAATGTACGCCTGCCTAAATACCAGGTGGTGGACATCTGGTTGAGCGTGAGATGGGATTGTCTCATTGTGAGAGGCTCCACTCCCTCCTTCACAAGTGTACAATTAAATAATACAGCTTGCCGTAAGAAAGCTGCAAAACCTGTCAGCACAAGTTTTACATGTGTAACGGAGCCATGGTTAAGCCGAATAAAGCCAGAATCTCCGAAAAAACCAGCTACATCAGACGGAATTAGCAGTGATGCTAAAGCTAACAACATGATCGATGCTAGCAGCGACCTAGCAAGTTACTGGGCCGAATGAGGCGCCAACAACTGATATCATGGCAGCTATCAATCAGCTAAATGAAAACGTTGTGGCAAAGTTTGAATTGCTCAACACTTCCATCGCTGGTCTGAAACAAACAATGGACGACAAGAAGACAGAACGCCAAGCAGGATTCTATCTCCCACGAACAAAACGTATAATTAAAATAGTTGCTTTGGGCGCCACCAATCAATTTCGCGACTCGATTTAAAGTGAAGTATTCATCAACTACGTCAGCATCCAGGCAACATTTTGTCTTGGGTTCACTTAAAATTACTAGTTCCCCTGGGCTTTACAAAGAGAATACTCAAACATATTTATCAAGCTCTTTTACTCAAAACTGCAGACACATTGGCCATAACATTGCAGACCCCTACGATGACACATGGGGACAAAAAAAAGCATTCTGAACATCATGTAAGTTGCCAGGGGATCATTCACCTCTGTGGGTTTATACTGAATTTTCTCCTTAATTGAGGCCCTCTTTTTTGACACTCATTACACTGTGCAACCTAAAAGTTCGGAGAGTAGATGTTTTTCATCTTAAAATCAACAGTCTCCTTCACTTTGCATGATTTAATATCAGTTTCCTTTGTCAAATCCTCCACTATACTTTTGAGTAAACTTACTCTCTTGAGCCAGATGTTGGTGATTACTTTATTAATCCTATCCAGGTTACCATTTCACCACATGCACCTGATGCACTTCTTATTTTCGGCACGTCTGTCTTTAGGCAGCCTGAGTCATTACTCATTGGAAAAGCATCTCAAGAAAATCTTGAAATGAGTGGGTGGGTGCCGCAATATTTTACGATCCGTTAAACACAAAAGGTAGAAGGACTCCTCAGTCAATTCCGTCGATGCAGCGTTGTGGGTAGAATATTACCGCTTATATTCTACTGTTCTTGCTGCTAAATGCTAGCAATTATTTGTGTATTTTGACAGTATTAACCGCCTTAGATCATCACCATTTAAAAGTTTTGTATTCATGCGTATGTCAAAAGGGCTGCAATGTTGTGGTCAATGTGACGGCAACCTCAAGAAAAAGAGCTTGATAAATATGTTCGATTGTTATTCAAAGGGAACCAGTTGTTTAAGACCAACTCAAAATAACATGTTACCAGGATGCTGATGTAGTTAATTAATAATATACTGACACCTCACAAAATGCGTCTTAGGATGGCGTAGTGATTATAACAAATAGAATATAGCTTGCGACATTTTGCTGATCAGGGGCGAATCCAGGAATTTCTGGAGGGGGGTGCAGCAAGGAGGGGCTCTGGGGACCCTCCCCCAGAAAATTTTGAAAACACATTTTCCTGGTATCTTGGGAGAACAATCTGGCTTATCTGTTCAATGATTTTCCTCCCAAGGTTCCAAAAATTAAGCTAAAAAAACTTTCAAAGCGCCGTTATAACGCAGTTTTACATTAACTGACAACTTGAACCTTTATCTAAGACTTTCACTTTCCTGTCAAAGTTCGTGACCTTAACCCTTTCACCGCTGTTGGTGACTTGGTCAAAATTTCAAAGAGGAGAAAATCTTTTGAAATCGTCAAAACCCTACAGTGTTGGCATTCATTGGATGGTGCTTGATGAGAGCTTTCCAGTGAATACCAATGTGCTATGGTTCGAGCGATTTTCAAAGGTTTTGATGTTTCAGAAATGTTGACAAAATCACCACTAGCAGTGAAAGAGTTTGACCACATTTCCCACAAAAAATTCCTATTATTAGTTTTTGAGTTTATATAATACCAAATGGCCTCCAACAAAATAACTGTAGTGTATATCTAACATGCAAACCAGTGGCTATATGCATCTGTGATTTTAGCAGATGTTAACAGATCACCAAATTCCCCCTCCCCCCCAAGTCCCTAAACCAGGTTTAGTAAAAGATACCACACTCAACAGCTTGTAAAAAGTTATTATAATGCTGTGATTGCCTTTTTTCAAAATGGTTCTAAAAGATGAGGCTTTAATGCTTCCAAAACACTCCCAAGTGTTGTGAGAGTAGGAAGTGTTGTCATACGCATAATCCGAGTCACCATTAAATTGAATTTCTGCACATGTGAGTGAATTTACTAATCTGGAGGCAGTGGTTGGGTCAGTAATGTCCAAAAACAAACTCTCTTATGCATATTATAGATCCTATTTATCCTCAAGATGTCCTGATATAAATTTAATACAATGATGCTGTCCTATATTAAAACATAACATTGTCAACATATAAACTATTTTTTTTACAGAAATATTATTATTTTTATTATATTTACATGAATGAATGTGAAAAAGAAATGCGACTTTAGGGCCATTTAGAATTTTTCAATAAGACCATTGAACTATTTGGATTGACTCATACATAACCTTTTTAAAATAATGTTACATATCTTACTTACAGACTCTAAAGGGCATAGAATAGCTCACTAGCTTCAGAACCGCAGTACTCGCTGGTTACAAGTTTAATGACGGGTGATTCTGAACGTCAAGACGGGGTTTTGGAATGGAAAATTTGGAAAGTCTTCCTGTATTCCAGGACAAATTTTATTTGGCATCGTAAAACAACGAAATCAATATACATCAAATAGTAGGCTATGAAAAACTGGTCCATCAGTGGGGGCCTTTTGTAAGCTCAAGCAAACCTTAACCGAACGCATACTTGCGATAGCCTATTAATTTAACGTCAGTCTTACCGCTTCAATGTCCCCCTGCAAATGAAAACTGCTTGCTACGAGGATCATCATGGCCAAACAACAGGTCTTTTTTTTTTTTTGCATTTGAAAGGCTGAGCCTCCAATGTCGGTTTACTTTATTCTCTAAGCTTTTCCGCCTTTCCATTGCTTTCTGACATTTTCGTCTGAAGTAGTCGTTGAAACGCGTTTTTAGACTGCTACCGCAACAGGGGACAAGCAAGGCCATTAGTCGAACAAATTTCCCAGCAAGCCGGCCTTCTTAAACTTTAGAACGAAAACAACAAAATTAAATAAATTGTACATAGCTTAAGTCCATGTATCGTTTTTTATTTGCAAGAAAAGAGTTTCTCGGTCATTCCTATCGCATAAAGCAAATATATACAATTGGATCCAAATAAATTTGTCACGATGCAAGACAACCGGAAAAGTGAAGTTGAACCATTAAAAGTGGTATATAAACCGTGAGCACTGCTCATCCATCTGTGATTATAGACTAGGAGATTATCAGAGATGTTGACAGTTGCGCGTGTATATATTCGATTCGGGCTGCTTCGACGACTACTTTCCAAGCAATATTTTCACTTCTCTGCGAAAAAAAGGGGGATCTGCCACTGATGGTGGATCGAATCCAGCTTGGCGCGATCTTTCAAACATTAACTACATTTTCTCAAATTCATATTTTCAAAGGTGCCTAAAAAAGCAGTTCTCACTGATGCTATCATATTTGCTGTATAAGATATAAGCTGCGACTTGAAAATCGCCGATAACATGCTTGTGAATGTTTAGCTAATCTATGGACAGGACAGAGGCCACCGAGCGTTCAGCCGAACGCCATGCGTGCACGCGCAAGGGAACCAGTCCAGTTAGTTTGGAAACCAGTTGGGACATAACCCCCGCCGCAAATATTTTCATGGGGCAGTATTCTGAAATTAACTGATACTAATACCCAAAATTAACCCGCCAGCTGGCTTTTTTAACTCCTTAACGCCAACTTCCCAGCTGGCTAACATTACGACTTCAACGGAGGACCGACCACCTGAGGGGTGGTGAGCTAGCTGTAGTCACGTTGGTCCATAGTTTGGAAAGCTAATCTAGTCTCCGATGTTGGCAGGGCACGACAGTATGAAACAGGTCAATTGCAAAAGTATTCGCGACTTAAAAGACTTTTCACATACAGGGAAGCGGCCAACACCGAAAGTTCTTAAATACTACTTTCGGTTTAGCTTACCTGAGTAAGCTAGCTGGCTAGCTCGTCACCATTGACAGGCTATCTGGGTCCGTGATACACGCGCGCCGACTTCAAGAAAGTAACGGCCTTTTCCCAACGTTCCTCCTTATTTTGAAAATGGAACGCGATAAACCGATTTCTCCCCGTGATGATGAGACGGGTTTAATGGCATGAAAACCGTTGGCAATCTTCACCGGTAATGATTTTCAAAGGTAACTTTTTTTCTTCTGTAGAGCTGCTGCCAGTATGCGTGGCCACTGCATATTGCCTTCTAGATATTTGGGTACGAAACCGCCGTTCCTGCATCTAAATCAGGGAGCTTGGGAAATGCCACCTGAAACAGACTGCTAAATTGTTTGATTTAATACACGAATTATGCAACTGCTCAGTTTAGCGCATTCAAAGTGATTATTTGCATTTACGTACAGTAGCCTAAAGTAAATAAATTGAAGAAAAATGTAATCTTCAACTTTACTAAAAAAGACAAACAGCTCATTTCGAATTCACTGTTAGTTTCAGAGGAAAAAAACACAAACAGAAACTGTTGTTGTTATAACAATGAAAAATATAGAAAATTAACATTAAATCGACAGTGATTTTTTTTTATTGTTTCATTTTCTCAGCATGTTTCAAAAAAGGTCATTATACATTCTTACCAAACACAAATGTCCCGCTCATGTCTTGAAAGTATGGCAAATTAACAAATTTAAAACATCTATTTAACCAAGTTAAATTTTTATAAATTTATTTTGCAATTGAATTTTCAGTTAATATAAAATTTTGAATTAAATATTAATTGAATAATATTAATCTTTTAAATGAGAAAAGAAATGCAGTTATTTCAGATTAAATATAATATTTAACGTGTATTATTATTACAGTGACATATTCCAGACTTCATAATGAAATAATTAGCGTGCATGGTTCATTCTGTGTCATTTCATTTCGTAATCCTGCCTATAAGCCTAATTAGTACGAATTGTGTGTGTGTTTGTGCGCGCACCCGCGCATGAATTTGTCTTATTTTAAAAGATATGACCCGCAGTAAGAAGTCCATACATTTATATGAAATTTCCTGAACCATTTTCCACTAAATTCAGATTTGCCATGGTCCAGAGTCGACCAACCTCGAAATAGCAGATCTACTTTCCCATATGCCCCATTGCCCAACCTTTTCACCCCCAACATTCAATCAAAACTGGTCTAAGTTTTTATTCCCATTTGGTCCAAATGCAGCCAAATGTGCCTACTCTCCACCGAAATCAGCCCATATCCACACAGCCAAAATGCTGCTGAATTCAGCAACCATTACTGGGCCGGAACTGGCTCACCACAGCCAAAAAACATCCAAATTCGCCGGCACTTAATCAAAATCCGCCCATTTCGGCTACGAATTGTATGTTTATTTACCTAACTTTCAAGGAACAAAGAAATAAACAAAAACTGCATGCTGTTCTTTCTCTTAAATTATAATATGAAACAGTCACTACAAACCAAAGGTAGAGACCGTACTTGTCTTGCAGTCTTGTTCACTGTATGCAGTTTTAGTTAAGTGTGGGATGGGCTGTTGAATGTGCAACCTTTTTGTTATTCCATGGACAACTTTTTTACATTTTACTGTCAGTTGCAGACCTCTGACTTCATGCAACATTCACATGTGGACTGTAAATTAAAAAAAAAAAAATTGCTTGCCCCTAACCCTAGAACATCAATAATCTTAGAACAGTTTTTCAACTGTCCTGTTGACACAGGTGACTGCCCAAAGTAAACCCCCGAGTAGTGTAAAAGTGCTGGGGGCCCTGTGCTAACCTACAGGGGGGCCCATTTGGGTTTTTGGCTGGCAATCCCACAGCAGATGGCCCACAGAAAGCCTACACAGGGCCCTCAAAAGGCAAACTGCTGAGGGGCCCGCAGGGGTTTGCGCATGTTGGGCCCGTGTGGGATTTCTGTGGGCAAGCCCAATTTGATCTTTTTATGCACGCAACTACACAACCAGTCAAAGTTGAAAAAGTTGAAAGTTTTAGGACACCCCAATTTTTCCAATTTTTTAATAGAAAATTATGCAGTTTAATGTCTCATTGTGAATGAAAGCATAGACATGATAGAACAAATTAACAATCGAAGTTAAAAAAGAAATCATGGAGTCAATTTATAAACCAAAATGTATTTTAAACTTTTTACTCAAAGTAGCCACCTTTCGCAGATATAACGGCTGAACACACTCGTGGTATTCTTTTTACAATGGAAATCAAATATTCTTCAGAAAGTTCTTCCCACCTCTGTTGCAGAAGTTCCCATAAATGTGTGGCACTTATAGGTTGCTTTGCTTTCACTCTTCTGTCCAGTTCATCCCAAACCATCTTGATGGGGTTTAAGTCTGGAGACTGTGCTGGCCACTCCATGTTTTCAAGCTCACCATCTTGTTCTTTTTTCCTAAGGTAGTTCTGGCAGAGCTTGGACTTATGTTTTGGGTCATTATCTCGCTATAGGATGAACCCCTGACCAACTAGGCGCATACCAGAGGGTACTGCATGGCGCTGCAGAATGCCGTGGTAGCCGTTTTGGTTCAGGGTGCCTTTCACTCCATAAGTCACTGACCCTGGATCCAACAAAACAGCCCCAGACCATCACGCATCCTCCTCCATGTTTGACAGTTGATGTCACACACTGAGGAACCATCCTTTCAACTACTCGACGACGTACAAAAACCTGGGTAACCTTACCTTTTGTTTAAAACTTCTGACAGTTCATCACTTACCTTTGTACCATTTCAAGCTATTCGTTGGACTGGAACTGCATAATTTTAAATAAAAAACTGGAAAAATTAGGGTGCCCTAAAACTTTTGACCGGTAGTGTAATTAGGTTAATTGGCAACAGGTCAGTAACATGACTGGGTATAAAAAGGCATTTTAGAGAGGCAGAGTCACTCAGAAGTAAAGACGGACAGAAATTCACCAATCTGCAAAAAAACTGCGTCAAAAAATTTTGGAATAATTTCAGAAAAATGTTCCTCAATGTAAAATTGTGAAGACTTTGAATCTACAGTACATAATATCATCAAAAGATTCAGAGAATCTGGAGAAATCTCTGTGCGCAAGGGACAAGTCCAAAGGTCAATATTGGATGCTTGTGATCTTCGGGCCCTCAGGCGGCACTGCAATTAAAAGCAGGCCTGATTCTCCACTGGAATATACTGCATGGGTTCAGGAACACTTCCAGATATCACTGTCTGTGAACACATTTCGTCGTGCAATCTACAAATGCAAGCTAAAGCTGTATCATGCAAAGAAGAAGCCATATGTGAACACGATCCAGAAACGCCTCTGTCTTCTCTGGGCCAAAGTTCATTTAAGATAGACTGAGGCAGAATGGAAAACTGTTCTGTGGTCAGATGAATCAAAATTTGAAATTCTTTTTGGAAACCACGAATGCCGTGTCGTGCAGTCCAGAGAGGAGAGGGACCATCCAGCTTGTTATCAGCGCACAGTTCAAAAGCTTACATTTCTACATCATGGTATTGGGTTGCATTAGTGCCTATGGCGTGGGGAGCTAACACATCTGGAAAGCCACTATCCATGCTGAAAAGTATAAAAAGGTTCTACAACAACAAATGCTCCCATCCAGACAACATCTATTTCAGGGAAGGCCTTGCATATTTCTGCAAAACAATGCCAAACCACATACTGCATCCATCACAACAGCATGGCTTCGCAGTTGAAGAGTCTGAGTGCTGAACTGGCTTACCTGCAGTCCAGACCATTCACTAATAGAAAATATTTGGCGCATTATAAAACGAAAAATCCGGCAAAGACAACCCAGGACTGTTGAGCAGCTAGAATCCGACATCTGACCACAGTGGGACAACATTCCTCTCCCAAAACTCATCAATTGGTCTCCTCACTTCCCAGATGTTTACAGACGGTTGTTAAAAGAAGAGGGGATAATCAACAATGGTAAACATGGCCTTATCCCAACTTTTTTGAGATGTGTTGCTGCCATCAAATTCAAAATGAGATAACATTTTTCATGAAATGGGAAAATGTCTCACTTTCAACAGCTGATATGTTGTTTATGTTCAACTGTAAATAAAATCTCAGTTTATGAGATTTGCAAATCATTGCATTCAGTTTTTATTTACATTTTTCGCAGCATCCAAACTTCTTTGGATTTGAGGTTGTAGAAGGTCAGCAAAAATGCATACAGGGGTAGTGATGATTAAACACCATCACTTTCAACTAAAAGGGGTCCTAATACATTACTTCTCCATAATTTTTGGTGAAAATGCACTGAAAAATCCTGTCATAGGCAATGAGAACAAAAAAAAAAAAAATCATTCCCACAAGTTTCTTTAGGTAAAAATATGGGTAACTAGAAGGGCGCTCGGTAGAGCGGACACCTCCCCACACCACATATGTCAGCATTCTTGGTTCTGGATCCACAAGAATATTATTCAGATCCAGGGTTCTGCCCAGGATTATCAGAGTACCGGGTGGTATGGTGAAGCCATGCTTTGAGGGCAAAACCTGAGGGGGCGCGTGAGAGGGGCGTTCCCCCTGGCACTAAGAAAATTTTTAGAATTGAGGTTGAATTTGGTATGACTTCTTGCAGTTTCAGTCTTGAAAACTGCAGTTTTTTCCCTTGGTTGAAACTGCAGGATACCATATAAAATTTATCCCCAGCCCATGATACTCGATAAGCCTAGATTGGTTCACCTAGTTTGCACTTTTTTGCCTCTGTGCAGATGTAGACGCCAACGCACATGGAGCAGTTGTATCTATGTGCGCAGTTACACTATTCTATCACTAGATGGCACACCCGGATCAGTAATTGAATTTTCACTTGTAAGCCGAGCTTGAATGCGGTTCAGAATATGGACAAGTTCCGTCCCATCCCTGTTTTTCAGGAGTGAATTAAACTCCTCAGCTAAGCTTGATGGGCAAACTGCTCAATATACAAACCCAAAACCAGTGAAGTTGGCACGTTATGTAAATCGTTGGATTTGCAAATCCTTTTCAACTTATATTCAATTGAATACACTGCAAAGACAAGATGTTTAATGTTCAAACTGAGAAACTTTATTTTTTTTTTTTTGCAAATAATCATTAACTTAGAATTTAAAGGCAGCAACACATTGCAAAAAAAATTGGCACAGGGCCTTTTTACCACTGTGTTACATCACCTTTCCTTTTAACGACACTCAGTAAACGTTTGGGAACTGAGGAGACCAATTTTTGAAGCTTTTCAGGTGGAACTCTTTCCTATTCTTGCTTGATGTACAGCTTAAGTTGTTCAACAGTCCGGGGTCTCCGTTGTCGTGTTTTACGCTTCATAATGCCACACATTTTCAATGGGAGACAGGTCTGGACTACAGGCAGGCCAGTCTAGTACCCGCACTCTTTTACTACGGAGCCATGCTGTTGTAACATCGTGCAGAATGTGGCTTGGCATTGTCTTGCTGAAATAAGCAGGGGCGTCCATGAAAAAGACGTTGCTTGGATGGCAATATATGTTGCTCCAAAACCTGTATGTACCTTTCAGCATTAATGGTGCCTTCACATATGTGTAAGTTGCCCATGCCTTGGGCACTAATACACCCCCATACCATCACAGATGCTGGCTTTTGAACTTTGCTCCTATAACAGTCCGGATGGTTCTTTTCCTCTTTGGTCCGGAGGACACGACGTCCACAGTTTCCAAAAACAATTTGAAATGTGGACTCGTCAGACCACAGAACACTTTTCCACTTTGCATCAGTCCATCTTAGATGAGCTTGGGCCCAGCGGTCGGGCGGGCGTTCTGGGTGCTGTTGATAAATGGCTTTCGCTTTGCATTGTAGAGTTTTAACTTGCACTTGCAGATGTAGCGAAGAACTGTAGTTACTGACAGTGGTTTTCTGAAGTGTTCTGAGCCCATGTGGTGATGTCCTTTACACACTGATGTCGGTTTTTGATGCAGTACTGAGGGATCGAAGGTCACGGGCATTCAATGTTGGTTTTCGGCCTTGTCGCTACGTGCAGTGATTTCTCCAGATTCTCTGAACCTTTTGAAATATTACGGACCGTAGATGATGAAATCCCTAAATTTCTTTGCAATAGCTTCGTTGAGGAATGTTGTTTTTAAACTGTTCGACAATCAGCTCATTTGTTCACTAAGTGGTGACCCTCGCCCCATCCTTGTTTGTGAATGACTGAGCATTTCAGGAAGCTGCTTTTATACCCAATCATGGCACCCACCTGTTCCCAATTAGCCTGTTCACCTGTGGGATGTTCCAAATAAGTGTTTGATGAGCATTCCTCAACTCTCTCAGTCTTTTTGCCACTTGTGCCAGCTTTTTTGAAACATGTTGCAGGCATCAAATTCCAAATGAGCTAATATTTGCAAAAAATTACAAAGTTTACCTGTTCTATTAAGTAACTTGTCTTTGCAGTGTATTCAATTGAATATAGGTTGAAAAGGATTTGCAAATCATTGTATTCTGTTTTTATTTACGATTTACACAACGTGCCAACTTCACTGGTTTTGGGTTTTGTACTTGCCCATACTATCTGTCCATTATTTCAAAGAAATGATCTATTGCGATAGAAAAAAATCATTTTCTTTTGTAACAACCATTTCAGCTATAGTGAGAAGTGTCGTTACAAGCTTGCATTTCGCTTGGATGATCAGAATTGTAAATAGCAAGCTTTCTGTCTGAGTGAACATTCTGACTGTAAAATATGCAGTTCCTTTAATTAGTACGTGTGCTTGCTGATGAGGCTTTTTTGAAAAATGGACAAAACTCTGAACTTTATCGTGGAGAAAAGGCATGTTTTTGGTTTGGAGAGGTTACTGGTGACCATTGATGTCCAGCTGCACCTACATTGATAAACTCATGCTAAATTCAAACAGAAAGTCATTCATTCTTATTGAATTTCATGAGTCAAAAGTTGATTTGTGTTAAAAATATGATTATTTTATGATTTAACAGTGCGCTATTTTGAGGGCTGTGAGAGTTTGGGGAGCCACCTGGAGAACTGTCTTATTTGGCTTCAAAAGAGGAAGCCAAATAAGATTTCATGCTCAGCTGAAGAATACTTGTGGTGCAGGAGTTTATGATCCCAGAAATGTATTGTTTTACCCAGCCATTTTTCAATCCTCACTATTATTTTTTTTTCAATGCTGAATTTTAATGAAAATTTTTTTATTTTTGCAGCCCATTTTCTCTACCAAATCATGAAAATAAATGGAAATGAATGGAATTGAATTCTAAATGCTGCAAGTGTCTTGTCTCAGTTGAGTCATATTCCCCTTTTCAATGAAGCTTAAATCTTGAATTATAAAGCATTAAATAGGGTAACGTATAAATAGCCATATTTGGCTTATGCGCAAAGGGGTTAAATAAAGGAAGCAAAAAAGTCTTGAATTAGTCTTCAATCTATACTTACGCCTCCTTCATAAAAAGGATGTTGTGACTAAGTGCTGTCCTGTGGATAGGCTGCATACTAGTTCCCACACAGGGCAGCATTCAGTCATGAAACGAACATCAAAAATGCTTTTCCTCAGCTTTGGAGACCACATTCCCTGCTGTCATGGTGTTGTGTGTAGCTGTGGGTTGCTTTGTCCGTCCTGGACAAGGTAGAAATATGCATGGATTTCTCAGAAACCAGCGAAGACAGTGATTGTGGGCTGCAAAAGTGAAGACGGAAAATTTGGTGTCCGCATGACAATTCCTTCTTGTGTGATTTAAGTTCCTAGTGCTTCTATTTTTCTCCTTTATTTCCTCTTTCCAACAGTGCACAGAGAGGAGTGGTGGTAGGTGTATGCGCAGCAATTTCTTGACACGTCTGAGGGGGACAAGCCTATAGCCGATATATGACCTCTTTAACTTGTACATCCCTGGTATCTGTGGGAATGCATAGCGTGAAAGCAACAAAGTCATGTTATTTACCCACTTAACGAGAGGAAACTTGGCTCAAAGCTCATGATAACCGTTTTTAATGAAACAAAACAATTCCAATATCAAGCTATTTAATGAGCTCGCAGCAAAAACATGTGAACGATGCATGCATAAAATATGCTGTACTTCCGAATCTTTAACCTCATTCTACTGCGCGAATGGTACATGATATAAAAGCAGAGACTCAATGGATTCTAACCATGTAAGGTTTATCGCTCCGTGATCAATTCTCGCTGAATTAGTAGCTGACAAAGAGCAAAAACAAACTGCACTTCATACGGAAATAACCATAAATGATGTCTTACATGAGTGAGAATGGGCTGTTCGGCAGTATATCAATGATGATGAGGTCCAATATAAGATAGCTGAATTGAGTACCAAGTGGTCATTGTTCTGTTTTGTCGCAAAAGAGCAAATAAAACTAGACAGCCCAGTCAGCCGTGACCGCATGGGTGTAGCCTCCGAAAGCCTGCTTCTCCCCTTTTTTGCGCATTATTTGGCCAATACTGTCGCCATGGCATCCAGTATCGATAGGTGTCATAAGTGAAGTATAACATGTCCATACCAAATATGAAAGTAATCGGTCAAAAATTACAGCCTGTACAACATCCACAAGGAAGTGTGTATGTTTCAGCAAAAATTTGCGCAATATTTGGCCAATACTGTTACCATGGCAACCTAAATCAATAGGTGTCATTAGTGAAGTGTAACACATGTCCATGCCAAATATGAAAGTAATCTTCCGAAAACTGCAGCCTGTACTGCGTCCACAAGGAAATCTGTATGTTTTGCCACTAATTTGCATATTATTCGGCCAATACCGTTGCCATGGCAACCAAAATCGATACGTGTCATAAGTGTAGTATAACACATGTCCATACTAAAATATGAAAGTAATCGGTCAAAAATTATCGCCTATACAGCGTCCAAAAGGAAGTGTCAACGGATGCGGCATAGTAGTATCCATAGTAGCCGCCCGACTTCGTCCAGGGGCTACAATTATTATCTTCATCAGTCGCATATTTTCCCCTGTCTGAACACAGCCCAAAATCTTATGAGATTAAGTGTGCATAGAGACAGGGCTCATCCTTGTAGTACAGTTGCGCATTTAAACAAGACCACTGTGGAATGGGGTTTCCGGATGTCAATTTTCTTGCTTAAAGAAAATTGCGGTTTTCTACAACTCCAGCGGTATCCCATTGTGTACAACAACTTTCAGTCCATATAATTAGGGATTTTTACAGTCAAATTTTGGTTAGTTTGTGTGCATGAGAAAATCGCGTGGCCCAAGTTGTACCTAAGCAATGCTGCTTGATAGCTCCCAGTGCGCAAGCAGGGTAACAACATGGCTCCTATTCAGCCAGCTGTCCAGACTCTGTCAATACAAGACTCTGATAAATTAATGCAAGTAGCATCGCCCAATGGAGACTAGTTTAATAGCATGATCATCACGCTGTTTTGGTTGATAGCAGGCAGGGAAAATAGAACAAATAAACTGTGAAAACTGCATGAATTTCTACAACGTATTTTCAGTGCCAGGCGGCGATTCAACTCTTTAGCTTGAGTGCTGGGTAGCCACAAAAGCTGTTGGGCAGCACTGCCCACCACCGCGTACCATGGGCAGAACCCTGCAGATCACCAACAACTATAATCAAATTTGTACATTAGAGTAGATTCGATTTAACGCTGAAATTTTATGATATCTGTTCATTAAATAAGGGACAATCATTCCAGTCAGGTATATTTTAACTTCTTCCAGATCTAGAATCCAGACCATGTTCCGGATCACTTCCAAAATTGAATCAACTAATCCTTGGACGACCATCAATCATCCTGGCAAATTTCGTGCCAATCCATTCAAAACTTTTTGAGTTATCTGTAAACTGACAGACAAACACAGATGAAATCATAACCTCCTAAGCGGAGGTGATAAACAAAAACACTGAAAATGCCAATTTTTTAATAACAAATGAATGGTGTTGCAAATTCTATTTTTTGACTCTTGCATAGCATGAATGCATGTTTGAAGGCTCACTCCAAGATTATTGATGCTAAAAAAATTGTTTAAACAGGTTTGAGGCAACAATATTCAGCAAAATTACCTTTGATGGTTGGTTGCTCCAGTATATAAGGTGACATGAACTTTAAGCAGTGTCACAGTGTTAAACATGATGGCCCAACGGAAGGAGCTCTCTTATGCCACTTTTCCGTTACACAGTTTTAGCTCTCCTCGACTCTACTTGGTTTCGGTCGTTTTCCATTACAATTGAGTACCACTTCAACGTGGGTGGGGTCATCATAGCAAGCATCACTTCCTGGCCAATCAGTGGCCTGCAGTCTGTTGACCTCACATTTTCGGCCCGACTCAGCTCGCTTGGATTCCCGGCCAAGTAGGTACTAAAAAAGTACCTAGTACTAGGTACTATCACCTAATGGAAAACCCTAAAAACCGATTTGAGTCGAGTTGAGTAGAGCAGAATAGGTGCTAGTGGAAAAGCCCTATAAGATTGTTTGTAGCCACACTGTGGCCTTACGTGATACTGAGGAATGAATTCTGCCTTGGCACTGTAAGAAACACCATCAAGCATTTCAAAGAGACCGCTTAGCCGAAAACAATTTGCAATAGAGGTGCAAAATGGAAATTTAGTGCCTCTGATGTTTGTTATCTGAGTATGAAAAAAAAGGCAGTTGACAGCATTACACCTGTGTGAAAATGGTCTGATGCGTTGTGTTGCTGCCAAGAGCTGGCAACATCAGAAAAAGACTCGAGTTTACCAAAAAATTCAAGGACTGGACAACAACAGACTGGGACCAAGTCCTTTGGACCGATGAACCAAAATTCGAAATTTTCTCATCTAAACGCAGACTTTATGCACGCCGTAGAGTAGGAGAACATCTCAAAAATGACTGTTTAACCCCTTCAGTAAAACATGGATGTGGTTATATTATGGTTTGGGGTTCAGTCTGCTCGAAAGGAGCCGGTGATCTCACAAAAATCATCTGCTGACATAAAAGTTATGACTTGGCCAACTCGAAGTCCAGACCTTAATCTGATTGAGCAAATCTGGGATTCTCTTGATACCATGATAAACAAATCTGTTGTAACAAAGAATCTCTTTGGAATGAACTTCAAAGCATGGAATGGTTTGCCAAGTGAGGAAATATGAAAAATATGTAAAAAAAAAAAAAAAAATGCCCGAAAGATTAAATGCTGTAATCAAAGCAAAGCGTGGATACACTATATGGTGACTTTTTCCCTCAGTAAGACATGATATTTTGTTTTTACTGTATATTATCTTTTAACTTTTTATAACTATATGATCCAATATTACATGAAATAAATACTTGATTAGTACTTGGTTTCTGATTTATCTTCATTTTGTTATGTGTATACTCATCACTGCACACTACTGTAGGTATGCCGTCATACAGAAATAATGTTAATTTAGATTTGAGAGCCCAAATTTGTATCAAGACCACCCAACTATTACACCAGCAAAAGCACTTGCACAACTGACAAAAGGCAGGATTAAATCCATTGATTCATGTTGTCAGCACCCAATTCTGAATTTACCATCTGCAAGTCACTAAAGAACGATTTTGATGATCCGGTGAAATTTTTTCCTTTCTTCAGTTTTAATTTTTACGTCCAAGTACTCGTATGATAAGTCCAACAAAAAAATGAAACTACTTCAGCATTTTTCCATGCTTTCTAAATTGAGTTCCTGCTTGGAGGATCAAGTTAATGGTTTTCACAAATTAGGTGTACCTAATAAAGTTGTCAGTGATTGTATATGACCCAAACATAACTAGTATTACGACGTATAAATTCACCACCGGCTTGTTCAGAGGCAATTTGGGTGCGGCCCTAGTTGGGTCAGCACTAAGGAAACAACACCCACACAGGCCCAATAATCCAAAGTGGTGTTGCAATTAAAACACATTTTTATTGAGCGTTAGCATGTTTTCTATCATTGCAAACACTGTAATTACCAAAGATCTGGACATAGCACCTGCTATGCAGCGGAGATCTCTGGCGCAAAGCAGTCTGGTCCCTCCCACTCAGTCCGACTCAATATGAGCAGAAAGCATCATGGAAACATCATCTAAGACAGACAGAGCCATGGTTGTCACCAAGTCATCAGTCGTCTTCACAGTTCCAGAATACATAAGAACAAATGAGTGTCTTGGTGAAACAGAGTGGCATTTATATAATGGCATAGCTTTCTGTCTCAATTATGATTTGTATGGGTGTTCTTCATCAGGTATAAAAGCCAAACATGTCACACTACTGCAATCCTACTACCGGTACTGGTTTTTTTTTCTCCATAAATACTTGTGAGAGAAAAAAACAAGAAAGCAAGAACATGTGCAATATTGTAATATTCCGAATTCCAGTTCAATTTTCAGAGTGTCAACATTTGCAGATATCTTAATCTTTGCGCCAACACACATTTCGCATAACACCATGCATTTTGTATTTACTCATTGCTAACATTTCTGATTTTTGGTGCAAGGCTTATAAAATATTCATAAATCAGCTGTGACAACACCAGCCTGGTTATCATATCGAAGCATGGCTGCCACTGCAATGGGTTTTCAAGTTAAATTAGGTCTGGACAAGACAATACAAGTTAAAGTGAGGCTGCACTTGTATTTCAGGCCTTTTACAAGCCCACAAACCAGGTACTGCCTCAGATGGATCCCGAGCGCAGCAGGTGCATGTCAACCCATTTCATTTCCATCAGATCAACTGAAAGTGCAACACAAATCTCTGTTGAAAATGTATACCTCAACAACCTGCCAAAAATGATTTTTCCCCCCATTCTTCATGATTACCAAACTGTCAGCTCCACATCTTCAATTATCTCCAATTCTTTGTTTCAGAAAATACCAGCAGGGAATCAGAGTTCTTAGTGATATACTGAAGTGTCAGTTAGGAAAAACATGCCTTCGACCAATGCCAAATGCTTGTTTAACCCTAATCAGTAAAACGCAGGTCAGAAATGACCCGGAGCATGAAAAACCGTTCATATTTTTTACAAATCTCAATCTATCGATCCCAATTTTTTTTTTTTTTTGTAAACCAAATTTTGTTGTTTTAAGGTGTGTAAAAAAATTTTGCGATCACTTGAGCAGTTTTTATGCATTAATGAAATTGTCAACCAGTACTGACCCGAGCAAATGTTGTCACTTATTTCATGCAGAAATTCTGATTTTGTCAGCTAATATTGGTTTCCTTTTGCAGGAATGTAAAGAAGTGAACCATGCCAAGTAAAATAGCAAGATATACAACCCAAAATAATAGTCATGCTTTATCTAACTGTGCTTGCAATTATAAAGCTATTTGTGTCAATCAGTTACTATTTATTCATATTCAGTGGATATTATCTTGCTTATTACCTCATTTCATTCAAGCTGAGTTATTGAAAGGATTGTTTAAATATCTGAGAAAAATAAACTTTTTGATTACCTAATATAAATGGTCATTTTCATACAATGGTTTGACTGGTACGAGGTGCCAAAATCAGTCAAAATCGTTACTTAAAGAGCTACGGACATGAAATTCAGCTGTTTTTTATGTGATAAAATGCTATAAAGTACCTATCTTGAACAATTAGTGATGGTTTTAATATTGCGTACTTTACGCAATGTTTAAAAAACCGCATTTTATCTGCTAAATTATCCACTTCAGCGTACGCCCCCTTTGCCTCAATCGAGAACATTTGCGCTGAGCCAGCTCAGCCACGTGACGTCATAAGTTGTACACTAATTGTGTCGAGGTGGTTAGCCGTAGTGTGCGAGTCTGGTCTGGACGGAGAGTATCTTAAAGAATGGACCAACAAAAATCACCTAGAGTGAACGGAAAACGATGTGTTGTGTGGGGATGCAGTGCAACGCATGCATATGGTCATGGAATGTTTCTGTGGCCGAAAGATGCAGAGATACCGAGAATATGGACAAAACAAGCCGACTTTGCTGGCTCAGGCAAGCCTGGGTCACTGAAACCTACGATACGCGGCCAGCATTTCGAGTATTCATGTTTTTACATATCGTTATTATTATTATTATTTGCGGAACCCAAATCGTTTCTCTGCACTGCCTGTTCAATAGCCAGCCAACTCGCTGTTCAGTGTGATCTAGCCAGCTAAGCAGTGAAATGATACTATTCACGGCGCTCTATTTATTTCTGAGCAATGTGTGCTTGCTAGCTTACTACCTAATAATAGCAAGCTGCAAGATATGGTTTACACATGTTGTGATATCAGTCACGGCTATATATTTCCGCGCACTGCGTGTTCGCTCGCTAACTAGCTAATAACAGCAAGCTGCGAGGTACGCACGGCTTACACGCATTGTTTCGAGAGCTCGTGAAACAGTGCACAGAAATGAGTAGATCCGCAAACATTATCATTTCACTCCTGGCTAGGTCAGGCGTGAGTTCAACCACCACTTAGCCGAATATATTATGGTCTTGTTAGGTAAGGTAACCAAACGTCAGGTCTAATTGAACTCACTTAAGGTTGAAAAGTGAGTAGGCTGGTTATCCAACATGCAGTGCACAGAAACAATTGTAGAACCGAAATAATAATCATTCCGCTACTTGGCTGGTAAGCGTTGTACAGCTCGGGACAGGCGGAGACACTGACAGTTAGCTGTCTTCATTGCTCGAGTACTCAGGCTGGAATCTGTATGGTTTTATGGTAATGAAACCCGTGCTAAAAGAAAGACACACGGACGAAAAATCAATTTTTTTAAGACGACAGATTACATTCAAAGTCAAGGCAAAGACGCGAATACACGCGAAACGTATTCGCGTCTTTGCATTGACTTTGAATGTAATCTGTAGTGTGAAAAAATTTGTTTCGCGTCCGGTGTGACAGCAGCTTTATGTTGAGTTTCCTCATCTTCCATAAAAAAGTACTCTTCTTCATCAAAATGGACAGATTCAATTGAAAATTCTGGGGAACTATCGAATTTGACTCGGATGCCAACGTTGTTGGACGCTTGTCGCCCACCGTGTGCTACTTATGACGTGACCACACAGGGGAGTGCCAGAATCAATTTGTGTTGCTCAGAATGTTTGTTAATAAGGGGGGCGGGGCAAGTAACAAAAAATTGCCATTTTTGTTAAAAATCATTTTCTATTTTTTTTTTTTAGGCAGACGGTGGGAATCTCTTAATTGTACCCCTTTATGTTCATAAACTTGCTCAGTGCATGTCCTAAGCTCTTTAATGTTACTTATAAATTCATAAAAAGAAACCACTTGTTATACTACTTTTATATTTGGTATATAATTTCATTGTTAGTGTACCAAGCATGAAATAAACTGTCAACAAGATTGTAATTTCAATGTTTGTGTTATTAAGGAAAACGAATTTTCAGTTTCATACTTTTCTACATATAAAGAGAAATTTGAAACTTCTATATGGTTTTAATCCCATTTATTTCAAGCATACATAAAAGTAGAGAGTTTATCCTTTCAAATGAGCTATTGATCATTAAAATAGGAGCAGTATTCGATTTTTTGTGAATTTTTTAAAATTCGGGTCAGTTCTGACCCACGTTTTACGCCAACGTAAGCTTTTAGGTTTTACTGATGAGGGCTAGAAGTAAGTGAAGTCTGGCAGGACTAACAATATCCAGAATATGGAGTCGAATATCTGATCAGTACATCAAGACTCAGTTCAGTAGAGTTCCTCTCTCCTCTCAAGCCATCTGGCCACTGTTTGAAGTCTCTTTCGTACACTTCAATGAAAACTGAGTTAGCAGCGCAGCATGACGTCTCTGGCCCAGATCTACACCTCATAGCAGGAGACCAAGGGATGACAGGATCCCTCTTTGATGATGATGTCTTGACAGCAATGATCAGAATAGTGAGACTGATATTTCCACTGGCCAAGAAGCATGCAAACCACTTAATGCAATTGATGCTGGGAATCAGAAACCTACGGAGCCAACAATCTCTGCCCTCAAAAGATATTTTAATGAAAACACATTAAAAATTAAACATAATTTGGCTGTTCCCTACTATATTTTAAAATAGATGAGGTCATGAAGTATTTGAGCGAAGAACAGATGAAATGAGGTAGATCCCAGATAAGACACCACAGTACAACAGAACAATTATAGAAAGGAGCCAGAGAAGAGTCCACATATTTTAATAAAAATTAAAAAAAAAAAAACCCAAAATCTGAAAAAAAAATGTTTGTGTTATCATCAGATCAGTAAGCTTGGAGTTCTACAGTATTCTTATCATTCTTTTACCGTTTTTAAAGTTCTTCCCCTACTTCTTTTCCCCTACTTTCTCCCATTTTCTTTTTTTTTTGATGTAACTTGTGAATAATGTCCCATGCCCTCTTGTATGTTGTGTTTGTGTTTTTGCCCTCCACTGCAAATCAGATTTTCTCCTCAAGCGACAATTAAGACCTCAACAGAACTGAACTGAACCAAAAGAAATAAATACACATGCGAACAATAAATTGGCTTGGAGTGAATATGTTGTGATGTAAACTCAATGTATCTGACTAAAAAGGTTTCCCAGGGTCCATTTTCAAATGCAAAACTCCTCAATCGTGACTGTAATCCGAATTAAGACAGCAGCCTCAGTCCACTTTTCAGGCAAAAGGGTACTGCCTTTCTAAGTATCATCCTCAGCACCAAAACCAGGACCTCTTAGCTACAGAATTTTATATAAACACAGTAAAACCAGTGGCCAGGATTTGACCTTTCTGCCATTAAAGAACTGCGTTTTTTTCGCTCTGAGGATGACAATGTGATAATCCCTGGGCTGCACCCAACTGTTGAAATCAAACACAGCAGCAGAAGTTCCTGGTGGGGGCAAGAAGCTCAGACAACACACAGACCCAAGGAAACAGTCTTTCATTCAGATAGGATTTCCAGACCCAGAACAATGCACATGAGATAACAAAATGAATACCACTAGTGATCCTGACCAGACCAGGATGGCAGAGTTAGAAGCATATCTGTAAGGCTACAAAGTCTGCACTTTGTTTTTACAGGTATGGAATTGTATAAAAAAATAGTCTAGAGACCCCCTATCTATACAAAACAAAAGTTACCCACACACACAAACATACACACACACACACAACTATGTACATGGAAACACACACCCACATGTACATTCACACATATGACGAATGTCATGGAGGACAGAGTGTGAAATAGATGTTCAACGGTGTAAAAAAAATATGTTCTGAATATACATTTTACACATGTATGCATTTTTTTCATATATATATACACAGTGGTGCTTGAAAGTTTGTGAACCCTTTAAATTTTCTAGATTTCTGCATAAATATGACCTAAAACATCATCAGATTTTCAGACAAGTCCTAAAAGTAGATAAAGAGAACCCAGTTAAACAAATGATACAAAAGTATTATATTTGGTCATTTATTTATTGAGGAAAATGATCCAATATTACATATCTGTGAGAGGCAAAAGTATGTGAACCTTTGCTTTCAGTATCTGGTGTGACCCCCTTGTGCAGCAATAACTGCAAGTAAATGTTTCCAGTAACTGTTGATCAGTCCTGCACATTGGCTTGGAGGAATTTTAGCCCATTCCTTCGTACAGAACAGCTTCAACTCTGGGATGTTGGTGGGTTTCCTCACATGAACTGCTCGCTTCAGGTCCTTCCACAACATTTCATTTGGATTAAGGTCAGGACTTTGACTTGGCCATTCCAAAACATCAACTTTATTCTTCTTTAACCATTCTTTGGTAGAACGACTTGTGTACTTAGGGTCGTTGTCTTGTTGCATGACCCACCTTATCTTGAGATTCAGTTCATGGACAGATGTCCAGACATTTTCCTTTAGAATTCGCTGGTATAATTCAGAATTCATTGTTCCATCAATGATGGCAAGCCATCCTGGCCTAGATGCAGCAAACCAGGCCCAAACCACGATACTACCACCACCATGTTTTACAGATGGGATAAGGTTCTTATGCTGGATTGCAGTGTTTTCCTTTCTCCAAACATAACGCTTCTCATTTAAACCAAGAAGTTCTATTTTGGTCTCATCCGTCCACAAAACATTTTTCCAATAGCCTTCTGGCTTGTCCACGTGATCTTTAGCAAACTGCAGATGAGCAGCAATGTTCTTTTTGGAGAGCAGTGGCTTTCTCCTTGCAACCCTGCCATGCACACCATTGTTGTTCAGTGTTCTCCTGATGGTGGACTCATGAACATTAACATTAGCCAATGTGAGAGAGGCCTTCAGTTGCTTAGAAGTTACCCTGGGGTCCTTTGTCACCTTGCCGACTATTACACGCCTTGCTCTTGGAGTGATCTTTGTTGGTCGACCGCTCCTGGGGAGGGTAACAATGGTCTTGAATTTCCTCCATATGCACACAATCTGTCTGACTGTGGATTGGTGGAGTCCAAACTCTTTAGAGATGGTTTTGTAACCTTTTCCAGCCTGATGAGCATCAACAACGCTTTTACTGAGGTCCTCAGAAATCTCCTTTGTTCGTGCCATGATACACTTCCACAAACGTGTTGCGAAGATCAGACTTTGATAGATCCCTGTTCTTTAAATAAAACAGGGTGCCCACTCACACCTGATTGTCATCCCATTGATTGAAAACACCTGACTCTAATTTCACCTTCAAATTAATCACTAATCCTGGAGGTTCACATACTTTTGCCCCTCACAGATATGTAATATTGGATCATTTTCCTCAATAAATAAATGACCAAGTTTAATATCTTTGTCTCATTTGTTTAATTGGGTTTTCTTTATCTACTTTTAGGACTTGTGTGAAAATCTGATGATGTTTTAGGTCATATTCATGCAGAAATACAGAAAATTTTAAAGGGTTCACAAACTTTCAAGCGCCACTGTATATATATATATATATATAGTGTTTAGCTTGAAAACAGTAATTTCATAAGCTAGATTATTCAGAGAGCCTTTAAATTTTGCAAAATCGCCCAATTTTTGAGGAAATCAAAAAATACCAGAAGAGTTTAACATAATATAGAATAAAGTTATCTCTTTTAACATTTGGCCGCGTATTCTCCGCATGTAATGACTGCTTGAAGTCTGTGACCCAGATTAAGATACCCAGCGTCTGGGGGAGTATCTCAATCGTGAAGGGAGTTAAAATGTGCCAGCAGCTCCATACCATTGCATCACCATTGCAAGCACAGTTTCAAGAAAACAGGGTGGATCCATGGATTTATTTCTGGTCATGGCAGAAATCAGCATTCACCTGATTAGACTGGTTTTCCAATCTATGATGGTCTAGTTTTGGTCACTTGCTCATTGTACTCCCATTTTTCTGTTAACACTGACAGGTACTGCAAACAAACTGCAGTCTGCTGCAGTAGCCTGTCAAATCCGATGAACATGTAGATTCAGGTAGACGTGGTGTAAAAAATGGAAATCCCAAAATAAATTAATTTTCCTCTATTCAAACAATACATTGCTCCTTTCCACTAGGGCTATAAATACTGTGGATGCAACAAAGTTGCTGTGGATAATGGCAAAAGGAAAGTGCCTCTCTTGCCCCACAGATGGCTTAAACATCAGCATAGGAGAGTCAAGAATGATCAACTCACGCCATGCATAGTACATGATCTCAGTCTCGAAGATCTCCTGGATTTTCACACCTTCGGTAGCTAAGATTATGAGAGACAGCCAGTCAATTGGGGGCAGTGGCCAAATATAGCGATTGAGGGATGATGCTGATTTGCTGTTAGAAGGACCAGGCTACTTGTGTCAACATTAGGTGTACACAATTAAGTGATCAGTGAATGTATAATTTGTTGGATTTTCCCAGCAGAACACCACCTAAAACATATCAAGTAAATGAACTGGCTTTGATTTAATCCATGGACTATATCTTTTGGCTCTGTCTAATAATAATAAACTGTGTGTAGGAGGCTGGGTCACAGATTATTCATTTCTTTTCTTGGTTCGATGCGCTTTGAGCTTTACTTCCTTATTTGGCTTTGGTTGGAGAGCCTTCTCCAAGTCTTTGTCCTGAAGAGCAAATGTTATACTTGGCTCGCTGGTTGCTGCCCAGCTGAAAAAAAAAAAATCATATTACATCTTCTTTAAACAAAGTAACACAGCCAAGTGCAGAAAAGATTTAGACAGGTATTAATGTAGCGTATTAACACTTAACCCCTTTGCGCAGAATAGAAATAATGCCAATTTTTTCCTGTTATGCATGAGCCTATTTAGGCTTTATAACTCAGTATTTGTGTCACAGAGACTCTGGAAAATTATTCCAGCGAAGCAAGACATTTGGAAATTCAATTATACAATTATTTAGGAATTGAATTTTGGAATTTACGGATGCTGGTCACAAAGGGGTTAATTTTTGAATTTACCTCTATTCCCAGGGTATGCAGACACACTGCAAAAAAAGCAAGGCAACATTGTGACCAATATCCCCTGCCACGGTAAGAATGGTCACGGGAGATTCCATATTCATACAAAAAAAAAAAAAAAAAAAAACACAGAGCAATGACATTATCCACTGAAACATCTGCAAGGAGATAATAAAATGAAGGAACAGTTTCCAAGAAAACTTGTCCCCATTGCAAATCCCATACACCAAGTCGACGAACAGAAACAAGGACCATAACTCCATAAAAATACATTTCTCGGAATCAACTGTCGAACTCATTCAATAAAATCATTAATACTGGTCACCCACAGAATTTCATCCACGTAGGTGCAACAGTTGCCGAGAGAACTTGTCCCCATTGCAACACACATACACCTAAGTCCACGAACAGAGTCAAGGGCCATAACTCTGTGATAATGAATTTATCGGAATCAATTGTCGAACTCATTCAGTAGGGTCATCAGTACTGGCCACATACAAAATTTCATTCAGGTAGGTGCAATAGTTTCCGAGAAAACTTGTCCCCATTGCAAATCCCATACACCAAGTCGACAAACAGAAACAAGGACTATAACTCCGTAAAAATAAATTTCTCGGAATCAACTGTTGAACTCATTCAATAGGATCATTAGTACTGGTCACCCACAGAATTTCATTCACGTAGGTGCAATAGTTGCTGAGAGAACTTGTCCCCATTGCAACACCCATAAACTTAAGTCCACGAACAGAGTCAAGGGCCATAACTCTGTAAAAATAAATTCCTCGGAATCAACTGTCGAACTCATTCAGTAGGGTCATCAGTACTGGCCACATACAAAATTTCATTCACGTAGGTGCACTTGTTTCTGAGAGAACTTGTCCCCATTTAACCCGGACAGATGAACGGACAGACGGACAAGTGCCATTCCAATATCTCCCGAGCCACTTCGTGGCGGGGGATAAAAAGCGCCTTGTGGGGGCGAAGGCAATATCCCTAAGCCCTGACACCCTGAATCAATGAGGCACGCCTACCAACCAAGGCAAGTCCACATATGTAAAATCAAGTTCCTAACCCACGCGGTGTAAGAGAAATGGTCCGGACAAAGTTTTAAAGGTGAAGGTCACTGAGCCAAGGTCAAAGGTCATTTGGGTGCGAAACCTCGACGAGGCACGCCTACCCAGCAAGACAAGTCCGCGTACACAAAATCAAGTTCCTACCTCAAGCAGTTTGAGAGAAATGGCCCGGACAATGTTATAAAGGTGAAGGTCAGTGAGGCAAGGTCAAAGATCATTTGAGTACGAAACCTCGACGAGGCACGCCTACCCACCAAGGCAAGTCCGCATATGCAAAATCAAGTTCCTAAACCAAGTGGTTTGAGAGAAATGGCCCAGACAAAGTTTTAAAGGTGAAGGTCACTGAGCCAAGGTCAAAGGTCATTCAGGTACGAAACCTTTACGAGGCAAGCCTACCCACTAAAGAGAATACATTTAAGCAAAATCAAGTTCCTACCCCAAGCAGTTACAGAAATACGGTCCGGACAAAATTTTCCCGTCCACCGCCCGTCCGCCTGCCCGTCTGCAAAGGGACAACAATACCTCTCTGCCCCTTAGTCAGGGTTGAGGAGTAAAGAAAATCTTTACAAGCATTTTATTCCATTAATACTGCAACAGTTATTTCTGTAATATTTTTTCTCAGAAAAAAACAATAATAAATCTGCTTCTGATGTGAGATAAAGTCAAAATTAGATCACATGATTAAATGCTTAGTTGCAACAGTGCATGCCTGAAGATTTATACAGATTTGTGTATAAATCAGAGCATATTATATTTCAATCAGAAGAGACAATGGGAATGAAGTAAAGATAATTGTTTATTGTGCAGATGATGTAGTGATAAAGCCTTGATATAAAAAGCATTTGGCGCCAAGACTCCACAGGGAGATATGTAATCGAGGGGCATCACCCCTGAGCAGCAGCATAATATATTCCCTAACGGAGTCTACACTAGTGGAGGTAGTGGCTGATGACTTCAGATGACGCTGACGAAGCTGGAGGCTGACGAACAGATGAATCGGTGACGACGAGGCGGCAGGGCTTTATTAAAATTACCACGTGAAATTGGCAAACTTATCTGAATGTAAATTTCATTATGTACAAATTTCTTTCCCAGGGTGATAAAACAGTCAACCAGATGTGCCCTCACTCAGTACATCCACATAAGTCCAGACAACCTCCAAAATTATGAAAGGAGTTATCAGGCAACTAGATCAGATCCACTCTGTGACGTCAGTTGAATTATATTTTAAGAGAATTCAGCTTTTTTGCCATCGGCACCACTGGGATTCCCTGCAGCAGTGAAGCCACTATTTTCAGAGTATGAGTGATGGAGCAAGCTTAGAAAGATTACATAGAGTCTCAATTCCACGCACAGTAAACACAGATACGGTGCCGCCACCTCTTTGACACACAAGCAGAATGCTTAAGCTTATGTGAGAGACAGACAACATAAGCACTCAAACATTTAGCGTGAGGCTTCCTCCCCAGCCAATCTCGTTCAAATGAGCCAGAATCAGCATGGGAAGCAATTATCCAAGTTTACAGAGCTAAAAACGAAACAGACAAGCAGGGGATTTGTTTGAAATAGGAAGCGTAAGGATTCACGCGCCTAATAAACAAAGGGTCATATGAGGCTTTTTCCTTTGTAATTCAATTGAGTTGTATTTGCTGTTCTTTGTTTTCTTACACTAGATGCAGACTACAAAAAAAAAAAAGCACACAGCACAAATGCAGCAGAAAAAGCCATGAGAATTAAAAATGGATGAGTGATGACCTAAATAGTTACGGGCATTAAACTTTGCTGGTGTTCACCAAAATGTAAAAGGGTAATTCCATCTCAAATCACCACATTTCAAAGAACTCTCAATTGATCGCCTAAGATTTGCTTCAAATTTACGGAACATGATGTTCTTGTATCCAGTAGATAACTTGCTACATTTTACCCCCATATCTTCACTTTTTTTGAGATACTGAGACTTCAAAAAGGAGGCATGGCCGCCAATTTTGTGTGAAAGAGAGCTACACTACAATATGCCAAATTCACTAAGTCACAACTTTTGAACTGTCAAAGATAAGTACAAAATATTTGTAGGAATGAATCTTTGGTATATGTCTCAAATTACTAAAAATCAGTACCACACTTGTTTACTTGCCAATTATTACCCAAAATAACTCCTAAAAGTTTGGTTCTGTGGCCAGGTTTGGCTGACAATACCTCTTGATAGAAAGACACTACATCTTTCTAGTCTCAGAAATAATTAGTTGTGTCATAACATTCATAACAACTTGGTATTTGTGCCAAGGAATTTGGAAAGTTTTGGTTTAGGGGCCATTAAAAACTAAAAAAAAAAAAAAAAAAATGCATCTGAACCATATTTCATTTGTATATTGTCAAGGTATGCCAGGGTATAGCATTAAACAAATTACATCTTTGATAACAGCATGTTCTAATTAACTAAAATGGCAAATATCAAGTTTGTATCTTAAAGGAAACTACAATATTTTTTCAAAACAGGCATAAATGTTATATAAAAAATGTAATGAAGATATGCGTCTGAAAGTTTGCACCTACTATACCGGATACAAGGAACATTATGTTCTGAAAATTTGAAGCAAATCTGAGGTTGTCCTTCGGGAGGCCTCCGGTGATTTCAGATGGAGCTACAAAATAGCAAGGTGCGACTTGTCACATATTGCTAGGAATTGATTAATTCACATTTCCTCAGTATTGGTCAAAAAACTTTATAGAGGGGTAAAAGGACAATTGCAATTGCAGTAATAGCCACTATTGAATTAATTTCTTTAAAAATTGATTAATCTTTCTTTTCCAAAATAAATTATTTAAAAGAGGTAGGTCCCCAATCAGCGGTCCTCAATTCTATCAATGTCTCCATTTCCCTTAATGCTGCCTAATGATTCTAAAAATCCATCAAGTTACACTGACAATAATAATATGCTGCAAGTTTTAAAAGATCATATTCAACAGTGTGAACAGAAATCAGGTTCACCCCAAAAACACACCCTTTAAAGGTGCCACTTCCGTAAGCCCCACTTCAGGACAAAATGAACAATTGATTAATGGCCTTTGACTATTTTTCCTTGGTTGTTCGAGAAGGCTTGAAACTAAAGGCAGCCTATCATAACATATCGGCAACATGCTTTCCTCAGGAAAAAGGTCAAGGTAATATGACCGCCTATATAGGCCAACATAATAATCCAAATGTTAAGTTGAAACATATGGTGAAGCTCTCATTGTACATCACATTTGCAAAGATTTTGACTATTCCTCCATGCAGAATCCTTCAAAATCATTAATATTAGGTTTGCTCTAACCATGGGCAGCCAGCTCTGACCACAGGGTTTCAATGGGTTTTATGCCTGGAAACATACAGGTTGTTTTAAATTCATCATTTCCTTCAGGATATTTCTATATAATTGGGTTCTGCGTGTGTTCAAGATGAAAAACTACCAGTGACAAAGTCACAGCTGCAGAGACAACAATATTTTCATTATCAAGTGGATTTTATATTAAGTGTAATTCATAATGCCGTTGATCTTCCCCAATGACCCTGGACCAACTGCAGTGAAACATAGCAAAAATATTAATGTCTCATGGTCCACATTTAGTTGTACACTCACAAGAACTGAAATGTTAGGTTCACAAAAAATTTTATGCCATCTGGTTCCAGACATCTGAGTATTTGCTGCCAGAAGTGCTTATGGAGTTTATGTCCAGGGCCAGTGGTGGACATAGAGACATTGCAGACAGTACAATTGCAATGAAGCCCATGGTTGAGGGAGACGAATAAGGAAGATGGTGAAATTGGCGTTTTGAGGTCATATCGGACACACTGTCAAGCCAGATAGTGTGGTGCACTCAAATATTAAATTGATGACCTCAAAAACTTTGCCACTCAACCCCATAAAGCCTCTGGACCCATATACAGTCATGAAAAAAAGAAAGTACACCCTCTTTCAGTTTTATGGTTTTACGTATCAGGACAATAAAAAAAAAAATAACAGCTGGTTCTTACCAGGTCCTCAAATTAGGTAAATCTAACCTCAGGTGTAAAGCACCATTGCTAACTGGCATAGTTGGAACCTACAGTCAATGGTTCAAACTATGCAGCTAAGTTGCTGACATGGTTACCGACTCAGCTTTTGCAAAACGCACTCCAGGCTAACTAGTTGGCACGTTAACTTACGTGTGCTCATGTCCGAGAAATGACCAACTGCTAAATAAAGAAACCGCACCGCAAAGGACAATTCCAACAAAACATTTAGGATTGCTTTGTGGTGTAACTTTGCCTATTACAGTACTTTAAGTGTGCAGTACTGTTAGGTGAGGCACCCACGGTAAAACAAAAGGGACATGATGGCAGTGTTTTTAGGGGCGTCATGACAAACGGAGCATAATGCCGACAGTGATTCATGTAGACACACATTGCGCACTGTGTTAAATACAGCACTGCGTGGATTTTCGAACTTACTGCTGTATGAACTTTATAAAACATTGCAAATGATTTCTCCCCCCACACAGTAACAGTGTGCGAATGAACAATGCTTTCAGTTATTGCTGGGCTTCACTAAGTCTTACAACCGCAGTCTCGCTAAGCGGTCCTACGAAGCTGCTTATCAACTCGTTATGTCAACCGGCCACTGGTGGGTAAATACTCGACAATAGCCATGTTTCCATCCACACGTTCTTATGCAAATTAAGTCATATCGAATAAAAACTGCCTTATGGAAACGGTGAAATTTGACTTGATTTTCAAGATATCGACATTAAGTTTATACGGTTGATCTCATTGGATTTTCTTCTTGATCGGTAAAAGGTTAATGCGATAACTGCTGATGGAAACGTTATTTGCCGAATAAATCTGCTACTGCATCGTGATGGTGTTTCGATTCCGTCGTTGCCTTCTGATAATGGTTTGCATGTTGCTAATAGCTGGCTCATAAGCACTATTACAACTTGTGCAATTATCATCATTTGTTGGGAGACGCGATCCATTATTGCTAACTTGTTAATTTTGTTGCCTACCACACTACTTCTGTTCACTCGAAGGTTCTGCGATTCAGTGCGAAAATGAGCTTGATGATGTCAGAAATCTATTCGATACACCGATTTGATCACATAGCAGAAAGTGACGTCATTACGCACGATTTTATTCGCTTTAATGCTGTCAGGTGGAAATGCATTTTCACCGCCTTTATTCGCATGAATATTTTTGGCGAACTTCAGATAATTCGATTGACAAGTGGATGGAAACATAGCTTATGTCAAGCATAGATGTACAGCTAGGGCGCTCTGACATGTCCACACAGAATTTTATAGCTTCATTAAGGGACATACTTGTCACTGCTGTAAGCACCGAGGCATCAGCACCTTCAGTGCTTTCATTTAAAAAAGTAGCCAATTAAGAATTACATGTGGTGCCACACCGCTACTCGGCCTGTAGGAGGGTCCTTAGGTATGCTCCCTTGGAAAATGTTTTTTAAAAGGTGCATTTTGGCGAATTCTACTGCACTTTAGATGGCCTAATGCAAGTATTTGTCTATGTAAAATGTTAGGATTTTCTGGTCCAATTTCCGTTTTTTTTTTTTAAGTTGAATCTCCATAATCAATAAAGCAACATGCCTCTATTTTCAATCACAATACCAACTAGCGCCATAAACACCCTAACATTTAGTACTATAAGCAAGCATAAATTAACTTGAACACCACATCAATTATTTCTTTGAATCATTTATTCTATTTTATTATAATTTAGTCTTTATCTTACAATGGTAACCATCTTATGCTGTAGTATAACATATGTATGAAATAATTAGCATTGTGGTCACCCTATGAAAATAATGGCCTAAGTCATTTTTTTCAAGTTTTTGAGAAAACACAAAAAATATTATGAAAGCATTATCAAGAGATGATTTAGGCCAAAAACTAATTTTCATCAAAAAATGACTTAGGCCATTATTTTAATAAGGTGACGATTTGCTAGCAATTACACTTTCATTTCAACATTTCAGTTCTTATTGATGATCGTGTCTTTATTTAAATGTCTGTGGCTTTTTCTTCGGCACTGATTAACTGGCTATTTGTTATCATACCAACGTGGAGATTCAAGGAATAACTTGAATAAGTTCCTCCAGAAAACTGCAACAATATCGATAATAAAAACTGCACTCAACCCCTGGCAAAAATTAGGGAATCTCCACACGCAGAGGATGTTCATGCAGGTTTTTACTTTGTACCAAATAAACAAATGGCAGATATGAAACAAAACAATTTTTGAAAATTAGCTTATCATTCAACCTCCCTGAAACACACCTCAAACAAATTAAATTATTTTAATTAATGTAATTTTTTTTTTTCTTAATCAGGTATGGAAAAAAAAAAATAGAATCACTCATGTACTTCAGTTATTGGGTTGGTCAGCACTGCTGAAAAAGTGAGTTTTTCATATGTCCCATGAAAAAATGCAAACATAAGCTGATAAACTGGTTTTACTAAATTTGAAATATGCTAATTGTCGCATTCACATGTTGCATCATTGTACACAAAATATATGTGCCGATAGTGAGTATTGATAGTACATTCACTGACTTCAGATTTGGACCTCATCCCACCCCACATCAACATCATTTAACAGGGGGCAAATTGTGCATTTAATTTAACAAGGGTTAACTTCTTCAACCAGAACACCCCAGATTTTTTGACATATCATCTGTGGCCTGTAAACCGTCAGAGGCGTGGAGCTTCACGCTTTTTTTTTTTTTTTTTTTTTTCATTGCGCTCAGCCGGTTACAGCAAAAGATCGCCTGAGTAACGATTGAACAGTTTTTCTTAATTGTATAATCAAGACCGCTATATAAGCCTATAATGATTAAAAAATTATAATTCATTGGAAAAAAAGATTATCGATAGGTGACATTAACAACGAACATAATACCCTTCACGCGATCTTGTAAGGATGGCATTAATCAAAAAAATTTACCATGAATTACAGCGCTCGTTTCAGCATTTTCTCGGCAGTGTAGGCTAATTTATTTTAAGATGGCAGTTCAATACTCAAAATGTCCTCAAAGGTAAAAATTATCACCGTGGCTATTCTTACGTGACCATAATCCATTGCAGACAGGCTATTCTTACGTGATTTTCGGTCAGGCATGCGCAGATTGAAATTGTCGGATTTTCTTACCCTTCTTGTTCTCCCGTAAGAATAGCTAGACACATGTTGATGGTTTGCGTGACTGATGCTCACGTAATGTGGATATGTATGACTATTATTACAGGAGTTCTCCTATCTGATTAACGGCCTAGTTCCAGATGCTACCACGAGATTGCCCGACCTTGGTGAAGCAAGTATACTGAGCAACAAAAGAAACGAAAGTTAATTAAAGACAGACCGGAAAATAAGTTTGCGCGTAATTATGATAGAAAATCAAATGTATTACTAGCGCGTGCACATTTATACAGTCGTTTCATCAAACTTTTCTTTGTTTTGCGGTCACTTTGACTGAGTAATCATAAGAGTATATTAACTAACTAGCTAGCTTGTGTTTCTTTTGTTGCTCAGTATAGAAGCCCCAGGGACGAGATTTCAATTTTCCGGTGCCATGCTTACGGATTTAACCCTTCGGCCCCTGGTACAAGCTCGGCCAATTGACATGATTTACAAAAATTTTGTTAAGTCCTACAATTTCAATCAGCGCATGCCCGAACGGGAGTCCCGCAAGAATAGCCTGCCTGCAATGGATTACAGCCACGTAAGAATAGCCACGGTCAAAAAATTATTTTAAATGCGAAACATCTTGAGCGTATCGAACTGATAACATTGGTGCAAAACTGCGCATTACAGCTTTCGCCCAGCTAAATATGTGCCGTCTCACGAGCTGCAGGATTCAGGATATTCAACGGACAATTGTCGTTGAATGGTCTCATTAAGAAAAATGCATTATAACTTTTATTTTAATTAAATGAACAGGAATGCAAGCTACGAACAAATTTACCAATCAATAGGCATACTGCCCAGTATTCGCAAATGAGTGAATCCATGCTTGGTTACGGAGTAGATGTGGAAAAATGCATGAGCACACTCGCCGCCACAACACATTAATAATATCAACGTTTCGACACAGGTTTTCTTCGGGACACTGTGAGTCGATTCAGTACCCTGAAGACTTTCGTCAAAACAGCAAGTAATTAAATACATAATGATCGCATAGTGGCTTTGAGTGTCCTCGGGCTAACACTGGGAAATCAATGTGGTAAGGCTATTGTTCTAAATGAATATATGGGCGTTTACTTTATCATCGCGCGGGCCAACCTCTCTGCAGAATTAAATCTCATCAATTTATAACGTTGAAATGACCTTTCTTTACAAAGGATATCAGCAATGTTTGCCCGTTATACGCCCCTTTCTTCTTTAAGGGCGGCATGTTTCAACCAGCTACTGAATGAAATTCAAATATTTTCAGAAAATACAACGATATCATGAGAAGAAGATGGAAGTAGAATTACTGGAGTTCATATGACGCGCAATGTTATTGGATGTTGAAATTGTTCTCGAGTAATCACGGCGGCTTAGAGCAACGTTTCAATACATCAGCAAAGAGAAAATCAATAGGCAAACTGAAAACTGGTTATGAAAATAAAATGCGTCGAAACTTGCCTAAAAACTTGTAAATTTGTCGGGAAAGTAGCCAGCGGAAGAGGACAGAAGTCAGCGAAATCGCCGGCCGCCGGGGCTTACGGAACACTGTTTAAAGGGGACCTATTACGCTGATCCTTCTTTTAATACATATTAGTAATGTTATAATGTTGGTTGTCCATACTCAACCTCTGAAAAGTTTCTACACATAAGATACAGGGGTTTTACCGTAATCCAAGAACGTGATTTCGTCAACGTGATTTCCTCTCTGAACGGCTCCTCCAGAGATCTTCGCGAGATCTGGGCAAAACCTGACGTCAGGTTGTGCCGTCCAATTAATACAGACCTAGCCAGAGCCAACCAGGCGCTGGACCTGCCCACACAGGAAACTATTCTAGCCGGCACTAACAACGGCAGACCACACTACGCCTTAGTAGCGTCTACACTTTTGGAAATACAAAAGAAGAACCGCAGATCATTTCAGGTGCAGTTTTGTCAGTATCTCTCCCAAAGCTGCTTGTCCGTTTACTTTTGGACGCGAAGAAAAACACCTATTTCTCTTCCAAAAGACGATGCCACCAGAAATCAGTGGGTAGCTTTTTTTGTTTGCTGGCAGCAAACAGCCATGGCCAAAGGGAACGTTAGCTGCTTGTGCT
This sequence comes from Gymnothorax javanicus, assembly GCA_029692085.1. Classification (NCBI taxonomy): domain Eukaryota; kingdom Metazoa; phylum Chordata; class Actinopteri; order Anguilliformes; family Muraenidae; genus Gymnothorax; species Gymnothorax javanicus. The sequence goes on along the minus strand of CM056198.1, from coordinate 30,523,003 downwards.
CAGCATTTCACCAAAGACAGCTTTGTTAATAAAGGAGAATTCGACACAGGATAAGCGTTTCAGCTGCTTCTCAAACCTGAAGCAGCTGCATTGATCAAGCGCTCGGAGCCACAAGCTGTAAGTAACGATATAACTGCAAATAATGTAAGTGAAGCTAACGTGTTACAGGTGGCTACTGGCTAGCAGGACCGCTAACGATAGTTAGTACTAACAACTGGCCTCAAGCGCAGGCTTTCTAAAATATCTGAAGATAAATCCTGGATCGGTCGCGACTGTCCCTGACTCACAAACACAGAAGCTGTAAGTTGCTTCTACTGCATAAGCCAACCTAACGTGATAGCCAGTTGATTGTGGCTGTAGCACTGCGGCTAACATAGCCAAGTTACTGTTGCTAATTTTTGTGTCCTAAATATGCAAGAGTGATATCAGGGGAAATTCTACAGGAGGTGTGTGAACATAAACCTCATTTGAAGCTAACTTTTAATACTTGTTTGTAATTTGGATGCTTGGTACGACTGTCCACGGTAACGGAACTTGCTGTCTGTAAAACCTGTATTGCAAGGGTTTGTCTCTGTGGTTGTTATGACCGCTCGGTTACCAGCTACTGCATGTTGCGTGCCGTGCTAATTAAAAATGCTCCTGGTTAAGTTATATGCAATAATTCTGATCGGTATGCTTGTGTTACTTCGGTAAGTATCAATGTGGCAGTTTCATCATAATGTGGCCAGATTGTAGCCACTACAGTTGAAGCTAACCGGAGAGGTGCAGTTAGACCAGACGTTGGTTTTGCAGAGCTTGGGATACGTGTTTGGGTTTGTTTACGGCTGCTTGTGATCGCTTCACTTATCCATGACCGGGATCAGCCGAATACTTCGCAAATGTCTGGGCAAGCTCTGTGGTGCTACCGAGAAAGCAATGCAAAATGCAGGAGCTCTACCGTGTCTGGTATAACAAATGATTTCTCTGCACTACCGTGACATAATTTCATCCCCCTTTAGAAGTTGTTGTGGCTAATAAAAAGCCGAAAAAGGCAGAGATTAAATACGAAATTCTTTCCTGTAGAAGTGATCGATCCGTAAGCTCCACATAAGCAACTTGTCCGCGCTAACGGAACTTACGGTCCGTAAAACCTGTATTATGTTCATAACATAACCGAGCTCTCTCTAGCTGTCGCGTACTATCCATAAAGATGCTTTCACATCGGACGCGAAACAAATTTTTCGCAGGACAGATTAGCCTACATTCAAAGTCAATGCAAAGATGGGAATACACGCGTTATGGGCACGTTAAGCAGCTTTGACACCGGACGCGAAACTAATTTTTCGCGCGACAGGTTACATTCAAAGTCAATGCAAAGACGCGAATACGGGCACGTCAAGCCGCTTTCACACCGGACGTGAAACGAATTTTTCACGCGACAGATTACATTCAAAGTCATGACCGCTTATCAGCTACTGCATGTTAGTTCCCGTGCTCTGCTAATTAAAAATGCTCCTGGTTAACTTATATGCAATAATTCTGATCGGTATGCTTGTGTTACTTCGGTAAGCATCAATGTGACAGTTTCATCATAACGTTGCCTGATTGTAGCCACTACAGTTGAAGCTAACCAGAGAGGTGCAGCTAGACCAGACGTAGGTTTTGCAAAGCTTGGGGTGCGTTTTTGGGTGCTTGTGAAACGATCGCTTTACTTATCCATGACCGGGGTCTGCCTGATACTTCACCAATATCTGAGCAAGCTCTCTGATGCTACCAGTGAAAGCAATAGGGAAGCGCACATGCTATAACGTGTCCGGTATAACAAACGATTTCTCTGCATTGCCATCGATTGAATATTAAATTCTTTCCTGTAGAAGTGATCGATTTCTCTAGCTCCACATAAGCAACGGTTCACGCAAACGGAACTTACGGTCTGTAAAACCTGTATTATGTTCATAAAATAACCGGAGCTCTATCCCGCTCTCGCGCACTATCCATAACTCGCCCATTCTCCGCGAGGAAACGCTGGTCATTCCAACGCAATAAGTAAACCATTACCACGGGAAATTTCCGAAAAGGCCATTTAGCCTGGAGCTTTCGCCCCTCCGTCATATACCAGCGCAGAAGCTGTTCGTTTCTCCACGCTAACGACACACCACAGTTATGCACACGGACCAGCATGTCCTTATAGTACACACCTAAGCAGTCCATAAGCTGTTGGTCCACTTTTAGCTGCTCCTCACTGTCTATGTTTCCCTCTAAACTCAGACCCACCGGATTTCTACGGTCTCCGGTCTACACATGGGTATGTCGACCCGTTCTACAAATGTGTCTATATGGGGTGGATTCTAGCTTTCCCTCAATCCTAGCTATAGAATAGAAAAACCGCTGTACTCAACACTGATGCAGTAGCAAACTGTAGCCGATAGCAAATTTGAGCTTGAGCTGCCAGATTTTCACACTGCGTCCTCCACTTTCGCCGCTGCGTTTATTAGAACAAGTTCATTTCATTAGATCTATATTCAAGTGTAACATTAGATTGCGGAATTTGCCCGCCGCTTCCTTCTCAGATGGCAGCCGTGTCTCATGTTTCACTCTGGGGAGACTGACCCGGTAAACTGCGTTCTGCAGCCTCGTTCCACCCAACTCCGCCCTCCACAGAGCTGGCCAGTCAGAAGAAAGTGGGCACACGGGGAGTGGGGGCCATAGCGGAAGAGCCACCCCAGTGAGGCGTTTCAGGCAGAGACTACAATGGACTACAAATAGGGTTTTTTGAGGATGGCAGTATGAGCTAAATAAGGACCCTGTTTTGGTCTTTGAACGATCAGGAGTACTCTAGGGGAGTCCAAGATCAAAATATAACCTTGGAAATATAGCAAAATAGGTCCCCTTTAAGTGCTGCCATAGCAGTGTAATAGGAAACACCATCAAGTGTTTCGAAGAGATCGGTTTGCTGAAAACTGGTGGCAATAGAGGTGCAATACTGAAGTAATGTGCCTCTAATGTTCGTTACCTGTGTATGGCAAGTAAAAAATAAAAAATTTTAAAAATCAGCTGTTGACAGCGCAGCAACTCTGTGATGATATTAATAGCGCCAGAAGTGAAGAGATGAAAGTATCAAGATCTACGATTTCAATGTGTGAAAAAGGTCTGATTAGTCCTGTTACTGCAAAGAGCTAGCAACATCAAAAAAAAAAAATGACTTGAGTTAGCCAAGAATTTCAATGGACTGGGAACAAGTCCTTTGAACCGATGAATGAAAATTCAAAATTTTCTGACCCAAACGTACAACTTATGTGCTCTGTAGAGTTGGAGAATGTTTCAAAAAATGACCGTTTAACCCCTTCAGTAAAACATGGAGGTGGTAATATTATAGTTTGGGGTTCATTCTGCTCAATGGAGCTGGTGATCTCATAAAAATCAGTGGAATCGTGGATCAAAAGAAGCATCACAGCATCCATGTGAGGCACGCATTGTCATCTGGAAAAAGACTGATTAGTTGTGGATTTTAACTAGATAATGACCCTAAAATACATCTAAGTTCTGCAAGAATGATCTCAGTCGGAAAGAAACATCTGGTGACATCAAAGTTATAACTTGGCCTGCTTAAAGTCCAGACCTTAACCTGAGTGAGCAAATCTGGGATTTGCTTGATGCCAAGATATACAAATCTGTTGTAACATTGAAAGGATCTCTGGAATGAATTTCAAACCATATGAAATTGTTTACCTAGTGAGGAAATATAAAAAATATATGAAAACTAAGCCTGAAAGATTAAATGCTGTAATCAAAGCACAGGGCGGCCACACTAGATACTAATTTTTTCTCTCAAAAAGACATTATTATTTTTGTTTTTAATATGTATTGTCATTTGTTTCCTTATTTTCATCCATATGATCCAATATTACATTAAATAAATTGTTGAATTGTACTTGGTTTCTGATTTATCTTCTTTTTGTCTAGTGTATAATCATCACTGCACACTACTGTTCAAGATCAAGATATTTTTCATTTGATGTACTCTTGTGGCCATAAAAACATAATGTCCTTGGTTTCAATATTTCTCTCAGTAGAAGTGTGATGCAGCTTCAGTGTAGCACTGCAACCCATACTTCATAATTCAAATTAAGCAGAAACTGCACTGGTCTCACAGCTTGCTCCGGGGGAGCTACCATCCTGAGGTTTTTCACTCCAACCAAAGCAAAAAACACCTCATTTGTCAGTCAGAGATTTTGATGACCTGCTAATTAGCCGACTCAGGTGCACTGAGTAAAAACCTACGGGATGGTAGCCCTCCACGAACAGGTTAGGAGACCACTGTTTCAGACCCAAAGTTATGCTTCTCAGTAAAGGCTTTCCACGCTCAGTTAAGGCTTTCCTCATTTATTTATTAAATAGGGACAATAATAAAAAAAAAAAAATTTTCTTGGTGGCTTAAAGTAAGTGTGCAGGCGTCCCTTCTTTCTCCATTGACGCGTTTTATTTGATAGCCTTGCACCTAAATGTGATGTACGTATTATTCTCTTTCTTCTTACCCAATAATCTTTCAGTGTGCCATTAATTGTGAAACCTTGATTTGGAGGAAATTGAAATTTAAATAAATCAGTAAATGATTTTTGTTGGTTTCATTGGAATGTTAGTATCATACAGTATTTCACATATGTTGTCATATAGAGTTTTTGTGTAAATATATTTTTTAGAGGTTTTTAAAGAATTGTTACTACATTGCCAGTCAGGGGTGCCAGTAATTTTGTAGCCCCTTATATTCCTCCAAAAACCATATATTGTTCAGCATTAATTGTACTAGTTCTGCAAGTTACCCGTGCATGTGCACTAATGCAGCCCATACCATAACGGATGCGAGCACTTTAACAGTGCACTGATAACCAGCTGGACAGTCCATCTCTTCTTTAGCCAAGAGGACGTGGTGTCCATTATTTCCAAATAGAAATTCAAATTTTGATTGGTCAGACCACAGGACAGTTTTACACTTTGCCGCAGTCCATCTTAAATGAGCCAGGGCCCAGAGAAAGCAGCAGCCCTTCTGGATCTTGTTTATATAGTGGGTTAGCTTGCTATGTGAGGCATGCTGGGCCTAAAGCCAGGGGTTTTGATGTCATGAAGGTGGCTCTCTATTAACCAGGCTAAATCGCTAAGCTGTGGTATCTCTGATTGTGAGCTTAACGTATGTCAAGACAGCTCATGCAAAGAAAGCCAGGCTAAGTATAACTTGCTTCATGATAGCTAGCTCCACACCTTGGCCGGGGGTAAATTCAGTAGCTAGTAAAATTAGAAATAGCAAATGCATGCTAGGTAATGCCCAAAGTGTACTTCACTTTACTTTTAAATTACTGTAGCTGCTGCAATAGTTGTGTTCAACATAAACCATGGCATTCCGTCAGAGGTAGCTAATGAGGGCCTTCAGCAGCCTTAGCTACTTCTTTACAGATGATAGCGAAAGAAGTTAGTTTTGGTTCACCAAAAAAAAATGTTCAGCTAACAATTTATTTACTCAATAATGGAAACCTGCACATGGCTTGTAATGATTAAGAAGCAATGACTTAGGAAATGACAAATATATCACTGGTGGCTACATTTTTATTTATTACATTACTTTGTCCAAATTCCATATCCCGTACTAGCAATTTTCTGCAGTAAAGAGATTACGGACAAGCTTTTCTAACTTTTCCCCTGCGACAAGGCACTTCATTTTACTATTTGTGGCAGGATTAAATCACTGGTATCTGAGTATGTCGAGCAATCACACGAAACATATACTTAAATATTGCTTATTTGAGCAGCTCAATCAGCATCAGTTGCTTGAATAGGCTGTAACTATGTTTACATAAAGTCACAAAAAAGAAAAGTCTCAGACAAATTGGTCCTTTACATCTACAGTGAGAGTAAAAAGTATTTGATCCCTTGCTGATTTTGTTGGTTTGCCCACTAATAAAGACATGATCATTCTATACTTTTAATGGTAGATGTATTCTAACATGGAGAGACAGAATATCAAAACGAAAATCCAGAAAATAACTTTAAAGAATTTATTTTAATTCATTTGTTTTTCATTGAGGGAAATAAGTATTTGATCCCCTAGTATGCATTAGGAGTTCTGGCTTTCACAGACCAGTTAGACACTCCCAATCAACTTGTTACCTGAATTGAAGACACCTGTTCTAACTAATCACCTGTCTGAAAGACACCTGTTCACAGAATCAGACAATCAGACAGATTCCAAACTCTCCAACATGGGTAAGACCAAAGAACTCTCTCAGGACCTCAGAGACAGGATTGTTGACCTGCACAAATCTGGAATGGGCAACAAAAACATTAGCAAGATGCTGGGTATTAAAGTAACAACCATTGGTGCAATTGTGAGAAAATTTAAGAAGTATAACATGACCATCAATAGACCTCGGTCTGGTGCTCCACAGAAGATTTCACCTCGTGGGGTGGCAATGATCATGAGAACAGTGAGAAATCGGCCTGCAACCACACAGCGGGAGTTAGTGAATGACCTCAAGGCAGCTGGGACCACAGTCACCAGGAAAACAATTGGCAACACTTTGCGCCGCAATGGATTAAAATCCTGCAGTGCCCGAAAGGTACCCCTGCTTAAGAAGGCACATGTGGAGGCTCGCCTAAAGTATGCCAATGATCACCTCTAAGATGCACAAAGTGATTGGGAGAAGGCTCTGTGGTCAGACGAGACCAAAATTGAACTATTTGGCCTAAACTCTACTCGTCATATGTGGAGGAAGAAAAATGCTGCCTATGATCCCAGGAACACTGTGCCCACCGTCAAGCATGGAGGTGGAAACATTATGTTTTGGGGTGTTTCTCTGCCAAGGGCACAGGGCTACTTCACCGCATCAGTGGGAAGATGGATGGAGCCATGTACCGTGCAGTCCTGAGGGACAACCTCCTCCCCTCTGCTAGGAAGCTGAAAATGGGCCGTGGCTGGGTCTTCCAACATGACAACGACCCGAAGCATACAGCAAAGGCAACAAAGGAGTGGCTCAAGAAGAACCATATTAAGGTCATGGAGTGGCCCAGCCAGTCTCCGGACCTCAATCCAATCGAAAATCTATGGAGAGAGCTGAAGGTCCGAGTTGCCGACAGCCCACCAACCTTAATGATTTAGAGAGGATCTGCAAAGAAGAGTGGGCCAAAATTCCCCTGATATGTGTGCTAACCTTGTGGTTAACTACAACAAACGTTTGACCGCTGTGCTTGCAAACAAAGGCTTTGCCACCAAGTATTAAGTGCTTTTGGATAGAGGGATCAAATACTTATTTCCCTCAATGAAAAACAAATGAATTAAAATAAATTCTTTAAAGTTATTTTCTGGATTTTCGTTTTGATATTCTGTCTCTCCATGTTAGAATACATCTACCATTAAAAGTATAGAATGATCATGTCTTTATTAGTGGGCAAACCAACAAAATCAGCAAGGGATCAAATACTTTTTACTCTCACTGTACATGAGTGGTGGCTGGTGGACTGAAAATAGTGAATGTGATATCAGTCTGGCTAATGAAAAATCAATGTTGGCTAATTTAATGGCTAATCAGGTTTGGAAGCCAGTCAGGACCCCGCAAATATGACCCTCCAGCGAAGCTAGCAGATAAAGTGATCATACATCTTGATCATACATGCTGATAGGCATACCTGCAATTGGAATTGTTCTGAAGTTCCCAGATCACAAAAAATTGGGACGTTCCTATTTTTATAAAGAAAAAGAAAAACCATTAAAGAATTTAAAAATTAAATTTTACTGTAGTACTGTAAAGCTAATAATGTCAACTTATCAGGGTCAAAATAGCCTTTCCTATACCTTTAAAAAATGCCAAGAGCTCAGTGGGGGCTCCACCTGTACTTGTACAGGGGCACTGCCCTAGACCCGTGAGGGGCCTAGGCAGCCCCTTCGACCCCTGGCCATTAGTGTTCCTATTTCTGAAATTCTAGCGTTGGCAGGTATGGACAGAGTCTTTTCTATTGCCGGTAGTCTGGTTATCGGCTCCAAATGGACCCCAGGATCCCTAGGGAGGGTTTTAAGTATATTTTTAGGAGCGCTATAATGGGTTTTAAATGTATTTCTAGGTCAGGTTTGCAGGATTTTATTTTATTTTTTCCTGTGACCTGTAAATTCATGCATCATTACTGTTTGAAAAAAAATTAACTTCAGAGGAACTTTTTTTTTTTTTTTTTTTTTTTATTTCACCCTCCATGCTTCGGGTAACTTTGCAGGGTGCCTGTAAACCAAACAATAAAAATAGTTTGGCCTAAAGAGTAATAAAAGAGACACACGTTTAACCGCTTACGCATTTTTCTGACTACCCTACTTTGGAAGGTCAGTTACCACCTGTCTCTTTTGGAAAAGTCAGTTCTTTGACTTTTCTGATGGTGGTGAATAACGAAGGGATTTTAAATGAAAAACATTATTTTATTAGGACTGGAGTGCCAATAATTGACTATCATACTTTTAGAAAAAAAAATGGATTACTTAATAACACACTGACAAATGAGAATGAATATTCTTAAATAATAGGCTGTCATTTTCACACAGGTTCAAATTTACCATACATGTTATCAACCATATGAGTCATCATATTCAGGCTTTTTATGTATTTTTACAATAGTGCAAAAAAATTTTGTTATAAAAACATCTCTCCACATTCAAAGAAACTGTGACCTAAAAAATATGGACTAAAATAAGACACAAGGCAATCACTGTCATTTACTCTGCATAATCTCAGGAGATTATATTTTCTCACTCTTGGTGTGCCTCATTTCAGGGAAAGATCTACATTAGCATTAATCATACAATCCAGCTTCAGATAAAATTAATCTGGCCCACTGATGCACTAAATTATCACTTATTATCATTTATACATTATCATCGATTACAATCATTTTCATTGCCATAATTCATGATATCGATTATGCAATGCGTTTTTTTTTTTTTTTTGGGGCATAAAGACCTGTAACACTGTGACTAAAAACGGAGGGACACAGGAGGGCTGGAGGGCGTTCAATCTGAAAGATCCCTCGTCCTTTATCTGATGATGGCCGTAAAAATCACACATTATACCACATGGATTTCTGTTAATTCTAATTAATGAATCTCACTGGCACACGAATTTCAGGGACAGACAACTCAGAAACACTTAGGGAAAGGAAATGAGCTTGACAAAATCGGCCCAAAAGAAAGGAAATCCCTGATAAGTTCCAGCTTTAGAAGAAATGGAAAAATCAGCCACTTATAGTACTGTCTGGTTAACAATATTGAAGGTAGTAGTTCCAAAATGTGAGCTTCCATCTCCAAATGCCTTTGAGGCACGCATCATTACTGTTAAAAAAACAAAGGCGTCACGTCCAGAGTTTTTAATCATTGTTTTTCCCCCACAATCCAGCTGTCCTTGGCAGGTTCTCCTACAGTTTCCCTAATTGGTTCTCATTATTTAACTACTGTCGCCTGTTTCCCCTTTCCTCTTGTGCTCCTATTCCCACCTGTCTCCTGCTGTTAATTGTTGTTGTGTGCATTTATGTTCCAAGGCTGCGTTTCCCCTTAGCTGGATTGTTCTCTTCCATCTTACATGTTAACTACTAAGTAAAACAAGAGTCATCAGAAGATGACATATCCCCCCGGCCCCTGCTATGTAATTTCAGAAATCCCAAAATATCAAAAAGCACCAGTCTAGGACCTGATTAATACGCGCAGCAAGTTTCGTTAAAAAAATATCGAACGGTATTCGAGTTCTTCTCTGGAAATGAAATTATTCCGGACGGACGGACGGACGGACATACTAATGACTATGTCCCCCGGCATTATATGCCAAGGGGATAAAAAGGAAATGTTTTATATGGAATCACTTCACAGTGTCTGCAGTCCTAGCGAGTGGCTTCTTCCAGTCTCTTGCGTGCCCTGGGTCATTCAGATTACCATCCCGGTCACTGACTTAGGGCCAGTCCCTCCGACCTCACCTAAGCCTGATCTCCCATTTTCTTAGTCATCCCCGCCCAAGTTTGGACTGCCTCCTGACCAAATCTCTTCTGTGTGCTTTAAGCAAAGTCTTCTTCAGTTTATAAACAAGCCTATTTGGCTTTTTTCTGTGATCTGCGTCTGGCTCTCATTCAGCTATCCTGACACAAAGGTATCATATGAGGTTCTAATAACCTTATATAATATGATGCATAAGGTACATATGATACATTATGACACATAAGGTATCATAAAGTTTCTCTATTTTTCTGAAAACATGGAGGAAAATTAAAGAAGATAAAAAGGCACTGAAGGCACTCAAGTTACACACCACTGGATATATCCAATATTGTGAACCTCCAAGAGCTATTCAATATTGTCAACAGCACAAGGACCCAATGGCTCTCACCCATGTACTGCAACAAAAAATTGAAATTTCATCAGGGAATACGCTGACACACAGACCTCTTTGTACACTGTTGAGTCACATGGCTGCAATAGACAGTTATCTACAACATGCACAATCTTTTCATACTACCAAACAATCAGCCAGCAACACTTCTTCCCCAGTCATTCTGTGCCTCACACTTACATGTTTATCTGGTGTGAACGACTCAGCGTTTCCAGAAATGTATTGCTTATCGTTTCAGGACTCTTCTTGTCACATATCAGAAGCGAGACAAAATTAGGTTTTTGTATCTTGCCTTTATTCAATGCTTTACGGATGACCGCACTTTTTTGCACTCATGACAATAGGCATTAGGGATATTCTATTATGCAGATGAAAATGTTTTGTCCCTATGTCAGGGATTTTCTTATGACATGGGTACAAACCAACTGACATACTGTTACTTTTTTGCTTGAAACATTCCAGTGAAAAAATTTCAAGATACCTCACTCATCGTGAGAAAAGGCAAAAATCATGCTTCCTCGATTTAACATTAAAACCAAGATGACCATTGAATCTACACCTCAGTATTTACTGGAATTGAGGCTCTGAATAGACCCTTTCAGTTTAAGAGCGAGAAAAAGGAAGATTTGGAGAGCGCATGAGCACAACACATTGTGTATGGCAGCAGAAAAACTGGAGACCATTAACAAACCTGCAATCAGCGAGAAGAGAGCCATCTCCCAACTCAAGGTTCGTGAATTGAGACAGATATGCAAAAATTTGGATGAACCACACTAAAAGCTCATAAAGGGAGAATTAGAATAACTGAAAAACGTCTGCTGTCAAAACAAACATTGCTTAAGACAGGCTAACCATCCCTATTTACTGCCCACTCCTTGTCAACTACCACGATAATTGGGTCACTTAAAACATCTGAAAACTAGGTTGACATGGTTTTCATTTCAGCTGTTTCAGCACAGATCTTTGGCAATAATCATTTGGTTTCTTTGTGATATCGATTACATAATTACTTGCTATATATAGCCAACAAAGTTGAATTAGCTTGCCAGTTGCAGATGTAAACTAACTAGACAGTCCAGAAAAAATGGGTGTAGCCTCAGAAAGCCCACTACTCCCCTTTTTTGTGCATTATTTGGCCAATACTGTCACCATGGCAACCAAAATCAATAGGTGGAGTATAACACATGTCCATACCAAATATGACAGTAATCGGTCAAAAAGTACAGTCTGTGCAGCATCCACAAGGAAGTGTGTACATCAGCAGAAATTTGCGATTTATTTGGCCAATACTTTCGCCATAGCAACCAAAATCGATAGGTGTCATTATGAAGTGTAACAAATGTCCAGAAAGAATATGAAAGTAATCGGTCAAGAATTGCAGCTTGTACGGCGTCTATAAGGAAATTTCTACATTTTGCCACTAATTTGCGTATTATTTGGCCAATACTGTCGCCACGGCAACCAAGATCGATAGGTGTCATGAGTGAGGTGTAGCACATGTCCGTAACAAATATGAAAGCAATCGGTGAAAAATTGCTGCCTGTACTGTGTCCCCAAGGAAATCTCAACATTTTGCCACTTATTTGCACATTATTCTGCCGATCCCGTCGCCATGGCAACCAGAATTGATAGGTGTCATAAGTGGAGTATAATACATGTCCATACCAAATATGAAAACAATCGGTCAAAAATTACAGCCTGTAGAGCATCCACAAGAAAGTGCCTAGGGACGCGGATGCGGCGGCAAAGACGACACACGTGAATTCATGGTAGCCGCCCGACTTCGTCTGGGGGCTACAATTAATGTCATTAACACCACGATAATTTGTCCCACGCTATAAGTCAGCTAATAGCTACAGTGTTTCTGCGACAAATTTGCACTGTTCAAAACAACCGGCAAGCACACATGATCCTAACCGCTTCTCAACATGGATTAGATCGCAGGTACACATGTGAAATACAAGGCCAAGGCAGCATCATTACTGCTTGACTGAATGCAACAGATTTGATTTCGGATTCTCATTTGTGCAGAAAACATCAATGTCAAGGACTTACCTTGACAATATCTTGCCAATATAGCCTTTCAAGTCTACTTTGCACCGAAAAAGTCAATGGTTTTAGTTTGTAGAAGACTGATGGTGCATCGTCTACATCATCAGGGGAAAGAATTCCGTATACAACCTCCACTTTTTTCAGCTTTTTATTTTCCAGAATGATTTTAAAAGGGGACCCCAATATATTTTGGGGGTTTTTAATAGTGAGAAGAGGGAATAGAATTGAATATCAATATTTAATATCGCGAATGTATCCACATGCCCTAGCAACCTGGCGTGTCATCAGTAACATTGCTGCTGCCATTTTATGTTACTATCACGTAGCTGTAGCAGCACTAGAAATCAAACTCCGAATTTTCTTGACTGGACGTGCGATTGATGTCTTTACACACCCAAATGTTTCTCTGGGTACCAAAACATCAAGGTAAACCAAAAAAAGTACTAATTTCATTCGATACTGGTGAAGGTTGAATACAGAATTCTTTCCTCGTCAGGTCCACAAGATTGAGGTTTCCGGACACAAAATGCACGCTGCACACCCCAGAATGTTCCTTGAGAACAAAAATTCTTCCTGCTTATAGCCCGAATCCACGCCGCTCCCTGCCTTTCACCAAAGGGAAAGCAAAAGAGCTTAATATTATCCCCTTTTTCGATTTGTGCATCTTCTACCATACATAGTCTGCAAAGAGCATGCGTGCAACCCAAATCTCGCTTAAGCCGAACTGGTCAATCAACACCAATTTCTTTAGGCAAATTTAGGTTTATTTCAGGCCTCTTAAGATTTTGATAGAGACTGCCCCCAAGAGACTCAATTTCAATTACCCCCCAATAAATACGTAAGTAAATAAATAAATAACGATTATATTTCTTAATCGTGATAGATCAATGATATGTTGTAAAACTCGCAAAATCCCAGAAAGGTTCAAAGCATTTTCACTCTTAAATAGAATGCTCTTTCACGCTCCTCAATATTTTCCCTGTGTCCTAACCTTTGGCATTCAATCTCCTCCCGCTAATGCATCTCAAGAACACACTTGCAGAGCTATACTTTACTTCAGGTTGCAGAAGATGAGCTAGTTATTTGTTCAACAGAAATTAAATGAAGCAAAGACTGCACAAAAACAGCTGTTCTCATTACTATAATTTATTGTGATATATGATTATTAGTGGTTAATCAAAACACAGCATGATACAATTCACAATCATGAGACAGTGACCTTGCAACCCATCCCACCAACACTCAAAAGATCATAGAAATAATCATGTATACAACCCCAATTCCGAAATAGTTGGGACAAAGTGTGAATTGTGAATAAAATCAAAACGCAATGACTTTCAAATCACACCAGTCAGTTTTTTTATTCACAATAGAACAGAAATAACAAAGAAAATGTTGAAACTGAGAAATTTTACAATTTTATCCACAAAATGAGCTCATTTCAAATTTGATGGCTGCTGCAAGTCTCAAAAAAGTTGGGACAGGGGCCTGTTTACCATGGTGTAGCATCCCCTCTTCGTTTTAACACAGAGTGGAGGCGTCTGGGCATCGAGGAGACAAGTTTCTTGAGTTTAGCCATTGGAATTTGATCCCACTCTTGCTTAACACAGGCTTCCAGCTGCTGGAGAGTTTTGGGTCTCCTTTGACGGACTTTTTGTTTAATAATGCGCTAAAGGTTCTCAATCGCTGAAAGATTAGGACTGCAGGCAGGCCTGTTCAGCACACTGACTCTTCTACTACGAAGCCTTGCTGTTGTAATAGCTGCAGTATGTGGTTTTGCATGGTCCTGCTATAATACACAAGACCTTCCCTGGAATAGATGTCGTCTGGAGGGGAGCATATGTTGCTCTAAAACCTTTATATTCCTTCCAGCGTTCACAGTGCTTTTTAAAACATGCAAGTGTCCCACACCATATGCACTAATGCATCCCCATACCATCAGAGATGCTGGCTTTTCAACTGAACGCTGATAACAGGAGGGGTGGTCTTTCTCCTCTTTAGCCCGGAGGACACGACGCCAATGATTTTCAACAAGAATGTCAAATTTGGACTCATCTGACCACAGGAAACTTTGCCACTTTGCTACAGTCCATTTTAAAGGAGCCCTGGCCCACAGAACACGGCAGCGCTTCTGGATCATGCTCAACAATGGCTTCCTTTTTGCATGATAGAGTTTTAGGTGGCATCCGTGGATGGCACGACGGACTGTGTTTACAGACAGTGGTTTCTTGATGTATTCCTGGGCCCATTTAGTAATGTCAATGACAGAATCATGCCAGTGAGTGATGCAGTGGTGTCTGAGGGCCCGAAGATCACGGGCATCCAGTAAAGGTCTTTGGCCTTGTCCCTTACGCACAGAGATTTTTCCAGTTTCTCTGAATCTTTTGATGATGTTATGCACTGTCAATGATGAGACCTTCAAAGCCTTTGCAATTTGACGTTGACGAACATTGTTTTTAAAGTATTCCACAATTTTTTTTTATAGCAAGCCTTCACAGGTTGGAGAGCCTCTGGCCATCTTTACTTCTGAGAGACTAAGCCTCTCTAAGACATCCCTTTTTAAAGCCAATCATGTTACACACCTGATGCCAGTTAACTTAATTACTTGCTAAATGTTCTTTCAGCTGATTCTCTTAAATATTAATTGCTTTTTCAGCCATTTTTTGCCTGTGTCTCAACTTTTTTTAGACCTTTTGCAGCCAGAAAATTTGAAATAATCTCATTTTGTGGATAAAAATGTAAAATGTCTCAGTTTCAACATTTGAAATGTTATCTATGTTCTATTGTAAATAACATATTAGCTCATGTGATCTGAAAGTCATTGCATTTTGATTTTATTCACAATTTCCACTTCGTCCCAACTTTTTCGGAATTGGGGTTGTAATTAGCATGTTTACTTGACTCAATCTGAATTCCTGTAACGGCCTACAAGAAAGTTCGCCACACAAATTTGTTGATTTATGTGTAGGAATATACTCATATTTGTCAAATCGATGAACGAGAATCGTGACGTTTGCATCACGATGCATTGATTCATAAATGTTTCATTAAGTAGAGAACGTAGGCTTTCCAGAGAATGAAGCGTAACCACGCGCTTTGTTCCAGTGTCTGGGCTATGTCTACAATTAATACAGCTGCATGCCACTCCTTAAACGACAAGACGACATTACAGCCCTTGCCATCTCCATTTTTTTCTTCTTCAAAGTCTTTCTCGCTAGTTAATACACTCATTTTCTATTATTCCTCAGCCAAGCCTACTTCTTCTTCGTCATGGAGCAGAGTAACTACATGAATTCCATTAAAAACCCAGACTGATACGATCGTGGGGGTTCATGTGGGCTTTCAAACCTTAAGCAATTCCCCCTTTTCCCCCTTTTACATCTGTATTCAACTAGTATAGTGTAACAGCTCCACTCCTTCTCCCAAATTTCCATAAGGTTTGACATGTATAATTTCTGATATAGCAACATCTTCGCCTGTTCCTCAAAGGCATTAATTACAATTTGGACTTTTTTATATTTTTCGAGAAGGCAGTTAATTTACTAGAGGTCTCCAGCTGAAGCA
This sequence comes from Gymnothorax javanicus, assembly GCA_029692085.1. NCBI lineage: Eukaryota > Metazoa > Chordata > Actinopteri > Anguilliformes > Muraenidae > Gymnothorax > Gymnothorax javanicus. The sequence goes on along the minus strand of CM056198.1, from coordinate 30,507,008 downwards.
TAAACAATTGTATCTGCATTTTGTCGAAGGCGATTCATAATTTCTGCGAGTGCACTGACGAATAAGGGCGTCTAAAAAATGAATCAGTCTTACGTGCATTTACTTACCCGCAGACGTGCGTAAAATAAAGTTTGTGCAGAGAACATTATGTCTTAAAATGTCATTAGCTTTCATACGCTATAGCTGAAACACAAATAATAATAAACACAGGCAATTTACCGGTGAAAGTTTAATAGCCTATGTGTCCAAAATGTAACAAGATTTCAATGTACGGACAACACACGAGGACACGACTGAATCACCAGCTGATATTCGGCGAACCACCTCATCTTTCGAAATGTTTTCAATCGTTTGCGAATCATGAGACTAGATTTATTCACTTTTGCATGTAGAATAGCAAATCAGTCTATTGTTAACGAAACTAGAATCGTGAGACAACACCCGACGTTTATTCACCTAAGATCTAAATATGCGACCTTACCTCAAGCATGAATCCACTTTTTCGGCGAGAACATCATGCATGTAAATGGAAATCGATCGAAAAATGGGATGCCCCTTTTCTCTTTGTTAGCCCAGCGAGCTCCGAGTGCTGAGGGCAGCACACCTTCCGGCGGACCCGTGTGGTAGTTCACTTGTTCCTCGTCCGAGCCGAGGTTCGGTCTAACACCACACGTCTGCACGGCTCGTTTAATGTTCAATATGTGTTCCATGCACTCAACCAACTCATGGTTCTTTTCCTATTACCTTGCTCGCCCCGACAGTAATGACGAGTCGTGAAGATGGGATCAGTGCTGCCGAAGTGTGGCCACGCTCTTCTTTAATAACGAAACGCCCTGACCAGAGAACTCAATTTGGTTAAAGATCATTAAAGTTTTGTGATCGCAAGCATAAACAAGGCTGTTGCATTTTTTATCAACGCGATTTCAGCACCTCGGAGCGAATTTTGGCGTAGTATATGTAGCCTAGACCATTAATTTATGCCGGTATTCACATCCCTAAGTGTCAATAATTTTCGTGATTAGCCATCGATAAAATGGCCCTTTTGGTATAAAGTTGGTTACTTTTTTTGCACGAGTTCGCCAGTGGTTGATGTCCATGTAGCGCAAAAATGATGCAGCAGCCTCAAACATGTTGCAATCACTGGGACATTTCTTTTTCACTGCATTCCATTAAAAAACCTGTGGTGATTACCACAGAAATACACAGGGAGCTATACTTTCATAATTATAAAAATTCAAATTACCATTAAGCAGATCATGCGTACCATTTCTTGTGTCTTTAGCGATGAAAGTTTAAAATTTATTTAATGTACAATATCAGAGGACAAAAATTCACTATCTACCTCTTTTACGCACTCACCTGCGTACACTCACCCACGCACGCATGCACACGCACACGCACGCGCGCATGTATATGCACGCACATATGCACGCACGCAGGCAGACACATGCACACACACACACACACACACGTTTTATAACTGTTCTTATGAGGGCCAAAAGTTTTTTTTTTTAATCCAAATTACAATTCCCTTACTCACCCCAAGAACAAACCCTAGTCTTAACCCCTTCCCTAACTCCAAAAATACAAGAGTTGGCGAAAGTCAAAATGTTGAACCCCTATCTTGCGCGTCTGAAGAGAATTGCAGGAGAAAGCTGCTTGAGGTCATTCCCTCAGCAGGTTGCCGAGACCTAGGATTATTGCCTGGTTATTGCCTGCTAGCTTCACTTGTTGGACCTTTTAGACTATGGCATGGGCAGTGAACGTAAACATTCACATGCAATTATGCAAGTGTATCACTTTATGACGTTGTTTTCTTACTTGACCAAAACTTTTCCGCAGTAGGTTACATCAGTCTACACGCTATCCATGAGCATAATGTCCTCTCAGTGGCTTAGAATAGCTAGTTAGAAAGTTATAGGATTAAAATGACTGAGTTTTCCACAAAAAATATTCTGATATCACAGGTGGCTGAGAGGTACATCACAATAGAGTACAACACAGTATGGTATGGCACATAAAGCCAGCAGCAGAGTGAGATGCTTTGCAATTCTTCGATAATGATGTTGGCAAGATAGCTAGCTTCCAATGCTTCAATGCAATAGAGTAAAAATGTGAATTCCACATTCTTTTGCACCGTGAAGTTGCAGATAGTAAACCAAGGTTTAAACTCTGATGACATGGCGGGCAATCAAACCTTAGATGTTTTGGTTGCAGAGTCATTTTGATCTATAGAGGAATTTATTGACAGCCATTTTGTTTTTGAGGGTGGCAGAGTGTACACAGCAAAAATCCCAGTGTTAAGTCAACTCCAATAGAGTTTATATGAGACCAACCCACCCATCTTGGACTCAAATGAACTCAATTGGAGTTGAATTAACACTGGGATTTTTGCTGTGATCTGCCGATCTGGCAACCACATGAATCCTGCCGCGTAGATAAGTAATGTGTGTTTTAACCCTTTCACCCCCACCAGTGCCCAGTTCTCACTGTTATTTCTCCCCATGGCCTTTGCTGACATTCTAACTAAATTTCTGGCTGTCTGTTCTTATTCCCGATTGTTAAAAGAAACGTAACAAAAAGAGTGCCATATGGCACTATTGGGAAAAAATGCCAGTCAGGCAAGAGTGCCATATGGCACTACTGGGGGTAAAAGGGTTAAAGTTGTGACCTCACTGGCTAAGTGATGCTAGTTACTCTCACGGACCAAAACAAACAAACACTCATTTCAGACCCGAGATAAATTAGAAAATTGTTCAAATTCAAAAAAAAATGCAATTTTTGAGGGAAAATAAATACTGTTATTCAGCTCTTTTCAGGAAGCCCTATTGACATATTATCTCTTTTTAAAATCTTCATTTCCATAAAAATCCTCTATCACCTTCAACCCTGATCTTAACTATAACCTACAAATCCCCCAAAGTCACCTTAATTTTAACCTTAATTTAACACGTAACCTTAAACTAGAGCCTAATTTTGATACCTGACCTTAGAACTAGACTTAGTCCTGACCATAAGCCTTCTGTAATCCAAGACCTAAACCCTTACCCCTGGCCCAGAATTAACTTTTACGCGGTGAGGACCAGAAAAATGTCCTCATACATCAGTTTTTCTCATACTTTACCACAGTTGTGAGGTATTTTGGTTCTCACAAGTTCTCACAAGTATCGTGGTAAAAGCACGCACACACGCGCGCGCACACACACATACGCACACACATATGCACAGGTATACAGTATGATCAGCAAGGAACTCACAAAGTGCCTCGAGGGCATTGTGGCAATTCCTTTCCAGGGAATCAAATCTTACTTTTTGCTACTCTAGTATTGCAAGTACAGGTCCCTAACCATCAAAACCCACTGCCAAACTACAAGACCTAATATCTTATTACACAAATTTCTGCAATAGGCCATCAGGACCAGATGAAACAACAGATCCATCTCCATATCTTCCTGGCACTTTTCTTCACATGAGATCCACCTTTTCGACACCAGACAGACAACTGCTAATCTATATAGCTGTTACTGAATGGTTTATGCATCTAATTAATTCAGCTGTACAAATCTCATAGCACCCACTGTCTTAATTGGACATCTGTGATATTTGTCTACGGTGTTTGCCCACAAACTATTTTTTTAGATCAAAGGCAGTAAATGCGCCTTTCTTCCAACTCTCCAGAGCTATCAATCACCCCAATAACACTGAGTTTTTTTTGTGTATTACTAGGTCCAATTTAGTGTGTTTAATTGTACAATGTATATATGTATTTTACATTGTAATACTGGTGACAAAATTATATGGGTAGACATGGGTGGACGATGTATTCGACCGAATTAATTTGGGCATTACCATGGTGCCAAAAACCACCACTGTCTGCCAAAAGCGCAGGGCTTTGACATACCAAATAGAAGGCTTCACTGTGAGGCAATGCCGTATGTCATGCGCAACATGATGCAATCCTGGAAACGCTGCACCTCCTCGAACCTGGCACGGTTGAGCAGTGCGAACCATCCAATTGGGTGGCTGAATTTGTGGATGAGGTCAGTGCAGTGGCTCTTACTGAAGGATCAGAGAGCCTCTTCAAAGCAGGATTAATCGAGAGCTTAACACTTTGCTGCCAAATCAGTTTTCAAGCACGGAAACCATCAAAGCCTTGCCAGTACGCAATTACTTGAATTTGTGGGTGGTTTCCGTCATGTTCGCTGACCCTAACAGTCAAAGCATGACCGTGTTTTGTTTTCAGGTCAATGTTTTGAAAGTAAGTATCACAGCAAAGTATACCCGCGACTTCGAAAAATTAAAGTCCAGACATTTTAATTAGCAGATCCCATGACAAGCCGGGACAAGCGGCAGGTGGGTTTTCAAATAGTCATCTTTACACCACTATGGTGACCATTCCAGACAAGGGTTGCAATTACTCCGACTCAACCGGTTTCTTAGTGCAGAGGATTGAATATCTAGGGGTGAGTATTTTCAAGAAAGAGCGCCAGATCAATTGTAGAGCCTAGTGTGAAAAGTACTTAAGTTACATTTTCACACACCTTGAGGTAAGTATGGGAATACAGCTTAGGGGCATTTAGAGGGATGGGAGCAGTTATAAGTGATTCAGTATCAGGACTGCCTGAATCAAATGCAGGTGATGCAAATGTGACCTGAGATGGCAAACACAAATTATAATTCCTAAATAAAAATGGGAGAACATCATATGCTAAACGGTATTTGATTGATTACCTTGTTGGAGATGAAGATGGTAATTACTGTAGGTACAGATCATTTTCATTGAAATTGTTGAACTTATTATGAATTAGCTAATTTAACAAAAAGAATTGAAATACCAGAGTGCAAGTCCAAGCCTTCCTGGAATATCACTGAATGCATATATTAAACGCAGTTTTTTTAAATAGCTTATACAAAGGCATAATTTACAGTATGAATATACAACCCCAATTCTGAAATAGTTGGGACGAAGTGTAAATTGTGAATAAAATCAAAATGCAATGACTTTCAGATCACATGAGCCAATATGTTATTTACAATAAAACATAGATAATATTTCAAATGTTGAAACTGAGACATTTTACATCCACAAAATGAGCTCATTTCAAATTTTCTGGCTGCAACATGTCTCAAAAAAGTTGGGACACAAAAAGTTGGCAAAAAAGGGCGGAAAACGCAATTGATATATAGGAGAATCAGCTGAAAGAACATTTAACAAGTAATTAAGTTAACTGGCATCAGGTGTGTAACATGATTGGATATAAAAGGGATGTCTTAGAGAGGCTGAGTCTCTCAGAAGTAAAGATGGCCAGAGGCTTTCCAACCTGTGAAGGCTTGCGTAAAAAAAATTGTGGAATACTTTAAAAACAATGTTCCTCAACGTCAGATTGCAAAGGCTTTGAAGGTCTCATCATCAACAGTGCATAACATCATCAAAAGATTCAGAGAAACTGGAAAAATCTCTGTGCATAAGGGACAAGGCCAAAGACCTTTACTGGATGCCCGTGATCTTTGGGCCCTCAGACACCACTGCATCACTCACTGGCATGATTCTGTCATTGACATTACTAAATGGGCCCAGGAATACATCAAGAAACCACTGTCTGTAAACACAGTCCGTCGTGCCATCCACGGATGCCACCTAAAACTCTATCATGCAAAAAGGAAGCCATTCTTGAGCATGATCCAAAAGTGCCGCCGTCTTCTGTGGGCCAGGGCTCCTTTAAAATGGACTGTAGCAAAGTGGCAAAGTGTCCTGTAGTCAGACGAGTCCAAATTTGACATTCTTGTTGGAAATCATGGGCGCCATGTCCTCCGAGCTAAAGAGGAGAAAGACCACCCCTCCTGTTATCAGCGTTCAGTTCAAAAGCCAGCATCTCTGATGGTATGGGGATGCATTAGTGCATATGGTGTGGGACACTTGCATGTTTTAAAAAGCACCATGAATGCTGAAAGGTGTATATAAAGGTTTTAGAGCAACATATGCTCCCCTCCAGACGACATCTATTCCAGGGAAAGCCTTGTGTATTTCAGCAGGACCATGCAAAACCACATACTGCAGCTATTACATCAGCATGGCTTCGTAGTAGAAGAGTCCGTGTGCTGAACTGGCCTGCCTGCAGTCCTGATCTTTCACTGATTGAGAACATTTGGCGCATAATTAAACGAAAAGTCCGTCAAAGGAGGCCCAAAACTCTCCAGCAGCTGGAAGCCTGCATTAAACAAGAGTGGGATCAAATTCCATTGGCTAAACTCAAGAAACTTGTCTCCTCAATGCCCAGATGCCTCCACTCTGTGTTAAAAAGAAGAAGGGATGGTACACCATGGTAAACAGGCCCCTGTCCCAACTTTTTTGAGACCTGTAGCAGCCATCAAATTTGAAATGAGCTCATTTTGTGGATAAAATTGTAAAATTTCTCACTTTCAACATTTGCTATGTTAGCTCTGTTCTATTGTGAATAAAATACTGGCTGATGTGATTTGAAAGTCATTGCGTTTTGATTTTATTCAAAATTTACACTTTGTCCCAACTATTTCGGAATTGGGGCTGTATATGACTTAGTCACTCGGAGTGGCCTTTTTTGACCCATTGGCCATTATTGCTGTCACATACACAAGGAGTGGACTTGAGTGCTTTCTTTATAGAAGTTCAATCCATGTCATTCTGATATTTTTATCACTTGCATCCCCTCTTTAACTTCTCTACCACTGATCTCATTACAGATCCCTCTAATTGCCACCCCCTGGGATGCCATTATGAAACTATTTCACCATCATAGATTGGCAATTCATAGGTTGACGTCTGCTAAATGCATATAATTCATCATCGCAGCCAGCCTCACTAACTGTGGCTGGCAGTAATGGAATTTCTGAAACAGTCTGTACCACTCTTGCATGCAATCAATCAACTGGCTTGTTGTAGCTGGATTAACAGGATTGTGCCTGCCAGGAGAATAGCACCTCTGTGACCTCTGTGTTATTTAAAAATGACTTGGGGGGTGAGTATTAATGCAATATACACAAAAACACCCAGCGTTTTCTCTGCTGGGGCCAAAAGATTGGTATGTCTAAAGGGAAAGAGGCAGTATGGTACAGGACCTTGCCCCGGAGATGTAAGTCTTATTTGTCCCCAGTTTAATGTGTGTGAAGAGATACTGCAATTAAATTAAAGTGAATTGCTTTTTGCAGGCGCATTTGCATGCATTTCTGTGTATATATTGCAGATTTTTGTATTAGAAGGTGTTTGTGTGCATGGGAGTGCATGCACTGTGTGTACGTGTGTGTTTTTCTGCTTGCTGAAGTCCAGGCGGCATTGGAGGTTCAGCTTCAGTGAGAACCAGAACAGAAAAGTGTGGAGTGTTAGTGAAAATGAGAGCAGATCGATGGGCCATTAAAAGGCACCAAGAGTAGGCTCTCTGAAAAAAGGCGAGAATGGGGCTTCAGATGGAAGCGTTCAGAAATGAGATCAGTAAAGGCCATTTACCAAAGTGTGCTTTACACCTCTAAGCAGACCCATTCAAAATAAAAACCCTGAGGTAACTAAGGAAATTACATGGTTCAACAGTTTCTGCAGGCGTCCAAAATTTGGTGCTAAATAAGATAAGTGGGTTTACTGTCTTTGATTGGATGATGTGAGGGTGCTGCAGGCTTCAGTTGTCGAATTCTGTGAAGTGACATGGTCCTGCACCATTGTAAACATTTGTTTCCAAGCTCTGTCTTGCAGAAGCAAACAAAAAACTGTTTAAAAAAGAGCCATACCGATGCTCTATCTTTATTTTTTAAACCTTTTTTCTTTTCTCGCTCACTCTTTCCCGTCTCATTTTTGGGCAACATACAAAGGTGGTGAATCCATGATGGATTGTGTTTCATGACCAAAGGACAAGTTGTTATAAGTATTTGAGCATTACGCTGATTGTTTTTTAGCTCGTATTTCCACTTTGTCCCCCCCACACACACACATAATATGCTAATGAAATGAGCTTAAAATAATTTCTGAATGAAATCAACATTTTTACTCAAATTTGATATGGAGTTTTTACTTGTTTGTACACACATTTCTCTCTTTTTGTTTTTTGGCAAGAACATTTTTATTAATTGTGAATTGAAGTGTTGAACAAATGACAATTAAATAAACTCAAAGCCACTGGCACATTTATTTGGATTGGCTCCTTGTTGGCATCTAGGATGTTGGATAGCCTGCAAAAATGTATGAATACTTGGAAGCAGAAGTAATTATTTGGTGAAGAGAGCATACAGCTGACAATATGCTCATTCAAACTGACTTGATTCTAATGTCTAATTTGCAGTAATAATAATGCAAAGTGGAAGTGGAAACCTATTCTGTCAGGCCACACACACCATTCACACACCATTCACTCAGACACTCACACCTACGGGGAATTTAGAGTATCCAATTCATCTGACACGCATGTCTTTGGACTGCGGGAGAAAACCGACATGGACACTTGGAGAACATGCAGACCCCACACAGAAAGGCCCCAGGCCGGATTCAAATCCGCAGCCTTCTCCCACACGGAAAGAACCTATATAAACATATAGGTTTTAATATGGGGCCAGATATAGGTTTCGCATATATGCGACATACATAAAATTAACCGTTTTCATATATTATAGGTACATATAGGTACATATATGCACCTATATGTACATATAATATATGAAAATGGCCAAACAAAAGTTCCAGTCTGTTTTGCTTTTGGCATTTTCAACCCCACCCGAATCGGGAATGTCCAATTATGGAACTACGTACAATTTCTTAGGTTTATTCGCATATACCTACTGCCACCTATAGACAGTTCAAGCGAATAAATACTACCCGTCCCTGTTAGTAGTTGGGTTGGGCACATCGTCTGAGCGGCATGATGCAAGCGTAAGACGATGGTGAAAGCTAGACAATTCAGAACATGAGCAGGATCTTATAAATTTGCGCCCGTCTAGCCAACAGGACGCGCCTAGAGGACGTTTAATCTACATAACCCTTCCCAGCAGGCCCTTCGTAATTTGCATACCTGTAGTGCATTGGCCAATTGCGCGCTACTTCTGAAAAGAGCAGCACTGCTGGTTGATACGAGGCGGGGATTAAAACCTATATGTTTATAAATACTCAAAGGCAATGAAAACGTAACACTCAAAATTTTGGTTTATTTTTGCTCAGGACCTGAGTAGTCCAATTTGTGTTCTTAAGTGACCATTGGGGTCACAACGTGTACCTCGTTACACATGAATGATCATCATGTAACTCAGCAGTGTGAGTTGGACTCTCATCAATCCATGTTGAGTACAACATATGCGATTAGGAGTTGTGTAAGTACAGTGGTTGAAATGAAGGAGGGATTGTCTTCCCTATATAAAGGCATGATAAAAGCCACACAAAAAACATTTTTAAGTGTCATAATGCCACGTCTGTCGACTGAACAACGGAACAGGGCCCTGGGTATGCTAGAGGCGGGAGTAAGTGCCTGGCAAGTGGCTCACCGTTTTGGGTGTAGTACATCCAGCATCAGTACGTTTTGGGTGTAGTACGTCTAACTGGGACGAGCTCTTTCATCAAGAGTACCCAGACCTCAAACCAGGCAGCAACTCCAGAATGCACTACAGGCAGAGTGGCGACAACTTCCCCAAGACAACCTAAGACGCTTATTCAGGTCCATGAGGAGACGTTGTACTGCCTGTGTGGATGTTCGTGGGGGTCACACCCGATACTGACCGTTCTTTTGAGTTCATTTTTAAATGTGTGTTCCGTTCAGTCTTGTTGTGATTTTTCATTTTCAACTTGTGCTCATTATGTTTAATGCATCTGTTTATTATTGTCCAAATCGGCCCATTAACACATTAAATTCATCAAAGTCAACCCACCCAACATATTTGAATTGTTAAAATAAGACACTAAATTTGAGTCACAAAATTATTTGAATCCAAACTGGTGTTGCGTTTTCATTGCCTCTGAGTATAGGTTCTTTAGAATCCTTGTTATTTCATCCCTGTAGGAAAAAGTCTGGGACCTTTAGTTGCTATACATGCATCTCAAATAAAAGACAAGTGTTTGTTCATTAAAACTGTGAACAGAAATGTAGACTTTGTCTTCAAATTCTTTAAACCACAGTGAAATGCTCAAATAGATGTGGGGATGAAAATGACTTTTGAAAGGCATGTTTACTTGAATGTATGTTCTTCTGTGTACTTTTATTTTTTTATTTTTGTTTTATTTTGCTACGTTTAGACTAAGGACCTCTGAGCCATATTCATCTAGAAACTGCATTACAGACAAGATAGACAACATTGCATTTGGTGGATGCAACAGTGTAGTGTATTACCTTTCAGTGGATGTGTATGAGCTGTAATGATGTGAATCCAGTTTTATCTAATGTGGTGAATCTAGCAGTGACTTACACGTGAAAAAATGCTTAATTGATGAAATAAACATAATCAAACCATTTTGTTTTCATACATTTCCTTCTCTTCCACAATACACAACTCAATCTTCATTGAATGGAAATAAGTATGGTCAAGAAAGAATTGATGACCTTGTTATTGTTAATGTTTCAGGAAAAAAATGTAACAAATAGTATTAGATATTTGTGTTGATATCAAAGCTTTTTGTCTCCTCTCACTTGCCATAGATAACAATGACTGGTTTACATATAACATGCCTTTTCACATGTCAGCATGTATTTAGGATCAAATGTGATGCCAATTTCACATGTTCACATGCAATTAATAAGTTATTGCGTGAAATTCTTGTTATTTCTGTAAGGGACTTTGGACTAATATGCAGATATTACCTTGAGAATAAAAATATGAGCAAGGCATCATGTATGACAGTTGCAAAAGTGAGATATGAGCTATACAATAGGTATGACAAACAGAACCTGCCACTTAGTATATGAGCTATATAGGAGACATATACCTTGTATGTACATATAGGGCCTATATGTGGAAATGAAGCAATATAGGAGACCTATATGGCCTCTATAAGCACATATATGTACCTGAATTTGGCCTATATGCGCATATATGCTGCATATATGCAGCATATAGGTTGCATATATGCGCATATATGTTCATATAGATTCTTTCCATGTGGGCTTGCTGTGAGGTGGCAGTATGTTTAAAACAAAGGAAGAGTAAACACCCTGACTGCACTGATTATTAGCTGGTAATTTATTGTTGACACAATTGTTGCAAAAAAAAACCACAATTATTAATTGTATTGTTATGCTCTAGTATATAATGAACACAAACTTCATCTTTAGTTTGTAAAATTTACTTGCATCTGGTGTTTTTCAAAAAATGTTATGATTCTGTCATGCCTGTTCTGTTTCTGCCATGTCTGTTCTGTTTTTTGCCATGCCCCGTTATATTTCTGCCATGCCTGTTCTGTTTTTGCAATGTTTTTGTTTTTGCCCTGCCAGATCCACATTTCCGTTATATTCCGGTCCACGTCTTTGCCCATGCCCTTCATTGCACTTTGTCTCCCCTGTCTGGTCTTTTAAGCTACAGCTTCTCCCCAAGTCCTGCGTGTCACATGTTTAGGTGATTTCATGGTTTCTGGGTTTCAAACATTCCTTCCAATCTCGTTTGCTTCCTTCGCCTCTCTTTTCTATTTTACTAACCAATACTAACAGTTTGTTGTTTTTGTTATAGTTACTAACCAAGACTAACATTGTATATAATACTAACTTACTAACGAGCACTAGGGATTGTATAGCTGCGCTTACTAATTGATTAACAAGCTCTCAGCACTCGCCCTGTTCTAGTCTCCGCCTCTTGCCTTCACTTAGTCTTTGCTGCAAATTCAGCGGATCCTCCGCACCTGCTCTACTCTGTCCTGCCTCTCATTATCTGTGCACGTTAGAACTCCCTAACCGGAGCTGTATGTTTTGTCATAGGTTGTCTCGTGATCCCTGTCCGCGTTTTGGCTTTTGCCAAATTCATGTGGTTAGGTTCTCCCTTGTGTTTGCTCCCACGTAATTAGTCTGATCCTCTTCACCTGATCCAAATCATAGCATGCGACTTCCCTTGTGTGTATTTAAGCAGTCTTTTCACAGCAGATCCCTGTCAGAATGTTTCCCTAGTCTACCTGTGCTGCTCTCGTGTTCGCCTTGTATTCATAGTGTTGCTTTTCTGACTGGACCATCCGACTTCCGATTTTTGGCTCTGATTTGGTTTTGTTATCTGCTCCTGTGTATCGAACCCTTTTTGTCTGACTACGATTATTGTATTGCTGCCCTGGTTTTTTCGACTTCGGATTCTGCCCCTGGGACTGTGATTTTTGGATTGAGGACTTTGTACTGTTGCCTTCGATCCTGCGGGGGTTTACCCTCTCGCTTAATAAAATCACATTCATCGCATTTCCTGGTTCTCGCGACTGGTTCCTGAACGATACCTCACAAAAAAGGAATCTCTGTATTATAGGAGGCAGATAAAAGTGTCTAAAGCAGGGGTCTCCAATCTTTCCCAGAAAGGGCCAGTGTGGGTGCAGGCTTTCATTGCAACCGAGCAATTACATACCTGATACTACTGATCAACCCCTGGACTCTTTGCTAATAAACTTGATTAGTAGCATCAGGTGAGTAGCTGCTTGGTTACAATGAGAGCCGGCACCCACACCGGCCCTTTCTGGGAAAGATTGGGGACCCCTGGTCTAAAAAAAACGCAGTTTTGTTTTCCTACATGTGGTCTGTAACTGCTTTTTGCATTTAAAATTAATTTTAAACAATGAATAATAACACTGGAGTGTTTTGGCATGGATGCCATTTATTTAGAAAGCAGTAAATAAGTATATCATTGACAGAAATGGGGCCACTCAAAAGCCCTGCTCCTATCTACCATATAACAAGATCATAAAGGACCCCACTGGTGCATTAGCGTGTATCGCTCGGTCACTTCAGGGTTTGTATCTGCTGGTACATTGTGAAATCCGTGTTACCATGAATCCTATCAAGTTGTTTGGGATGTTTGGATTAAAAGCAGCCCTAGAAATTCAATGATCCACAACCATACTTCTTATTGGGGATGAAGCTCTTTACGGGATGGCTATCTTAATTTTTATGTCAAACCCACCTCTGGTGCTTATTGCCGAAGAGCTTTATTCGGTCTCATCTTAATATAGAGCCCAGTCCCATTGGAAATTCCAGTACTGTTTACCAAATAAGTTTTCGTCGGCAAGAGGATTCTTTCTGGGCTTGGCATCCCTTCCAAACATCTTTTCGTTGTGTAGTTGGCTGCTGGTTTTAGTTCGGGAGACTACAGTTTTGAAGTACCTATAAACTACTCTTAAGAAAATAATGTATCTAACATGAAATGTATAATAGACTCACACAATTATATTACAATATTAAGATTTTTGAGGCATTTTAATATTTCGTAGCAAAATCTTGTTATAGTGGGCTGGGGCAGACAAAAGAAAGTTAGCCTACCAGCCATAATTTTTCAATCATTGAAACCTATAGACTGATTATAACTTATAATGAGCAAGCTTTGCACTCAGTCAAAAGTTTTCCTGTCAACTGAACTTGAGGGCAATTGTCGAATAGAATTTCTCCTTAGAGTAATATCTGAACATGAATTTCTTCAGCATAATTATCCAGCTCTTTAAGCAGATAAGGTGTCAACAGTTAACCATGAAATTAATCGGGTCAAGGATCTTTGCCGAAAATAGAACAAATGATTTTTATGAACAATAATTCTGCCCACTGTCTCAGTGTGGAACTGTGAATGAAAATAGAGCAAAAACTTGGCTCTCAGGGGATTAAAGTCCACCATATCGGAACTAACAACCATCTAAAACTGCTGAAATTCCTGCGAGCACATCGCAGCAGAGCACAGCAAGAAGTTACATTCAGACTTTGCAAGATTCAAGCAGGCATTGCACCGATGGTGCATTTGAAAAATGTTGCTCTCCTGGTGGCCATCCTCTTTAATTTTCCCTTGTGTGATTGACATTATAGTCATTACCACATTGTTTCAAACAATGCATTTTGTGTCAGATTTGAATCCAAGTTACTGTACCTTCTCTGCCATTGTTAACCATTCTGATTGTGTATAGTAATCTGTCACTCTGGATTGCAGTGTCTCCCAAATGAATAGGACACAATGTTGAGCTTGCAATAACATGTAGAAGTTGCATGAATTATACAATGACCTTTGAATTACCAATAGGCTTATTATCACTGCCTGAAACTGCATGTGAATGCAATTTTAATTATTGAGATCTACAGCCAGTGACCCTTTCGAAGACCTTTTCTACATGCCATGTTTAATAAACATTAAAAGCTCCTTTAGAGAGATAAAGAAGTAATACATGCGATTAGAGCTAAATTCAACTAGAGGTTGGAATACATGGTTCGGAAGAGCTGCAGGGTGTGGTTGGTTTTTTTTTTTTGATTCAGTGACTCACCTAACTTGATTTTTATAAGAAATAATAGACAATTGAAAAATGTAAATAAAAATGAGCTGGTCTGGCTGACCACATCTGTTAGACTCCATTAATTTTTTTTTTTTTTTTTTTTTTTGATTCAGGTACTTAAATGTTGCTTTTATCCAAAGCAATTTACATTTGATTTAACTAAGCAGGGGCCAGCCTCACCTGGAGCCCATCAGGTTTATCCATCGTATTTTTTGTAAACATTTCTTTTCATATATCTTTGTAAACATACAGTGCCTGACAGAGGTCTTGTCGCATAAGGACATAGTAACTAAAAATAGCATATAACTTTATTTCTAATTGTTACAATAAATGGTCCATTTTAATGTCAAGGGCTTTCACGTTAATAATTTGGTGCAAAATGAAACCGTCAAAAAGGGTTCTGATGTTCACAGCTTGGCTAAGCCCATAACATCTGTTTTTGCTAGGACAAAAGTCTTGTCGTCTCTTCAGATGATGCAACAAATGGCAGATTAGAGTTTAACCTACGACAAATACTGTAATTAACAAATTCCCAGATGTGTATAGAAATAACCCCAGCACACCAGACTTTCATATGAGGTGCGACTAGACCTCTGACAACATACCAAAGATTCAACCACAGACCAAAGTGCTGATCATCAAGAGCCTGAAGACTGAGTCTGCTGCTGAGGTGGCAGACATCTTTAATATATCCAAATGTCAAGTGGAGGGGATGAGAAAAAGATTTGAAGAAACTGGTGACGTTCATGGCAAGCGCAGGTCAGACAGACCCCGGTATGACAATTGTTTGAAAGGACTGTTTGTTGCTTCAACTGTACAAGGCTAGCCCTTCTTCAACTACAGCGAAGCTACATGAGGAAATGTCACCAAAAATCCCAGTATCTACAAGAAGAGTTTGTCAAATTCTCTCTAAAAGTGATTTTCATAGCCAAACTAGTACACAGAAGTCTGCATTAAACAGAAAACAAAAAACCTGAATTGCATTTGCCAAGGCCCACAGCTCACAGAAAGGATTGATACTGGAAAAGTGGCTGAAAGTTTATTTTTCTGGTGAATCATCCATTGAACTGCATGCCAGTCGCCATACAAGACCTGTTGGAACCCTCATGGACCCAAGATTCTCCCAGAAAACAATCATGTTCGGTGGAGGAAAAATCATGGTTTGTTGTTACATCCAGCATGGGGGCGTGAGAAAGATCTGCAGAGTGGATGGCAACATCAACAGCCTGAAATATCAAGAAGTTCTTGCTGCCCTACTTATACTGCTGCTCCTTCTCATTCTTCTGCCTCCATGTCACAGTTCCTGAAAGCGAAGAAGGTGAAGGTACTCCAGGATTGGCCAACCCAGTCACCTGACATGAACATGATTAAGCATTTCAGGGGTAAGATGAAGGAGGAGGCTTGGAAGATGAAACCATAGAATCTTGATGAACTCTGGGAGTCCTGCAAGACTGCTTTCTATACCATTGCAGATGATTTCATCATCAAGTTATCTCAGTCTTTGCCAAGATGTATGGATGCAGTCCTCCAAGCTCATGGGAGTCATACGCAATATTAATTCTTTTTTTCCAAGGCACCATGGCTTTATGTTCTGATATTATAGTGGCATATTTGTGTATTCAAAATAAAGTGTATCTATAATTTCCACATTTTTTTTCAATGCGACAAGACTTTTGTCCAAGCAAAATCTGACCTTTCTGTACAAATTAAATTATAAAACTCAATCAATGACACAAAACTCTATTTTGGGGGTATTTCGCATAATCTAGAGGGCTTTGCCTTTCATATAAGCCATTTTTGATTCCAATTGATCAACTACAAGTCAGGTTATTATTTGTTGTTCCTACAACTTGGATAAGTGACAAGACTTTTGTCAGGCACTGTATATTTTATCTACATAAAGGTGCAGTCACCTAATATTCATTATGATAAAAAATTCATTTCATATAAATAATGTATCGCAAAAATGATTACACCCAAAACAAATTTTGTGAAATCTGTTGTTTTGTGCGGCCTCCTTGATTTTTAAGAACAGCATCAACTCCTCTTGACATTTAATGAAAACTCTTCTCGACCTTTAATGAACAAGATGGCGACATACTGCCCCATCTATCTTTCTCCGTTCTTCGAGAATGAACCCTTTTTCAGATCCTGGATGCTGGATGAAGAGTTACGCTCAGCTTGTCATATCAGAACTCCCCACAAGTGTTCTATTGGGTTTAGGTCTAGTGACAGGCTTGGCCACTGAATGAATTTCACTCTGTTCTTCCTTAGAAATGAAACTGTGGCCTCAGATGTGTGTTTTGGTCATTATCATCTTGAAAGAATGCCCTATGGCCAAGGGCACGGAGTGATGGTAGCATCTTCTCTTCTCTTCATCGATGCCCTCAGTGAAATGCAATTCCCCTCACTCCAAAGTATGGAGTCTCAGTAGTCTTTGCCTTTGTCAGCATGGGTCCTGGCAAATGCTAGATGGGCTTTTTTGTGCATGAGCTTCAGAAGTGGCTTCACCCATGCGTCATATTCTGTCATGGGAAACACTCACTCCAGCTTGACTTTCTAATGCTTTAGCTAACTGTAATGAACTTGTATGTCAATTTTCTTCAACTCTTATAATCACAAAACGCTCATGCCAACGAGTTAAATTACGTGGACGGCCTGGGGTGCGTTTCCAGAAATCATAGATGCTAACTTACATAATTGGAGCCATTGACTGTGAATGAACGGACTATGTAAGTTGCTAACATAGTTGGCAACTTAGTTTGCAACTACGCTTTTGGGAAACATGCCCCTGGACGTCTCACACTGTAAATCCTGATAGTGTGGTGAACTCAAATGTTTTGTGGAAACAGATTACCTCAAAAAAATTGTGTAGGCAAACTTAAATGAATTGTAAGGTGAAGTTATCTTTAACATGTTTTTAAGTGCAGTGAACACAAGATCATTAAGTCGCCAAACTATTTTTTTTTAAGTAATCGGTTTTCACAAAACATTTGAGTTCACCACACTTATCAGGGTTTACAGTGCAGCAAGCTTCCTACAAGTCCATCCTTTCTGAATTTTTGGATCACTTTTGCTACTGTATTCTGACTTATTGGCAAAACTTTACACAAAAAAGGTTAAGGTTACAAGAAAATTATTAAAGAAATTATTTTTTCCCTCAGGTCTTGTGACATTATTCTTTTCACATGTTTTACTCAGAATTTTATCAGGTTTTACTCCAAAGGCATTCACTGGCGTGTTCTCATTTTTGCACCATGGTCATAAAGAATTTTGTTAGAAAAGTTCCAATTTTGTTTTTGGCAATGACAAGTCTGATTTAAAACCAATAAACTAGATTTGTGTGAATACCTTATAGGATCCCTGAGAAAATATTAGTTCTGAAGGGAAATAGATGTTTTTCTGAGAAATCTGATGAGGTGTACTCATTTATGCTGAGCGCTGCATATTTGGCCACATTGCAAATCAGTTGAAAGAATTATGCATTCAGCATTCATGGGCATATTTCCATTGCTTTTGTTAACAGAGTGTTATCTGTATGAATCATATTTACATCTTACATTTTTCTCTCATTTGAGAGCTTCATTTCTTGTGCATTTTTTCATATAATAATTCATGTGCTATTCCTCCTTGAACATTGTTGTTGCTTTTGAATGACAGGACAATTAGGGTAATTCACATGACTAGATGGTAATGGCTTGCCATTATGAAAAACCAATGGCCCAGTATTTTGGCTCTAAAGCCAATGAAAATCTCACCAAAAATTCCCAAGATTGCTGCAGGCAAAGGAAAACGTTTTAATCGAGCAATGCTGATAAACGAAAGGTTCCTAACAGGACCACTTTTGTCAGAATTAGTTCTTTTTGACAAAAAAGTCATAGAATTGTTTTTGGCAGCTTAGCTCCATTCTGACAGCCCTCCTGCCTTCCACACAAGTATGCTCGGATTAGACTGGGATGCCAGCAAGTAAACACTTCACAGGGGGTACACAGATCTGACTCAGTCGCAAAACAATTTTTTCATTTAATAAGTATGAAGGACAGACTGATGACAGATTATTATTGTGAGATGAACGTAGAGAGCCTGGAGGAAACCCACGCAGACAGGAGGAGAACATGCAAACCCTGCACAGGAACGATGCGGTTGACTTGAACCCGGGACCCTCTTGTACCACTGGGCTGTCAATTTAGGATAGTACATTGAACACATGAGGAAGGAGCAGGGGTGGTGCAGGGGTCTTAGATTAACTGCAGCTTCCAGGCCAATGAAAAATTACATTCTCAACTAACAGCGTGCCACAGCTTCCATGCTGGAGGAAGCAGCCTAGCGTGTAAAGGGAGGCTAGTGGCCACCTGTTATGAGAGTGCACAAACATACAGTGCAGTATGGTCAGGGACGCAAGGCTCTAGTAGAAATGTACATGGTCTTAGTATCAGTTCAGATTTCAGCCCGTGCTCTGTTTTGTCGATTGTACTGTAACTAGCAGCGCCTCAATTTTCAAGCACTGGAATTTCAACCCCTTTTGTCCTTCCAGGTCTGAGTGCTTAGTTATGGCAGGAAAACCATTTGACACAACTATCCCATGTATCTTGACACCTATTACATGTATATCCAAAATTATTCTCTGGTGTTGGTCAAGAGCTGATCCAGATGAAGAAAATATGCCTGAGGGAATGCAACTGCACTACAAAGACCACATTTGTGGGTCTCCTTTACTAGTTGCACTGGGTCATTTGCTCAAAACACTTTGGTAAAAAAGTACTGTAAAAATAAAATCATTCTCACCCCACCAGATTACAGCCCTTATTATTGTAGCTTGCATATGAAATTCGCTGGCTATTAATGAAGACTAATGGGGCAAAAAAAAATAGTGGCAGAGCCACTGCGCCTGCTTGGCCAAACATGGCCAAAATGGAACGTCCCCTATTGGCTAAAGTATCAGTCCGATTCAGCTCAAACTCAAACTTGGTCTAGACCTTATGACCATATATACACATAAGAAATATGAAAAGGATTGGTCAAAAACTGAAGACGCTGGAGCGCAGACAAGCATGGACGCACGCACGACAGACCACCACTAAAGACCCCGAGCATAGCATAAGCCCCTTGGGCCTTTTGGCCAAGCGGGCTAAAAATGAATTTAAGCGAGTGACAGTGCCCCCTGCTGAGGTCCTAATGCTTA
The DNA here is from genome assembly GCA_029692085.1 of Gymnothorax javanicus. Taxonomy (NCBI): domain Eukaryota; kingdom Metazoa; phylum Chordata; class Actinopteri; order Anguilliformes; family Muraenidae; genus Gymnothorax; species Gymnothorax javanicus. Next base: position 30,487,401 of record CM056198.1, on the reverse strand, counting down.
TCAGCCTTGATGTCGCACAAATCGCGCCTGTAATGAATCAAGTTGTAAATGGAAGTTAAATATTGGCAATGCCAACAGAAAGTTGATAACAGAACCATGTAGTTTTTTTTAAGAGAAGAAAACGTAAAATCACTGTCCGAGTAATCCTGGTGCTCTTTTGTCCGGTCTACTTTTTTGTTGTTCATTCAGTCACAACTGATGTGGCAAAAATAACAATGTCATAATGAGAAATGCATATTCTTTCATTGCTTTAAAGAACAATAATCATCATGCCTACTTGGGGACAAAGGACTACGGGTATGTAGCACTTTAACCCTTTCAGCGCCATAGGCAACTATAGTTGCCCAATGGTGTAAGATATCAAAACCAGATGCTGTTGAAAACCTATCATGTGGATACTAACATTTTTAATTCCTTGAAAATTTATTCAGCACTCAAAGGGTTAAGCATCCCATCTATCACTTATAAGTGCATGTGCTATTAAACTGCTCACTAATAAGGTGCCTCATGAGCAATATTATGACGTGATCTGAACAAAATATAAGCATGAATTTGACTTTATTCTGGTAAATAACATTTTCAGTTCAACCTGATTTATTTGCGCTTACTCACTGCATTTTCAAACCCAGATCACACTAGAGCAGTGATGACTTCTCAGTGGCTGCTCCATGGGGTGATTGCAAGTGGTGTCACTTGTATATGGAAAGTTTCAGGGAGCCCTGTTGCTTTCTAATAACAATTCCCACAGTGGCTCAGTACTCAGTGAGCTCCTTGTATTTCCCTTATAAACTACCAGCGTCTGCACAGCCCACTGGCTCTGCAGCCTAACAGAATGCAGGGCTGTCAGCTAAGGCAGGATGTTACATTAATCGGACAGCCTACATATATAATTGGATAGTCCAAATATTGTTTAGGAAAAGAGTCAATAAATATAACATCTGAGATTAAATACAAAACCGGTACCTTCAATGAGCAAAGACCAAGTCAATTTGCAATGAGGTCGAGTGTTAAACTAAGTTTAAACTTGAATGGTATGTGCTTCATCATCAATGAGCACTTAAGAAGATAAACAGAAAACAATTAATTCTGATGATAAAATAACAGCATTTTGAAATCCCTTCTGCATATCCCCTGATTATTTGACTGAAGGAGTACAGAATCACTCTAGTGCTTAGGAATGCTGTCAGGGCTGTGCTCCAGACAGCACTCCTAGGCACTAGAGTCACCCCACTGGCAATAAATCAAACATTTCAGAGACGGAGAGAAAAAAACGATTTTTAAAGAATTCTGTATTTTAAATTTACTCTGTACTTTATTCACGGGGGCCATGCATCCTGTAATATGCAGTATTCACCAGCAGAAGGCACTGCTGCACAATTTCTGACTGCAGTCGTTTTGACACAGCCCTGAGACCATACTATAGGTTGTTTGCAGATGACGTCGTGTCACAGCGCGAACAGCAAATGGGGAGCGGGAAGTGATTTCTCCATAGAGAAGCGCTATCAGAAAAGTTTTGTGCTGTTCAAGGCTATGCCACCCGAACAAATCGGGAAAAAAAACGAGCTACTTCCGAGTCCCGAAAGTAGAGACACAAAAAGGCAAGAAATTTACAGAGCTCAGGGAGAAACAGCCAAATACACTAATAACCTCCATTTAAAGTCAGACAACGCTGGTGTACACAGTGACCACTTCTTGAAAGGTAAGACTCCAATCATTTTAGTTACTTAACTTGCAAAACCTGCTGCATGCAGGTCCGTCAAAAGCTTTAGTGTATTCACTCTCCTCCATTACCAACAGTGCCCATCAGCGGTCTTTGCTTCCTGCCCTCTATCTGGCTTTCGCCCCTGCTGGAAAAACCAGCACGGACCAGCATCAAAATAGCACATATGCTGGTATGATGGTTGCGCTCAGAAAAAGCAATGGGTGACATTGTCGTCACCATCTGTAATTAATCCGACTTTCTTCCATATATTTGACTCAACCTTCAATCATAAGACAAGAGGAAACAAGTTCTTGGCTGCATCCGAATTGTTAAAAAATTGCGTCCTATCGTCTAATTCCTAACCACTTTTCTTTAATTTCTGTGTAAAATGTCATGAGGTAAAGGAAAGGTGCAAAGGGGACTCTTTTACAGCTTAGGAAGAGAACCACGCTAATAAGAGAATCCAAATGCACTTACACTAGGCACAGTGATCTCCTGCCCATCATGTTTGTTTGTTTTTGTGATTGGCCGGATGGACGGTCATTGCGGAATTGCAGGATAGCATTTCCTGCTTTCTTTTCGAAAAGGATGGTTCAGTGTACCCTATGCTAAAGGTGATTAATTAGGAAGCATTGTAGCACTTTTCCTTTACATTTAAAGAATCCGAACACACTTATCATGGCTGCCATGTAAATACTTCCGGATCGTTTTCTAGGAGTTAGGAAGTTTCCTAAGCAAAAAAGACTATTTGGACGCAGCCCTTGCCTCTCCTGTTGGATATTATTCAAGGGGCTCAGCATGACCAGCATTCCAGCATATGTTGTGTTTTGGTGCTGGTCCATGCTGGTTTTTCCAACAGGGGCGCATCATCGGGATCGCATGATTGCAAACCAGCTATAAACTGAGCATATACCAGCCTTATAGGCATTGCTTTTGTCCCCATGTGTTTGACTAAAGAGGGCATATTTCCTCTCTGGGCTACACTGACCGAGCATTTAGCGTATAGTCTCATGAATCAAACTCTTGTACCAGCCTTCCACAATGACTGTGAGGAAACATAGTCCTAATAATAAATATTTCAGTCCAATGTTATGCAGGGCTGAAAGAATATCCTTCAGTAAATTGACTGATATTTTCATTTAGCCAACGACACTTCCAACACTCATGATCTCTTCAGCCCAGTAAAAAAGATGAAAATGGTGTTCATTAATTATGTGAATGAGAGGAGGACTGACTGATTGCAACTTTCAGATCAAGGGCACACTCCGGGAGTCAACTGGAATAATGGTACAAAACGTAAGGAAAGATGTGGGCACAGAAGAATTAGAAATAAACCTGGGTGGTGTAATAACAGGAAGCTCTCCTTGTTAGTACACGATGGCTGATGCACATGATTTTCCAAAAGCACAAATACAGTGCATTCCACTGATTGCGGCACAAAAGTGCTCGTCCGCTGTTTCTCTAATTGTTTTTCCCTGCGATTGAGCAGTCTGTGTCAGTTTTAGTTTAATTTTGTTTATTCTCAGTAATTGGACGGCACCGTTCCACGGTTCCACCTCACATCAGGAAAGTCGTAGGTTTGAATCCAGCTTGGGGCATTTCTGTGTGTACTTTGCATGTTCTCCCCATGTCTATGTTGGTTTTCTCCGAGTACTCCGGTTTCCTCCCGCAGTCCAAAACACGCATGTCAGGCTAATCAAAGAATCTGTATTTCCCATATGAATGGATGGTGTGTGTGCCCTGTGATGGATTGGCAAGCTGTCCAGGGTGAATTCCTGCCTTTTGCCCATTCTCGTAAATTAATTATTGTCACAAACCATTCTGTGCCCTAGTGGGCAGCAGATGAGAACAAAAGCAAATTAATAGGGGATATGGCACCCTCTAGCGCAGTGTTCCCCAAATCACAGTCCTCATGGGCAGAGACCTGCTGGTTTTCCACCCTCCCTTTACTTGGGAGTCAGGTATAAAGAAAGTGTAGCCAATCAGAGACAATAATTGCTCAATATTTGCCAGGAGGGAAAGGAAACCAGGGCTGGATTTAGATTCGAGGGCCAGATTTGGGGAGCCCTGCTCTAGTGCCACACAGGCAGGATCCTGCCCTCACTCCACAGTCACATAATATTTTAATGAAAATATTAGTGGTGTCAAACTAATGAAAGCTTCTGCAAATGGGTTTGTTTGCAATAAAAATGGTGGAAGATTTTCCCAGTAATGGTAATTTCTTCCAAGTAATATCAAGGACAACTTGATACTGTGGTTTCCATTCAATATCCCTCAAAAGAACCACTCAAAAGTGAAATGACAATTTTTTTGAAGCTTTAACCTTGTGCTCTCTCAAGAATAAGCTTTTGTAGCCATATTACTCACTTTGAAACATTCATTTGTAGCTGCCTTCATCGGGTCTATACTTTAAAACAGGCGTCAATGGAAAAAAAGGCTCAAAGTGTTCATGCTTTGTCATTCTTCTGGCAGTGAACAGTGCCTGAGACTAGTAAACTTCGAAAGTAATTCGATGGATAGGCCCATCTGTGAGCATATGAAGACACGTTAAGCTTTTTCCCTTAAATGGGCCTCTACTTGGAGCACAGTGCATTAAAATAAAAATTATCATTTTCTTTCTGGATTATTTATTTATTTATTTTTTACTAGGCTATGCAAGTGTGTGACAGATCTGCAAAATTCTTTGGCTGTTGTCTTAGTTCATTAATCCATGTTAAGCTTTTCTCACATTAAGCGTTTTAGGATGTCCTGGTTTTTTAACTGTGCAGCCTCCTTTTCATTTGCAAAATGTTATTTTTAGGAAGCAAGATTGGCTGTAGTCTTAGAAAAGAAGGCATTGATTTCACGCAGATGGCAGAGTCACCAGCCTACCCTCAAATAGCCACATTTTGTGGCACAAGTATTATGTTTGCTAACACAATTACAGTCACTAATCCACAAAAATGGCAATAAATATTTTATTTTGACCACAAAAATATACTTTTACAATGAATTCACAGAATAATGGGTACGAACCCGCAACACAAATGACAGGTTTACAGTTGATGTCTTTTTTAAAGTCTGAATAAGATTCTACTTGATAACCCACTATTATCATTACAAAATTGCAGCCATGAAAAACAGATGGTATATTTTTAAGTACAAAAATTGAGGCAACATCCATATCTGCAATACTGAACTTCAGGGTTCAGAAATCATTTAACAACTATGTTTTGCACCAGTTAGTTGGTGTTTGAAACAAGTTAACAAACTGAGTCACTGGCCAGGTAGTCATACTAAAAAAATGCAAGCATAGCATTAAGCCCATCTGCTTACTGAGGTATAGCAACCTATAGGGATAAGCTTTGTTCCACTTCAGTTCTTTGGAATAAAAAGCTAAATGATGCAACATTTGGATCTGATTATATGGAACTGTCTTTTTGCAAAACAAACAAAAACAGATTAGGAATAGATTAAAAGTGTTCATGTGCCATTTCATAGAAAAATATTAAGGCATAATTTGAGGACGAATTTGAGGATGGAAATTTTCACAGCGGAGGTTTCACTAACAATTCATTTAAACAGATGGATCTCACCCAACCATCAAAGCACAACATTGGTGCATTGCTCTGAACCCAGGATTAAAACCAGGAAACAATCTTTTACCACTTTTCCATACTGACATGCTGTTATGATTCGGAACAGCACTCTATGCACTTGTAAACATTCAAACAAAAGCACTTTCTGCTTCAGGGCCAAGTTCAGAGCCCTTTCGTGCTTTGACTTTCGGTGGCCACTGTCTGGAACTGAGGCATGTAGAGAGGGACACCCTTCCCTGAACCCTCACCCTTGGGTGACCAGCACTCCCTCTGACTAAGGAGGCTGCTGGACTCCAAACAGCATCCCAGTGTGGACACTCCCTGAAACAGTCTCCTTTCCCTACCCACATCGTTCTGTGAGGTCATACCCAGATAGTAAAGGTCCCGTCTGGAGCCCATCCCATCCAGAGAGGGGTCTTCCTGGTCAGAGTTATCTGAGAACTCTTCAGTGGATGTGCAGGAGTAGTATGGATTACGTGGGTTCAACAGCATGCCCTCCGGATCCCAGAGTGCTCCTGGGTAGGACCCAGACATATCAGAGATGTCTGCGGAGAAGTTGCCCTCATCAGAGCAGCTACTGAGGCTCTCCTGGGGCTTTTGGAGGGGACAGTCTCCCTCTATGGGGGACAGGACAGTGGCGTAGGCAATGCTTGATCGCAATGAGCTACCTGCCGAGGAGCATGGGGTGACCAGAGTGTGTAGGGCCTTCTCCACCCAGCCAGTTTGTTCCCTCTCAAACACAACTGATGGGTGGTCCTTCTCCACAATCACTGCCTCTGAGATGGTCTCCATTTCCACAAGTAGGGGGCAAGAGGTCAAGTGTCCAGGGTGTCTGAAGAGGTTCTCAATGGCCTCCGCCTAAAGACAAACAAAAAACAGCAAACAAAGCAATGTTTCAGTATTCACCTGATTTCCAATACCCTTTCTCAATTACCAGTTTAAGTGCAAAGTTTTGCACTGGATATGCAGGATAAATGACAATGCTGGCAGTATTTGTTGATTTTAGAACTTCCTGCTGCACACTTATGAATGTTTGTCAGGCATAAATGTCATATGAAACAACAATCATAAAATTACTTTGTGTTGCCAGGTCCAACATTTTATCATTTTTTTGCAAGTCATTTCCCATTTATATTTTATTTTCTGCAAAATTAACCAACTCAACCTGGGTGTTACGAAATCTTCAGTGACGTACTGAAGAGGTATAAAAGCCCATCAGTAACCTCATCTTGTAACAATGATGACTCTAAACCTGTTCCCATTTACTTTTCCTAATTAGCAACCAAACATTAATTTCCTTGGTCGCAAAGACTAATCAGTAGAATGACCAGATTATTTAATTTTAGCTGTAATGCTCATTGCGTTACAAAGTTGTTATGCATTTTTGACATAATAATGCCATCAATGTCTTACAAAGATTTTGAATTCATATAGCTTATAAAACAGCTATATGAAGCTAATTACAGTGAAATTCACAAAAACAGAGCAGCTACCTCTGTGTCAAAGTTAATTATTGACCTTTGTCCATGTTTGCTTGTTTTGTGGATTAAAAACTATATCAGACTTTTATGTGTGGATTGTTACCAAGGTACGAACATTGATTTCAGCATATTTTGACAAATGATTGAACCAATGGGACTACATAGTCAGGTTGCGGTTTTATGACACAATTTCGAATACAGTTTTTGTTCTTGTATTCACATCATTAAATGGCTTACATAGAATGCTGAGTCCTCAAATGTTCGAATGATATATAGTTCTACAACAAAGCACAATATTTGACGGTATAAAAATGCAATTATGCCTTGTGGCTTGCCCGTGGGCCAGTGCTTGCAAAAGGGTTAAATAAGTAAAAAGGATTAACAAAGTTAACTATGCTTGATTATTTAGGCCAAGTTGCAGAACTTGGGGTCACAGATGGAAATTAACCAAGGGAAAATTTAGCACTGATATTAGGAAATATTTTCTCATACAGAGAGTCATAACTGCGTGGAATACCTTGCCTGGCCATATCGAAGAGGCAGAAACTCTGAGAGTTTCAAGACCAGGCTTGATACAGTGCTTGATACCATGTAGTCTTTAAGTATCCAAAGTGTAATGTTCACATTTTGGGATTGGAAAATTGCGAGCCTATTTGGGTCAAATGGCCTGTTCTCGCCACTCATGTTATTATATATTATGTAATGATATTGTCTCCCGCCATTGCAAAGCACGGAGTGGGGGACATAGTATTCAGCTCTGTCCGTCCGTCCGTTCCGTTGGTTTTATCGCAATATCTCCAGAACCAGCGGACCGATTTGCTCATATTTACCACCAACATGCACTTGGGGGGTCCCGCAACACCAGTTGATTTTGGTGACCTTGAGGTCACTTTCAAGGTCACAGCACAATTATATAGATTTTGCTTTTGTAAACCTTATTTGGGTAATATCTTAAGAAACAGAGGATCGATTTTGCTCATATTTAGCTCCAACGTGTACTTGGAAGGTCTCGCGACACCACTCAATTTTGGTGACCTTGAGGTCACTTTCAAGGTCGCAGCACAATTATATAGATTTTGCTTTTGTAAACCTTGTTTACGCAATATCTCAAGAACCAGTTGACCAATTTTGCTCATATTTAGCACCAACATGTACATGATAAACAGTCACGTTAGTGATAATTACTTGTGTCACGTTATGTTATGTCATGTCATGTCATGTTGGTATGTTATGTTAAGTTAACATAATAGAACTCCACAAAGAAATGCTCACCTTCCTGAAATCCACACCTTGTGCCCAAGAGCAGTTGTTTGGATTAGGAACATCCTTCCAAACAAGTTTCATCACCCTATGAAATGGAAAGAGGGCAATTGCATATGAGAACAAGGCCATCCCCTCGCTGCTATTGAATTTAAGGGGAGATAGCCTACGAGAAAAGACTGAAAATGTTCCCTTGCTCAAATCTGAAAGCAATTTTGCAAAACATACATTTATTTTTTTTGTATTATAACTCTATGTTTTATTATCAATAATGCAAACAAGTCATCATCTCATTAATATGCAGTAATTGCCATAACCATATAAACAACTACAAATGTGTTGTAGATTAAGTTAGAAATATACTTTTTGATCAGTAACTCAATATTTGGAAATTTACACATGCCTTTGTGTAAATATATTGCTCATGATAGCTATTCTATTGAATATCACTTCATATGCCTTAAAATTGTTGTTTTTTAATTTAAATGGTCAATTTATGGGGACAAATTACCCCATAAAAAAGAAATTGACAAAAGTTTATCAAAAGCACTTGGATAAATTACAAGCTATTTCATGTAAGAAGCAGCATGTAAGATCTGGAGATCATAGGCCAACTTATTTTGAAATAGTTTGTATGAGTTATTGCATTTGAAATGCAAAATGTCATAAATGCAAGATCAGATTTTATGCCGCAATCAGCCTGAAGCAGCAAGTGACAGAAGGGCTAGGCAAAGCATAGTCAAAGGGACTGGTCCAAGACCAGTAACCAAGATAGCTGGCCGCATGAACCAGAGCACTGAAGAGTACAGCACGCCTTTGCACAAGAGTTGAGGCAGATTGCAAAAAGCAACTCCCAGGACTGAGGAGGCAGGAAGGGTATGAGCAATAAATAGATAAAATAGCAATAAATTGTGTATAGTTAAGAATCACCAAAGACAAAGGACTCAGAGAATGAATCAACAATCCAGTAAAGGGAGGATGGAGACAAGGAAATTAAAAACACCAGACGAAATCAACAATAAGGGAGAACAGGTGAGAATGATTCAAGGTGGGGAGCGACTGAAACAAGACGATAATTAAATAACAAGGAACAAGTACAGAAACTGACACAGACAGCTGGATTGTAGTAAGAAAACAATTAGAAAAACACTCCGGACACATCAGTTCCCCCCCCACGAGGGCTGCCACCTAGTGACCCTGCGGCCAACCTCGGACGCTGAAGCACAAAAACGCAGACCAGGGAGGGGTCCAGGATGTTTCTCTCTGGCACCCAGGAATGTTCCTCGGGACTGCACCCCTCCCAGTCTACTAGGAAATGGTGGCCACTCCCCCTGCACCAAACATCCAGAATGCATGAAGTGAGTATGCAGGGCCACCATTGATGAGCTGGGTGGGAGGCCAAGAGCAGGGAGGAGGGTTGTAGAGGGAAGAACAAATAGGTTTGACATTCGAGACATGGAAAACCATGTATAAGATGAAAAGGAGGGGGGAGAATAAGTCTGACCACTGATAGCAATGAGACTCGGGAAATGGTGAAGGCGCCAATGAATCGGGGTCAAGCTTCTTAGACTACACTTTCTGGGGAATGTCTCTGGTTACAATGTCTCTGAAGTTTTACTTGCTGACCACCCCAATAGCTGGGACCCAGACAGTGATGATGGGTGGTTGGGTCCTGGAAGGCCTAGAAGTGTTTTAACTGAAGGGGGCAGTCTCTTCTCCATCTCTGGCAAGTGTGACAGACTAACAGCAAAAATAGAAGTCTTCCATATCTGCTGCTGAGGGCTCTGGTTTGACGGAGCTGGGACGGAGGAAAAATGCAATGCAGCGGAGCCAGTGTAATCACACTCATTCATTAAAATGAAACCTATGGGCTCCGATGCCATGGCGGAGTGGTGACGGACCTAACACACATCTGATGTAATTTAAGGGTAGGAGAGCTGAGCTGAAGGGCCCTCCACTTCCCTTGCTTCAGCCTTGAATACGGGGGTTGATAATCCAGACAGCACTAGGGAGACATCCCAAGACCCGCAACAGTGAGGGAATTACAGGAGAGTTCCACCCATGGAAGGAGGTGTGACCACTTCATGGAGGTACCTTCAGAGAGACAGCCAAGGGTTTTGCCTAAGTCCTGGTTCAACTTCTCCACATGCCCACTGGTCATGGGCTGGAAGCTGGATGAGTGGCAAGGTGAAGGCCTTCAAGAAAGAACATTAGAACTGGGGTCCATAATCAGAGAAGATCTCCTGAGGAATGCTGTGGAGGTGCATCACATGCTGAAGGAGGGGCTCTGCTGCCTCCTTGGCCATGGGCAGCCTTGCCAATGGGACAAAGTGGGCTGCGTCTAAGTGCCGGTCCACAATGATCGAGACCATGGTGAAACCTTCTGACTCAGGCAGCCCAGAGATGAAATCAATGATGATGCATGCCCACAACTGGTGGGGGACTTCAAGGGGCTGACGAAAGGCTGCTGGGCAGCTGGTGACCTAACTTAGCCCAAGCACCGGTGTTGCACGTGGCAACATACAATTAAAGAAGAGCTTGTTAGTTATTGGATCGTTTGACGGACATACTGAGTATGTTTCTACAGAATGCACGAGAACACCAGGATGTCTTCCAAGTATACAAAGAATACGGAGGAGATCCTGTTGCAGAGGACATTATTCATCAGGTTCTGGAACACAGCGGAGGCATTAGTGAGCCAGAATGGCATCACCAAGGAATCCTGGCAGCCAAAGGGAGTGTTGAACACTATCTTCCATTCATCTCCTTCCTTAATATGGTAGTAGTCATTGTGCAGGTCCAGCTTGGTGAAGTAGTTGCACCCTTGATGGTTGAGGAAGGCAGAATTCATGAAGGCAAGGGGATAGTGTTTTTTTGACTCTGATGGAATTCCAGCCTCGGTGGTCAATCCATAGTTAGAGGGAACCATCTTTTTTGACATGAAAGAGAAGCCGGCATCGGCTGGCAAAGAAGGTCGGATGATGCTGGAAGCCAGGGTGTCTGTTATATTCTCATCCATAGCTCTGGGTTCTGACACAGAAAAGGAGTATAGCCTGCCCCAATGTGATATGGAGGGCAATGGCACAGACAAATGCAAGGTGTGGAGGGAGTGAAAAGGCACAAGATTTGCAGGAGGCCTAATAAAGATTGCAGTAAATGGAAGGAACCCCTTGAAAGTTTGGTAACTCCTTGTGGCTAAGAGGAAGGGGTGCTATCTGGCAGGAAGCAAACCACAGACAAGAAATTGAACAGGAAGGACTCCACTCGGTTATGGCATCTTTAGCCCAGTCAATACAAGGAAGACGACTTTCTAGCCAGGGTGTCCCCAAAACTACCGGAGTGCATGGTAATTCCATCAGATTAAAGACAATGGTTTCAAAATGATTTCCAGAGATCCTTGTCTGAACTGGACTGGTGGCTTTGATGATGCAAGGAAGCGCCATTCCTGTGAATGCCTGGGGCTGGATTAGCACAGGCTGGAGGATTGTATGAACTCCCATCCACCTAGCAAGGGAAGGATGGATGAAGTTTTCATCTGCTCCCGGATCAGTTAAAGCCTGTGCATGGAACTGGCGGCCATGCCAGATTAACTGAATGAAGAAAAGGGGACCAGGAGGAAAAAACAGGGGACCCGAGGGCATCTCTCCTCCTGGGACAGTTTGGGATTGCTGGACTGGGCAGTCGGTTATCAGATGGTTAGCTGCTTTGCAATACAGGCAGAGACTGGAATTGAAGCATAGCATATTCATAGAATGAATAACAAAAGAACATTCAAATCTGGAGTCCGTATTCGGAAGACTGGTCCGGAAGCAGCCAGGGACAGGAGGGCTGGGCAAGGCGTAATCAGAGGGACTGTTCCAAGGCCAGTGACTGGGATGACAGCTATATGAACCAGAGCACTGAGGAGTAGTGCACGCCTTTGGACAGGAGTAAAGGAGGGTCAGAGGTAGCAACTCCCAGGACCGAAGAGGCATGAAGGGTATACCTGACAAACAGATTCTTAGGCTGTGTTCGAACAGTCAAAAAATGATGTCCTATCATCTAATTCCACATCACTTTTCTTTATCCTCCATGGGAAACTTCAAGAGGTAAAGGAAGGGTGTGAAGGGGAATTCATAAGGGCTTAGGAAGAAAACCGCGCTGCCAAGATTATCCAAATGCACTTACACAAGGTGACGTGTGTAATGAGTCTCTCATCCGTTTTGTTTGTTTGTTTTTGTGATTGGCCAGATGGATGGTCATCGCTTTAAATATTGCTGCCACACAGAATTGTGGGATGGCATTAATTTCTTTTAGTAAAGGACGGTTCAGTGTACCCCATGTTAAAGGAGATAAGTTAGGAAGCACTGAAGCACCTTCTCTTAACATTTAGAGAATTCAAACACACTTATCATGGCTGCCATGTAAATGCTTCCGGGTCATTTTCTAGGTGTTAGGAAATTTCCTTAGCAAAAGAGACTATTCAAACGCAGCCTAAGATTCAAGTTAAGGATCACCGAGCGAAAAAAACAATCCAGCAATCCAGCAAATGGAGGACGGAGATGAGGAACTTCAAATTACAATGAGGGAGAACAGGTGAAAATAAAACCAAGAGGAAGGGTTATGAAATGAGATTAAGGGAAGGAAGGGAAATATCAAAAAAATATATCAAAAAATATCTAAAATTGATGGTCTGAGCCATATTCTCTAATTTTGCCTTGTTGAACCTTGCTTTTGCAGCACTACTGACTGGAGAGTGAGATTTTATGAATCACACAACGGGGAGGATTACAATCCAATGTGCTGTCAGATACTATGAAGTACAAACCAATGAAACTATTTTTTTTCTCTCCACCATGAACTCAACAGGGCAGATGAATTGTAAACAATGATATGAACCACAGCAAATGATTCTTTCTTTCGCTCCTCCATTTCAGGTACTGACGATAGGAGCAGTATGGCCTCAGAAAAAGGTTCCTGATGCCTCACCTCAAAAATACTGTCCTTGTTTATACTGAGCTGAGTGGAAAAACAGCACGTTTCACAGGTTTACTGGAATTCACATGAAATGACAGCATGCAAATCAGCCCTCTCCCGCCGGCCCAACACTCACACCAGAAAGCTGCTGGCTCACACCCCAGTGAGTCTCTCAACACACAGATGGCAGCCACAAAAACAATGATGACATTCATCTCCAATCCACAGCTTAGGAATAAAAGTACCATCTCTGTATCACAACAACTGTTGAAGTAACAATGAAAATTCTTGTTCTTGTAAATATGTAATATGTAAATATACAGTGCTTCACAGGATGCATTTTGCAATAAACACAAACATTTGTTGTAATGATGCTCTTTAAAGTAGAAAAGCAGAATCCTCCCTTTCTAAACCGGATTCTTGAAATAATTCTGTTCTCATATATGTTTTATTTCTCTGAGCTTAGTCAGCCATATATTCATAGGGCTCAGTTTTCCCCATCATATTCAATATATGCAAGGACTGTCACATATAGGTAAATATACAAAAGGGTAAATATACAAAAGGGCAAATTACGTACTGGCGCTGGGATGCAGCTAGGGTCATGAAAAGCACCACCGACATGAAGGAGATAATCAGCAGGAGGGCGTAGGCAGCGTGTTGGGCATTGGGGCGCCCCCTGTCTTCTGGAGAAGAAGAGAACAGGAACAGGAGAGTAAATATGAATTCTAATGATGGGGTCAGCAATTAGAGCTTATCCACAGATTATCTAAAACCACATATTCTTTTTTATCAAACCTTTACTGTAGACTGGCTGCCCATCTCCATTAAAAAGGATTGGATGCAAAACAAACTGATACTCTTCAGATGCGTAGAATTTATCTGCAAACAAGTCCGGAGAAAGGCAAGTTAATCATGAGGAATAAGTAAGGGTCATTTATAGGGTCTGTGCAATATGATGTCCGACTGCCCTCGCGTTAATTAAATACAGACTGTATTTAAAAGACACTATTTCATCCTTTCATATTCAATATTCTGCAGCTGGACATCGAATGGTGTTCATAAGACAGTCTGTCTTTATTATTAAATTCTGCCTGCTAGGCTGCGAAGTAGGTGTCATGCTCCAACTCATTTGTGTGAGAACCTGACTTTTGCATAGCAGCATGACAAACTTGTTATGAGTGCTGAATCACAGTTTAAAATGCAAGAGTATTGGGAGAATATGAAAATCTTTGTTGCTCTGCTCTATACTGAAGCATATAGGATTTGATGTAAAACAATGAATAGAGGAAAAGAACAGACTTTCGGCTTGAATTTGAAGATATTTACAGCCATGTTGGGTGACCTATGTAGGAGTTACAGCCCAGTTTACACGTACGTAGTCCCCAATTTTCGGAAACCAAAGGCAATTGGACAAATTGCCAACCTAGAATTAAGTCCTACGGACTTTCACTACTCGGTTGCAATCAAAGATTGCCTGAAGTCTGTGATCCTCAGTATCTACCGGGTATTTCCCCAGTTGAGGACCTGTGTGCAAGAAGCAACTAAGTCACTAAATAACAGTTTTGTGATTTTGGGGGTCAAAGTTTTCAAAACATATTGCAGATATATATTTTTTATGTGCTGTTTTAACACTGTAGTATTACACTATATATACAGTCGTGCCCAAAATTATTCATACCTCTACCCATTTTTGGGTTTTTTCGAGATATTTTTTGACAAATCAAATTTATTCTTGCACAAATGACACAGTAAGTTGACATAAGGCTGTAAGAATTACAGTAAACAATTTTTCGAGAAATACAATACTTTTTGGTATTTATTTGACAGATTTACAAAAAATGCCATGTCCAGAATTATTCATACCCTTTTCTCAGTAATTGATGACAAAGCCTTTATTCACAATTACAGCCTCCAAACGCTTCCTGTGGTTGATCACAAGGTTTCTACATGTCTCCACGGGGATTTTGGCCCACTCTTGTTTGGCAAACTTCTCCAGGTCCTTAAAGTTTAAGGGTTTCCTTGCCATGACCTTGGTCTTCAGTTCCCTCCACAGATTCTCGATAGGATTGAGGTCGGTGCTTTGGCTTGGCCACTCCAAAACATTCACTTTGTTGTCCACTAACCATTTCTTGAGGGATTTGGCTGTGTGTTTAGGATCATTATCCTGTTGGAAGATCCATTCCTGCCCAAGACCAAGTTTTCGGCAGATTGCTTGATGTTTTCACTGAGGATCTGGATATACTGGTCCTGTTTCATAATGCCATTAACTTTAACAAGGTTTCCGGGCCCATTCGCTGAAAAGCAACCCCAGAGAATGATACTCCCGCAATCCTTGTTTGACCGTTAAGACCGTGTTTTTCAGGTTGAACACTTCACCTTTCTTACGCCGAACAAAAGCCCCATCTCTGTGCCTAAAGAGCTCCATCTTTGTTTCATCCGTCCATTACATTGACAGCCAGAAGCTTGTATCTTCATCCAGGTGAGCTTTTGCGAAGGCTAGACTACTTCTTGTATGTCTGCGTTGGAGAAGTCTAAATGGCGTAAGAAAGGTGAAGAGTTCAACCCGAGAAAAACTGTCCCAATGATCAAAGACGGTGGCGGAAGTATAATGCTCTGGGGTTGCTTTTCAGCGAATGGGCCCGGAAACCTTGTTAAAGTTAATGGCATTATGAAACAGGACCAGTATATCCAGATCCTCAGTGAAAACATCAAGCAATCCGCCGAAAAACTTGGTCTTGGGCAGGAATGGATCTTTCAACAGGATAATGATCCTAAACACACGGCCAAATCCCTCAAGAAATGGTTAGTGGACAACAAAGTGAACGTTTTGGAGTGGCCAAGCCAGAGCTCCGACCTCAATCCTATCAAAAATCTGTGGAGGGAACTGAAGACCAAGGTCATGGCAAGGAGACCCTCAAAACTTAAGGACCTGGAGAAGTTTGCCAAACAGGAGTGGGCCAAAATCCCCGTGGAAATGTGTAGAAACCTTGTGATCAACCACAGGAAGCGTTTGGAGGCGGTCATCGTGAATAAAGGCTTTGACATCAATTACTGAGAAAAGGGTATGAATAATTCTGGACATGGCATTATTTGTAAATCTGTCAAATAAAATTCCAAAAAGTACTGTATTTCTCAAAAAATTGTTTACTGTAATTCTTACAGCCTTATGTCAACTTACTATGTCATTTGTGAAAGAATAAATTTGATTTGTCAAAAAATATCTCGAAAAAACCCAAAAATTGGTAGGGGTATGAATAATTTTGGGCACGACTGTATATATATATACATATATGGGTCAATCCAAGAAATGATGTTTGGGCCTATTTTAGGGTCGTTTTGACTTCAGAGAGCTATAGAAAAAAAATAATGCACCATTCTTCCTGTTTCTAGTCTCATTTGAAAGAAAACATCCAGGGCTTCAAAAGAAGGGCAAATTTGCATATGCCAGCCCATAATTTCGCGAGTTATTGAACCCCAAAGTAAAAAAATTGCCCAAAATTGCCATTTTTGGGCCATTTTCACCTCATTCCAAGCCATGTATTGTCAAGCCAAATAGCGCTAGACCACCATAAACTTATTTTTTCCTTAGTGGGGTGTCATATCTAACATTTCCATGTGGTTTATTCATTTCATGACCTACATTTTTTTTTCCAATATCTTTTAATTGGAATTTCAACTCATTGAAACGCGAATTAATGAAACTTTTAGACCATCAACCAGCATACTAAGAAGGTAGTCCCACTGTTCATATTACATCCAGCCAAGAGGGTCCCTATAAGGGTTATGTTCATAGAAATATTTTTTACATACATTGACCTGAGCCTGTGCCAGCATGAAAAAACTATTTTTCAACACCGGCCTCGTCACTCACGTTTCACTGACATTTACCCATACATAGTGCAAACTACTGCTAAATTCTTTACTTCCTACCATCCAAACAAAGTTATAGGGTATATTTAGCAACCCTAAACGTAAAATAAAGAAAATTAATTCAGATTGGCTCTATGGGGCATTGCTCGGTGAGTGAAACGCGAGTGATCATCCGGCGCCAAAAATGTCGCGAGAAGAGGAAAGCGACTTCCTGTTAACCGGCGAAAGTAAACTACATCCGGGGTCCTTCGTAAACAACTCAGAGGATCTCAAGCTTCGATTGAGGCAAGTTTACGGCAGATTTTAGAGCAAAATACAAGAGAAATTCTTCAGAAAGGTAAGGAATTTGGATGAAATTCTTACAAAATATTGTTGAGGGGGTGTCTGGGTGTATGCAGATGTCTCAATTTGTACCGAAACAATGTATTTTTGGTTCTATGGGTTAAAAGAGATCGGCGAGTGAAAATTCCAAGCCGGTACGGCCATTGGTTTGCGTGAACGGAGCCATTTGCCGTGCCTGGCGTGGGTTTGGGGAAAAGTGATACGTGAGTGACTGGCCAGCCACCTTGCCGAAAATGGCCTCTGTGGCTTGAATTCCTGTATCCTTGGCTGTAAATCGATGTTAATTCTGTAGAATGAGGTGCCCCACATGTGTTACTACCTTCTTAGGCCATGTTTGGGCATTTTGAGTCAACCCCCCACCCCAAAGAAGGGCGAAATGGCAAAATTTTGTCAAAATGTTCACTTTTTGGCCCCCCAAACGGCCTAATTTCGCTAGATTACATGCTTTTTCCATGTTAGATTCCTTACCACACCTACTCTTAATCGTTTTAGTGTGTTCAACCTATCCTGGGTAGTATAATATTGCCACAGTGCAGGCCTAAAGGTATTTGGCTACGTCGGTCACTCACGTTTCACGTACTACGATTATGGCCGCCACACACCTCTATATGCACAGCCCGGGAATTTTTCCTTGTTAGTATTTTAGATAGGCCTCTTCTCTAATATCCTGACCAGAAGTAATGGACATTGTGCAATACCTTCACTGCTTTTAGGTACATTTTCCCATCATCACTCGCGTTTCAATTTCTATTTTTTCGTCAGAGTGGGCACCTCCACCCTATCCAGCCTATTCATATTTCACCAGAAGATGGCCCTATGGTACCCCTAACTTAGACAACAGCCAATATGTACATACTGGATACTTTTTTTTAAATCAAAAATTTCTGGGGGCTGGGCTGCCGGATTGCTCACTCGGTTAAGACACTGCATTGCAGTACAGAAGTGACTATCACGTCGCGGGTTCGAGCCCCGGTCGTACCAACCAGCAGTGGTCGGCAGTTTTTTCAGAGTAGCGCACAATTGGCCATCGCGCTACAGGGTTTCAAATTGGGAAGGGACTGCCGGGAAAGGGAAATAAATATATAGCTTTGTTCGTTGCTCAAGCGCCGGCTGTTGGCCAGACGGGCGCTCGTCAGGAAGATTCTAAGTCTGTTCATGTCCGGGTATCCTCCGCCCTCGTTCTGAACTTGCGAAGATTCAACCAATGAGTGTATAAGAAGCAGTGGCTGACAGGCACGTGCTTCGGAGGAGAGCCGTGAACTGTCTTCGCTCTCCTGAGTTGGCAGCAAGGGGTCACATACGAGCAAGCTTTGTACATAGTTCACCAATTGGGCATTCCAGATTCGGGTGGGATTGGAGATGCCAAATTAAAAAAAAAAAAAAATTTCTGGGGGCTGTATTTTGGGTTTTGACTAGATATTTGGTCACTATCAGTCGCGGCTCGTGAACTGCCAACAGCAGAGGCTCAAACAATCCCTTTAAAAGAATGATTGGTCATGACCTGTTTTCAATCAGTCATTTAAATTACCATAACAGAAACTCTGACACCTCTCAACATTATCAGGTGTGGCCAGTTTCATTTATAACGCATACCTGTCAACTCTCATGCTTTCGGTGTTAGTTTAAGTGGTATATTTTCGGTCCTCTGCTGTAGTCAGCAATTATTCAACCAACGAGTATGTAGATTCTGGCGCAGAACTGAAGTCCTTGTGCACGGATGAGTTGGAAGCAATGGAACTGCATAAAGACGTTTCAAATTATCTTATTTCATTTAAACGATCGTGAAACACATGCATTGCTTCCAACCACTGAGTAAAGAAAAGCGTGTGAAGTCTGGAGTCGTAATCGGTATGCGTTTTAAATGAAAACTGACCACACTTGTTCATGTTAACAGCTGGCCCGCGCGGAGTCGCTGATGTCGCGAAAAAGAGTTAAATTTTATTTTCAAAGGCATGGTAGAAACCCTAGATGGGCCAGATATGCATATTTATGCCCTTAATTTAATAGTAGAACATGTTTTGTGTATGTTGGAGTGATATGGATACAATCCAATGGTGTATAGTGGTGCTGAGGTGGACTTTAGAATATGTTGTCAGAGGTGAAACGCGAGTGACGAACGAGAGGTTTTCCGAGAGTCAATGCAGGGCCTGACTGAGCTGTTTTAGTACTTTATGGATGGCAAAGGGTAACTGTTTTGTATAATAGACACACTATAGGCAAAGTACTGTGATTTTGAAGAGTATCTGATGAGTTTTGAGGAAATGAGGGTAAAGTTAAGAATGTGAGTCAATTTTTTTCAACTTTTACCTTTTGTACTATATATTCGATGACTCATAATTCTATAAATTTTCAACCCTGGTTTTTGATTTTTTGCAAACTTAAAGTAACATATTGTAGTAGTTCGTAAACAAAATTTGGTGTAGATATGACAATTATTAATTGTACATTTGATGTTGCATTTAACTTCATCACTCATGTTTCACGCGTTTCGAAAGGTTTTACGGCGCGTGTGATAAAAACTGACCCGTTAGAAGTTGGTGACTTTAATGAATCATTCCATAAAGCCAAGACATAGGGCTATCAATAAAATGAAGTGTTATTAAGTAATACTGAGTTTGTTATTTTCATCCCCCTGAGCATCATTTCTTGGATTGACCCATATATATATATAGTACCAGTCGAAAGTTTGGACACTTGTTTAAATGATGTCCATAATTTTGGAATAATCAAAAAAGTCTTATTTTGCAAAGTAAACAGACAAACAAGCTCCTTCCATTTTCCGATGGCTGAATTAAGGGGTGATCTGGGGTTAAATGGGCAAAATTTGATTATTTTTCCAAAAATTTTTTTTTGAATGAAAATATTCTATAATAACCGACCTTTAATAATCACTAATTGCTACAAGGATTAAAAACTGAACTCAACTTTTCAATGCAGTCTAATGCATTTTCCATTGATTTCCTAAGGTATTACTTCTTCCACGTTTCTCATGTTTATGGCAGCCATAACTTTTTTATTTATTATTGAAAATCAATGAAATTTGGGCTGCAGGTACTTTACTTCATTAGAAATGCAATGACGAAGGCAAAATTTCCCTATGAGTATTCATCAGATTCTGCGCAAAATAATTTCAAAATTTGAGGAAAATACCCGAAAATCACAAAACTGATAAATTGGGCAAAGACTGGCTATCTCATTGCATTTGGATAAGCAATGGCTTTTAAATGATGAAAGAAAAACTGAATTCTATCATAGAGTTAAAGAGGAATTGGTGCCAGAAGTTTTCTGCATATTTAATGAGCTTGCTCGGTTACCATGGCAACCGCATAAACAGAAAAATGCCAACTTGTACCTTTTTTGGCGGTTATTACATATACCTCTTTAGATTAATTCTGAGTTGTTTCCTGGTGTCATTTTTCATTTAACACCAGATTACCCCTTAAAGTCATGTTGTTGTGGAACTTATCGGGCAAGTAGGTCAATGAGAAGCAAACCGCAAGTGCAGTAGATCTTTGGGACCTTAGACAGCTGCTCAGCTGTTAACTCATTATTGCCATTTTACTGCCCTAGTTAAAAAAAAAAAGTGAACATGCTCAGCAAATATGATGACAAATGCTGTTAGTTTGACAGATTTAAGAATTAGAGTTTTTTCTTTTTTTGCAAAATAAAAAGTGCTTATTTCTTTAAGATTCATTGAAAGAAAAATGTGGGTATGTCCAAACTTTTGACTGGTACTGTATATATAAATATCTGCAACAGGTACTTCTTGCACATAGGTCTTCAATTGCTTCTTCACATCCAATGCAATGGGGCACTGTGCCACAACGACAAAATATTTGCCACTGTCTGTATACTTTCGCATATCATTTCATTAATAGACATTCTAAATAAGAAAAAAATGATTATGAGCAAAACGAACCAACATAAACAATAGAATGCATGTACCTGAAGATTTATGCTACATATTTGTGATTGCACATGGATAAATCCATCTAGAAACACCAATCTGTGTAAAAAAATAAAGTACCATGAAGGTAAAGGGAGTAACGGTTGGTGGGGACTCGAACCCACTTCACTCTGCTCCACGGGTTGCTCTGACCTCTCCCTTGGCTTCGACTGCTCCACTCCACCACGAACGACGCCAGCACTGAGGAGTTTGGGAACAGGCTCCAAGCCAGAGCCACGCAGCTGCCATTAATCATCACCGAGGTAAATGAGGAGATGATTCTTGCTGTAGACAGGAGGCAGAGATGAGGAAAAAAGGTGGGAAAGAGTCAACAAGGGCGTGGAGTAACAGCAACCGCAATTTCAGCTTACCGTTTCTAAAGAGTCTGCCCGAAATGGGACTCTATTAAGCTCAACAATAGGTTTTTTTTCTCCCCTCAGAGCGCTAAAAGGTTGGCTCTACATGAGAACACCTCAATCTGATCTATTAGTGATTAATGAGAACAAGGCTAATGGGGGACGGGAACTGAGTGACAGCCTCGTCTTTGCAGAAACAGACAGGGGGAATAACAGTCCTCGGATTATCAGTCCATTTACCTGAGCAATAATTACATTTTTCCATCAGGAGAGAAAGTCATATTCTGTTGATTAACACTCCGCAGTGCATTATCACAGTAGATGAGCTCTGTCTGGTAACGCCTGTGATGATATTATCTCATCTGCTGCACTTACCGCATAACCAAAATAATTTTTTGATGCTAAATACTGTATAAGATAGATCTTGATTTAGGGTGATTTCAGTGCATGCACAGATGCCAATCTCTGCACCGCGTATAGCAGTAGACCATGAGGCTGTTTGGGCCAGCTAAACAGTGAGAACCTGTGCTTGCAAACTTACACAAACTAAAAGTAAGCTTGCTGGGGCCAGCAAATCCTTTACATTGAAACTTAGAGCAAAAGCCTTAGCACTCCAAATACCCTTGAGACTTTTGACCACACTCTGGAGATATTAATTATTTATTTACTTATAGTTAAATAATACTCTCAGTGCTTTTGTTTAAGGCTACATTGTGCCACCTTTCATTCTCTAAGTTAGAGTAAAAATCACACAGCATTCATTTGCATTATCATACTTAAAGGCAATTTTGAGTTTCTAATTAGCCTAACATGCATGTCTTTGGACTGTGGGAGGAAATCAGAGAACCAGGAGTAAACCCATATAAACATAAGGAAAACATGTAACTCAACAAAGACGGCTACTCATTGGGCCACCATGTCTGAAGGTATGCAGTCCACACATTCAAATACTGTGCATTACAGTACATGATTTCTTATAAAGATCCCAACTACCCACCACACCAATTTGAAGTACAAATGGAAAACTCCTTATATCCTCGAAATGAAAGTGCATCAAGAAGAAACTAATTAAACAGCATGATATATAAGTGGCTTACTCACGTTTGCTGGCTTTTCTTATTAGCGTCATATTGGCGTTCCTGGTTGAGGGTCCTAGAGAGTTTGTAGCCAAGACAGTGACAGTGTGGACTTCCTCCCTCCAGGGAAAGGTATGGGCAGAGACAAGGCCAAGCTGTTCATTCCACACAGCGCCCCCTGTGGTCTGGTGCTGAACAACAATACCCGAAACACAGCGGTGGGAATCTTCTCTTGTTAATGGCTGGCATGGAGAGAGAAAAAGTCACTGTAACTAAAAAAAAAGATCCTATAAAATAAATGCACAATCAAATAATAATCAATTGATGGTTCGTAATACAGCTGTATAACATTATCCCCCTCCAATCCTCACTAAAGGGACTGCCATTCGTGGTTCTTACCGCAAAGAGGAGGGTGACATTGGTCTGATTCCGTTCTTTGTCATCCTGCAGGACCCTCCAGAAATCGGGCCCCCATTCAGGAGCTGCAAGCAAAGGCCATCACACTCTTTATACATTACATTATTATACAAGGCACTGCTTTGGGATATGGGAGAGATACAGTCAGTTTAGCCAAGAATAGTTTGTCACTCAAGCGCCTCCATCTGGCCATCTGGGCACTCGTCAGTCCCATTCTAAGCTAACACGTTTGGGTTTTCCCCTCCCTCCTTCTAAGCCTGCAAGGTTTGAAACTGCAAGTGAAAAAAGCAGTAGCTGACAGGCTTGAGTTTTAGGGAATAACAGTGCACTGTCTACTCTCTGCTGAAATGGCAGCATGCACACATTTATCCAAAGCTCACTGACTGGACATTCAAGATACACTTGTTATTTGGGATGCCAAATTTACAACAAAGAAATGAAGAAAAAAGGGCAAAAAATCCCTTGACAAAGTAGGTGCTCTGTACACGAACAGCCCAAGCTGAATTAATCAGTGCGATGCAGACTTGCGACAATGAACAATTCTGTGCAAAAAAAAAAAAAAAAAGAAACTGATTTAGGAAGCTTTTCAATCTTTATTCACATGCACTATTTGACAGCATTACAAAGGAGGGGGTAGCATCTGTCTGGCTGTCTATCTGTGTTATAAGTTCAAGAGCTGGTTTCACAGACACTGTTAAATTTCAGCTCTTGGTGCCACTGCAAAAAGTGAATGTCTTAACAAGTCATTTCCTCTTTCAATTAGAGGATATTAGCTTATTTTAAGTCACCATGTGCTTGACAAGTGCAATTTTCTTATCCCATTGGCAAATCTAGAAATAAGTCCAAATGATCACGCCTCATTGGCAAATTTTTTGTCTAATTGAGAAAAATGGCAATAGCAATAAGTGTTTTAAGTCTTAATATGAGATTAAAGTGCTTGGCAAGATGGACTTATTTTTCTATTTTTGCAGAAACAGAGATTTACTGTATAAGGAGAATCTCAATTGGAAATTGAATTCTGTCGAGATGTTGGCTTAATTTTTGTCTTTGAAACTAGCCCTGCATGTGTTCTATTGTGGGCCTACGTACCTTGAACAATTTGGACAGTAGAGTAACGTGGATCGCTCCACTCACTCCAGAACCCAGGTCCAAAAAGGCGCTTACAGCGCACCATGACAATGTAGACAGCACAAGGGTCCGGTACAGGAAATGCAACTGTCAAATTTACTTCAGTTTTGTAAACCTGAAAAAAAGCACAGAACTTTATAGCCACAAATTATCGAGTCATCAGAAGATGACATATCCCCCAGCCCCTGCAGTCTAATCTCAGAAATCCCAAAATAATAAAAGGCAACAGTCTAGGACCGGATTAATAGGCACAGCAAATTTTGTTAAAAAATATTTATCAGTATTTGAGTTCTGCTCCAGAAATGATTACAGATGGAGGCACAGACAGACACATTATATGCCAGGATAATAAAAAGCCTAAATGTATTACTGGTACAAAAATATATTTCAAATGAACATTTTTTTAGTACTTTATTTGTTTAGTCATCGGCCTTATTCAGAGTAACTTTCTTCCACATTTTACATTTCTAACATTTTCTTAATACAGTCAGATAATTTCAGGTGATTCAAAACCTTTTAAAGTGTTGGGAAATGTGCCCAAATGAGATTTGAACATACAGAGCAACCTTTGAATTACAAGTCTCATTCCCTCAGATTTATTGAATACTAAATCCAAACACTATAAAAACATTAATTTTGTGAAGAAGTTGCCACCAGTGCTCCTACCCTCCAAATTGGGTCAGGCTTCTCCACCGCATAGCGCACTTCAAACTGTAGTTCATACGTGGGTAGTTCAGGCCGCTTCCATTTGGCCACCAGGTAGCCCTCGGACACAGTGACAGCCACCACGTCAAATGGAGAGTGCGGTTTAACTGATGGTTGATAAGAGTGGAACAAGACAAACACTATTACACATACAGTACTGTTTGGAATCACCCACAAAAGTTGATGCATTTGGAACAGTGGCTTGATAGTGGAATTACATTCATGAAAAGAAAATGCCATGCGAGCATCACAATTATGTTAATGTTGACAATGCAATGATAATATTAAAAATGGCTATAACTATTTGAAATAACTCATTTTTAATTGAGGTTACATGTAATTTTTATAAGGCCTCATTTTTCAGAAGCCACTGTTGCAGTGTACTACCAACGCCCTGTGTCACCTCATCCGGAAGCAATCATGCTAATTTGGAAAAGGTGCAATCACTCCCCCTGAGAACAGAGGAAGATTAACAGACAGTTGCTATGATATTGAGACACTACGGTTCATCAAGTTCCATTTTATTACAGCTAAGTAACCTCGAAATCCTCTCTTCACAATTGCAGAATGATGTTTGGTGGGTACAACATAATGAAACTGTCAGCCAAGGATATTTGCAGCATCAGTTCTTCAGACTAAGGGCACTTTCACACTAGGTACGATTGTTCCGTACCATGCCACAGTACGATTGTCTCCCCTCCCCTCTCCCCCCGCTGGTCAGCTTTCTCACTAGTAATATTGTACCGTACCAGAGTACACTTGCATCTGTCAAAATTCTGCTAAAGCACGTTGTAGTATGCACCTTTGTGGTTTTAAATGGGGAAATATAGCCTACAGAGAGAAGAAGCAAACCCTTGCGTGGAAAGAATTCCATATCCAACGTCCACTTTTTTCAGCTTTTTATTTGCCAGTACCATTTTAAAAGGAGGCGCCAATATATTTTGGGGGGTTTTATTAGTGAGAAGGGGGTTTAGAATATTAATATTGAATATTAATATGGCGAATACATATGCGGCGCGTGCCCTACCAACCTGGTGTGTCATCAGTAACCTGGATTACCACGTATAGCAGCACAAGAAATTAAACTCTAAATTTTCTTGAATGGATGCTTGATGTTTTTACTCACCCGAATCTTTCTCTGGGTACCCAAACATCAAGGTAAGCTGAAATATTACTGATTTCATTCGATATTGGTGGAGGCTGAATATGGAATTCTTTCCCCCTTGCGTTTTTGGCAGATTATGCTGTACACTGCCTCATACCACGAAAATTTATCTTTCTCATAACTTGAGCTGCCATACTTTTGCACCTTGTCCAGCACTTTGAAATATCGCAGCTGCATTTTCTTTAGTTTGTCACGGCACTGATCTATTGTTCTGTGATAACCATGCGAATCTAACTACTCACACATTATTCCATAAATCTCAGAGTTTTTGTGTGCAGTATCTAGTCGTGATTGTCTGTTTTCGTCCGCCTAAATTTCTAACAAGCATTGAATTTCTTTGTTTGAATGAAGAGATCCTTTCGCCGCTGCGTTTGTTAGAACAAAAGAGCCGTAACAAGTAACAGAAATCTTCCGTGCTCAAGTACGGTTGCTTTCACATTTGGTACGAGTACGGATAAACCGTGCCCGAGTCCACGTTTTCCAAGTGGACTCTCGTACAGTGTCCAAGCACAGCACGCTTGTGTTCACACTTACCAAACAAACCGGACTTTGGGGTCAAGTGTACTTGGATCCGTGCCCAAGTCCCTAGCGTGAAAGCATCCTGAAGACTCTAATGTACTGGTCGTTTTGTGCAGTTGGATACCTGGACCTTATACTTCTCTTTCTATTGTGATTACACTCCTCACTTTTTTGGCATTGTCATGCATGGAATAGCCTAAATATATCCATTGACAGCCCAGTTAGAAGAGTTATCCTTTGTTCTTGCGTCATTATTAAACCAAAATTTAAATCTTTAAAAACACAGTATACTCAATAGCACAGGAACTAAAAGGACAATATCATCAGTGGGTGCAATACTGGACATGTTGGGAGTGGTGTCTGTAAAACCAAAAAAACCTCATTTCTCCAGTAATATAATGAACAACTGACATGGTGTATTGTCAATGCACTAGATTAAGGGTTGCAGAAAATATGGCTTGCAATCATATGTCAAAGCTAAATAAGAGATTGACACAATTGTGTATCATAATTTACAACATTATCAATGTCTTGGCGGTTATTTTTGATCAGTTCAACTATCACATGGTGAAAGAATGCAAATTTATTTCAAAAACACAAATTTAAAAAATTCATTCCAAACTTTTCAATGCTACAGTACATTCACTGAGGTATTTCACATTTATCTCCATCACAAGTGAACTACTCCCATTATTTCTCTGAGCTTTGAATCAGATGCTGTATCCTACTGGTGGCCACTGTGATTCAAAATTGAACCTTTAGCGCACTGTGAATCTCATCTTTATACTCACTCAAATCCATGGGCACAGCATTCACAGGTCGGGATCTAGCCGTACCCTCATCAGTCCTATACTCCAGCCACATAATGTAGTTAGCAAATGGCAGAAGGGGTTGGAAAGTGCAACTCTTTAAGCCCCGCCCATCAATAGGGCACTCCTCTGCTTTAGACGCGGTCAACTGCTCCTCTTTAAAGTCAAAAGGCGTATCACTGGTTCTAGAAGAAAAAACAACTTATCTGTTGCTCTTGTAATACAAATGGTGGCATGAAAACATCACCTCACGTATTTAGGAATTGAAAAGATTTGCCAGATATTCACAATTAATAATAAAAAAAAACATTCACAAAGATTCGACAAATCAAAAGCTCTAAGCAATGGAAGTGCATCAGTGAAATTATCTGCCACATATTTAAGAATGCAGATGGATCAGTTGCAGTAACTGACACATGAGTCTACTGCAGCTTCAGCATTAAATGTCAATTATCTCAAATTTCCACACCATAGGACAAAGGCATTTGATCTTAAAATCAAGAAACTGCTTGTGGCCATTTTGACTATGTCCCCTCTGCATGGTATGGGTTGTATTCATAGATGTCAAAGATCTTTGCGTACTTTTGCACATTACTTCGTCATTTTTGCTTTGCTATGCCTGAAAAAAATGCATTGTTAAAATCCAAAGTTTCAACATGCCCATGCTCAATACAGCCATTGGCCTCTATACCTGTAATAGAACTTGACCCCAAGGCTAAAATTCCACCTGCAGGTCATGGCACTGAGGTCTCCGTTAGTCTCACATGATATGGGCACATTGGCACCTGCAGAGCAGAGATCATAAAGCCAGGCATGTTTTCAAAAGAAAAATAGACATCCAAAGTCCACCACATAGTTTTGTCAAATATAATCCCCTTGAGAAAAATTCAACCTCTCCATTCTTTACCCATGCTTTAACAGACATTGCAAGTATTCATTGTCGATTCTAAACTGAGAACGAGGTGCATGCAAGCCCTCAATACACGGCTTAGGGCAGTCATGCACAGACAAAATGACACCCAAAAACCTCACCATCAGTGTAAAGAGAGGCATAGCGGTAGCTGCAGACAGACTTCTCTCCACTCTGCTGGCAGCAGAGTAACATACTGTACAGCTGTCCTTTCAGTGGCTCCACATTGGTCAGGGTAACACTGCTCACACGTTCGTTGACGACGGAGTACTGCCTTTCTGGAACCTTCTCGTTGCCATTCAGCCACCAAACCACATTTCTGGCGCTGAGGCTGTGGTTATTGAATACGCAGTATACGGTCACGTTGGCCCCCACACTGGTGAACACTGATTGAGGGAGATATGTAACTTCTGTAATGACATCAAGCACAAAGAGAAGTCCTAAGTCACTTAATATGTGAGATTCTTGAGATTTTAAATTCACTGCTTTAAGCTTTGTTCAAAGTAAAGCCACCAAGAAAAAGGGAAATTACACT
Source organism: Gymnothorax javanicus (assembly GCA_029692085.1). Taxonomy (NCBI): domain Eukaryota; kingdom Metazoa; phylum Chordata; class Actinopteri; order Anguilliformes; family Muraenidae; genus Gymnothorax; species Gymnothorax javanicus. Next base: position 30,458,643 of record CM056198.1, on the reverse strand, counting down.
CCAGTTTGCAATCACTGACATGAGCTAAAATAATTTCCCAAAATGAACGAGGTCTATGTGGTACAGCTGTCTTCACAGAGGCCAAGAACCAGCTTTTGGATAATTGGTTGGAATCAATGTTATATTTTAACAAAGATCACAACTTTCCCCAAGTGACATTTGTTTTTTTCTGATGTTTCAACTATCTTAATGAATGTGTTTACATGACGTTCAAAAAAATCTAATTATTGTGTTAGTCCGACTGAAACCGGACTTTTAAAATACATGTAAACATGTTAGTCCGACTGGAATTGCACTAAATCGAATCTCTCGTAGTCGGACCAAAATACCCAGATAATGCGGTTACTAGTCGTATTATTCCTCCATACATATGTTTCAATCGAACCGAACAGGACTGCGTGCTCCACAGATCATCATGCAGAGCTTTGACCTGGAAGTCCTGTGGAATTGTAAACACCAAACTGATTAGCAACAACTCTGTGCCCCGTTCAGCTAGCAAGTTTGTACAGAACAGTAGCAATCCTTGTCCGCAAGAGTATAGGTGCTTGAACAGTCACATCTTTGGGGCTCATAACTCCTTCCATTAATCTGCAAAGTTTAGCGAACGACTTGCGTGTCATCCAAAAATTTTCCTTCCACTCCCCATCGGAAAATTCTCTCCCACTAGTCCTTACTCCTGACCCGCATCCAACATGTACGGGAAGCCTGGGGGTGAGTTTCCCAACGGCACAGATGCTAACTTACATAGTTGGAACCACAGATTGCGAATGGACAAACTATGTCAGTTAGCAACTATGCTTTTGGGAAATGCACTCTGGGGTAGTAGAGAGGGCACAAAGTAGAGCATAGCGGCGTTCCCTTCTAGCTTTGGCTATCGCCATAACCACCAGGGATAGCGTGCATCTCAATTGTACTAACAGCATAGCATACAGCCCGTATGAAATGTACAGAGCCGTAAAGTTGTCCATGTTCTCACCACTCGACATGCCACCAGTTTGCGGCCAGCTAACTTGTTTTTCGATTATTTGGTTTGTGACATAATAGGTCAACCAGAAAAAGGTCCAACACGAACAAGCTGAAAGGGGGCATATTGCCACCTACTGTAGCGGAGACGGACATGCTTTGGTCAATATCCTGATTTCCTAATCATGCGTGTATACTGGGACAAGGACAATAGTCCAATTATGGCCTGATCGTGCTATAACCGTACCTTAATTTAAATATGCATGTAAACATACTGAGTGTCAAGAAAGCTCCCGGTTTATCAATAGATTTAAAGAAAGGGGGGCAAAGCCTGTACTTGGGGGTGGGGGGTAGTGGTCTGGTCTGGCACACTCTCCCCCAACCACAGACGATTTAAACTAATAATCTACATTAATTAAGTCGGCAAAGGATCATTTTAGAGAAAATTAATTCTCTCTAAACAGGCCTTGCCATCTCCTTGCCAAATTCACAGCCAATGGCTACAGTTAAAACCCAGAACTAACACCCAGTAGGGGTGCATGAGCGACTGCTTCCTTTGTGTGGTTTAATCGACAGGATGACAAAATGGGTCCGCACTTCCTGTGTGATACAGAAATGCCCACCAAAGAAAGTGAAGGAGCTTTTGGGGAAGATGCAACTGCAGGCCTCACTCACAGTATAATGCCATTAGTATGAGAGGAAAGACCCAATATGATGCATTTATATCAGAACCAGAACGCATGTCAAATTGACAATCAAAAACAAAACAAGATGGCAACTGGATTCACAAGATAAAATACGATCTTTGTGGGTGCATTTGTTAGATAGCATAAGATTTCACTTACTTGGCGAACAGACTTGTTTCAACAACAAACCTACAGTCCTGCAGCTTTATAATTAGTTGTCATGACAACTAGTGAAAATAAGAACTTCAAGAAACAGTAGCATCCAGGAGGGCGACAAATTGCAAAATCGAATGAGACAAGATTTTTTTTTCTCCCTCTCGAAAGAGTCAAGCAATTTCTAGTGGTCCTCAAACCTGAACTTAAACCACAGACAAAATCTAATACTCCTGCAGGCCAGAAATCATACTGCTTCTAACATTTCAAAACAGCTTGTTGCAGCTTACGCAAGTGCAAGCCTAAGAAAAAAAAATCACAATTGCTCTCAACCAATACGGTAAATCCTACTGACTCACGCTTTAGCTCAATGGAAATTAAGACTAATAAGGAAAGATGCAACTCATGAAACATTTTATAAGAAAAGGGACATGTTAAGATTAAAATCACTTTTTCAAGTTTTCACCATGGCCAAGAAAGTCGTAAGCCAAACTGAGTTACTGAAACTCAAGACTGAAAATACTGACAGATGAATGCAATTACTGTACTACTCTACACAAGCTATTTCTTTCTCTACACTCCCTTTAATAAACTTATTTTATAAATTTTATATTGCAACTGCAGTGAACGCAACAGATGAAGCTGAGTCAATGACTTGCTCCTGCCTACTGGTCGAGCAGTACCACTGCAGAGCTAATATCAATCAGAACTGTGGCCTCAAACTCAGTGATGAAAACTGCAAGTGAACTGGTGATGAGAAATAGGAAGAAATTTGTCTACTATTAACGCCATGAATGCGCTGGCCAAATAAAACCCACTCCACCCCCAGCAAGATCAGGCTTACTGCATGTTCCTTTTCAAGAATCTCAGTCACAGTAGACCTATAACTAGAGGTGCATACGTAGATTACTGGTATAAAGCAAGAGCCATAACAGACTGAGCCATCCTGTGGCACCCATTTTGTTAATTGTACAAGGGAGATCAAGAGTTGTGATGAAACTGTGGGACTTCTCCATGCCCACAGAGCAGCGTAGGACTCGCAGTGAGGACAAACTATCTACTGACTCATCACTCCTCTTAGAAAACAAGCCAAGAGCCGTTTCGCAGGTATACTGTAACCATGGAGATCTACTGAACTTATCACTGCCGCAGCCAACCGTTACACCACAATATCATTCGCTGCTTTAGCGGCAGAAGGCAATAGTGTGTCAGCGCTACTCACAGTAGGCAAAGAGGACCCTTGCTATTCATTCCCTTTCATTCGCCTACAAGGGAATGCAATCGAATGGCATGACTCAGGGTCTGAGCAACAGACTGCAGTCTATTGTTTGGCCTTGATCCTAACAGACCTTGTTGCATGTTAGAGACAGGGATTCAAATATGGGCTGAGATTACCCTAACAGGCACCCCTGTAGCCCATACCACATAATTTTGGGGTTATGAGGCCATTTCATATTAGAAAGGTCACCGAGATGAGACATGGCTGGGACGAATTCTAAATTAGGATAAAAGTAGAACAGGGCTCTCCATTTGCTCCAAAATGTAGAGAAGGGGGTATTTGAAGAGTTTCTTAACATTTAGATAATTCAAGTTCAACGCGCATTCATTTCTACAAGGGTCAACGTACATAAATGAATTCTCCACTTTAGTTTTGCAGTACATACCGGTACCTTTGTTTTAGTTCTGTAATCGAAATATCATTTCAAATGAGCATCTGTTCCCCTTACATCAAATAAAGGCTGATTAATAACAGAAAAGAAACGGTGTCCTCCATAATCATTGGTACCGCTGGTAAATATGAGTAAAAAGGATTATGAGAAATTAAATTTTTGGTGAATTAAGTCAATCTCAAAGAAAAAAAAAAAACCTTTCATTGAAGTTAATTGATTATGAAAAAATTTCATCCTCAAGAAATAATTATTTAAACAAAACAATGAGTGCCACAATCAGTGACACCTGCGGAAATTATTATGGACAAAGTATGACTGAAGCATGTTATCCATGCATATTATACTTTTTGATTTGATCAGAGTGTTAGGCACTTTCAAGCGATAATCCATGACTTCCTGTTTCACTAGGGTATGCATAAGAGGTGACAGAGGCCAAGTTCTCCTATTTATTGATCAATAAAGGAAAGCTATGTGAACACTCAAGTCAAGGAAGAGAAAAAAGTTTTGACCCTCAAAAGTCAGGGAATGGATATAAAAATAGTAATTCACCTGAAAGTGCCCATATCTACCACTAGGGCTATAATAGAAAAGTTGAAAGGAACTGAAACCGTCACAAACTTGCTTGGCAAAGGACCTAAGGCCAGTTGGAGCCCAAGCACAGAGAGGAGGGTGGCGACAGGGGCAAAAAATCCCCAAGGATTGCTGCTGGAGACTCACAGAAAAAGTAGTATCTCGGGTCTTCTCCATAACTACCATCAGATGCCAACTCTATGCCAAAAAAATAACTTGGAAAGCATGCCAGAAAAAGCCTTTCCTGCCATTTAACCACAAATATCAGTGCCTAGTGTTTACCAAATGCAACTGGGACTTTTGAAAACAGCTGGTATTTCAGTATAGAATCACTACTCTGCATTCAGTAAAAATTTCTGATGTGGCCAATTCTGATGGGATTAAAATCACTGGAATAATAGGTAATTATAGGCTGAGACTAACAGAAATAGTCTCAAATTCCCTGCTCTTTATTTTTTAACCTTGTAAGATGGCACAGGAGAAGACTCAGTGCAGTTTTATTGGCAAAGGGTGGTTGTACAATGTACAATGCAGGGGTGACAATCATTGTGGCACAAAGTGGTTTTATTGAAGGTAATTCTATCTTAATGAGGGATTTTTTCTAACAATAAATTTATGTAATTTAGAGGTTGGATTTTTCGCATTTCTTGAGTGCGCAAGTAAACTGTTTCACCAAAGTTGAATTTTTATAACCCTTTTCAAAATTCTTTACCCGAGGTAAAGAGGGGGAACTATACAAATGAGCCAATACGTTGCCGCTTATACCACCCGTGAATGGTGCTAATAACTTCATTACTGCGTTATCTCACAACGATGGTGTGTGTCAAGGTCTGTAAACAGACCTTAAACAATTAGGGAATGGTCAGTTCTTGTAGTGCTGGATGTGGGAGAAATGGGACCTGGGCAACATTGATTAGGGCTTAATCGTTTTAGACTGATGACTAGGTTTGACCGTCTTTGAAGTGGCAATGCTTGTGGGTAGATCCCATTCAGCAGTGGTGAGTACTTGCCCACTGTGGTCCAAGGGAAGACAAAGCACGATCCAGTGACAGGATGCTCAGTGCCCAAGGCTTATCGACCAGCAAGGGTAATAAAAGTTATTATGTCATCTGGTTCAGACTGACAGATGGGCTACTAAGGTACAGGTGGCAAAAAATTTTATGATGGTTACTGGAGGAATGTGTCACAAAAGACTGTGGATCTCGCCCTGCTGTGTATACAGTTTTGTGGCTGCAAACTGACCATTCTAATCCCTGTCTACCATTGAAAGCACCAACGGGTACGCAAGCGTCAAAACTACACCTTGGAGCAGTTAAAGATGGTCACCTGGTCCAATGAGGCCTGCTCTCTTTTACATCATGTACATTAGCCTGGTGCATGTGTGCTCTTTACCAGGGGAAAAGATGGGATCAGGATTATCACGATATTTGGCAGATAGTCAATTTTTCAGCTCATTTGTAAAAATACACCTAAGACCGAAAACATAATGGACATCTGCCAAATATGCTATTGGTCCTCTGCATGGCACCAGAACAGCTCTGTTCAAAGGATGTCCACAATTTAAAAACCCAGGGTTTTTGAGCAGAACCTTTCCCAGAGCCATCGTACTCCCTCCACAAGCTTGTCTCCTTCCCACAGCGCATCCAGGTGAAGATAAACCGACACATGCCCTGTCGATGTACATGATGTACAAGACAAGACACTCATTGGACCAGACAACCTTGTTCCATTGCTCCAAGGTCCAGCTCCGATGCTTGCACGCCCATTATAGCAACTTTCTACAATGGACAGGGATTAAAATGGGCACTCGGACTGGTCTGCAGCCAGAAAGCTCCATGCACACCAGGGTACAATGACCTGTGTCTCCTGACTCATTCATTAGTAACCATCATTAAAGTTTTCTGCCTCTACTGTCACTGTAGCACTTCTGTCAGTTCAGCTCCGATAGGATAGCCTTCATTTCCCTTGTGTGTCAGTGAGCCTTGTGCACCCAACACACTGTCTCCAGTTCATGGTTTGTCCCTCTTCAAATAATGTTGGTAGGTATTCATCACTGCTGACCGGGCGCACCCCGCAAGCCTCGCCACCTCAGAGATACTCTGTCCCAGGCGACAGGTCATAACAATGTGGCCCTTGTAAAGATTGCCCAGATCCCATTTCTCCTTTGTCCAACACCTTGACTGCGAGACCCGACTGTATGTTTACGGTCTAAAGTCTGTCCACCGACCACAGCATTTGTTTGTGCCTTTGTTACAAGATATTAAACATAACCTGCTTGTGAGTGGTCACAATGTTTTGGGATACAGTTGAAAGCTTGAATGGTAAGAACAATTAACATTTGCATTAGTATCAACTTCATCATCTTCCAATGAAAAACAGCCAAATGAAGATTGCCAAGTCCTTCATATACCTAGTTTTCCCTCTCTGCTCTTCAGGGGAAAGCCACGAGCCTGCCTCATTCAATTTAACTTAGCAATTGAACTCAATATTAAAATAATTAAGTAGCCCATTTTCAGTTCTGTACTGCTAATGGACTCCATAATGAAGTAAAAGCCTTTTCAAAATTATCCCATCAAATTACTTCCTTCATTAACAATAACAAGAGAAGAAGGAAAAATGCCACACTTAACACTCTACAGAGCACTCAGAGTAAGGTAGAGCATTACAGCTCTTATTAGTCCCCCTTTGGTAGCTGAGGCCAAATAACGCTTGAAAAGTTGGCTTTTTGAAAAAAAAAAAAAATTATTCTAAGTTAAAGTTACAATCTAGTCCTCCATTGTTTTGAAATTATGAGCAGTCATTAGAAAAAAGTTATAAATTATACTATTTTGGAAAATAATACTCTAATAATATTCTTATTAACTTCTGATGGCGTCAATATAACCTCGGCACCTCCAGTAATTGGAGTCATTACCTATTATTCCAGTGAGTTTAATCCCGTCAGAATTGGCCACATAAGGAATTTTTACTGAATGCAGAGTAGTGATTCTATACTGAAATACCAGCTGTTTTCAAGAACTCTGAGGTCCTCAGATAATTTTAAATAGACATCTCAATTATTGAACCACATATCTTGTTTGGTTGTATATTGTGCTGCTTTTTGGTGAAAATGGTGGCTGTAATTGAAACTCTTTCAGAGTATATGAACCCCCCATCATAAACCACCACGCGAAAGCCAGTTTGATTTCTATCATCAGATGGAGGCGTAAGCTGAATGTGCTCAGGAGACAAAATCTCGAAAAATACTCTTTTGCGTGTAGCTGCATTAGGTAAGATGACATTTGCCATTTGTTAGCGAATTATAGCTAGTTTCAGCACGCTGTGACAATGGCTGAAAAACCACAACAGTTGCACGCCCTTCTTGAAGACCTTTCACGAATTCCAGGTAACTGCAAACAAAATTAGCTATGGGCTCCCTGTCACCATTCAGGGCAACACCATCCATTATTTCCTACCCCAAAAACTCTTATTTAGTTGATAGGCAAATCCTGCATTGACAGGCTCATATAGCCTTTAAAGTAAAATTTGTTCATCGGTAGCATACAAACTAGGTAATTACATGTATAGTAGGGGCAATAATAGAATTACCTGTGATATCTTTTCATGGGGCCCAAAATCCTTGGCAGCAGCCCTGATTACCAATTACAATACATACAGTATATGAATGCAATATTAAATACAGCATTAAGGCTATCTGCTAGCTGTTTGGCTAACCTTTCCGTTGACTTCTGATGTACAGACAGTAATAACTGCATGGTTGAATTTCTTCTCCCATCAGCATGCTCCACTGGAGTCATCCCACATAATGAGTAAAAATTAAATCACCAGAGGTCCTGAGGTTATACTCATCTCTTCAGAACAGGGCTTTAATTGTGATCTTACACTCTATGGGTTAACAGGTCCCTCACCGTGTAGATATATGGAGAGCGGTTTGCTCCAGTTGCTCCACAGGCCGGGAGTGTCGAAGATCTTGCAGCGCACCTGAACAGTGTAAGTCATGCCAGCGTTCAAGCCTGTCAGAGTCACAGAGCCTGCTGTCACCTTATCCATATGCTGGAGGAGCAGAGAAAACAGCTTTCCTCAGCAACAACACTGCACAAGATAAGGCATTTGTAAGATCCGCTTTTCTTGATTTAGCTATTAAACACTGCATTGATTGGCCCCTTATTTCAAGAAAAGCATATTGTTAACTTGCCATGATATTTATAATACTTAGAACAACCACTGGGGATTTGAACTACTAAATATTACATCCTGTTCTTTAATCATTAAATTACATTACTGCCCAATTGTCGCCCACCATCCTCTTAGGTTATCTGTTCTACTGAAAGTCATTGAAGGACTAGATGTTTACCAGCCAGCTGTTGAGGGAGGTGTTGGAGGTGTAGCGAACATCATAGGTCAGTGGCTCAGTGAGGGGTTGTGAGTGAGTCCAGTTCAGTCTCAGAACTCCCTCCATGGTCATGTTGTACCACACCTTAACTGGTGGGTCTGGTCTCACTGCACAACATAATACAGAAGCCACTGATGAACATATCGCAAGAAAAAGGCCTTCAGAGGTTAGTCATGCAGCACCTACACATTCAGGTAGAGACAAAAGAAAGTGCATTTGACATGGTAAACATACTCAATAACTCACTACCTACTGGAGTCATCTGATCCACGTGGCAGGCTATGATTAAAGGACACATCTGGGAGTCATAGCTACCCGTGTTTGCTAATGTGTTAGCTGCATGTTATAAAGAAATTCAATTCAACTGTACACGATCGCCAAATTTAGATAACATAAAATGATACACATAAAATGATATGCTTTCATAGTCTCTCCATCATTTTATCTACTTCTGACCACAGACATTATTCAATTCAGGCTTCTAAGATGAGCTCACAAAAGGACAGGAATTCAGAGACTTTGACAGTTTTTTTAAATGAAGTAAACAACCTTAATCAAAATATGCAGCTATCTGGACTTTTGCATGAACTGATCTATTTTAAATTCTTAGGGAAAGTTCCCCCCCAATTTGTATCCGGTCAAGCAGCTTGCAAGTCTTATTTCAGTTTTCAGCTCACATAAACTTGGAATATACAAGCAGCAGCAACTCGACCAATTTGGCAAGAGGATACAATATCCGGAAGATTCTTAGTCCAAGAACCCCTGCTGGGTTTGGACAGCTACAGCTTCCGAATGTTTCGGAAGAACTCTTTCACCACAGCCCTGACCTGATTTACAGTCACAGCCGGCTCAGGATTCAGTCAAAATGTTGCGTTTTTTGGCAAAGAGGAAACCTCAATCTTCTTCCTTACTTCAAGCTAAGTTCCGTTAGGTTTTTTCTGTGGTCATTAGATATATTACTCACTAGTTTTAAAGTCAGCTTCAACTACAGTTGCTAATTAAAAATAAGTGTCTTGAACTCCTGAGAACATGAGTCCTCCAGATGATTTAATTTGGTTCACTGCCTCTGAATAAACTGTGGTCCCAAAGAGAAATTAATAAATAAAGAAATATTTCATTTTATTAAAACAACATGAATAGCTTTTTCAGCTGCCAGGGAACTTAACCATTGCATGATGCATCACATATATAAAGTATAAGAATGGGCACATTTATATTCCAGCAAAATGCTTATAAAAGTCATTTATATTGCAAATCCATAATTTTTCTCAATTGGAATGATGTTTCACCTTTTCATGGTGGCATGACTTTTAACATACATGGACTGCCAAGTGGCAGTCCAGTTTACATATTGTGTAAAACCTTGGGGAAAGCAGTGTGTCAGTGTTTAGTTGGCCACCAGAAACGCCGATGAATCAGGGCAAGACTGCAAGAGAGCCAAGCTCTATAACAACCTAGCACTGGGAATCTGGAAACTTGACGACGGGAGCAGTAGTAAACAGCCTCTTAAGATGGTTAAAGGATGAGACTGCCTTAGGGGTCCAGGCAAAGGGGATTTTAACAGACGTCAGCTTAGTTAGGAGAGCAGCAACAATGGAGTACCCTCGGATAAATCGGCGGTGAAAACTGGCGATCCCAGGGAATCTCTGTAACTCCTTTCAATCTTCCTGGTCCGGCAAATCCAGCAGAGCCTGTGCCTTCTAGCGATCCATCTCCAGGGCTCCCTACATCACCACAAACCCCAGGACAGAGACCACATTCAAACCTAGGAAAGAGCAATGGGTTCTGCACTTTTCCGGCTTCAGATATAGTTGGTTCTCTTGGGAGCGTTTGGGTGACAAAGCGGACATGGCAGGAATGATCCTCCAGTGTTTGAGAGAAGACTAGTATATTGTCTCGGTAGACATAGACAAACCAGGAGTCTATGTTTCGGAGGACATCATTTATGCAATTATGAGATACAGTGGGGACATTAGCGAGCCCAAACGGCATCATCAGGTATTTGTATAAGCCCAGGGGGGTGTTAAACACTGTCTTCCACTCATCTCCTTCCTGTATGCGCACCAGATGGTAATAGTTGCACAAATCCAGCTGTGTAAAGAAGCGGCAGACCTGGAGTTTTGAGAATGCTGAATCTATTAAAGGCAACACATAATATTGCCTTAATGTAATTGCATTTGGTTTCCGGTAGTCAATGCAGGGACAGAACGACCCATCTTTCATGCCTAAGAAGAAGAAATCAGCTCGAGTTGGTGATGAGGATGCTTAAATTATTCTGGAAGCCAGGGACTGATTTATATACTCCTCCATAGCTTGGGACTCCTGGTTTTTCAGGGAGTACAGCCAAACCCTGAGAAGCAATGCTCCTAGCAGTGAGTCAATCATAAGGTCTGTCACAATCATAGAGTCTGTGAGGCAGAGGTGAACCTGTTCTGGCTTTGCTGACTGCAATATGAAGATTTTGATAGATGGGGGGAACACCCTTCAGGTCCGACGGTTCCTGCTGATGGTCGAAGCAGTGAGGTGTAGCTGGGCTGGCGGCTGCACAAAGACTGGACTGTGAACATGATGAATACCACTCCAATATTGAACCCGAAGGCCAGCCCACATAAGGGTTGCAATTTTCAAGCCACCACAGGGCCACCACAACACTATCTGGACATGAGGCGACTCCATGAACTCTAGGAACGCCAACTCTTCAGCATGATTGCCAGAAGGACTGACTTTAAGCTTTCATTTGAGGGTATTTTCACACAATTCTGCATCCTGATTCGAAAAATGTAGCCCTCTCTGTCCATGTCCCCACTCCCTACCCCCCCACCACAACTCCAATGAGTTTCAATGAAGCTCTCAGTAATGGAGGGGGTGAAGCGGTATACAAAGGGGCGATAAAATCTGAATAGTAAAATTGATTTGAATTGCAATATCCTCAAAGGGAAGCTGAAATTCTGTCCTATTGGGCCATACAAGCCATCTCATTCCAAATTCACTAAAAACAAATGTATTTAGAATGTAAAAATGTCTGCTTTCTATGAATGTCAATGAGATTTCAGTAAAGTGCCCGCAGACTTTTGGCTATACAGTGTAGGTCAGGTATCACTAAAACCCAAATGGAAGCAAAGCTAGAGAAAGAAACTGACACTATTCCCATACCCTTCTATCCAGGCTATCTTTTATGACATCCTTATGAGCCCAAGAATGAGTGGAAGTATCATATTTAGCATCTCCGTGCTGATTTGAATAAATCACAATAGTTTTCCATAATTGTCTGTCTATGACAGAAAAACAGCTAGCGGACCCATTACTTTAAGGGATGGAAATTTGATTTCCTACCCCTACTCCACATTAAATGTCATCAAGCTGCATCGATTAAATGTTCTTGTCTACTTCAATTGATTTGTTTTGATGATTTACCAGTAAAATGTAGGGACTAACCAAGGTTCTGCAGAACAAAGTAAATCGCTGGAGAGAGCGCCGAATGGTTGCCACGGGAGACATTCACCCTCAGGTATACAGCATCATCCATCGAGCCAGGAGGAAGAGGACATCGAAATAGACCGTCAACCTCATCCTGGAAACTGCTTTTTGGGGCCCAGTCCAATGGCACAGCCTGCATTTTCTGGTCTGATCTATAGCAGACAGGATGGGAGGAGAAATAATCTTTCAAAACATGTAATTGCCCATGTAAGTGTAAACAATTCTCTCAAGCCATCAATCTGTCAAACAGCTCCTGCACCCATCAAGCAACCCATTTATCTATGCAGCTTCAACAAGTGTTCCACTTGCTGGTCTAAAAGTTGACCGCCCCTACGAATGGCCCAAACTTAATTCTCCTTGACCCCCACAGCCAGCTGTGGTCAAAGTTGTATTTCACAATGCACAAAGTAGATGAAAAGGTCTCAACGTAATCTGATATTCATCCAAGGAATCAAAGAATAGCCTTCTCGATCTTACCCACTGTGGATAGAACATACCAAACCGGCAACCGTGACATACTATGTGACCTCACACCACATAACGCACAAACAGGAGGGCATGTAAAGGCAGCTGGGTACTTGCTGAAGTCTGGTGCGGACAAATACTCACGGTAAACGCTGGGAGCTCAGGGTCACCATTCCGCCGATGTCCACATTCTCACCCTGAGGTTTTCGCTCACAAACCAGATGCTGTTTGTCGCTGGAAACCCAGCAGGAGATATCCAGACACACAACTACAAAGATACAAGTCGAGGGAAAAATGACATGTTTACCGTGCATGAAGGTGTGGTAACTAAAACACAAATAAACATTTAATATCATTTATGTTAAATAGAACTGAGAACTGGGCCAATGTTATGATCTTTACTAAGGCAAACAAATATGACTTAAAATACACTTTTGAAGTGAAGGAGTATTGAGTCAATTTCCATTTCTTGCTTCTGTGACTAGACTGACTTTGATTAAATTGTCAGACAAACTGACCGAATCTTTGACTCATTTTAACAGCCAGAAGTAATAAAATGGTCAGCAGTTGAAGGATTGGATTTTAAACTATTTCAAATTCATAAATGTAATTGATGATGCTTAATTTCAGTGGAACAACAATTTATTTAACTGAGGTCCACTGATTCCGAGCACAGATACCAAAACCCTCAAAAAATGACAGATACTGCGATTGTTGAACTGCAAAATTATGTTTTATGTCAAAATCACCAAATAATTTTTGGTTTCTGTCAATTTTCCCATGTGGTACGTTGTTTATAATACAGGGCTCTCATGCATGTCTCACAGAGAGCTAATCTGTTTTCCAAGGGGGTGCCAAGAGAGAGCCTGTGCTATTGATTAACATGCACAACATCGTCTCCTAATAAATAGAGGCGATGCAGCCTCGCTGCCAGCAATCACCACTATCTGATCCACAGCAGGTGGTGAGTAAAGTACTAAGGGTAATTCAGTAGACGGCACGACTGAATTGAAAAAAATAAGTTGTCTTCATTTTCCTACAAATTTTTTTCAAATGACCATTTTCCTGCTGTGATTGGAATTGTTCTTTCATGATTAAGAAGCGGTTATTTCATAAAGTACACCACGGAGTTAACAAAGTCAACAGATTTAGGATATTTTTAAAAGAACTTACCCCTGTGGGTCTGGGGAGTCCAGGGTGACTGACTGAAAAGGGTCAGGAAGGTCACGTTGCACCGGCCTGCGGGTGAATGCTTGGTGTACCCACCCTCCATCACATCCCTGCTCTTCTCTCCATATCTCTTGTCTACTCTGATCTCCTCTGCCGATGTATCACCCAGGTCACAGCACAGCCCCAGCTCTCCAGGGTTTTCAGCCTGAGGGAGAGCAGCAATGGTAGGGTGTGCAGCTGCTGCACCTGAAACCAGACAGCATCAGTGAAGGACATGGTCAGCTCAAACCAACCAATCAGAATCATGTTTATTGTTTGTTCTCATTTGGCCAAATGTACTGCATTTAATTGACCAACTGTTGATTAACATCAAAAGCGAAACATCCACAATCTTTGCAGGCAAAATAATTTGAGCATAGCAGCAGGATCAAAGGCTTTGCTGATTTTTGTGTTGGAAAGATACGAAAAGGCTTAAAAAAGCATAATTTAATAGACTGGGATGAGATATGAAGCCAGAATGTATTCAGAAAACTTGCTCCAGTTCCTTTCTCTGTCCATAAAAAGAAGATGAAACATGAGACTGATCAAACGGTAGATTTGATGAAAGAAGTAAGTACGATGTCTGACACTAGTGTGAAGAAAACTTACAAGTCAATTACTGAAGCCCTGCGAAATTCTGTCAGGCCACAATAATCAATTGCACCAGCTGCATCAGCTGCTACCCAGCTCAGTAATATTTTGCCAATCAGCTTACCCTCATAACAAGCAGTATTTCTAAATGGCCTGCCTCCACACATTTGTCTGCTTCCTCCTGCAAGCAAGCTGCTGCATGCTGCCAGAATAAATCTGATCGGTGTATGCAGCTAATAGTGAAATTACCTTTGACCCCTCAAAAAAAGAAGGGGACCGGGCATAAAAAATGAAATTTCCACACCATTCACCTGAATTGGATGCATACACCCTCAACTTAAAGCCGCAAGTCTGCACTTCAAGCTCATATTCATTATTTAATTTAATCTCTGATATGCAGTAGGAGACAGCTAAAAAAAAAAAAAAAAAACCAATAATTTGTTAAATTTGTTAAAATATTTATGCACCTGACTGCATATTAAATAATTATCAAATATTGGAAACATAGAAAAGTATCAAAAATTTTCAAACATGAATCCTATGCAAAGATATTTATAATGTACAAAAGGTTAAAATAAGGAGTTTTTTTCTCGAACTGAACATATTGATATGAGATAGGCTTCTGTATTCCCAGAGATTATTGTTATGCCCTCAGATCCGGGAACGAGGCATAATAACACAAATTCTAATGCCTCCTCTGTTTGTACTAAAATGTAGATATAGGGTAACACACATTTAGTGGCATGGCAGCTGTGCACTGTGATTGGTGACTGGCTGGGGAAACCGGGACGACGCCTTGTGTCCTGATTGGGCGTCGGTTGGTCTTGTGAGAGGGGGTCCCTTTTAAATTGGCCGGAATGGAAGGAGGATCTTGCTACATGCCGGAGCCCTGAAGTGCAGGACACCTGTCCCAATCTCGCGTTTTCCAGCCACGCGGTTTTGATTTATTTAAAATCGTCATCCATAAGACTGCCATGCTTTTAGGAATTACTCACTAAACTGAACTAGCGAACTGAATGACGCTGAGCTACTTGCCGGTGGAGCGGCAGCTTGAGCTAGCCCTGGAACGCTACGAAGCCGTCCTGAGGGGAGGTAAGTCCCGGCTTTCCTTCCAGATTCACCAGTCCAGGCCAGCCTGCCTTCTTTTATAAGCGGAATTATATCCCTAGACAAACGTGACCACAACATTATCTTTCCCCAATTAAAAAGGATTCACTTCAGCACACTTGCGGATAATTACAAGCAGACCCTTGTGATGAAAGATAATCAGAGGGTACATCTAAAGAAAAGCAACTCAAAGAGATATTCACATTTAGGGTGTTTCAGAGGACTGTGCCTCAATCTGGCCCCCAAAGGAAACCTCACAGTTTACTATGCTGTACTAGCTGGGTTTGATAAAAAGACAATGCTTGCCCATGTAGCACTATTGCCCCATAACTGTGCCATCCTTTAGGATCACCATCACTGCTACTGAATTCACAAACTCTAGGTTTTCCACATACAGTATCATCATGTTTTGTTAAATTGGAAATTCAGAGAATAAGTTGGTGGCATTTTAGCTGCAATACAATAGTGTATAAGTTCTGTTAGACATGACACAGATAATATATGCAGAAACATTGATGTTAACATTATGTGGTGATTGTGTCTTTATTGGATGATTCGACATTTTCCATTCATCGTTGGGTGTATACTTCCTCTTGGAGGAAAAGTGTAATGGCTCTGGGAAAGACACAGGATTGTCTCCTGTGCTGCACTGATTGCATATATCCCTTACATCTATCTGCATTTTGCGCCATGGCATGAGTTAAAACACAATGTACAATAAATAGTTTTAATGTTAACCAGACATTCATCTTTGACTTTCAACCAATTGACACCTATGGCTTTAAAGCTCCAGACATGCATGTATAGAACCTAGAACGTCTGTACCACATAGTCCCCCTACACACCTTTTAATATAGTACATAATAGGGTTATAGTTGGCTATACCAGCCAACGGCATGTACACATTTACAGGAATAAAAAGGGATCTGTGCAGAGCTAAACCACTGGCAGACATTTGCTGTCTCTTATGCATATCTGTTATAACAGAGGAGGGCTTAAAAATACGAACACAGAGTCAGATATTTATTAATTTATTAATTAATCCCGTTCCAGTTGCACATGCAAGATTACCATGTTCCTCACACCTCCATTCACCTCTGATATATCTGTTTTTTGGTGCATCTGACAGGGAGATTTCTACAGTTGGTCATTTCAATTAGATGAGTTCTTATTAGGTTGCCGGCCGTAGGCCAGTAACCTATTGTCGTCACTTTGCGTCTGGCGTCGTCCGTTTAAAGCCGTATCTCAAAAACGGGCTGATGATTTTTTTTTTAAATTTGGAGATGTGATCAAATGGGTCATCAAGATAATGCCCGAGCAAAAATTTTTTTGATTGAATCGTTCGTTTAGACTTGCCGGCCATTTTTACGTTGAAAATGGCCATTTTTGGCACTTGGGTGCAATCTTCTCAAAAATTGTCTGATGAATTTTTTTTTTTTTTTAATCGCAGCAATGGAATCAGTATCATGACCTGCTTCAAAGGTGTAAACGGCGTTTTGACTGAATCGCTCCTTCATAGCGCCACCTAGGCAATGTGTCCGGACTTCATCATTTTTCGGGGTGTTTTGGCACAAAATGTGCCGTAACTTGCTTATTATTGCATTTATAGTATAGGTATGAATTGAGTATGTTCAGCAAATCATGCTTGCCGAGCGTTGTCGGTTGGTCAAATTTGAACTTGAGCCTCAAGGTCAAGGTCAAATGGCAAAAATGTGCTATAACTCTCTTAATATAGCATTTAGAGCTTAGGTATGTATGAGGCATCTATAGGGAATCAGGTATGCCGAACACTGTGAGTCAGTCACATTTGACCTTGGGCCTTAAGGTCAAGGCCAAATGGCAAAAATGTGCAATAACTTGCTTAATATGACATTTAGAGCTTAGATATGTATGAGCAGGGTTCTGCACTCGGGATGCACCGACCAGCTCTCGGAATGCACCGACCACCATTCAGTTCACATAGCTAATGCTTTTCCCGACTGGCACTATTTTTTCAAAGATCAGTTAAAATGAATGCATCCAGTGTCCAATAAAATTGCTAAAAAGAAAACATAAATGACCCTAAATATGCTCCCCCCCTTGTCATTGTCAGAATAGCGACCTTTCGTTTTGGACCCACGGCCCGTCTGCGCTGGTCTTCACTGATACTGAAAAACCTGCCCAACAGTGATGGAAACACCGAGTGCCATCCGAGCCCTCGTGTGCTGGGTATTCATGGGGAATTGAATCTGAGGCTGTGGGGAAATGGTCGGGGCGGTTTCTCAATCAAATGAAAGACAGGCAATTATAATCGGGCAGGGTGATTGATTTCTGTAGCGCTATACTTTGCAAGTCGAGAGAAAAGTTTTCTTGTTATATAAACGACAGCATAACTAAATAAATCTCTGTCGAGGACAGTAACATTCTTCACATATTAATCTATCAGTGTTTAACAACAGTGGCGGTTGGTGGACGGAAAACATACCTTGAAACGGATGAGATTACTGACCCGATTTTAATCATTGTTCTTGGTTAACACGTCTTCCAACAATATGAAAAATCCATTTGCAGTTATGTACCCAGTTTCCCTTTTAATGAAATGGCAAGGCGAGAAAATTCAAGAAAAATGTTTAATTCACGTGTCTTCATAGGTAACCCTTCACGAAAAAAAAAAATCTACTGTGGATTTTCCGCGTTAACTTTTGCGCACTTTTTTGCCTTCAGTTGACGTGTTTTATCTGTCGTCTTAATGGAGACAATTAGCTACACCTGAGAAGGGAGAGTTAAAGTATCTTTTATCAAGCAAAATGACTGAAACAGATCAAGACTAATAAGCAGTTTAAAGACGTTTATCACCCTCCTTGTTCTCTGTCCAATGGGTGCCACTGAAGAAATGTTTGAAACGTAAATGACGGTTGTTAAGTCGTATTCAGAAATTTATTCAAAAGTATTTGGATACAAAATAGAAAAATAAGTTTACGAATATGGCATCTATCTATGAAAATTAGAGGCATCTCGCTATGCACCGAGTAGCACATCAAAGAAACACAGTAATCTGGTGACTCAGAGGCAATATCTGCTTTCGAATTGCCGCAAAAATTTTCCAGCTCACGCGCTGTGCGCGCTCGAATACGAACAATTCTCCGACCAGCACTCCAAGCATCCCGGGCAGAACCCTGTATGAGGCACCTATAGGGTATCATGTACGCCAAACATTCTCAGTTGTTTGAATTTGACCTTGAGCCTCAAGGTGCAGGTCAAATGGCAAAAATGTGTTATAACAGCTTAATGTGGCATTTAGAGCTTAGGTATGTGTGAGGCACCTATGGGGAATCATGTAAGCCAAGCATTCTCGGCAAGTTGAATATGACATTGGGCGTCAAGGTCAAATGGCAAAAATGTGCTATAACTCGCTGAATATGGCAATTAGAGCTCAGGTAATTGTGAGGCGGCATGGCTCAGGAGGTAGAGTGGCTAGGCTAGGAATCGGAAGGTTTCTGGTTCGATCCCCGGCTCCTCCAGAGAACGTCTCGAAGTGTCCTTGAGCAAGACACTGAACCCCACACTGCTCCTGATGTGCAGGTTGGCCCCTTGCATGGCAGCCTCCGCCATCAGGGTGAATGAGAGGTATAATTGTAAAGCGCTTTGTGTCATCTGACTAGAAAGGCGCTATATAAATGCAGTCCATTTACCAGGTATGTTTGAGGCACCTATAAGAAACCATGTATGCTGAACATCCTTAGGTAGTCAGTCAAATTTGACGTTGGGCCTCGAGGTCAAGGTTATATGACAAAAATGGCCCATATTTGTTTAATATTGTTTTTAGAGCTTAGGTATGTATTGGGCACTAATAGCAAATCATGTATGCTGGTTGTTTTCGACATATTGGATTTGACTTTGGTCTTCAAGGTCAAGGTCATGTGACAAAGTCACATTTATTTCCTCGTTTAATAATAATTTTAGACATTAGTATGTATAAGGCACTAACCCATATATAATTAAAATTTTAACGGGCATTGTAACCGCATGGTAGACCTTTTTTCATGATCAATTGCGGCAATAAAAACTGGTCAAAATCCATTTTTGGATGTTTGTTCCTATTAGCATCACGGAATAGAAAGAATAATACTAATTAGACCCACTCGGTGGTAGTGTTGTGTAAAAAAAAAAAAAAATCATTGTCTGAAAGAAGAGCAAGGACCAAAAGTGAATTGGGAAGATGGCGCACTTCACAAATTGACAGCAGACGACAGTGAAAGTTCAGGTTAGGAAAAAATCTAATCGGATTTCATGATGTAGACTTCTTAAAGATTATATTTTTGCTAAAATACAGAAAAGTGACAAAAAATGTTGCTGTCTGTCACTCATGAAAAAGTGTGACCGCTCTGTCGAGTTGCCCGATAATGGTAACTAAAACCCCTTTCTCACTGACCTGCATTGGCCCGCAGAAGTGTGCGGATTAAACAGTTATCTTGTTTCGCAGGGAAGCGCGTATACACAGTGAATTGATTCGCTGTGGTACGGGACCATTCGCCATCACCGCCGAAAGTCGCGAAAAAATTAAACAGGTTTAATTTTTTCGCGGATGTCCGAGCTGGAGCTTTTTAACGCCAATATTGTGTAGAAAACATGTTGCTTTTGCAAGAATTCGTGTTGGCTTCCTGTTGAATCTGTGGACTGATGCTAGGTACTTTTCTCCTGTAGGGGCTGTAACTACCGGCAACCTTCAGGGCCCTTGGCACTCTAGTTTTTTACCCATGTCAGATAAGGTTTATGAAATTACATTTATTTTGAAAACACTTTCATCCAACGTGACATAGAATAAGTATATGGAATAAGGTAATTGAAACAGCAACACAACAGATGAGACAAGGTGCAACTCATATAGAGCTTAGTCATGAACAAGTGAAATGTAGAATACACAGTTGGCCAGAAATTGCATGATACTGGGGCAAACGATACATTTAGGTTGAGAAGGAGAGGTTGTTGGCGAACAGACAGTGTTAGACGGTTGGAATTGTCATTACAGTTGGAGTTGTCATCAGGGGGAATTCTACCTTGATGTGGTACTATATATGAAACTGTGGACCCTTCAGTCAGATAAGCAGCGAAACAGTGATTCAGTGTTTGTTTGGTCACTGATGCAAGAGAATGGCTTACCATGTAAAGTGATGAGAAGACAGAGGGTAAACATCCCTCCAACAGAAGAGGGTCCAGAGTCAAAGATTAAATTTGTGCACTGACTTTCTTCAGCCAACGGGAGAACCAAAACAGGATTTACAATGAGACAAGATTAAACTGCAGGTCCATCACATCTGTCCAAATAGAAAGAACATTCATTACAAAAGCATACCTTGTTAACATGCACGAAGAAAATATAGCAATAAGATAAGCCAACGGCTGTGCGGGTCAGTGTCATAGAAATAGATTAAATTCAATTTTGCATGGTGATTCTAAATATGAAGCTCAATTTAATCCAGAACTGAGCAAAATTTGTTCGACTAAAAGGTATAGTTGCAGCCATGCCCTGTACAGCTTGCAGTCATAGCAAATGGCACAGTTATGATTCACTACGAGACCGTTGGGTGGGGTGAGTCAAACTCCAGAACAGTGTCTGAGCATGAACCACTCAGAAACAAAATCAGGAATATTTGATTTGGACGTTAGGGCAGATGTTGCATTTTCAGCCCAAGATTAAATGAATTGAAAAGCCTATGTACCTACCATACATTTGTGCACTTATTAAACACTTTTATACACAACTAGTTTCCCCGAAGTATGTTGAAAAGTCAGCCAATGACATAGCCTCCTACCCAATGCCCCATCTCCGGGAAGGTAGCCTAGCACAGAGCAGGGGAAAAGCTGAACTAATTTTACTGGGATGTGAAACAGTATTCTGGTAAGATTTAAATATAAACCTCAAATACAGCCGGTGAGCAATTTCCTGCCAGGGAAATGTATTAAATAACAACAATCATCAGTAAATAAATACATATTCAGATTGAATTTTTGTTTGGCTCGTATTTTGTACTCAATGACATTCCTTTCCCTGCAGACTAAATCTTTGTATAGATGGCTCTGAACTGCAAATCTATAGACCGGTGACACAGTATAGGAAAAATTAACATGAAGTGTCTTAGGCGGTGGGCCACCCCAAGCCACCAAAACAGCCTCAATGAAGTGTAGTATAAGTTAGAGAGTGTTTTTAAGACAAAAAAACAAACATCTTCCCCCACCCCAAACCAGCCGCCCCTCATTGATGTTCACAGACATTTAGGAAGAAACTAGAAAAGTTAATAACCTCAAAATAGCAAAAGGCACAACTGCACGACCTGATGCAAATGTGTGCAAATTTTCATGGAAATATATCAAACGGTCTCTGAGTAATGGTCCGGAAATGGTGGGAATGCCAACTCGGACGCGCACGTGGATACACACGGCAAACCAGACAAAAATAATATGTCCACCCGCCCCTCTGGGGCGAGAAATAATTCTGCAAATAGTCTAGAAACCTGTTGGAGGGATGGGACACCACGCTTTTCAAAAATATTTGCTCATTTGGTGTTTGATGATGGTAGTGGACAGTGCTGTCCAACACATCAGTTAATCAGTTAGGTTGCAATCTAGTGAATTTGAATGCAATAGCATGATTAGTAATTTAAGGCTCTAGAACCACTGAACTGAACCAATGCAGGCCAACTATTTGAGCCTATAATAAATTCAAATAAAATGAAGTATTTATACACAGTCAATTTTGACATGATGAAGATACAACATATTGTGGCATCATTACTTGTTTCAATATTTCAATACATTCAATAACAGCTCCACTGCAGACAGTGGTAGGCCTACTGTGGGCATGATATAAACGACTTGTGGCATTTTCTTTCCTGTAAAACTCAGTTTTCTAACTTGATCTGCCCACCAAACATGTTAAGGAAACCTTGTCTCAGCCCTCATGTCTTCCGAATTGTATCCTTGTATTCCAGCAACCTGCATGCCTTTTAGAAGTATTTTCTCCTTAACTGGTTTGGCGTCTTGCATGCCTCCTCTTACCCAGGTGTAATCCATTTGAATGCCCTGTTCCCTTGTGTTCCTGTGGTGTATATAAGCTTGAGATTCTGTCAAAGTCACTGGATTGTCATACCAAATACTCTTAAGCAACCAGTCAGTATATTTCTTCTGGTTATCTCCGCCAAGGAGATAATGCGATCGAGTCGGTTTATTTATTTATTTATTTGTCTGTCTGTCCTTCTGTCTGTCTGTGGACAGGATTTCTCGGAAACTACTGGACGGATCTTCATGAAATTTTCACCAGAGGTAGATCTTGGGCCAGGGACGACTCCATTAAAATTTTGTGATGATCCGGATCCGGATCTGGATTCTGGATCCGGATCTGTATTTACAATCTTAGTGGCATATCTTGGAAACTACTTGACGGATCTTCATGAAATTTTCACCAGAGATAGATCTTGGTCAAGGGACGACTCCATTAAAATTGTGTAATGATCCAGATCCGGATTTGGATTCTGGATCCGGATCTGTATTTACAATCTCAGTGACATTTCTCCGAAACTAATGAACAGATTTTGATCAAATCAAGGTGGATTTTGACCTAATGTTTAACCATTCCGTGATGGAACAATCTCAAAATATCTGGAAAGACCTGGATCTCTGTTGGTCCAGATCCAGTTCCGGATCAACAATTTGGACTCTGAGGTCAAATTTTGAAATCATTGGAACTATATCGAGTAATACCTCATATGAAAGCTCTTGATGAATGCTTACCAGATCTGATACAATTTTGTCACTTGGGCATCATTGCTAGATGAGAATGGGATGAGAACGTCATCCCTTCTGTGGACAGGAGTTCTCGGAAACTACCTGATGGATATTTATGAAATTTTCATCTGAGCTAGATATTGGTCAAGGGACGACTCCATGATCGGAATCTGGATTCTGGATCCGGATCTTTCTTTACATACTTTTATGACATTTCTCAAAAGCCAAAAAAATACCGATTCGTGTGCTTTTGAAATGGCGGAAAACGCTTTTGTTGCACACTGAGCAGTATTTTAATGAAGCTTTTATCTTCAGTGAGATAATAATACTGGACAGTTTCATATACGGTCTCCGAAAGTTTCTCCTGTGTATACCTTTCCAAAGTGATTGCGCAATCACACCCGAGGGTAATTGTCCAGTCAGACCACTGATTGCGCAATCACACCCGGTGGCCATTGTCCAATCACACGCCAGCGGCGGTGATTATCCAATCAGACCACTGATTGCGCAATCATACACCGCAGTGATTGTCCAATCACGGCCTGTGCAGTCACATTGATGCGATTAAGCAATCACATCATCATCACGTGACATCATGGTCACGTGATGATGATGTGATCGCTCTGTACTTTGATGACGGCTTTGGAGAATGGATGCTTCAAACATACAAAAATCCCATTTAAACTTGTCACATGGGTGGTCCTGAAATCTTCCAAAGAGAAAGATCTTGCATTTGTATCAACATCATCCCTTGGCGGAGATCAGAAATCTCGGATTGCTCTTGTTTAGAACTGTATTACCATCTTCGAAAATTATTGTAACCTATGAGGTTGAAATCCATAATTATTCTTTGGAGCTTTATTAACAGGAACAAACTCCCAAGCCTTATTATCGGTTTCCAGGATTGGGAGAGCATTCCTCCTGACCTGCTTTTCCAGTATGTTCCTCTGACCAGTTTACTGGTGACACCTCCCCAACCTTCATTGGTCACCAGCATTGGGACTGTGTTCCTGCTTAACCCTTCGGACCAGCTATCTGACAGTTCTGCTTTGACAGGGGTTAATGCCACCAGGCTTCTGCCCCGGGACACCACTGACCGGGTGTGGGCACGCCCATTACCATCACCAGTCTATAGCGCCCAAGCAGGACTGTCTTCTTCCTACTCCTACTCCCTACTTCCTACTAGTTTCAGCCCCTGTCCAGTTATTACTGTATTCTTATCAATTAATACCGTCACTAGATTGAGCCCCGGATCTGCATCTGGTTCTTTGTGTGGCTGAAAATGTGCATGGATTCAAAGTCAATATTGCTTGTGCTGTCGAATCCTAGTCTTGCAAAGTTGTTATCCATTCTTTTCCCGGAATGAAACGGAATGCGGCGAAATAGCACGTCTGACTATAAAAGTAAAAATAACTCTCGATCGTAGTCCGCGAAGAAATGAATATCAAAAACGCAGTTTTAATAAACTACAAGTCCCGTCATGCAATACGGAACCATGGACAGTTGCCAGCCCTCGTGTATTGGTCCGCATAATACACCGATAAGTCAGACTGCAGACTTGCAGGCACTTAAAACCTACGAACTATCTAAATTAACAAGAATCTAAATGCCCTCGTTTATGGAATATCTATCATGCAAATCGAACAGCAATTAGACCATTTAGGCGACTTAAAACAATGGGCAAAAAATGACTGCACGGAAACGTAACCTGGCGCATTTGTTTTCACTGACAGCAAGGCATTTTATGGGTAAGTTGGCAAACCATCCAGCTAAGTCGGTCGTTACTTTCTCAGAGCCTTTAGGCTGTGGCGGCGACAAAAGACAGACGTGAATTAAACAATGGTACCGGGCTATTAGGTTACGTTAGCTGCGCGAAATTGCTTTTTCCGTTAGCACTTATCGACACTTAAGAAATTTATTTTGGCTGATATAACCATAACGGCGAATATGACAGTTCTCAGGGATGCTGTTTATGGGTAGGGGGAGTCACTGTGAAGTTGAACAACCATGTGTAAAGGCGTCGTAATACTCATTCCAAATAAAGGATTTCACGACAATTTAACGTTGATCGTGTGAACAGGTTTAATTTATGCCCCGACAGAATATTGAAAACACGAATTCAGTTTTGGTATGTTACAGTGTTTTCGAAGGGGAACAAGTGCAGACTAAAAACTCAACTTCAATGTGTACTTGATTCTTGCGGTGCTCCATAGTGCCTCCGCTTTATTGATAAGATTTGACTGAATGATTGTAAATTGACCCACAACATGTTCCGTAAATTGTGGACATCCTGATTACCACTTCTTTAAAACTTTTTGCCGCGAACTTCATCGCGAAGTGTCATGTGCTACAAATGCATTAGGAAATTCCTGAGCTCGCACAATTTATAATAATATTCCAGCCTTAAGTTTGCTACGGCAAGATTGGAGAGACCGCACAATTACAGAATATTCCTCTTACCTGTGAAGTCATCGTGATCTGGCATAGTTCCTTCCACTGTTGTATCTCCAGCGTTTCTGCCTCGGGTAAGAAGAAAGCAGATGCTGAGCGCACTTTCGATCCCCGGGGGGAGGGATTTGAACCAGCATCCTCAAAGCCCGATTTGTGAGTCATCATCGCAACAGTGCCGGCGTTTATCACGTGGAGTGGGATGCTCTGTTGCGAGGTGATCATTGGTGGTGAGTCGGTGTTCAAGCTCAGACAAGAGGTAGTAATCATTTCTTTATTTAAGAAAAATAAAATCTAAGGACAAATTAAACTGGACATAAGCATTAGAGTGCAATAAACATATCTCTTTTGATATAAGCATTTTGTCTGTTTTCAGTTGCATCATTGCTCACAAGCTCATTTTCACTTTTAAAACCCCATGTAGCCTCATCAACCCTTCCACTATAAACACTTTTGCAACACTGAGTATTTATTTATTTATTTATTTATTTATTTATTTATTTTATGCAATTTGGCCATTGTATGGTATGTTCATGTTTTTCCATGCCACCTATTTCTATTTAATAATTTAATAATTCACAAAATGCTTGCATGTAGTTTTTTACAATTTCTGTAAATGCAGGTGTGTACACACTCTTAATTAAAATCATTTTTTCTGTTTCATATATAATGATAGATGTACATTCATGTGTCATTGTTTCGATGTATAGATGCCCCGACCCCAGTGATGGAAATATTATTCTGTGGCCCCACCAAAGGAGATATCTTTAGCTGTCTCCCAATCAATATCATGAATCCATCCACTCACTTTCCAATGCTGTTCGTTCCAATGCTCCTTTAACCTCATACGAGGATAAAATTAATTGTAACAAATGCGCTAAAAATATCGTTGCAAACATTTAAAGTATGATGTCTACAGAGAGGTAAAAGTTTATTTTATATAATAGTTATTGCTTGCTTCGTGTGATTGATTTTGCTGAGTAATTACAGTGCTCTGTAGAGTTTTTGCCCCATCTAATTTCTTCTATTTTTGCTTAATTTTTATATTTAAATGTTTCAGATCATCTCACTAATTTAATGTAAGACAAAGAAAACATAAATAAACACAAATGGTTTTAAAATGAATCATTTCATTTATTGAAGGTAAGGAGTAATTCAAAACTTATGTCACCCATGTAAACATATAATTGCCCCTCTAAACCTGATAACTGGTTGTGCCACCCTTGGTAGCAACAACTGCAGTTTAAGTTTTGCAATAACTAGCGATGAGTCTTTTGCATTGCTGTAAAGGAAATTTGGTCCTCGCTTCTTTGAAGAATTGTTTCAATTCAACCACACTGGAGGGTTCTCGTGCATTTCCTGCCTGTTTATGATCATGAAACCGCATCTCAGATTCAAGTCCGGACTTTGACGAGGCCACATCTTATTTCGTTTGACGTTCGTTTCATTATTTCGTTTGAGCAGAGTTGGACTTGCTTGTGTGATTTGGATCATTGTCGTTCTGCATAACCCAACTGCACTTGAGCTTTAAGTCACAAATTGATGGCCGGACATTTTCCTTCAGGATTTTCTGGTAGAGGGAAAAATTCATGGTTCCATCAATTATGGCAGGTCACCTATGTGCTGAAGCAGCAAAGCAACCGCAGCCCATCACACTGACACCACCATGTTTGACTGTCGATATGATGTTATCGTGGAATGCTGTGTAGCTTTATGCTTGAGGTAATAGGACTCATGTCTTCCAAAAAGTTCGACTTATGACTCATCAGTCCATGGAGTATTATCCCAAAAGTTTTGGGGGTCATCAAGATGTTTTTTGGCTAATGTGAGACAAGCCTTTTGCTCTCTTCAGTCAGCAGTGGTTTGCAGCTCTCCCAGGGTGCTATTTTTGCCCAGTCTCTTTCTGATTGTGGAATAACACTAACCTTAAGTGAGGCGAGTGTGGCCTGCCGTTTTTTAGATGTTAGTCTGGGTTCTTTCATGACCTCATGGATGAGTTGTCAATTCACTGTTGGAGGAATTTTGATAAGCCAGCCACTCCCGGGAAGGTTCATTACTTTTTTAAGTTTGCTCCTTTTGTAGAGAATAGCTCTCACCATGGTGTGTTGGAATCCCAAAGCAAATGGCTTTGTGACCCTGTCCAGACTGATAGATTTCAATGACTATGTTTCTGATGTGTTCTTGAATTTCTTGACATTTCAGCGTCACATGCTTCTTTTTGCCTACTTCACATTGCCAGACAGTTTCTACTTAAGTGATGTTTCAGTTCAATAGAGTTGGCAGTAATCATGCCTGGGTGTGTCTCGGTAAACTGAACCCAGTTATTGATAATATTTGTTTAATTGGTTGATTTAGTAACTAAGGGGCAGTGAACTTTTCAGCATTGGGCCAGGTGGGTTTGAATAGCTTTTTTCCTTCAATGAATGAAATCACTATTTTAAAACTGCATTTTTTGTTTACTCCAGTTATCTTGGTCAAATTTTAAATTCAGTTTCATGATCTGAAACATTCAAATCTGACAAAAATGCAAAAATATATAAAATTGCGGTGATATTTTGTTATTGAAGCTGTCTATAATCTAATTTTATTATCTCAGGGCTGCCCTGCCAGTGTCCCCGTATGGGCTCTGGTCCCCTTATTGAGAACTATTGATTCAGGAAACTTGCGCAGATGGATGAGCACAAACTGCTACAAGGGGCTTATTTTAAAGATTTACGCACAAGGTCTTGTGGCGACTGGAACAACAGACATGCCCACCATCCGCATCACACCGCCCGAAGCCATCGATTCACCTCCCCTTATGGTCCTTCCCTGGTGGCACCATGGACAGCACATGCCAGCCAGGACTCCGTTCAGCACCCCTGGCCGCCGCTCTACACTGGACAGCTCCCGCCAGTTGCGGCCAGGTGTGTGAGAAAGGCTCTCACAGCACATTCCACATTAGGCCACGCACCTGATCCTCTTCTGCATTTTACAAGCCGGCAATATAAAGCCAACACGGCAGCAGATGGGGATAGGTTGGCTGGGAGTGCATTTCGCAAGTGCGTTACTATTACTAACTGTTGTTCTCTCTCCGTTTTTCTATTGAGTCCGAAGGCGAAGAAACTGGGGAATCCCGAATTCATGCTCCCTCCTGAACGCCTCGCTCTGGACGCTATTCTCACTCTACCACGTGACCGTGGCTAAAATCCCCTAAAGATATTAAGACTCACAAAGTTCATTGTCTTTTGGTTTTATTATTGTAAATAAAATTACCGCCCTGCGATGGAATGAAAATCCAAGGAGTGTTTTAGACATGATATGTAATGTATTTAATGCAGAGGCTAACTATTGTCCCCAAACAACCACTCCTCCAGGAGGGATATTCTGGAAAACAGCAGGAATGACAGAGCTCGCAAGTTCAAGAAGTAGTGGCTTTATCCAGCATAATTTGCATATACCTACATGCGTAACCTCTCACGTTGAATCGTAAATTACCTAATGAAACAAGTTCACTTACAGATGAAATAGCCTGCGTTACAGCATGTGTGGACATTGGCCGCACTAACCATTCTGACATGCATTTTTAAAATATCTTGACAATATCTTTCACCCCGTAATCTCTTTATTTTTAATCGTTTACATGAGTAAGCATTGTTGCTCGTCCCTGCATTCGTAGTATGTAACAAGCAGCATGTGCGTGCATTGTACACTCGCCTACAAAGATGCATAATACTATCTGACAATGCCCCCTGAAATTAGCAGTCAAAAACTGACCATTGACTTTAGATCAGGTTTTTGTTGGTCAATAGCGCAATCACTTTTTGCTGTCTCAACACAGCAATCTGCCATAAATGAGCCTGACCACACCTCATTTTAAGACCAACATGCCCATGGGCGCTCAGTTTGGCACAATTTATTGTTGCCCATGCATTTATTCAGGTATTTTTCTTTTTAATTTGACACCAGTCTGTATATAATATACTTCAAACTACACAGTACTGTTAGCAGCTATTGAATAGTAAGTGATTGCAAGTAACCCATACATTGCTGTTTGACAGGCTAACATGGCACCTTCATGGCATTGTTACGAATATGCAAATCTACCAATAGTGAGAATCAATATAAAGAGTGAATCGCGGACTGGTTTGATACAATTAAAATCATATAAAGCACCATTTACTTGAAGAAAAACACACCCAGGAAGGAGAAGTACTGATGTGATTGGTTAGTTTGTTTGATATATCATGTTCAACAAAAATACATCAGTGTCAGGAATAGTTGGCATGTCTATAGTGCATAGATTTATGAACTTCATTTGGAGAGTGAACATATGCAAGATGAATATAATATGCCCGATACCCCAATTTAAGCGAGTTTTGTTTTTGAAAATGGGTCAATGACGTGACATACAGATTTTTGTGTCCGAGCGCACTACTTTGGTTTAAAATAGTTTTAAATGATTCATAATAAGCATCATTTTATTTTATAAAACCTGTTTAATTTTAACATATTTCCAGTTTATCATAAAAATGATATATATTTTATGTTTTGCCATCTCAAACCCTCAAAGTGTCAGGTGGCGCAACCGTCCGAGCAAGTTAACACTATGTGAAATGCATTAAATATGTAATTTAAAATATGAATAAATATAATATTAATATGGGGGCATAATTTTACATTGAAAACCTTTCACATCAACAAAGTTTAATAGTTTAATTGTTCTTAAATTGTTTGGAATATTAAAAACAAATTTGTCCGGAAATCTGCATATCTGAAATGTCAGGGCGGCACAGCTGCATTCATGCAACTTTTATTTTAAGTTGAAGGGAGGGATGAGTAAACAGGATATTGCATCATCAAAAGGAACCCAAGTGACCTTTACTGATGAGTGAAAGGTATGTAGATCTCTCTAAATATTGATAAAAAATAGCTACTTTCTCTTCATAGTTAGACTTGTTCAGTTTGCATGTCAGGCGGTACAACCAATATAAAACTAAGAAAAAGTTATTTTATTCTAAAATTCCTTATTGTATTGTAAAAATGAATGAATGAACTAGCTAGCAAAGTCAAAAGGTTATATAGGTGTCCAAGTAGATACCTGAATAATTGGGAATTAGTAGCAATTGTCAGGTGGCGCAACCAGTAAGTCAGGTGGCGCAACCAGGTAAAATACTAATTTAAACCAAGAAATGGGAGATTGACGTGAACAAATGTTTGGAAATTGTGATATAAATAATCAGTCTATACAACAATATACTTTTTAAATTTGTGAAGTATTTTATTACATTTTAAATCTAAAGTTGGATGTTGGAAAACCAAAATACCCGCCCCCTGAAATAAAGAATCCATAAGTTGATTTTAATACCCAGCTCAACTACAAAATAGTAATGTTTTAGGCAGAGTAGACACTCTCAGGTATACTTACCAAAAAAAAAAAATCACTTAGAAAAAAAAGAGGGAAGTGTTTTTTTTTTCAAGAAACTTTTGGTTGCGCCACCTGACATTTTTTGGCTAGTGAAATTGCAAATACCGTCTAAAACTGCACTAAAACCCTGTAAATGTTGTGCAACCATTTATACTTGTTTAAACACACTCTTCCAACTTCAAATAAATGCATTCTGCACATTTTTAAAGATTTATTTAAAAAAAACATTTTTAAAAGGCTTATTTGTCATTTACCCAAATATGTTCAACTGGTAACGTAGAACTTCCTGCCTTGCATTAGTTCTTTAAAGAAATTGAAGGTCTAAATTCTGTAATTCACACAGCCATGGTTAAATAGTGAAAAATTTACATCTAGATCAATGCGTGCCAGTGGCTACCAGTCCCATTGAAACAATGCATCATTGGCTAAAGTGTCATCCAGGGAGGGGACATTTATCAGTCCTCCTGTGATCTGTCATGACCAACACCATGCTTGTCCTCCTGAAGTTAGAGATGAGAGGGAAACATCTTCATCTTTCGGAGTAATTACTACTCAGATAGTTAAGTACGTAGCCAACTGTGTAAATGCGGGCAGTCAAATTATGAGTCACTGGATAACCTGTTCTGAACAGAGACAACTGCAGTGAAATAAAGTTATGGATGAGGCAAGCACAAAAGACAACATAAATTATGAAGTTTTTACAAGACTTTTTTTTTTTTTTTTCAGAAATGCAGTATTTCCAGCACCACTACCTCCTTTCTTTGGTCACTTTGGTTTTGGTGTGGACGACGTGGCGAGTTAGCTTGGAGTCTCCCTTTGTGTATCGCTCCCTTAGTTAAAATTCTGCTCCCACCCCCCTTTTCCCCACTCCAAAAGGACAGCCCTTTTAAAGGTATCTGCTGCAATCAAGGGCAGAACAAAGAGCTCCCTCGCTTAGGTACAAGGGGGCTGGGGAGCTACGAGGATGGCTCATTACAGAATCATCGGGGGGAAGGGGAGGGGTGGGTGTGTTCAGCGATGCGCTCAGCTATGCGCTCAGCTCAAGGATGACATCATCCATCCCTTCATATACCCACGACTTCACTGGGGTGAAGCATGACATCACCCTTAGCCACAACAGCCCCGATACTCAGGGGACCGGTCATGTGACCTGCTCATGAAATATTCATTAGGGCTTTCCCTACTACCGGCATCACGTCACTAGCGTATTTGTACTGGTGAGGGAATTCATGATTCAGTTTGCATGCAAAGCAGCATTTGCGGTATGAGACCTCGATGCTAACCTTAGGGGGCCTCATATATGATGCGTTGATTCTGTGAGACTGCACATCAGAATTTGTGGTGAGATAAACAACATCTAAAAAACCTGCAGCAATCTTTCAACTCTCTCTCTCTCTGACAATAAGCCATGCTGTGTTTTGTTAGTTTAAATTGTGAACATAAAATATACGTGCTGTGGGAGTAAGATATCAGGTTACATGCTGCTTTTCGGCACCCAGGCAATACAAACAAAGCTTTGTGGGAGGCTATGAATGGATCATCCTGGTCTTGCTGTGGGGTTATGGTTTGATGTAATAAGCCTATAGCTGTATTTCTGGGAGAATTATTTTATGCCACATGCAGAGTAAATTCTATTGGTGAACACTAAATTCTGCATGATGTGTTTAAGCGTCATTTCCTTTGAGTATCAAAGTATCAGTTTTTGACCTATAATATCAGGATTAATTTCAATTTCACCACACCCCTTACCCCAAGTGAAGGGGTTCGCAACCTTGACCAGATTTTCTGCAGGATTTTGCTCTAGCCATGCATTTACATGCCGGATTGTCAATGTCTAGATCTTTAGCAAAGATTTAAAGGATTGAGTGGTAGAATTCAGCTGAGTAACTTCTTGGTTCGAATGAAAGACAGCACCCACACTGACCCTTTCAGGATATGGTTGAGAACCTGCTCCAGTGAATGATCCATCTAGAGTCAGGAGAGACCTACCACGCCATGTGAAAGGCCAGAGCTGGACAGTGTTTATGGCTCTTCTCATTTCAGCCCTCTTGCCTGGAATTGGATTCTCTTTGCCCAAAGAGAGAGATGGCAGAAAAATATCCTCGCCTTTCTTTTTTTCCCCTCTTCTCTTTCCTATGCACCTCTGATGCAGTGAAAAGGTCAAACTGCACATTGAGCTTAAATTAATTAAATTAAGGAGGAGCATCCAAAGGGTTAGACAGCCGTTGTGTTCTCATATCACCCCAGCCCAGACTTGCCCAGTTGGCACCACAAACACATTTAGGTGGGAATTGAGAAGCTTCTAAATGATGCGGCGGACTGGGTGTGAGAATGCTACCGGTGAACTGGTGTGTTAGTACAACGATCATAAAGGGGTGCATGTTTCAGGTTTCTCAGGCTGGTGGTAGCAATCACGTCTATTAGGTTTTTTCCACTGTTGCATTGTCCTAGAAAAACCCCAATATGACGAGAAATTGCTGTAGACGACACGTCTGCTTGCTGGCACATAATTCTAAGCCACTGTCCTATTCTTACATAGAACCCATCAACTCAGCAAATAGAGGTAATCATAATGTATTAAATGCTGTTATGCCATGTGTGTTTGAAAAATTGAGTCCAAAAATAATTTTAAATTAATTTTTCCTCCTGTATATAATGGACACACGTGTAACGCTGTGTTTCCACCGAACGCGAAAAAATTTTTTCACGCGACCAGATTACATTCAAAGTCAATGCAAAGACGCGAATGCACGCGAAAAGATGGTAGTTCGTGCCTGGTGACGCGAAACACACAGCAGAAGCAGTGCGACCGTTTTAAAGCCGGAATTATACTTTGCGTGTGCGCAGTTGTGCGCTAGAGCGCGTTGACGCAATTTTCGTCATCAAACAGTGTGCGCATGGCTGTCCGCGGTCGACCGCGTACCCTCCAAAATTTTCTGACTGCGCGCACAGGAACGCCTGATCAAAACACCAACTGCGCATACTATGACATAAATATAACAAACAAAGAAGCCCTTTTTCCATTCGCGCCGTCATTTTCTTCCCAAGTACAGGAGCGCTCAATGCGTTTAACTATATTTGGAAGAGGACGCGTCCAAGTGCGCACAAATACCTTCGCTGGTGCGCAAAGTATAACACTGGCTTATACAGTCTATGGGTGCGACGCGACATGAGTGGCTCATGCGAAAAGCACGATTGGACGAAATTTGCATTTCACTCCACGTCAAAATATTCTTTTGCGAAAAATTTGCGAGTGGAACAGTGTTCTGAATAGCATCATTGCTACTAGCAGCAACATTGGCTAGCTAGGCTACCTAGCTTCATATTCAAACCACAGTTAGCAGCACTGCTTTGAGATAATGGGAATGCTAGCTACCTTGCTTGCTAGCTAGGTACCTAGCGAGTAAGCTGCGTCAAATAACCTATGGATCACAGTCTCACAACAAAATAGTGGTCTAGCTCAACATCGGGTATGACTACATCATCAGTTTTGTGAATATTTTTATTCTCCAGCCAGCACAATGTTCATGAAGTAAAATGTTCGTGACGTCAGCATAGCAGCATTAGTGTCGCCATCTTGTTGACAGTTTTTGGAGATTGGAGGAAGTACCACCCCATGAGTGTAAACAAGGCTCAACTGGCATTGTTATTGGCGGCGGTGTGAATTTGCATGTCAATCCTCTGCCGGGTTGTTCTCCCATAGAAATTAACGGGATCTTGGCGCAAACAGGGCGGAAGATCTTCAAAGTGAAAAAATAAAAATTATCCTGCGGTCCAACTCCCGCAAATAAAATGAGGAGAAATTTCATTTTACGTTCGGTGGAATCGCGGCTTAACAAGATGCAGTCCAGATAAACCTATAAACTTGGAAAAAGTGGATGCCACCATTTCAGGAAATATTGATTTTTCTAATTAAATACATTAATTACAAGGTGATGAAGTAGGTATTATTCATAACGACTGAGGCAGTGTGTAGATTACTGAAACCTCCAAAACTGAGTCCACTCTGTAGGGCTAACTTGTTCAACATGGTGACAAGGACTACACAAACACATTCCAGGCTGGAAAAGTGAATGTGTAAAAAAAAAAAAACAAAACAAAAAAAAAAACTTCAGGGCAATTTAAATTTGCCCGGCACTGTACCATAATTATAGCACGTGAGGTTCACCCCTTTCTGCAGATGTGCCCGCCAGCGGACGTGGAGCTGCAAATTTATGCAAGCAGTTACAATATTGTATCACTAGATGGCACCCCCGGATCAGTTATTGAATATTCACAAGCAAGCAGAGTTCGACTGCAGTTTAGAATATGGAGAAGTTCACTCCAATCCCTGTTTTTCAAGAGTTGCATGGATTAAACTTCTCAGCTAAGCTTGATGTGCAAACTGGTCAATATCCTTGCCCATAGTATCGATCCAGCAGTTTTAAAAAATGATCTCTTGCGACAGAAAAAATCGTTGTCCTCTGTAGCAACCACTTTAGCTACAGTGAGCCAACGGTATTCCAATTAGTGGTTAAGAAAAATCAGTTTTCTGAAGCAAAAAATTCAACATGGTATTGATTCTCTCACATTCTACTGTGAATTACAGTCATCACATACAAAAAATGCGTAGTTCTCTACTGTGGATTTACGCAGAGATTCCTTCATTGGCAAATTCAGTGCTTCCTTATATCCACCCAAGTACTGGTGTTGATAGCCAATCATTCAATTATATACTCAGGCTCTTCTGCGTAACTGCACAGTTATAGTTCACGCCCTCGTGAAACTTCCCCGGTAACGATGTATTGATTGGCTCGTTTCTTATCCAATTCCCGAGTGTTTAAACTTTCCACAGTAACTGAAAAACATTTTTTGGACAAACATAAGTGCATACAAGCCTGTGCGTATCAGCGAGGCAGGTTGTATCCGTTCAACGTTGAGCTCGATTGCGCAGCTAAAATGACGCGATTTATAGAAAAAAAAGAGTCCCTAAACCGGCGTGAAGTGTTCAGTTACATTTACAGGATTTAAATAAGGTAAGGACATGGTCAGTGGGAATAATTTCGAATGAAACAGGACCGGAGGGTTCCTTCTACTGGACACATCGGTCTCTGGAGGAGGGATTCATGAAAAAGGTTAGGCTGCTACTTTTGCTTTTTGTTTTGGAATGTATACCGTATTCAACAAAATTGAATGCCAAGGTTTTTTTCCTGTTTAAAACGTGAACTGGTCATGCATTTCGGTGGACCCCCCCTGGTACGTTCACTGCACTATTCTGTTGAATCTAGGGAGGCATGTATTGTTTGATTTTCCCTGAAAGTGGAATGTCTGTTCTGTTAAAATAAGGTATATTTCAGAATTCAGATATTACTGAGTTAGTGAGTTGTACTTGTTCCTTATAAGGGTTGAAATAAGGTTGTGAGCTTGGAAGTGGAAACTGCTAGCTTTCATTGCAGGGTGTTCTGACCGTTAAATAAGCAGTTCCTTTAATGAGTATGTGTGCTGGCTTGAGGGACTTTGAAGAAAAATGGACAAAACTCTAAACTTTATTATGGAGAAAAGGCATGTTTTGTGTTTGGAGAGGTTACTGGTGACCGCTGATGTTCAACTGCACTGATATTGATAAATTCATGCTAAACTCAACCAAAAAATCATTAGTTCACATTAAAATTTCATGCCTCAAAACTTTATTTGTGTTAAATATATGATTATTTTATGATCTGACAGTGCTCCATTTTGAGGGATCTCAGACTTTGGGGAGCCACCTGGATAGCTGTTTAATTTGGCTCATAGCATGTAGGTAATCTAGAATGCAATGTTCAAGATGAATTATACTTGTGGTCAAGGAGTTTATGATCCCAAAAATGTATAGATTTAAGCCTCAGCAGTTTTTCAATTCGATTTTTTGTGTTTGCAGCCCTTCTCTCCACCAAAATCATGAAAATAAACTGAAATACGATGGGAGTCTAAATGCTTCAAGTGTCTAGACTCAGTTCAGCTACTCCTTTCCTGTCTGTGAAGCTGCAATCTTGAATTATAAAGCCTTAAATAAGGTAACCCCCCAAATAGCCAGATTTGGCTTCTGCGCAAAGGGGTTAAATCTAGTTTCGCAACAAAACTCTAGCTGTGACCTATTCCCCCTAGCGCAAAGCATATTTGTTCTATGAAACATTTGCAGTCAAATTTACTTACAGTTGCTATACTGCACTGAAGATTACTAAAATGTAATAGGTTCATTCCAATTTTCAGAATTTATCTAGGTTACCTCCTCAAAATCATTTGGAAAAAAAAAAGCATATATATGTATAATTATGAGAACAATAAACAGGCACAATTCTAGTTTACAATTTTTATTATTTTCGTAGATATGGATCTTCACAAAATAGGTCTTCAAGCTGTGTTGAGTGCAAATTTGCATTTTCGCCAAGTTGAAGAGCATACAAATCAGTAATAGATCCATTTATGAGCTTGAATCTGTGAAATTGGATTAATTTATATCCAATTAAATATTAATATTTATATTAATTTATAGTTAAAATTTTCAGATTTGGGCATCAGATTTAAAGCTATAGTGCGTAACTTCTGTCTCCCCCTAGAGGAATTTTGCGTTATTAGAACTATTCAGCCGGCACTTCCATATGATGTATGCCCAGTTTCTTCAGTTTGTCACGGCACTGTTCTACTGTTCTGTGGTAACTACGCAAATGCAAGTACTCACAAATTATTCCATAAATCTCCGAGTCCGTAAAATTTAACTGTTTTAGT
Organism: Gymnothorax javanicus; assembly: GCA_029692085.1. Lineage (NCBI taxonomy): Eukaryota > Metazoa > Chordata > Actinopteri > Anguilliformes > Muraenidae > Gymnothorax > Gymnothorax javanicus. Next base: position 30,420,999 of record CM056198.1, on the reverse strand, counting down.
TTTTCGACATAAAGTCCAACGTCGTTCGAATTAAAATGAGCTGTGAACTCAGGAGGCTTGAAATCTGCGGTGCTGGCCAACGAGCTATATAAACTAGAGTCGCTACGTTTCGATTTCAATGTGCAAGTCTGGCCGCCATCTTGTGACGGGCGTCCATCACTGAAAGGTGCAACAAAGTGGATTCATGCCTTCCAGAAATTTTCATTTCCTCTGAGTGCCATACAGTCCTAACAAGCGAAAATACCGCCGTACTTTGAATGACTCCCGACTTGAGTTAAGCCGCTTTCATACTGGACTAGAAACAAATTTTTCGCCTGACAGATTACATTAAAAGTCAAAGCAAAGACGCAAATACACGGGTTTTGCCTGTATTCGCGTCTGTGCATTGACTTTGAATGTAATTTTTCATGCGAAAAATTCGTTTCGCGTCATGTGTGAAAGCAGCTATAGGCACGTCCGAAAACCCGTTGAAATCAGCAGTCGCTGTCGGTAGACGCGAACAGGTTTAGTTGTTCCTTGTACTGGAGTCGTCCATCGTAATGTCAGTGTCCGGGTCTACACCATGCAGCTTCTATCAAACAAAAAAATAGTCATAGATAAGTGTCTGATCCAATTACAAACCAATTTTTTTTCTTTTTTTTTTAAATAGGCTAGATAGGCCTATGTGTCAGATTCAATTACAAACCAGTGTTTTTTTGTTTTGTTTTTTTCTAAACTAGTAGACTTTGCTGCGGCCACAATAAGACAATTGTCATCAAGGTTCCCGGCATTTGCGATGATAATATCTTACAAATGCCCCGTCCTCGATCGTACTGCTCGAGAAATAGACCCGGCCTGACAGAACGAGATCAGTCATAATATAACCGTACTGAAGGGGTTTTAAGATGGCCTGGATGTATACTACCGTATTTTCAAACATTCCCTATGGAAAAATATCAATCGCTCAGGGGTCCGTTTCCCGAAATCACAGATGCTAACTTACATCTTAGGAACCATTGACAATGAATGGACGAACTATGTAAGCTGCTAACTTAATTAGCAACTACGCTTTTGGTGAACGCAATGGGCGATAATAGACAGAAATGGCGCTTCAAGCTAAATCTTCTCTAGTTATCGGTCAGAAAAATGTCGGAAATCAAAACACTGCTGAGTGCTTATTATTGATATTTACTGAAATATTAACCAGAGCGTATTAGTTTACATGGGTACCAGCGGCAGGCAAGCCCGTCATAAGGTGGCGGCCAGCTCTGCACACGTTGGCTGATCTGGAACAAATAAGGTAGCGCCTCTAGTTTATGTATCTCGTTGGCGCTGGCCATTTTACTGCCATAATGGTGGTCCAAACAATAAGTCACGTGGGGTCCGGAGCTCTCTTGCTAGGAGACTCTCCGCTCTTCCTCCCCCTCCCTTCTTTTTTTGAAATAAAACGCGTCATTTCCTGTGTGCCAGTGCGGGAATGTTGCCGGTCGACACGGAAAACAAAACAACAAATACTGAAAAATACAGCAAGATGTTAGAGGAGCTGATCGGCTTAATCAGCATTGTGTCATCTCCTCTCATAGTGGCTTGGATGAAACGGAAATTTACGGACATGTAAAAGTTAAATACTATAGCTTTAATAAGCAGTGGGCAGTTTTTTTACTTATGGCTTCTTAAAAATGGCTTTTCAGCTAAAATTGCACCCCCACCCCCACCCCCCCCCAAAAAAAAATGCCAAAAGGCCCTATTTGGACAAAAATACATACAGTATATGACTGTTTTGATAAGACCTCAGTCAATCCAGACCTGTAATACTGCAAATACCAGGTATTCACCGCAGCCCATGACGGGCTCCAAAATAGGACTGGTTTGACCATGTGGACTAAAGAGAGGAAATGTACTTTTTTTTTTCTTAGAATAGTCTTAGATAAGTTTTGTTTACAGACACAAAAAATACACAGGCGAGAATAAAAAAATACGGGAGATGTAGCATAAAATTTTTTACACAAAACTTGATGCACACATATTGCTCTTCTCCTCTGTGCATTTTTACAATCATGGGCCAGGGATACATCCGTCACTGGACAGCTTTCTCACATTTTTAATCAGAACATGCAAGTTCTCTTACCGCCTTTGATGAATGAAAAAATTGCTGCACATGTGAATATGGAAAGATTAAGGAAAGATAAGGTCGTATTTATGTGTATACTGCGAAAATAAATAAATAAATAAATAAAAATTAAAAATAAACAAAAAAAATCTGCCTTTGATGTGAGATAATCTTGATTTATTTCTAGGTTTGTCAATGAGGCAAGTGAAATTTTTTTTACCCCATGGAAAAATCTAGATCTCAGTCAAAATTATTTCACATCAGCAGTAGAAATTTTTATGGTTTATTTTTCTGAGAAAAATGTAATAGAAATAAGTGTTTTCAGTCTAAATGCATAATTAAAATGCTTTGCAATTTTTTTTTTTTTTTTTTTTTTTTTGCTGTGTACACATAGAAATGATGTGTTCAACAATTTCTTTGTGGATTTTGGATTAAAAGAAAGAAACTTGACACCT